>JAQFVV010012444.1:2884941-4084941 GCA_028023455.1 Epiperipatus broadwayi | reverse complement strand
GTGTTAGATATTATATAGTAATAACTCAAAAATAAATTTAAAAAATATTTATAAAAATTTGTGTCTAACTTTTAAATTTTACAAATCTTTTAATACTCAACTGAAACAGAATATATGCAAATCTTATATTCCTATTGGTCAAATCATAAGAAATGGAAAATTATTTTTGACAAAGATGAAATTGTTTTTATTTAATGTCCTGGTATTATCAAGAATACATTTTGCATCTGAATCATAGAATAATGATATTAAAAATCATATCATTGAATTACAAAAAGTATATAACAGATTTCAAAAATTGATTGATATTATCAAAATCTTTAGTAACTTTTTAAAAAAACTTTAAAAATTGTAAAAGATCTTAAACTCTTATTTGATACAGATTATAAAAGAATATTACTAACAGGCTGTATCTCAACAATAAATATTAATTTAAAACTATAATTGTAGCCTTAGAAAGGCAAATATTTATGAAAATTTTAAGCCATGCACCTCTCTATTCTAATAAATTACTATGTAAATAATTGAAACACACAGGCTTATTATATACCTATGTCTATATATGTAATATATAGGGTATATGAGCACAGACTTTCACACGACTCACCACTTTCCACACTATCTCATAACACTGATACACCCGAACACATATAAGTTGAAAAGATAAATAATCACCAATATACGATGTGTAGATTTTAAAAAGATACAATAATTTTCATATAAATATATAAAATCAATTTCTTAAAAGGATTTTTATTATATTGATTATTAAATAACTTTATTACTGAAATTATTCTATAATATAAGCATTTTATATGCATGTAATATTGTGGAAGAAAACTAGTCTTCACAAGTGCTATAGAATTGACTGCACTCTAAACAAAACCGCCTATGCTTTTAAAACATTTATCAGTGGAGAAGTGTGTGACAATTTTATAGTGCATAATTAATTGAATGTAAATGTCTGCAAGCAGGAAGGATACAAATAATAAAGTTGTGAAAGAATAAATATAAACAAAGTGATTATACAGAAAGTGGGTTCTTGTTTTTTATGCTGGGTTTGGGAAAAGATAGGGGGGATTTAAATATAAAGGCCATGGAGTTGACAAAGATTATGTTGTGGAAATGGGATGGAGCAAGATAGAGAAGAATATGGGGAAAACCTAGGGTGGGGAATGGAAAGGGAAAGTAAAGTCGCTAACAGGTTTCTCTGGGCATAGTGGCTGAGAGATTCCATAATGTGAAAAAGTAGGAATCATAGTGCATCGCATCGCATGTGTAAAGAGTAGTTTCCTTCTACAATATTAAATATAAAAATCTGTGTAAGGGCATTTGTTGTTTGTAATTATATTAATAAATAAATAAATAAATAACATTTATCAAGTCACTTTTTAAAAACAATTTATAATTAAAATTTATGTTAAAAAATGTAAAGTCGAATTTTAAATAGTATTTCACTTTTAAGTTTTGATCTAAATAGCAATAGCAAATACTTAAAAAAAAATGTTTCATTAGAAAAGGTAGCCCTTGAGGCTGTATTTATAATTGCTGATTCCTCCTTATTTAAATTCATGAGTTAAAATGATTTACAGTGTTGTGACTAATAAACAATAATAAATGTCTTGTTTTGAAAAATGAGTGGTGTTTCGTATTAAAAGGACAATCCTCAAGTTGCAAGTTCATAATGATTATATAGAAATATTAAATTGATTTAAAAACTTTATTTAAAAAAACACATTTATGTAAAAAAAAAATCTCATACTGCAAGCAGAAATCATATAATGTGGTGTAAAATAATGCTTACTTAAATAAAATCAGAAGTTTCAAGATCATGATAAGCCATTTGTTTTACTAAGACTAGTCAAACCTTAATCTGGTTAAATTAAGTAATTTTAGAATTGATGTTGATGATCAAACCTAAATGTGGCTTATAATTGTTTGGTATAAGACATCCTGATTATATTTCCTGATCATACACCAAATTATCTTTCAGAGGATTGTACTTAACCTTCATTCATAAGCTTATATTTTTAACTTTATTATTTTTATTGATGGTGTCTGAATTATGCTATCCTCTAACTTTGGGAAGCAGTTTTTTCTCAGAAAGAACATTTATAGATGCATTATCTTTAGCAACACTATTCAAAACATGATTTCTCAGAATGTGAATTGTTCAAGTACACATTTGGAATAAGACCAATATGTTATGAATGCACAGATAAGTAAATAATTTAAATAACAAAATAATTTGTTAAAGATAATCTCGATTGATAGATATTAATAATTATCTATTTATATATCATTACAACCCTTTTTAATGCATCTATGTTGGAAAAGACTTGTGGTGATAATTATTAAAATTTAGATTGGGTTTTAATCTTCCATCTTTTTACAAAGCATTCCTTCCCCACATATTCTCGGTCAACAATTAACATTATAATGACTATGTACATAAAATATATCTATTTATCATACATTATCATTATTCATATAAATAAAACTTAAAACAATGTTTATATAAAAAAATATTTATAACAAAATATTTTATCCTAATATTTTTTTTTAATTAGTGAAGTCTCTTATTTATATGTATATAAAATTAAAAAAATCTTGCTGTAATTTCTTTAATAACCGGGAAAAAGCGTAAAATTTATTGAGTTAACTTATTGTTAGCGAATTCTGTGATTCTTGTTAAATAGCAAGATTGGCGCTTGGGCCATAGCCCATAAATGCGGACATTTGTGCTGTGAGAGAGTTAGTTAAGTTTGGGAGGGACCAAATTGGATTAATTTATGTACATTCATGTTTGTATTTAGCAGCCAAATCCCTTTTCCTCACAATTTGAATGACTGAATATTAGGAAATTTCACAAAAAAGGAAAGGATGACTCAGAACATGGGGAAAATTTTGTATGGGAGGGGATGGTTCGAGCTATAAATACTATGAATGTGTAAGCATGTCAATTCACTCTCTGGAAAGAAATGCATGATTAGAAGAAGTCAAATCTCAATAACTAGTTGATAATTAATAAATGTAAAGTGAAGTAAATGAGGAAAAGTGTGATTTAGTTACAATAACAATAGTATTTTGTATAAGTATTGTTATGTTTATATGTGAATCTATATATCAACATAAAAGCATGTAAATATATTTTTATATATTATTTATTAATAAAACCTGAATACAAATATACCTTTGTGTATTTACACTATATTTACAATGGCTATACTCCGTCTGCTACAGTTGGTGAGCTGTAGCTCCTAATTCTATGGGGATTGTATCTACCCTTATAGGTTTTCTACTACTTCCAGAAGTACTGAAACTGCCTGCCTCCTGAATATGTCTGGTATAACTTCTAGCTGTATTTGACAGCTTGCTTCACATCAGCAGGGCTGCTGAATGCAGGTGTGCAGGTTGTGTGGGGCACAAAGATGCTTCACTATTGGGGCATCAAGCTAATAAAATTTATATGTAAATAAAATTGTTTACATTTTTGCACCATTTCATCATTAGAAATACATTCTGAGCATAAATATTTTTTATTTAAATATAAGAGAAATACTTCTTTATTTATACTTATTGTGACAATTATATACTCTTATCATTACGCTAAACTGAACAGATCAATGCCATTTTGCCATGATAATTAATAAAACTTAGATTTACCATTCCCTTTATTCCTAAAAACACATTCTGATTGTAAATATTTATTATTTAAACATAAGATGAAAATTTTTTTACTTAAACTTATTGTGACAGTTGCTCTAGCCTTGAAATATATTTCATATATACTCTATAATTGCACAAAGTGAATAGGCTAATGCTCTTTAATCACTATAATTAATAAAATTCATGTGTAAATAAAAGTATTTCCCAATTATTTTTATTTAAATATCTTAATTTATATAAAAAGTAACATATTATTAATAATTTATTTTAAAATAAAACTTTTTAAAAAATATTGCCTCATAATTACAGTAATTCTGCATATGATGAAATTCTCTTTATCAATAATGTTTTATAAACCCTAAATGTGTTGTTCACTTAGAGTCTCCATTCCAGAAGTGTTAGATTTGGATTTGATGCTGTGACAACATTCTTAATAGTTATAAAGTTATATTTCTCTTTTTTGTTATTATTATGTTTTTACAGATTTTACTAAATAGCTTTTCCTATTTTTAATAATGATATTATCTTTTTTTTAATGCACTATTAGCTTTTTACTTGTTTTCTAGCTAAAAACTCATAACTGATCTGATGCAAATCTAAGAAAGAAAAAAAAAATTTAACAAGTGTCATGATGTTAACTATGAATAAAAAAAATAAAATGTAAGGGGTTTTAATGACTTCTAAAAATATACTAAATAAACAATCTAAGTAAGAAAATTTTAAAATTTTTTCTGGCTAAATATCTAATTGTTAAACTACATAATAAAGTGTAGAATATATATAATATGACTTAGAAAAAAGTTTTAGACTTTGTGGCTAATTATTCCAAAGTATAAAATATAAAATGCACTAAAACACAGAATACACAAACCTGACAGACAAAGAAATATTAATACAGATTGATACAAACTAAATATCTAAGTGCTTTTATGTCACTCTTAATCAATTTATTTATTCACAAGATGGTTATGAATATGAGGACCCTGGCCCTTGAAAGTGCTTAGCCACATATGCAGATACATATATTTAGTTTGTATTAATCTGTATTAATATTTCTTTGTTTTCATCTTTGTGTGTTTGTGCATTTTAGTGCATTTTATACTTTATAATATGACTTAGTTATTTATAAGTGATAAAAAATAAAATTATATAGGAGTTAAATATATTTTATTGAATAAAAATAACTGAAATTATTTTTTTTAATAGAAAACATAAACAAGCTTCTGTGATTTAAAAATAATGACAGGATTTTTAAAAAACATTTTAACAAGAAGGTGTGAATAGAATGTAAGACTTTTATCAGTGGTGTTATTTAAAGTTGACCTTCAGCTAGTTCTAATAAAATATTAGTTATATGATCGATAAACAATGTAAGTATGTAAATTTAAAATATTGGACTGTATATATAATAAATTATAGTTATTAATAGCAGTGGACAGCACCACATACAAAATTAAATAATAGTATAAATATTTTATCATTGAAAGAATATAATTTTGATAATAAAACAATGTGAATAAGTTTATGCATAACAAACAAGGATTAAGTTTTAATGAATCATTCCAAAGAATCATATTCTGGGTGTACATACCATTTAATAAGTAACTTATGTATTATTTAATAACATATAATATCAGAGTTGGCCCATAAAGGGAAGGAGAGCAGTGCAATGAAGGGGAATAGTGCAAAATTGTCATATTTGCAAGTATTTCCTATTTGTACAAGCATTTATGCAGGATTGTCCAAAAAATATGAAACTTTTTGAAAAAAAAAACCAATTTAAAATTTACTAAATAAATATTTCAGTAACTAGAGGATTTGAACTTAGAATTTTTAGTCTATATTTGTCCTCTGCTCCATCTCACATAACCAACACACATGGCATGTGTATCAGTTGCTTGAGATGAATCAGAGGATGAATATGGACTGAAAAAATTCTAAATTCAAATTCCTCTAGTTATTTATATAGAAAACATTCAGTACATTAAATGAATGGTCAATTAAATAAATATGTTTGTTTTAAGGTCTTATTTTATTATTGTTTCAAAAATTATATTTTTAAACACTAATATGTGTTATTTTAGCATGTGTTTTATTCTTCATATTTATTTTATAGAAATAAATGAATTAAAACAGGCCAAACTCTCCACACTGTTTTAATAACAATTATGAGCAAGCATAAGAAATGGTGATCATGTAATGAATGAATAAAATATGTATAGTATTTACCAAACACATTAAATGATTAAAGCTATATTTTTAAGTTTTTCTTGTGAAAGCATTGGAAAAATGTCTTTCACTTTACACATTTTATTTTATAGAATGGAGGGGAGAGTACTAAAATTTACTTAGCACAAAGGTGCTCCTTAGTCATGTGGTCAGCATTTGGTTCTAATAAGTTTCAGTCCTGAATGTGGGCTTGCCTCACTGCACTAACAACAGCTATTGTCTGGAAAACATAGATTTTATCTTTCAGTTATGTCACAGTAGTTCTCTGATCTTATCTTCAAAAACTTTGGCAATTTATTGCCATATTCCCACCCCCAATGAAAACATTTACATTCACTGAGCATGATTACCTATTGGCTTATTCTTGCTATTGACTATGCACTATCTTTCTTTATACACATAGTTTGATGGTGATGAATGTTCATTCCAATCTAGATAAGATGAAATCTGGACTAGTCCATTATTTAAAGGCAAGGTGAGATATGACATTCCTCCCCCCTTGTGAAATTATTTATGGAAAACAAATACATGCAGAGGCATTGGTAAAACATCTTCACTTTTTGGATTCATCAGGTTCAACACAGCTGGCTGGTGCCTCATCACTGATATATTGTGGCTCTATTCTATCATCTGATAAGACTATGCTGAGGACCAGTGATGTGTAGTTTAACCTTCATTAGTCTTAATGTCTATTATGTTGCTAAACATCAGCTGTTTTAACCACCAATGTTTGGGATCCTTTACTTGGATCACTACTGCTGAACCCATTTGGTTGCTCCCTTAAACATATGGTATAGCACATGAGTACCTATCTGGTTTTTTACATTTTTAGTTTTATGCTTTACCCTAGGGAACAAACTTGGATTAATAACAACTACTTTTGGGAAGACATGAGATAGTTCACTTTAATCACTAATAAAACCTAAGTGAGTAAACCAGTCACTTCCTAATGAATTCCTCTCTTTATCCTCAAATATAACAAGAGGTAGATAGATGGTTTTATTGATCATAATAATTTTAACTCTTGCCTGACTCAAAAATGCTACTAGAATGCCTTGGTAATCACTAATTGTTTTGCTGCTAAGATGCAACTGATATTTATTATTCTTAAAAATAATGGCCCATGTTTTTTATACAATGGATATTTCAGACCCAGTGTCTATTCCATTATTACAGGCATAGTAATGATAATTCCATATTTAAATGCAAAATCAATGTCTCTCACATAGTTTATATAGGCATTTAGTTTATTAGATTTTAAATTGGCCTTCTGGCTTTTCAGAATGGACTCTTTCATTCCATCAATAGAAACTTGTTGTTTCCTTGCAAAACAAGCAGATTTTATGCACCCACACACTTGCAATATATACACACTGAATACCAGTGATGACATTCAGTGTGTGCATGCATTATTTGATCATGTCTCTAACGGCTTTTAACTCATTGTTGCTAATTTATACACGTAGTGATTTTTACTATCAGCTGGGTGCTTGACTGAGCCAGTATTTTGCTTAATTGTTTCTATACTGTAGCCCATTTTCTTCATATTTGTTTAACTAGCTCTTGATTCTTCAAGAATCATTTGAGAGACAGTGAAATCAAATGTTATGTCAGAATCCATTATGAGCTTCATCTTGAGGTTGTGGATCTCATGCCACAATTCAAATGATCTTGCATCTTAACAAGACAGAAGTCTTTGAAATCATATTTTAAAGCTACCTGTATTATTCTGATAACAAAATTTCTAGCTTTTTCCCTTTCCCTTTGTATACAGAGATTGAAATGGTATCTCTGGATTGTTGTTAGGGTATTGGATAAAAAAAGATATTTACTAGAGATGATGCTCTATAAAAAAAATCAAGATCAGCCAGAAGCACAGAGTTGGCCTGTGCTTGAAGAATATCATAAGTCTGAGGTCCCATAATTGAGATGAGAGTAGCTAATTTTAACTTAGCTTTTTGATTTCATTAGCTTGTAAACAGATTCTTATTTTTCTCCTTTTACTTTGTATGCATTTCTTCATATATTCATATATATTGCTTACAATAACTCCCCCATATACAGTTTAATGCAAAAATTTTTTTAATAATTCCTTTATTTTCTTGACAGTTTCAATTGTCCTGTTCATCAGAGTGACTACAATCTCCTCTACTGAGTTATTTTAAAAAGTAGAGGAGATAGAGACCATTCTGATGAAAACATCAGGAGAGTCAAAACTGTCAGGAAAATATAAGAATTATTAAAAAGTTTTTTGCATTAAAGTGTATATGAGAGGAGTTATCGTAAGCAATATATATATAAATAGAATATTACTTGATTTTTATAGCTTGGCCAATTTTTCGGCAGATCAAATCAAATTCTTCAATTGAGCCAATTTTAGCCATTTTATTTTTTTTCTGGTTTATGTTGTAAGAGAAAAAAAATTAAACTTTATTGCTATGTAAATGATTACAACCTTTCTTTGATGAGCTAGTATTAGCATCGCTGTCATTGGGTGAGTCTTTATCTTTTACCTCATGATTGATTTAAATTTTTTTTATTAACACACCAATAACATTAGCAGTCAGTTTTTTTATTGATTACCAAATCTAACAACCTGCAATGGCAAGACATTTTTTCCAGTTGTAGAGAGAAAAAAAAAATTTTGTTGACTGCATCATATCTATTTTATTTATATGTGAATCTATTTATAAATACAAACATGTCTAAATATATTCTCTATATTATTTATTAATGATACATGAATACAAATATATTTTTGCATATTTACACTATATTTACAATGGCTATACTCCACCTGCTACTATTGGTGAGGTATAGCTCCTAGTTCTAGGGTGAACTATTGAAAAAGGGACTGCATATACCCTTATAGGTTTTTTATCATTTCCAGATATACTATGACAGACTGTCTTATGAGTAGCTCTGGTGACACTTTTAGCTGTACTTGAGAGCTTGCCTCATGTCAGCATTTGGTTCCAGCATCTTTTAGTCCTGAACATGGACTTATATCACTGCATCAACCACTTGGATTAAAAGATATTGACTGGAGAAATAGTAGTTATTTGACCCTACCTTCAAAAAGCTTAATTATTTATTGCCAGATTCCCATTGCACTGGAAACATTAGGATTCAGTGAGCATCATTGCCTATTGTCTCAATCCGATTTAGATAAAATAAACTCTGGACCAGCTCATTATTTAAAGGCAATGTGGGATTTGATACATATATAAGTAAACCAGCTTTTGACCAAAAACAATATCACTCTATAGAAGCATAATGAAAGAAAACATTTTACTCTCCAAGTTAGTCAGTTCCAGTTGAATGAAGATTTTTTGTGGTTTCCATTTTTTAGCCAATAATAAATATTCTATTTAGGTCAGCTATATGTTAATTATCTGGCATGAATCTTAAGCTCTTTTATAAAATTTTCAGATATCAAGTAAAATATTCCAAATTTTAAATTCCTTTCCAAATTTGAACTCATGTCAAACCACTTACTAGATGACTGCATTAACCTCTACACTAAGATATCTTTCTGAATTGTATATAAATTTATATATATATATATTATAGCAACCATGGCTTCTGAGAACAACTATATAGAATATAAAGTGTAAAAATATTTGATACTTTGGCAATTGTGGTAAAGTATTATTACTTGGACACTGTAAAAATATAGAAAAGTTGTAAAAAAATGAATTGAAAAAAAGAACACATGATATTTCTGAACAAAAACTAGAATTAATTAAAATTTGTACTATTTTTGTTCAATCAAAGTGAATATTAACTCAAAGATAAAAGAATTAAATGATAGGGTTTTCATTTAAATTTACTTTATGCTTTTTAAATATAGGGAATTTGAACTCAGACTTTCAAGCACCCTTCAACTATCCATACTAGCTCATACCACTGATACACATGACCACATACATGTAGAAAAAATAAATAATCATCAGTATACATATCTCATGCCAAACATCAACTGATGAGTGCTGGTTTAGCATGAAATACGTATATTGATTATTTATCTTTTCTACATGTATGTGATCATGTGTATCAGTGATATGAGATAATATGAATAGTTGAAGGAGGGTTGGAAATCTGAGTTCAAATCCCCTATATTTACAATTAGGCTCCAGGTCTGTGAAGAGTGTCTGTATTTCAAATATTTATGCTTTCTAATAATTTCTATAAAAAAGTTTTTCCATAAAAACAGTAATGTGACTATCTCATTACATTTGTTTATACAGTTCAGATTTTTTATGATCTTTGTGGTTTCATTAAATATATGTAAATTATTATTTGGCTTAGTCTCGCAATATTTTTAGAAAACTTAGGGAAAGAAAATAAATTAGCTGTCAACAAATTAAAATTAAGAAAGACTACTTATAAACTGTATATTGATAAAATTGTTTATTTATATTCAATTTACAATTTTTGTCTTCTATTGATTGTATACTTTGTACATATTCTTTTTATTTAACTATTTCATAGACAAACAATCACAGCCTCCTTACAAGCAATTGTCCCGGGTTCGTGGGTTCGCTTCCAGGCCGATGCTTTGACACATGAAAAAATAATAATAATAATCCGAAAATAAAAATTAAATAAATATTCAACACCGTTTAACAGCCTGTCAAACTGAAAAAGAACTTTTTCTTTTTATTGTTTATTTAGTAGTGGTGACCTTATCTTTTAATGTTGTCATCCTACTCATTTTTTTTTTTTTTTTGAGAACTTTTCAACAACTATAATTAACCTTCAAATATTTCACATAGTTGTTTGATTAAAATAAATTTCGAAATATTTATCCTCTGTATCTTTGCTGCCAATTTTTTTAAAGTCTGCGATACTCTCCAATTTTATTCTGAACTCTTTTTGAACATACATATAACTTTCCATTGATCACATATACTATAATTACGAGAATAAAGACATCTGAAAAAAGGTAAATGTCTTTATTCATATAATTAAAATATCTGTGATGGAATGGAAAGTTGGAAATATATTTAAGATGCATTCCATGCAAAAAGTGTGAAGGAATTGAATTAATTATTTTATGTGGTTGTGTTTAATAATAATGGATATATTAATTGATTGGAAATCAATTGGGATTTTCTCACCTAAGTTAAAATCTTGTAGACTGCATCAATTCTGTTGTGTTTATATTTTGTTTAGCAGGAATAATATTACAGTTATTTAATAATAACACATAACTCATTAATTAAATATTAAAATCTCTATTAAAATAATTTACAATAACGGAATATATACACACACACTAGTTTATATGCAGATGTTCACCTCTAATGCGATGGGCAAATTGCAAATGTGAGTTGTTAGTATATAATGTACAATCTGTTCCAATATGCAATTATAGGTCTGAAATTATGAATAGGTCAAATAATATTCCTTTGACTGATGTAGATCCATTTATGGTATGGTGTTGCCTTTAGAATATCAATAACAAATTTGTTCACAATATTCTTGAATTAATCTTAGTGGTAATTATGTAACATTTTTCAAGGCAATTTTGTTTTATCCCATTAGTAAGTGAGGGGTGATAATCTATTTATTAATTTCAAAAGACTACTTTTGTAAAATAGTAAACAAAATCGTCAAACTAGATCCAAACTAACATGTGCATTCTAAGTAAATATCCAAATAAATTATAAGTAAAGATAAAATCCATTATATTTGGCATAATAATTTCCAGATTATACAAAAAATGTATCCAATTTAATTTTTATTGGCTTACAAGGGAAGCATTAAATAATATGTTATTTAATAATATTTGATAATGATGATCACAGAGAGTCACCTCTGCCTCAAAAGCAAATGATTAATGGTTCCTCTAGTTAAAGATTGTAGATGATAAGATAGCCACAATGGCGAATTTTAAAATCTATAGCTTATAACCTCAAATTTCTTTGAATACTTCTTTTTACACAGTTTTAGCACCCGTCTGATAAATGACATTAATTCAAACTCTTATTCCACTCAAGTACAATTTATATGTGAAATCTACAATTAGCATAATAATCATTTTTCCAAACAAAATTTTCCTTCTTGCTTAAACAGGCAACAAAATCAGCCATTTTAATTTACATTTTACAAATATGAAACATTTTAAATAAAATTATTATAAAGCTTAAAATACAATTATTTTTACACTAAATAAAATATAATACCCATATCAAAATAAATGGTTGTTTCACCCTTAAATTTAATGTTCCCATGTTGTTATAAATTTACATTATATTCCCGTCGTTTTAGCTATTCCCTTTTAAACATATCAAATACTATTTATTTTACACATAAACATTCATAAGCACACTCACACACATTTAAATATTAAATGTAGGCTGAGTTTTGTTTACAAGTGACTTTAAAATCAAATCAAAATCATTAGAATTATTGTTCTGCTACAATTGATTTATTTAACTGAACATTTAATGGTAAAATGATTTTCAGTGTGTTGTAGGACTAGAAAATTATATTTGTTAGTGAATATTCTCTGTAAACTTTGGATTTGACTGTAATTTATAAATTTTGATATAAGTTTTTAGCTTGCTTGAAAATACTTTCACCATATTGGATTTTCATAGTAATGCTATGCAATTATATATACGGCATGATTCAATACTTAAAAAAAATGTTTAAGTTTGTCACATTTAGTATTAAGCCCTTAGGATTTCTGTTATGTTTGCCTTTCTTTTCATTTAAAAAAAATTTTTTTAATATCTCATCAATTTCTACATTAAATTTTCATTAAATATTTTAAGCATTATTTAATTGATACCTATTTACATTCTTAATTTACGATGGTGGCAATTTTTGCAATTAAAATTTTAAAATGGAAAGTAGACTTTTTTAAAAAAAAAAAATTATACTCTTTAAAATATATGCTTGCATTGAAAAACTAAAAGACAATTTATTGTAATAAACTTATACTACTTATACTACGAAGGACTACATTTCTAATTCTAAACTTGTTTATCTATTAAAGCATATTATGCAATATCATTTGCTTATAATAAATATTATTTAATTTTTTTTATTACTTATGAGACAAATGGCTGTAAGTTATGTGTATTGTAGATACCTTACAGACCTTCAAAGCAAAAACACCTTTTCACCAATCTGCTTTTTAATTTAGAATGGTCCCTCATTTAGATTATAAAATCTTTTGAATTTGTGTTTCTTGGGGTCACTATCATGGTAAACATTCCAACAATATCCTATCGATTTAACACAGATCTATCCCCTAACATTGTTATAGGCATGGCCTGTCAAATTCCCCAAAACACCAATATATATTTTTATTTCCTATGCATTAATATTTTTTGGCAAATAAATTTTTGAGGGTGGTTTCCTTTTTCACAAAATCCATAATTCCTTACAGCTCTAGTATTGTTTTTATGTATTTCTTTATTAATACAATTTATCCAAACCACTTCTTACACTTTTTAGCAAAACTCTTTATTTGTACATATACATACACTTACGTTTTGACTGACCTGCAGTCTTTTTCCAAGCTATGATATAATGAACAAAATAAAATACATAATTATATAATAACACCATAAAAAATGTAAACAAAAAACTAAAAACAACATAAAATATATTAAAAAAAACTAATAAAACTGAAATAAATAATTAAATCCAAATAAAACAGTTAATATAAAATAAAATGTACAACATAAATAAAAAATAAATATCAATTATATATGTGTATTCCTAACTTTATATATATATATATATATTCAAGGACAACTATTAATCTAAATATATTATCTATTTTATTATTATTAACAATCTACTAATTATTTCTATTTTTCATAAACTTAAACTTTATGGTTATTAACTAATATTCTTTTAATTTAAAATCATATAATATCTATTATTTCCTTACTCATTCTTTTGTTAAAAAATAATATTTTATATTTATTATTATTTCTTAATATCTAAAATCTATAAACATTATAATCTTTGAACTTATCCAGTTCATTTTAATCTCTTAAAAAAAAATTTTTTTCTCAAAAAATTATTTTATATCTTAGCTCCTTTTATTACATATTATTTAAACTAAATATATATATATCCCCTACAACTCTTTATTTATATATACATTTTTATTTTATACACTTTAACTTTTATTATTATTATTATATAATTCTCATAAATTTATATTATACTGCTTTATATGCTTATATATATATATATATTCCCTACAACTTTATTTACATATATATATATATTATTTTATACACTTTAACTTTTATTATTATTATATAATTCTCATAAATTTTTATTATACTGCTTTATATGTAAATATTATGCTAAGTTTATTTATTTATTATTTTTTATTATGTAATATCTATAAATATACCCACATTTATAATCCTATTTAACTTAATATTTTTTATCATCCACAATTCATTTATAAACAATTATCTCTTTATATATTTACCTCTATATATCTTATTTAATAACTATATCTATAGCAATCTCATCCTAATCCCAGAATCTCTATTAAATTTTGATTTTATCTTTCTTATTAATATAACTTCTTTTATTTTTCTTTCTTTAATACTTTCTGTATGTAATCTCAATTTTATTAAACTTCATGTAAATTTGTGTCCTGTTTCTTTCGTATCTTATATATTGGTAATTTATTATCTGCTATATGTTGTTTTAATCTTGTTTTTATAGAATTTTTTGTTTCTTCCATATATTTGTTATTAATCCCACTATCTAGTCATTGTTTGTATTTTATTACATATACTCCATTAATTATTTCTTTATTATCTTTATTATATCCTATGTATTTGTTATCTATCAAATTTAATAGGTTTTCTCTTTTTTTATTAACTATTTTTGTAGTAATTATTCTTTTGTATCTTTTATTAATCTTCTTTATAATTTTGTTAAACTTATTCACTTATGATATTATTATTTGTTTTTATTCCTATATATCTATTTTCACCTTTCTTTTTTACTTCACTCTTTTCATTTTTATTTATCTTATACTCTATTTTTCCAATACTTCTTTTAATTATATATACAGAGAAACCACTAAATTTTAATTCGTTGATTATTAAATCTTTTTGTTTATTATAGTCTTCTTTCCTTGAACAATACATTTGGCACATATATATTTGACCCAGAGTATTGGGTTTTCCTTTTTGACCTATAATTTATATCACTAATACACATTCACTAGATTCTATTACTTCAAGTAACTCAGACACTTTCTCCACAATGCGTAAATCTGTTGCAATTAGAATTTGTATAATGTGTTTTGGGAAATTTCTTTCTAAATTTTTTACAGTTTGATACTGTAACGGTCAGAAAACGTGTGACTTGTAAACATAGTGCAGAATTCGACCACCATACAGAACAGCAGCACCATCGAGTAGCGAAGTCACCCGTGGTACTGAGTTCGAACATAGTTTATCGGTTCCACAATACAATCCATGAAACAACGCATCTGATGCGACATTAGTAAATATTTCCTTAGGCACGGTGGTCAGGGATATGCAAAAGACTCATGATTTTATTCTCGAGTTAGCCAATAACCAAACTAATATTAATTAAACATTCATATTTACATAATCGAGGAAATATTATATAGAATGGGTATCGAATAAATGAAACGTAACTGCAGACATATAGTTTAAAATTATTTATTAATACATTTTAATAAAACAATCATTTACTAATAATATTTGTGGATTTAAAGCTTCAGTAGTGGGATTTGCGACATGAAATGTTTACAAAAGGAATACATTTATTTGAAGGCGTAATCTAGCTACCTAAAATTCTCGAGTGAGTATTTCTAATGCATGCCTTGGGGAATTTATACCTTTGCAATGCAAGAGTCTAAAGTAAGATTTAAGAGTAATGGCAGACATATATTTATTTAATTAAAATATTTATTTATAACTAAGGGCAAACATTTATTTGAGAGTGAATTATGAAGATAATGCAGAGGCAGAGTGATATATAGAATAATAAAATTAAGTAAAGGAACACGTGGTACGCTTTAGAAAGGCGATATGGAGTGGCAGTATATTGAAACTGCAATGCCGCGAATGGGTTTATAAGAGTATCGGGCTGGTCTCTGCCATCGGCCCGACGAAGTAAGGTGTCACATAAGCATAACCAGGGACAAGCGGTCTGTGTCGCAGTTTTGCCGGCTGGCTGCATGACATTGTCAAGTCCTACGGGAGCACCCATTATGCCCGCTTGTGTAGGACGACTGGGGTTAATTTCAACCCTGAAGAATCCGGAAATTTCACAGCGGAATGGGTCATCGCATCTCTAAAACGTAACACATGTATAATGTACAAACGATTAGGATGAGATTTAAATAGATTTCTAACTTGGTCCTACATTATCAACATTTATTAAAGAACGTTGACGACTCTCAAAGAAATGTAATTTTCTGGAATTATTCATGATGATTTAGTAAATACAAAACATATATATAAATTGGGAATTATTATAACTAATACGTCAGCCATTTGCGAAGTTGTAGACCCCTGCATTACAATAAGTGAAGCATTGAATGCGTGTCGATTCATATGAAAGTTAAGTTATTAAAGAAAGTAAATATTAATGAAAATTTGACACGCATTCATTGTTTTAAACGATCATAGATTTAAACTTTGAAAATAGAGACAATTGTGAGCATGCAATAATTAAATAATAAATATAGATAAAATGTAGATTTTAGAAATACGCACCCCAGATAGTGAGGTAAGCTAGATTATTAGAGAAATTTACATATTAAATTAATTATTCAATTTAGTTATACAAATGGTAGTTTTTACATTTTATAATTTAGATAAGTAGTATGAAGAAGAGCTATAGCATATTATTAGAGTACTCTAGAGTTTGAACACAGACAGGTACCTGTTTTATAAGAAGTCCTCCGATTCCATTAGTTTAGCAGCAAAAAGTTCACGAGTGGCAAGTCTTTCTTGTATTTAGATATTTCATTTAATTTCACAACAGCAGCAGCTTTTTCATTTATTTCAGGCAGCAGATCTTCATGGTGAATTTATGACGGGCAATGGAAAGTTCAGCATCCGGTGGGCCATAACCCGATGGAGAATAATCTAGGTGCTTTACTCGGTCATACCTTGGCAGGAACAAATTATTTTTATATTTTTGGAGACTCTCAGTGATCGAGAGCAAAGCTAAAGTTTAAGTGAATGTCTCCAGCAAGTCTAAGATGGCCTCTTTTTTTATCTTGATCTTTCACATTTTTGTTGAGATATTTTTAGGTTCTACTTAATCTGCCCTGAGGATAATCAATGCATTTAGTTGGTTTTTAATTAAAGAAAGCTGCCGTTCTATTGTTTACATTTTACATTTCCTAATTACATTTTGGGGAATTTTTCTTTAATTAATCTATTATCTATCACTGACCGATGCTTTTAAATTTCAAAAACAAAAAGGGAACATAAGATTATTTTAACTTTTAATTAAATATTACATCAGATATTTTTAGAATTATTAATAAATGAAATTTAAACAAAGCAATAAATACGAACTTTATAATCCAAAATAAATGATTAAAATTATACCAAATTATATAACTAAAAGAAATCTAAATTATATTATTTTATCCCTATTTATTGCGTTTAATTTGAGATCGAAATGTGTGCGTGTTTAAGCTGAATTCTACACATATTTATACATTTTTAATATTGTTACACACACAATTCGATATCAAAAGTTTAAATTTGGGCGGGATAGACCGGTCAGTGAGAGAAGACAGAAAAAGGTGAAACTTAAGATTCGAATACGAATCTTACTGTTTCAATACTTAGAGACAGGGTAAACTGTTAATATCTTCATTTTATCAGCTTGTTTTCTAAGAAAGTGTGTATAATTTTCTTTATTAATATATTTCTCTTGTATCACTTGATATAACATCCATTTGCTGCTTATGTCCACTATTTTCCTCTAATTCTTCTTTAATTTCATCAGTGCATAGCTGATATTTAGTTTTTGATTTTTTAACATATGTGTTTATTTCTTCCTTGATATCTTTATTATTATTGATTAACTGATGTGATGTGTTTATATGTGAATTGCCGTTCCTTATATTCTTTTTGCAGCTTTTTCCTTTCAGTTTCTTCTTTGATATGAGTTTTTTTTTTAGTTTCTGTAATTCTTTCTTAGATATCTCATCAAACTTATACTTATATTTTTCAAGTTCATCTATGTGTTCTATAAGCTCTTGATCACCTTTTATTATTTTTTCTATTCTTTTATTGCAATTTTTAATATCAGTTTGTGATTTCATTTGTTTTTATAAATTATCAATCTTGTTATTATTATTGTGTTGCCATTTGCTTACTTTATTTTTTTATTTTTTTATATCACCTTCTACAATATAAACTTTATTTTGAAACTCAATTTTTCCATTACTTAATACCTTGAACATTTTACATCTGATTTTTTTATTTGCTGAGTCAA
Organism: Epiperipatus broadwayi; assembly: GCA_028023455.1. Taxonomy (NCBI): domain Eukaryota; kingdom Metazoa; phylum Onychophora; class Udeonychophora; order Euonychophora; family Peripatidae; genus Epiperipatus; species Epiperipatus broadwayi. The sequence goes on along the minus strand of JAQFVV010012444.1, from coordinate 4,066,548 downwards.
ATTTTTAAAATTACTTTCACATGTTAATCATGAACCTGCAAGTTCTGCTTTCTTTGAATTTAGTATCTAAATTTTGAAATTTACCATCGTAAGTTTTCAAATTTTAGTGTCTAAATTTTGAAATGACTCTCCTCTAAATTATTTTAAGTCTCTTTTTAAATGCGTTTTATACTCATTAAACATAGTAGTTAACTGATCAAACATATTAACAGGTGTTGTCACTTTAGTTTGGGACCTTCCAAACAAATCATCATTAGCAGCTTCCATATTAACTTAATAAGTAGACACTGTTATATCTTAGTTAAACAACTATAGATTTTAACATAAATAGGTAAAACAGGTTTGATTTAAAACAGTTTATTTTGATTATTATATGTGAGTAGTGATAATAGTAATAATAAATTTTGAAAGAAGAAAATAATTTGTGTGATCAAAAAATGGATAAAAATACAATTGTGTACAAAGAATTTGGATTTGCATTATTCATGAATCTTTTAATGAATAATATATTATTTTCTTAATGTATGTGTTTTCATGTTCATTATAAATATTTTAAATTTTATTTCATATTTACAATGTTTTATCAATGTTCATGCCATTCTGATGCTCAGATAATATGTTTAATATATTTTAATTAATATTAAGATGTTTGTATCTATTGTTAAAGATAGCTTGATATTATCATTATTATTATTAATAATAATATTGAATATTCATATTAATTTTATTTTTAGCTTTTTGTGTTGGTAATATTAAAGTATAATGGTATCTTGTCACACCAATGTACATTATAATTGTAAATAATGTTTTAAAATGACAAAAATATCAAGTCAGATGTCACATGGCTTACTTTAATAAGCTTGTATTTACAAATGTTATATATAGAGCTCGCAAAATAAGCTCTTAACAAACTTTGAGAATATCCTCAACCCCAGACCAGTTTCTGCTTCTGGCATCATCAGTGAAGTACCAGGATATTCAAGAATTAGATTAAAAATATCTGGACAAGCCCAGTACTTTATCTAATAATGGTTATTTTTTATGAAAAGAATGAATTAAAGAGAAGAGTAAAGGAAACTTTAATGACAAAACTTCTTGAATCTGAGGCTATCAATATTATGAAGACATCATTTGATAGAAAATGAAGTTGGTTTTTGAAATAAATTATGGGCAGGTTTATTTGTTTTGTATATATATGTTGGTTTCACTTGAGACAATCTATTTGTTTAGTAGATGAAACCATGGCCGTGCAAGGATTTTGGTGAAATTTTGGATTTTTATCAAGTATTGTATGGTTTTATAGTTTTGTATAGATATTGTACCAGAACATTATTGTTTGCATACGTCATGCCTAGGTAAGTCATTGTGCTTGGTCATTTGTTTTATGTATATTCTCAATATTGTAATGGTCAGTTATTTAATCCTTTTGATCACCGAGGGTACCACAGGTCATTATGTATCTGACAAATTTTTATACAGTGATCAAAAGTTAAAGAAGATGATGATCAGCACTGACTAGACCCAGGGAGATAGCAAGAGATCTTCACTATTGTTCAGATAATTGAGAAAATACAACAGAGACAAACATCAGCTAAACTAAGTTTAAATTATTTAAAATTTTATTAAATTGAAGCAAAAAATAAAAAATAAAATAAATCTAGCAAACAAAATATGAACATTGACCTAGATTTATTAGCATATTCATCCAAGAGTGTATATGAATTCTGCAAATATTAAAACATTAAATGCTCTGGCAGATATGTTCATTTTCTCACCTACAAAGTTAAAAAGGGAATTGATAATATCTTCTTGCTGGCGATTTATAAAAACTAATTCTCATTTTCCAATTCAGAGACAGCAGAAGAATGAAGTCCTGTAGGAAATCAATGAAACAGTGTAAGATGAGAATTCTCTAGTATCTTGAAACTAGAGATGCCATTTGTCTACAGGATAGCTCATGATGTACCACTTTTAAGGCCATTCATGGTTAATTTCACAAGACAAGAAAACAGGAGTAATGATTATGATCTTACATAATCTAGAAAAAAAAAAAATCTCTAACTTTAGAAAACTAGAACCCTAAACACAATAAACTGCCAGCCAAAAATTTGTGGTCTGCAGGAAATACAAACTAAACTTATCTAAAATCAATTTCAGGTCAATAAAATAGGAACAAGTGAGCAAAATTAAATTACAATGGTCTGCCAAAGCATTTAGCAATGGTTTCTAAAATAAAGGAGACATGTTTAGCATATAAAATATAAACTCACAATACACTCTCAGATAAAGAAATTTAAAACAAGCCTAGAATCTTAAACTAAGATTCCAAGACCCATTATAAATACAATGATGAGTGAATAAATATAATAATTATGAGATTAAATATTTATTAAAAGTTTATACAACAGATTTACTTTTAGATTAAGCGGAGTATTTAACTAGAGATTTATACCCTGGGAAGAATAAGAAATATTTTACCTTATGGTAAAGCAGAGTCCACTGAGTTTTTCAATGAATATGGGCAGTTATTTTGAGTTCAACCTTCAGGTGACATTATCTCTTCATGGCAGCAAATGTAGAGGCATACTTTGGGATCCTTTCTAATTTACACTTTCATGGCATGACTGGAAGAAAACAGCTTGGATCAGGAGTCTATCTTTGGGTAAGTTTAACTGGGCATGTTGTAGATTTGAATACTCATAGCAGAAAATGTAGTCATTTTGTGAAAACAAATATAGACAATAATAAGAAATTCACTTAACTACAGGCAGAATAATATATAATATTATTAACAGTGGTCTGAGAACGTGTACAGCAATCTTTTGAAAAATATGGCCAAACTGCCAATCTAGTAAAAATCTCAGCAGACTAATAGAATAGCATAATAACAAATAGTAGAATAATAAACAGCTGAATCAATCTCTTTCAAGCAGAATAAGCTCAGTCAAGCCAAAAATAAAATATCCAAAATTTTGGGATCATTTATATGCACTTCTATCTCCCACATAATCTTTCTTGTTTATAATTATAAGTCTTAGCCCAGGGCAAATCTCTATCTCATACTCAGTTTTAATTAATAATTTTGACCAGGGTTTATCTTATTAAAAAAAATACAAAATTACATCTTTGCTTTTAAAATTAAATTAAAAATGGATTATAATTAAAATAAAAGAATTAGGAATGCAATTAAACTTTCCAAAATTAAAAGCTTTCTTGAAGAAAAAGATTAAAACTTTTAAATTCGAATATTTTTACAATTTGATTTTTTTTTAAAAAGTGTCAAAAAAAACTTATTTTAAACTAACAAGTAAAATCTATTGAAGACAAAATTTAAAATCACAGAATTTTAAAATATAGCTGTGTATGTGTGCTATATTCTATAATAAATAACTTTATAAAAATAAAAATTAGTATTAATTTTGTGAAGGGACCTTTGAAGCAGATATCTCCAGTTTATATATATATATATATATAATAGTATTACTTTAACTATACATATAAAATTAATTTTTGTAATGAAATCAGTATTCCACATACATATTGAATCTTTCAATTCTGACATAACCGAATCATATCCTCCAGCAACTATTACAATAATTCATTACCAACAAGACATGATTACATTTCCTGACCATCCAAATTTTTCAATGCTAGTAAAAGAAGTTTATTGGTTTTAGTAATATTTGTTTAGTAAACTCTTGATGCCTTTTATTTCTTTTTATAGGTGCCAGTGTCAATGATGGTTCATTGAGCACACCCTCTTGAGTTTATTATTCACTTTATAAAGGTAACTTTCTTATTTTTAATCAGATCGAAATTAAATTACCTGTAATATTATTCATTCAGTGAGATAATAAAAATTAAGGAGATTGCGGCTTTTAAATTTGAAAAGATAAATGAATCATTACTTCCAACTATCTTTAAAATTATACTAACATCTACATATATGATACTCACTGGTTGATTAATATAATTTAACAGTAGGTTAATAAAAAAAGAAACATACTGAAAGTTTATCTGGATTGTATATAAATTCTACTAATTAATGATATACATATACTTTAAATTAATATAAAAATTCTCAAGTTAAATTTTTTTATCTGATTTGAAGTAATCACTAATGATTTGCTAGTAATTAATTAATAATTAAAGAAAATAATAGTTCACTCCTTTCATTATGACTGTTCTTTTCTTTTGTGAATTAAAATATCATTTAGACATTTACCATGGTATTTCATTAAGGCAAATGATATTTTATAGACATGATGATGAACATTAAGGCAGCATTTTAGCAAAATGATGAAAAGGTGGCATTGACAAATGTTTCAGGAACCTAACCACAGATTTGGGCATTTGTTATGGCAATGGTGAAAGTTTCCACTGGAATGCACATCTCATCAAACTGTTTTATTATTTATTACTTTACTGCACTTCTTACAATTAGTTGCAACTCACAGCAACAATAAAAAAGGCTCTTACTTAAAATTCTCAGGGTTACCTTTTATATCCCCCTTTTATCTCCTTCTCATGTCCCATCTCATTTTACTTTTCCGAGAGTTTACTTCTCATACCAAGTTATTTTCAGTTAGTTCTTAAAATTGTTTACAAAGTCTATCTACTAATTTTGCATTCTAAATTTAGTACACATTTCCAGCTAGATAATAACAGTTCTTTATGTGTGTTAACAGCACAAACTGCACACTTTACAAAAGAAAAATATGAAATTAAGTCTTAAGAAAAATTTATACATATTTTCTTCTATTTTTTTTGATAATATTAAGGTTACATTCCTATGAAGTATTGGTATTTTATATAGACATTTGCTTGCCATCTTTAGTTAGATCTAATCTTTTTTTAAAGAAAAATACATACGACATCTACATTCTCTGTATAATTAAAAATAATTAGATCAAAATGTCTATTTTAATTAGAAAAGCACATTATTTTTAATTTGATTTATATTATAATCTTAGTTTATATATGCCTAATGTACATATAAAAATCATCTGCATATATATATATATATATATATATATTGTACTGCTAATGAATAATAGCACTCCATGGAAAATTGTGTTTACAATTCTTAAAAATAAAAATTTCCATAAACAATGTAAAGTTTAAAATTGATAATGAATAATAAAATCATGGTCAGTAAATGATTGAAGTAAAAACATCTCATTTGAAAATAAATAAATTTATAGAAATCTGAATAGTTTTTTTTAATTATTAGTTTAAAACAATACAGTTTGCTAAACATTAATTAATTCATAGTTTTACATATTAAAGAGTAATTGGAAGAGGGAGAGAAGTTAACTTAGAAAAGTTAAAAGTAGTTGAATTTCAAGTAAATAATTAGTTATAACAGTTAAACAATAAATATTTTTTATGAAATTGAAAGTACTCTCTCTTTTCATTTAAATTATTGAAGAAAAAAAAAGAAAGAAATCTTAAAACTAAAAAAAAATCTCTTCCCATTTATTTAAAATAAATGAGATTGTAAATACCAAATTGATTTTAAATATAAAGAAATACAGTAAAATATGTGTGTGTTAATAAAATAGAATATGAAAGTTAAATATTGAAAAATAAATGAAAGTGTATAAGTTAAAAGAAATTCCCTCAAATATTGCAAATATTCAGAAGCTACATAAAAGAAATGAATTAGCAATGGCTACTAGTTAAAGACAGGATTAATTAATTAATTAAAATCTTATCAAAAATTTAATTGAAAGCAGTGGACAAATTTTCAATAATGGATATAGCTGGTGGGTATAGAAACTAATTTAAAAAATGACAACAGGTCTTCACATAAATAGACTGTTTTTCATCATTCAATCAGTTTACAATCAGTTTTTATAATCAGTCTTCAGAGTCAATGTTTTTTCATGGCAATGCAGTGTTAGCAGTTACCTGAGTAGATGGCCAGACTCCAGCTTCAGTCCAATGAAACATCAACAACCTGCCTGATAAAAGTGATGCCTACCTAATAATTTGAAACTTCCAGAGACATCTAACTGTCTTGAATAAGAGTATTGTAAAATAGCAATCATAGGAAACTCCACAGAACCCTAAAATCCAACCGGTTGGAAAAACTCACATGAAGCAGCAAACAGCAAGAATTCAATATTCCAAAATTCTATAAGTAATAAATAACATTTCTTATTCCATTTCTTATATCCATTAATGTAGCCATTAAAGCCCCCAGAGTCAGTAAAATAAATGAACTCTGTATCATGCATAAAATGAACTATTGATGTGCATGATTTTAAATGTATATTTATTTAATGCTTTATGATATCTTATATAAATTTCATGTATTTATTTAATGCTTTATGATCATCATCATCAACCATTATCAATCCACTGCAGGATGAAGGTCTCTCCAAGTTTAATCCATCTTCTCCGATCTTTAGCTTCTCTTTTCCACAACACCCCTGCACATTTTCTTATTTCATCCATCCATCTCACATGTGGTCTCTTTCTGGGTCTTTTACAATCTCTTGGAATCCAGTTTAAAATTTCAATTGTCCATCTATTATCATTTCTTCTAGCAATATGTCCAGCCCAACTCCATTTCAATCTTTTAATTTTTTCAATAAGGTCAGTAACACCTGTTTGTTGTCTTACCCATACATTGTGTTTTCGATCTCTTCTTGTTACTCCCAACATACATCTCTCCATACTCCTTTGAGTGGTCTGAAGTCTCTGTATTGCTCTTCTATTAAGTGTCCAAGTCTCAGATCCATAAGTAAGAACTGGTAAAACACATTTGTTAAAAACCATTTTTTTCAAACACATAGGCATATTTCCTTTTAGTATCAAGTTATTTCTACCAAAAGCACTCCAACCAAGTTTAATTCTATGATTAATTTCCTCCATTATGTTTCCATCTGTATTAATAATCTGACCTAGGTATTTGTAACTGTTAACTTCTTCTAATTCTTCATAATCAATCTTTATTTTCATATTTTGAGCAAATCAATTAAACATTACTTTAGTCTTTTTAACATTTATCTTTAGTCCTACTTTTTTACTTTCATCTGCTAACTCCTGCAACATTTCCTGCAGCTCTGAAGCATTATTTGCAAAAACAACTACATCATCTGCAAAATCTAAATGACTTAAATACTCTCCATTTACTTTCATTCCTTTAGTTTTCCATTTTAATCCACAAAATACTTCTTGCAGCACTGCTGTAAAAAGTTTTGGAGATATGGAGTCACTTTGCCTTACTCCTTTCTCAATGTTGATTTTTCCAGTATCATTATGTAATCTAATTGTTGCTGTTGCATTTTTATAAATATTCTTTAAAATATGACAATATCCTGGATCTATACCTTGATGATCCAATGCTTTAATCACTAGATCGGAAGAGAATCGAATGCCTTTTCATAATCTACAAATCCAAAACATAATGACAACTCATATTCATTTGCCCTTTCTATGACTTCTCTCAATACCTGGATATGATCTATTGTACTAAAACCACTTTTAAATCCAGCTTGTTCTCTTGGTTGGTGGAAATCCAAAGTTCTCTGTAGACGAGTTGTAATTATCTTGGTAAAATTTTTATATAAAACTGATAAAAGGCTGATAGGTCTGTAATTTCTAATATCTTCTTTATCACCTTTTTTAAATATTAATATTATTACTGCATTCTTCCAATCTTCCGGTACATCTTTATCATTTAGACATTTGGTATATAACTTTGCTAAAATTGTTTCTATTTCTTCACCTCCTTCTTTTAATATATCAATTATAATTCCATCATTTCCTGGAGCCTTTCCTTTCTTCATACATTTAATTGCATGTCTCACTTCTTCATTTAAAATTCTGGGCAATTCGGAAGATGTAATAGATATAGGAGGTACTTGTTCTTTATTACTATATAATTCTTGATAAAAATCTTCTACCAATTTCATGATGTCATCTCTCTTTTTAGTAATAATTCCATCTTTTTTTCTTATTGCAGATATAAATTTCCTACCAATACCAAAATGTTGTTTAACATTCTTGAGACTTTTATTTTCTTCTACAGCTTTCCTTGCTATTTCACAGTTATACTTTCTTATATCATTTTCAACTCTTTTCCATACCATTTTACAAAATTCAAGATATTCAATTCTTTTTAATACATCATTTTTGTATATCTTCATATTCCTTCTTTTCTTCATAAATTCTCTAGTCTCAGTAGAAATTTTATTAGTCAATTGCTGCTTTTTTCTACCAGCTATCTTTGTTGCAGTTTTTAAAAGTGTATCAGTTATTTTCATATTAATTTCATTCAAATCTGAATCCTGTTCAAAATCTCCTAACACCTGAAACCTATTTGTAAGTTCTAATTTAAATTCATTAGAATGTTTCTGAAGATTAGGAATATCAACTGTAAATATTGTTTTTCTCAATAATTTTTGTCTCTAGTTTTACACTAACACGTAACTTACACCTTACTAATCGATGCAGAAAGGAGTTTGCTATTAACTGAAAGGAGACCCTTTGATTCCTCTTGGAGGCCTTAAAGGAACCAAGCAGGGCAAATTCCTAATGTCCATTCCATACGTTCTTGTCATTGCAGCTGTTATTACTATGTGATTATTCATATAGTATACGAACATGGATGGGCTGCTCACCAACACGCATTAGCCAGCATGGTGAGTTTATTGGCTTTTTACCTCTGAGTTTAAGATCGAGAAACACCATGGTCTTTCTTCTCAGTGCCTGATAAGGCAGAATGAATGCTTTATGATATCTTATATTTTATTGTATGAATTAAGGGTGTGTGTGTGGTCATTATATAAAAATACCATTGTTAGATTAATTAAGAAGTTATAAAAGTAGTTTAAAAATTATAATAGTAATCATTTAGTTAAAATAAATTATCTTTAAAACTTAATGTTTTGTCAGTCAATTCTTTTCCCACTAGCAGTAATGTATTAGATTATCCTTTTGATTGAGCTAGTTGGGATTTCTTAGATACTGAGTTAGTGTGCCATCATTCAAAGTGCATTATTTACCTTTTGGGTAATTAACTAGTGCCTGAAGTTTTACTTCAAAACAAAAAAGTGCTTTGAATGATAGGTGTTGAATTCTGCAGCTGAGAAGATGTCTGTGTCCTGGAAACATGGTCAGAGTTATATATTCTATTTATAGATCTGGCTTGGGCATGGGTACCCTCTGGGTATTATGCTTCTCTGCCTAAGGGACCATGGTGGTGCAATAATTAAATTGCATTGGTGTAGATTGAAGGTATAAGTTTATAATATCATATTTTTATATAAGAGTAAGTTTTACAATATTGTTTCACAATTGCTATTATATTAAAGAATTAAATTTTCATGATAGATTTTGTTTTCTATTTGATCTACTTCACCACCCGGTTCAATATATATATATATATATGTGTGTGTGTGTGTTTGTGTGTTAAAAGTACTGAATTTTTGCAGTTCAATAAATAAATATGTACTAAATTAGACTCAAGGCTAACCACCAAAATGTGAGTTATTACATATAATGAACAATGTATGCATGAAGATCTTGGAATAAAATATAGTAGATATTGCAACTCCATAGTGTACATATTACCCATACACAAATATCAAATATAAAATTTAATTGTGATCATATAAAGATGATTTGAATTTCCTGATTATGGACCCAGGCTGCCATTTGATGACAACATTTTATTCAGGTACTTACAATTGCAGATCACTTTCAAATGAGGGAAGATTGCAAAAAGTTGAAAGTACTGTATAGTTTTTAATGCAATATTACTGGACATTGTGAAGTTAAAAGAAAAAGTGGGGAGACAATTGATTTAAAAGGTGGAAATGTATTGTGCTACAAAGGACAAACATTGAAAATACAAGTGGAACTTTGCATAGATTAATGATATGTCAGACAGAGTGACAAGATTAGTTATTCTACTTAATAGCAGATACCAAATTCAGATAATTCAAGTTTATGCCTCAAGAAGTTCTCATTGTGATGGAGAAATAGAAGATGTTTATATGAATATACAAAAGACTTTTGATCAGACCAAACAACATTTTTCAATTGTCATGGGTGATTTTAATGCTACAATTGGTAAATAATTTAAAGATAAAGTGCTGTAGCTAAATTTAGTTATATTGATAGAAATGAAAAAGTGCATAGACTTGTGGAATTTGCAGAAAAAGAAACTATTGTATTATAATTAGTTTTTTTGAGAAAACTTCTAAATGGAAATGGATATGAATACATCTACATATTTTGACTCAGGGAAAAAATATATTTTAAGATTATAATGTTTTTAATAAATTCAACACAGGAAGTGATCATACATGTTAATAAAAAACTAGAGAGAGAAAAATTATTAAGAAAAATCACAGTTGATCTTTCTCATTTTCTGAAGGTCTAATGAATTTAAATTAGAACTTGCAAATCATTTTCTAATATTAATAGATTTTGAACATGATTCAGATTTAAACAAAATCAATAGGAAGATAACTGATACACTTTTAAAAAATGCAATAAAGTTAGCTGAAATAAAAAGCAGCAATAGATCAGTAAATCTTCTACTGAAACAATACAATATATAAAGAAAAGAAGGAATATGAAAATATATAAAACTGATGCATTTAGAAAGATTGAATATGTTGAATTTTGTAAAATGGTATGAAAAATAGTTAGTTAATAATGATATAAAAAGTATAATTATGTACCGTATTTTTCTAGAAATAAGATCTAACCAGACAATAAAACTAGCATGATTTTTGATGGTGTTTGTAATATAAGCCATATCCCAAAAGTAAGCCCTAGTTAGAAAGAAAAAGAAAATACTGTACATATATTATTTTTCTCTTACAAATGCATTTTAGTAAAATTACATCAGCTCTACTCTGGAAATGTTAAGCAGCTCTAAGATTTCCAATCATAAGACTGCCAAATAACCAATAAGAATGCAGACACAACACACATGTGACTTTAGGTGATGGGAAAATATTTATTATATTATCAGATGTATTAGCTTTTTTTCTTTTGACATGAAAGTTAATCAGAAGGGCTTATATTTTGGAATTACTAACTTTATTATTAACAGACATGCTTAGTGTAATACACTCATGTGAAATAAAGAAACAATTTCAAAATTTTATTTCCTGCAATTTTTGCTGCATATCTCATAATTCTTTAATTACCTTAACATTTGATTTATCTTAATAGGCATTATAATAGATTTAAAGATAATATTTGAATAAAAATAAATTTTTTACATTAATTCTTAAATAAATATAGATTTGTGCATAAAAAAAGACATCCCCAAAAAATAAGTCCCAGGATGGGTTTTGGAACAAAAATTAATATAAGACAGTGTCTTATTTTTAGGAAATATGATACTTGCAAGTACAAAAGTCTCAAGAATGTAAAACATCTTGGTATTGGTAAGAAACTTTGTTCTGCAATAAGAAAAAAAGATGGAACTATTAATAAAAAGAGAAATAATATCATGAAATGTGTAGAAGAATTCTATCAAGAATTGCATAGCAATAAAAAACAAAGAAATGTACTTCTTACAAATACTATATCTTCTGAATTGTCTGGGATTTTAAATGAAAAGGTGAAACATGCAATTAAATTTATGAAGAAAGGAAAATTTTAGGTATTGCTGGGATTACAAAAAGCAGGTGAAGAAATTGGAAAGTTTTTGGTAAAGTTATATATCAAATGTTTAAGTGATAAAGATGTACCAGATGATTGAAAAATGTAGTAATAATATTTTTTAAAAAAAGTAATAAAGAAGATATTAAAAATTACAGGTCTATCAGTCTTTTATCAGGTCTATACAAAATTTTTACCAAGATAATTGCAACTCATTTACAGTGAACCTTAGATTTTAAACAATCAAAAAAATAAGTTGGATTTTAAAGTGCTTTTAATACAGTGGTTCATATCTAAGTATTGAGATAGGCTATTGATTCTATAAGCATTTCTTCAGTGATTAAAGCATTAAATCATTAAGGTATAGACTTAGGATATTCTCATATTCTGAAGAATAGTTATAAAAATGCAGCAGCAACAAGTAGATTATATAATGATACTGTGAAGATTAACATTGAGAATAGTGTATGACAAGGTGGCTCAACCAGCAGTTTTGCAAGAAATATTTTAAAGAAATAAAAGTAAATGGAAATTATTTAAGTCATCTAAATTTTACTAATGATTAGTTGTTTTTGAAAATAATGCTTTAGAGCTTCAGGAAATGTTGCAAGAGTTATCAAAATGAAAGTAAGAAATTAGAATTAAAGATAAATGTTAAAAAGACTAAAACTAAAGATTGATAATCATGAAGTAGAAGTTAACAACTATAAATACTTTGATCAAATTATTATTACATATGGAAATATAATGGATGGAATTAATCATAGAATTAAACTTCATTGAAGTGCTTTCAGTAAAAATAACTTAATATTAAAAGGAAATATGCCTATGTGTCTGAAAAGGAAGATTTTTAATAAATGTATTTTACAAGTTTTTACTTATGAATCTGAGATTTGGACACTTAACAGAATGCAGAAACTTCAGATCACTCAAAAAAGTATGGAATGATGCATGTTAGGAATAAAAAGAAGAGATTGAAAATGAAATGTGTGGGTAAAAAAACAAACAAGTGATACATCATTGGAAAAATTAAGAGTCTGAAGTGGAGTTGAGTTGGACATACTGTTAATGAGATGATAATAGATGTACAGTTAAAATCTTAAACTGAATTCTAAGAGATTGTAAAAGACCTTGAAAGAGACCTCATGTGATCTGGATGAATAAAATAGGAAAGTATGCTGGAGTAATATAGAGAAGAGAACTAGAGATTAGAAAAGATGAATTGAACTTAGAGAGAGAGAGAGAGACCTTCATTCTGCAGTGGATTGATAATTGTTGAAAATAATAATAATGATGCTATATATAAAAATATATATTGCTATTCAAGAGTGTGCTTACAAATGTACTTAATCTTTATCATATCTTATGAAAATATTATTATCCCAGTAATATTCTATTATTCAAAATATATTTTCATACAATTAATGACTGGCCTAATTTTATATATAGACCAGCATGTAGCAATTTACCTTATGTCAATACAAGTTTTATCTTTTAAAATATTTATTTTATTTTAATACATTTACATATTCACTAAATTCTGTTAATTTAGTTCACAATCTCAGTTAAATATATGCAAGGAATATAATTATATATTAATATGAATTGTCATTATGTATTGGGAATGTAAATTATGAAAAAATATTTTTATAAGCATTTCTACAATAGTTAAAGTATTGAATCGTCAAGACATAAATCTGAAATACTGTCATGTTTTGAAGAATATTTAACAAAATATGGCAGCAATAATTCGATTACATACTGATACTAAGAAGATTAACATTGAGAAAGATACATGATAGGGACATTCCATATCTCCAAAAATTTTACAGCAGTTATACAAGAAGTATTTTCTGAATTAAAATGAGAAGTTAAGGTAATAAAAATAAATAGAAATTACCTAAGTAATATAGATTTTGAATATAATATGGTTTGTTTTTTGAAAATAATGCTTCAGATATTCAGGAAATGTTGCAAGAGTTACCAAATGACATAGTAAAATAGCGTTAAAGATAAATGCTAAAAAGACTAACAAAATGCAAAGGAATTTTTTGAGAAAAAATAAATAATGATAAATTAGAAGAAGTAAACAACTACAAATATTTTGATCAGATTATTTATACAGATGGAAACATAATAACTGAAATTAATCATAGAATTAAACTCAAATAAAGTGCTTTTTGTAGAAATATATTAAAAAGAAATATGCCTATATGTTTAAAAATCAAGATTTTTAATAGATGAGATTTACCAGTTCTTAGTTATAGATCTGAGATTTGGACACTTAACAGATAAACAATGCAGAACCTTCTGACAACTATACAGAGTATGGAGAGATTTATTTTAGAATAACAAAAAAAGATTGTAAGCATAATACATGAATGAGACAACAAATGGGTAGTTCTAACATCATTGAAAAAAATTAATATACTGAAATGGAACTGGGTTAAACATAATAATACATGAACAGTTGAAATTTTAAATCGGATCCCAAGAAATTGTGAAAATCCTAGAAGAAAACCTCATGTGAGATAAATAGATGAAATAAAAAAGTTTTCTGGTGTGATGTGAACAAGAGAGGCTAAAAATCAAAAAATCTGGATTAAACCTGGAGAGAATTTCATCATGCAGTAGATCTATAGTGGTTAAAAATGATTATTATGATGTTATAATTCAATATACAATTATAAAGCAAATGAAGCAATTATACTCTTTTTTTTGTTTATCATATCATCAACGAAGTGGAATCATGGAACATACTAACAGGACAAACTGAAAAATAAGTTTCATTATTAATTGATTGTTTTGTGTGATCTAGTACAGTGCTAGAGTGGTGGATTCTGGAACTCAGGGTCTATGGATCATGGTCCAGCGCTATCACTTCCGGCTCGAACTTATTATGAACTCCCAGTCAAAATCAATTCAAGCAAAGTTAATATATATAATTAAATATTTTATTTGTAAAATAAATAAAAATATTATATTTTTTATACAGATGATCAGAGGATTGGGGATCACGTGACAAATACTAAAGTGACAACCTGAACAGAAGCATTCCTATTACCATGTGATTAGATTAACATTTTTTTTTTTTTGCCTTCCTCAACTGGAAATCACTCAAAAAATTGTATTCTTTATTCTCCACTCTTTTCTATTAAGTTGTAAATTAGCCAATGACTGATTGAGAATTCAAATATAAAATATGTTTATGCCCATGTAATCGATTATTAATTTTCCATAAGCATCACATGATCACCATTTCTTATTCTTGCTCATAAATGTTATTATAACAGGCTTGTTTTAATTCTCCCTGTCGTCTCTTAACACAATTGATTCTACTGCTGGAATTCTTAATTATAAAATAGCTGTGAAAATAATATTTTTAAATAAATTAAAGTAAAAATAAATTAGCAATCCAATCACATCGAAAGATCTTAGATTTATTACGATTTCAAAGCTTTTTACATTGCAAGGTGCTTCTATACAATAAAATTATTAGTTATTTCATTAACTTCTTTAAGACTTTACTTATGTTGTATTCGGAAATTTTATTCTCATACTTATGATATTTAAAAAATGTATATATCAATATATTTCTCAAAAATTTATCTATGTATATGTTTGCCTCATGTTATGGTTAGGATGTCTGCTTGGGATTCGAATTTAAACCTAATGAAATTTGAACATTTTTCAAGAAGGTTTCACTCAGGTTTAACCTTTTTCTTTTAGTTAAACAAACAGTAGTTCACTCATCTGATCAGTCAATTAAATGCTGATCCATAAATAATTATGTAACTAATATTAACTAGAAGTAAAACTAAAAATGACAAATTTAATAAAACTCAGGCTTAATATCGTTCTCTTAAGAAATTGAATAATGATTAAGTTCTTTCGTCAATAATTTCTGAATATTTTATAATTGATATACATAGATTTTTTTATTATATATAATAAATAAATTTGTTTTTAAATAAAAATAATAATATTAATATAAAAAAAAAACTTCATTGTCTGTTTGTTTTCACTGTTTATTTTTGGAGATGTATTAGATAGCCTTTCCCATAGCTATCAAAAGGATTTTGCCGGCATAATAAATCCGTGCAAATGAATTCCAATGCCTTAAAACTAATCAGATTTCATCTTCCTTGTAGCATATCTAATTTTTAACAGTATCTAGGTTGATGATATCTTTATAGTATGGTTTTTCTTTATATTTCTTTCAATTTGTTTCATCTTTATTAATTCTTATAATCTGAACATTGATATTATATGATCTCATCAATTTGAACATTAGCATGTTTTTTTTTTTCAAGCTGTTCTTTGTTTATTTTTTTTGGAATGAGGTCTGAAGAAAGCTATTGGACAGTCAAAATTACCAGCTAGTTGGGAAATTTGAATATAATAACATTGTACACATTTGTTTTATGTTAAGTGTATAGAAAAGTATGTGTATATTATTTATTTATATTTCTTTTTTATCTGTCACTTTCTTTTTGTTTTATGTGAGTACAATTGTACCTTTTTAAAAAAAAACGAACATTTTTTCTGAACTTTTCAGTATTATATTTTAGTTAAACATTTCTCAAATTTTTCTTTTACTGTTAATTTTATCATAAGGTTTTTTTTCCTTCCTTTCTTTCTCCCTTCTTTTCACATTTCTTTCCTTCCTTCCTTTCTTTCTTAGGGATCATAGATCTTTTTCATGTCTTTGGTCATATATTTATTATTACATCCCTCACAAGGTGTCAAAAGCATATAGAAACATTCCTTATATTGCATGAGAGTAGTGTAGTGAAAATTACACTACAGAAATATTATTTATTATTAATAAATAAGTCATTTGTTATATAAAAAAATATCTTCGAGGAAATTTTTTTTACTCAGTAATGAAAGTTTATTCATAAAAAAAAAAAACAATACAAATACAGTTAGAAAAAGATTTACAAGGTAGTGATTATATGGTAAATTGAAATTTCAGAAGCAACATGGTAAGAGGGGAAGGATACATGTGAAAAGGGAATGTGAAGTGGAAAGGGTGTGTAGTCTAGGCCAGTCCGAGATGCATGTCTTCAATGAGCAAGCACTGCATGGGTCACAAACATTTAAATGGTCGAGTCCTATGACAGAGGATGGGAGTTGGAGGATTTCCCAAGTGTCTGTGAGGAGTGAAGGTGGAGTTAGTTTGGTTTCTCTGGTTTTGAGAGAGTGAATTAGATCCAATAGTTTAGTGTACTCTCTGGTCAAAAATAATAGCACATCGAGGAAATATTTGTAGATTGAAAAAAGGAATGTGGTTTTAAAAAATATCTCTAGTTAAAAGGCATTAATAGTCATAATTAAAAAAATATTAAAATAAGTTAAGTATTGACTATAGAACTGATAAATCCTATAGAAAAGTTAGTATGCCCACATACACATGCACTTCAGAGAATTAATCACCGTGATGTTATAAAAAAAATTAGCAGATAAGAAAGGTCAGGAAATTCTCGTATCCTCTCAGTTCTTCAAGTAGAAATTGGAGCTTAAATCTCAAATAGATCTCTGTACAAAAACAAATTAATCTAGGGCTACTGTACAAAACACTTAGCTCTTTTATGTTTTCTTTAAGCTTCAGGATTTAAAAGATATGTATAGAATTTATATAATAATATATCATCAACCATTATCAATCCACTGCAGGATAAAGATCTCTCCAAGTTCAATCCATCTTTTTCTATCTTTAGCTTTTCTTCTCCACATCACCCCTGCACACTTTCTTATATATATATAATTAATTACTAAAATGTATAAAGGGTTGTCTTATATATAAAAGATTATTTGCAACATTTAATTTACCTCTCTATAATGTATTTTGAAAACAATTTGTGTAATAAATCTTGTAATCCTTTCATCACTTTATCCAGCTAAGTTCTTATTAATTTCTTTTTGCTTGTTCAGCTAATAGCTTGCTCTCTCCCCCTCTTATCTAATTCTTTAATTGAAATTTAATGGATGCAGCATAATAAATAGGAAAATATTATATAAAAAATGTAATCATTAAACTAAAGCAATGCTTCCTTCACTACATAGATTGCACGTCCCTGTAAGTTCTTTAAAAACTAGGTTTCTCCAAGTTGTTAAGTAAACATGTTGAAGTGCCATCGCGTGATAGATATAAATACATTTGCGTTTGATTTCTATAGTCACAACAAAAACCTGAGGTTTTTTTTCATTCTCGTCTCTCTTATACACAAACACATTTTTTCTGTGCCCCCCTTCCTGGTGGGATTAGAGAATTCTACTTACATTTAAAAAGTCTATTATACAAAACATGTGTTTTACTCTCTGCAACTCTAGAACATCGTAAATTCTATGTACAAAATTCATCAATCCAAATCATTATATATGTTTATCCGTGTATGTGCGAGCATAGTCACTTTTAAAAAAAATAATTTTATTATTCATATAAAGTACTTATTTTCATAGTTCTTATCATTTTATTTATCTAGACATTAATTGAAATGAGAGATGTTTAAAGACAAAATTTGCTTCACTTATATTGATGAGTAAGGCATTTATCTCATATTATCAATTTTGTCTATAAATTATAATTGAGAATTCTCATTCAATAAAACATGCTTAAAACTAGCAACTGTAAATACGTATATAGATAATTTAACAAATCTTTAAATCGTAATCACTAGCAAAACCAAGTGGTTTAGTGAATTTATCATGTTTCATCAATCTAGTAAGAGCAGTAATTAAAAGCTTTCATCTTCAGCAACTTGATCTTCTACCCATTCTTCGAGTTTATTTTCCAAAATTTTTTTAAAATCTTTTATGCCTGTGCTTTCTACGCAGTGTGGTTTTCTTAACCAATTTCACGGACATATTTCAAGTATGCCTTGCATATATTTTTATACCTTATTTTTAAATACTTCTGATCTATTTTCCTCTAATCAAAAGGTGACTGTTTAGAAATGTGATCATCCATTTATTTATTGTAGAATATCATATGAGAAGATTGGCAAAATCTTCCACAATAATTCTTATTAATTACTTGCTCAGATTTCTGACATGTATAATTATTTTTTAAAAATAGTAGAAGCTATTTCAACTTTTTTTGCCTTAAATAATTATCAACATCTCTCATAAGAAAGTGATTAAATATACAAGATTGATAACCTAAGTTACTTCAAACTCACTTTAATAGTTTACTTAACATCTGGGCTCTTGCTTTTTAACAGATATATTTGTTTTTATTAGATGATAATTATTATCTTCATGATAAAGTCATATATTCAAGTTCATTCGTTCCATCTTTGAATCTTAATCTTCACTAACAAAGTCATAGATTAAAAAGTGGTTTGAAGATAGGAATTTTATGGCTCTATACCATGTGGTGACGATTGATTAAAGCTTATTACAGTAGAATAAAGATAACTCCTCTTGGAAGCATATAAGTTAACATATGAGAAGTCTTAGACATGATTGAACGTTAATATAAAGTCAAAATTTTATTCATTAAAACAATAGTGAAATAGAATTACCTTACAGCCCACCATTATAACATATTGTATTCATTAAAACAATAGCAAAATAGAATTATCCTAAAGCCCACCATAATAACATTTTAAATATCTAGTGTTGTGATAAAATTTAGGTTGCTTACTCAAGTTATTGATCAATTATCTCTCACTTAATTTATTCTGAACTACAAGAATTCTTTATAAACAAAAAGAATCTCTGATTATGAATAATACTATTCTGTTCTGAATTATAAGTCGTTGGAACTAGCTCAAAAAATGCAGAAGATTGAGCAAAAAATTCCAAACAATGTAAAGGTAAAAATATAGTATTTCAAAAATCTGGTCTGCAAATATATTGCCTGGTTTTTAGTTTACCTTAAACATGTTATGTGATTTTTAAATATTTTTTTCTTATTTATTTAATCCATTATAGAAGTGATGCACAACCTTTTTTTCACTTGTGATCCCCGTACTCAGACTAAAATTTTATGACCCACAATCCTATTATAATCATATAAAAATAGTAAAAATAAAAGTCATTTTACCACATATAAATATATAATTTTTTCCTTGCTACAAATACATATCTTTTTGCTTGCTACTTATCTTTATCATTTTCTGATCATTTGGTTTTTATTACCCATTTATCCACTAACAATTTTAATTTCTATCATGTACATAAAAATGAGTGACAGGGTTTAAAAATATTTATTTGTAAACCTTGTGCCAATAAATAAATATGATAAATGTATAATAATACTTGGTTCTTTTTAGGTCTATTGATTTGTAGCAACTACAACTTTTTTTAGCCTGTTCAGAAAACATTTGCATTCAATAACATAGTACTACTTAACAATGTTAGAAGGATACTAGCACGAAGAACAAAACTCTGAGAATGAACAAGAGAAATGAGAGCAATATAAGTGAGTACCATTATGATGTGCTGTTTATATAAAGTGGATAGGAATAAAAAGAAAGAAGTGTTTAAATACAAAATTGACAGATTAGTTTTCAGAACCCTGTTAAATAATAGTTCAGTGGGCATTTTGGAAGTGACTGCATTTGGTGTAAAATCCTGCATTAATAGTATTCTGGCAATACATGTGTTCCAACTACTTGTGTTAGTTTTTTCTAGCATTTTTTTATATTCTTGAACTAATCTCTCAGTCTGGAGATAAAGATTGTGCCATTTTCTGACATTATAGTATTAGACAGGCAATGGTTAATGAAGAATCTCCTAAGAGCTTCAATAATTGCTGTGGACTGGAGTGATGTTGCTTCCATTTGGAATGCATATCAACAACTTTTAGAAACAATTTGCCCCTGTGCCATCTGATGGGACAATGTTGTAAATATAAGTTCTGGTCCAAGGCTCTCAGATTCAGATCACTAACTAGTATTGTTATTTGCTGACATATTTTGGTTCATTTTATAATTCCAGTAATGATGAACCTTACACTCAATATTGGATTCCAAAGAAGATCACCAGATATAAAATCTAGCTAATGTATTCCTTCTCATAATTCCTAGATGCTCATTATATAAAATCATAAGCACTTGCATTCACACTGCTGATGAAATTCCAATTGTTTATCCTAGATAATGCAACTATTCTCAATTGAGATCTCTAGCCCTTATTTCCAATAGGCTAGATGCAGTCTATTATATTTTCTATATGTCCAACCTTGTTTTATCCCTTTCAATAATATTTGGAATCTAGGGTCACCAGTAATCTATTGTGCAACCAGTTTGTATTAACTGTTGCATTTAATTCCAAAATGTTAGTCAATCAACTTTTTTAGTTTATTTTGTTTGCCTTTTCACACCTAAATTTGCATTTTTCAATTTTCCTATATTTTGTGAATTGGCACTGCATATTCTAAGTGACTAAACCAGTAATGTCTTAAAAGATTGCTATGTTCCTCTGCTGACACAACCAGAGATAGATATATAGTTTTTTTTGACATAGTGACTTGTAATTTGGCTTGAGCAAAATTTGACTGCCTTGGTAATCAATAATTACTTTATGCTGATGTTTATTCATATTTTTTATTAATAATGACTATGTGCCTTTCAACATAATGATAACAGAAGATCTAAAATTCAGTTCCATTGAAGTCAGTGTACCATTAATAATAGCCCTGGTCTTAAAACCTGACTCCATGAAACTCATACCTTTAATATTATTGAAATATATAATAATTTTATTTCATTTGTTAGTCCTTTTAAAAAAGTTTTTTTTCTTTTTTTTTTTTTTTTTGTTGTCTTGCTATTTCTTTATAAAATAAATCATTTCTTTATATGTTTGACTCATTTATAAAATTTGAAAATTGTATTTTTGAACAGATATTGAGGGTGTGCATGGTTCAACTTATTACATCTGTAACAAACTCTCACAATAAGTTCCTTAAGTTTGGTTTGACTGGGAGAGTCTTTAAATGATATGAATTTCTGATCCACTGCTAATTTAATGCTGGCACTACTTTTATTTAATGTGATGGTCTGAATCACCATAGAAACAGCAGATTCAAAGATAGTATTTTGATCCATTAACAATTTAATCCTGAGTTCATAACTATGCATTATGCAAATGTAATGATGTTTTAGCACTTCATTTAAGAAATTCCCAACAACAGCTAAACACAAATTTCCTGGACTTAGCAGCAAAATCTCTCACTTTCTTTCCCTCCCCTTAAGTACAGAGATTGAAATGATAATTGTGCACTACAGTCATAAGTTTTGTACAGAATGTTACTAATTTTAATTCAGGTTTTTTTAATTTGATAAGCATTCAGTGATAAAAGAATTAAATCCCGTGAAGGATGGCCAATTTTCTGGATAGTTTAGATCAAACTCTTCTAATGAGCCAATTTTAGCCATTTTAAACTTTCCATCTATGGGAGAGAAAAAAGTTTTGTGATTACACTTGCTGTGTTTATATAAACTCAGAATAAACATGGTCTTGCACAAGTACAGTTAAATATTTATTCAACTTATATACAAAATGTATTTACATAAATTATAATAATAACTGAAGTAGTATATAACTCTTTCATCTATGTTATGGCAAATTAGCCTCATATTAGTTTTAAATCCCTACAGTTTCCAGTTTAATGTGTTATTGCCACACTGTTTAACAATATTGTTTACAATGTTTGTACTGCTGTTCATCCCTGACATGTATTTGTTATTATCTTACTTGACTTTCAAAAAGACTTCCATTTTATAGTAAAATTTAATTTTTCACTAAATATTTTGCAAAAATTGTTGGCAAACTCTAAAAAAACTTTATAGCCATTGGGTGATGTGATGTGCTATGGATTCTTCTTTATTGAAGTCAGGAATCTCTCAGCCACTATGCCCAGACAAACCTGATAACCACCTTACCTTCATTTTCATTTTCCACCCTAAGTTTTTCCCATATTCTCTATATTGTTCCATATTATTTCCACAACATTATCTTTATCCACTCTATAGTCTTTATATTTGGATCCCCTTATCTTTTCCCAAATCCATCATCAAAAAATTTGTTTATATTTATTCTCCCACAACTTCATTACCTGTACCCTTTCTGCCTCCAAGCATTTACATTCAATTAGCTGATGCCTAATATTTTCCATGCCTTCTTACATAACTAGAAGACTCAATCACCTACATTTCTCCATTTGTGTGTATATTCCCTTGTTGCTAATGATCCTGTTCAAGCTTTAAACAGTAAACTATTTTCTTTGCTATTATTTTAAATTAACTCACACTTAATATTCTGTTTACTTTTATATATATTTAAACACTTTTTACTCTCCATTCTAGTTCTCCTACTCTCCAATGCCCTATTTTTTTTATTAATGCATCCATTCTTCTATCTTATTCTTTGCCACTAAAACACTCACCAATTCTCCTAACCCAATCATTCTATGTTTTGTACAAGTATACTGATATAAAGTCTTTATTCAAATCTTCTGCATACCATGCTATCATTCTCACTCATTTTGTTGCCTGTCCTTTACTCATAACTCAATTAAATACTATTTTGACTATTCTCTTACTTTCCATAAATTATAATCTACTGAAAATTTTCACTTTGGTTTTGGCATCTCTCATATAAAAATTTGACCATCCCATTTCTCCTTGAATTGCCTTCTTTGCCATCCATACATCTGCATCTAATGCATGTTTTCTTACTTCTCTTTGTACTTTTTCTAAGTAATCTAACATTACTTTAATAACACATAACACATCATTACCATAAGTTGACCCTGCTACTGCCACTCTCTTTCATATAATTCTTCAAACTATTTATTATATGAAAATACTGTTAATTTCCTTATCAATCTTTTCCTCAATTTTTTCTCCCACTCATCCAAGCAATTTCGCAGATTACTTGAGATGATTTCTAAATAATTATACCTATTTACCATATTTAACTTTATATCATTCAATAAAAATTCTTTCTCGTCTCTTTCCCTAGCATTTATCATTATTATTTTTTTCTCATTCTTCACTAATTTATCATATTTAACTTTGTATTACCAAATAAAAATTCTTTCTCCTTTCCCCCCCGGCATTTATTAGCATTACGTTTTAATTTTTCTTCACTAAAATTAATCTCCATTTTTTTACTCACTTTTGCACACATCTTCAGAATAACTTTCATATCTTCCCTACTTTATGTGCCCAAGAAGGTATCAGCAAATAAAAGACCTGATAATGTATACACTCCCTAGTCATCTGTTAATGGTACCACTACTCCTCTTCTTAGTCTTTCTATTGCTCTCTCCATTTCTTTCAAATATAACAAAAACAAAATCGGTGACATATGGTATCTTTGCCTTAGTCCCATCTTATTTTTAACTCTGATTCTATAATTCCTAATTGATATCTATAGTAATTATTTTCATATAATCTCTTAATAAGATCCACTAAATCTCTGTTCATTTCCAAATTTACAAATCTTAACCATAATCTGTTTCCATTTATTCTATTATGTGTCTTCTCTATATCTATAAATACAATATATAACTTTTGTACCTGTATTTCTACTTATATCTATAAGTTGTGTGACTACAAATTAACTCTCTCCTATATGCCTATTTGTTTTAAAATCTCCTTGCATTTCTCCCATTATATTATTTTCTTCCATACATTTTGCCACTCTTCCAATACCACATATGCAAAAACTTTATATAACCTTGACATTACCCCTATTAGTCTTTTGTTTATGGCCCTTCCCTTTCCTTTAAATAATAATTTACTCTTGTATTATTCCAACTATCTGGAAAGTCTATCTTCTGTGCCATCTTATTAAAACATGATAATAAATTTAATTTTGCCCTATTTTCCAAATGCATCACCATGTCTGCTGCCCACTTTTCAACTTCTTCCCTGTCTCATTCAATTCATTTTCTGTAAAAGTAATATTCCCATTACTATGTGTTTTTATGTTTGTTACCACTCTGTCCTTGAAATCTAACACATTTTCTATACATACTTACTTAAGATTATCTCAAATTCTTCTCTAGAGCTAATTTCATTTTTTCATCATTTAATAATAATATTTCTCTCTCCCTTCTACATTATTTCCAAAATTTTTTATTCCTATCTCTTCCACTTTCATTAATATCATCCAATAATTTACTATTTAATTTTCATTCTCTCTATAAAATTATATATTTTAGCCAATTTCTTTCTATTAAATAGTTTTTCCATTTAATATTAACATATTTTTCACTTTCTTTGTTTTTAATAGCACATTTATATTTTCTGTATGCTTTTCCCTCTGTTTTATACTTTTACTAACTCTCACTTTTCTATTACTTTTATTCTTTTGAATATTCTGACCTAAAATCCTATTTGCCACTTTTTCTGCTTCACCATACCAATCTTTATATTCATCCCCAACAACCGCTTTCATGATTTCTTCTACCTTTATTTTATATTTTTCTAACTTATTCTTATCATTCATTCTCCATCCACATCTATTTTTATTTTATATTCTTCTAACATATTCTTATCATACATTCTCCATCTACATCATTTACTATCCTTTCTACTTTTTTATTATTTTCCATTACATTATTAACTATTTCTGTTATAAAAAAATTATGATCACTATTGCATACTCGCTCTTCATTAACAAACATTTTAATTTTTCATACTTTATTCATTCCCACTTTCTCTACTAATACATCATCTATTGTGTGAAATATATTATTTCTAGATTATGTATATTTCCCTCATAAATTTCCAATGCTCAAATTCACTCTCTGTCAAAAAATTTCTAAAAACTGTCCATTTTTGTTGTCCACATCATCATTTTTTTCAATAAGCCCATTCATATCTCTTATAGCCAATATTTTCTTTACCTTTTTTTTTGAAACTCTGTATATCCTTAACTAGTCATTTATATATGCTACTGTTCCACTTCATTATGATTTGACTATCTCTAATGGCCATATACATTATAGCCGCCATGCATTCTTGTCATCCTAACTTTATCTCAAACCACAAATGTTTTTGACACTACAGTATTTAAATGTTTTTTGACATAACTCCTATACTACCACCTCTTTTTTTCTTTTTCTTTTCTATTTATACCCTACCATACCAAATTTTCCAATGTATGATGTGTTTCCATTATTGCTAATACCTCAAGCCCTTTATTTCCAATTACTTTATAATTCCAGCCACATTTCTGGTCTCCTACCACATTGCATATTCAAAAATTCAATTTTAGCAACTTCTTGCTTTTTTATTACCCTTTTATAAATTCTTTTGACTCTTTCTTCTCTATTACATTTTCAATTAGTTTGTTTATCATTAGTTTTATAGATCCATTCCCTCCCCATATCTACATTTATATCTAAATCAACTACTCTTTGTTTACTTCTTACTTCCATCCATTCTTAATCTTCTTTTTGATAATACTGTAATTAAAAACTCTATTCTGCATTGTATGTTTTCTGAACTATAATATTTTTCATAAATCAACCTCCTAGTTCTTCACTTCCTTGTTTTGCTAATTGCAAGCCATTTTTACTTTATAACTCCCTCTTATTAATAAAAAAAATCCCATATATCCACAGACATAACATTATTTCTGACATATAATTTTTTCTATCTTTCATTTATAGAACATGCTCTATCTAACATATACTTATTGTCAAATCTTGGTAGTAATCCAACTACTCTTACTCTTCCTTTAACCTTTTTTAAACTACTAATCAAGTCTTTGTCCTCATCCATTATGCTCTCTGATGGTTATGAGAAATTAATTGTCCCTACCATAACACAAACATCTCTACACCCTGTTTTTTTATGTTATCTATAATATCCCTAAATTCTAGCTCCAGACCAACATACTGTTACATACCTATTTCCCTTTTCTCTTCCAATTACATCTCCACATTCTCTAATTAGAAAATCCCCTAGCAAGTTTGTCATAGATTTTCCCCTTATTTCATCCATAACATTCTCTTCCATCTTTTGGACTTCCTTAGTTATTTCTTCCATATTGTTTCTTTTCATTAATTTCTTGATCTGCTCACATTTCATGTCTAATGTTTTTAATTTTACTTCTACATCCTTTACCTCTTCATCTATCTTACTTATTCTTTGCCTAATTATCTCCATTTATGCATATCTCTTGGCCCTCCACTAAGTACATACTTCATTATATTATCCTTATCTACATTTTCCTCCATTTTTCTTGACTTTCTCTTTAAATTATCTACACTTAAAAATCATTTTTTCACCGTTATCACATTTATACATAAAATCACACAAACATACATCTTTTACAGCCTTCCTAGTCTTATTTAAGCATTTCAAATGGAAAATTTTATCAATACCATACACTTTACCAAAGCATGCATAAATTCCTTCTGACCATCATACATACATTGTGGATATAAATGCAATCCATATTTTTTTATTTTTTAATTCCCCTATTTTATATTTAACTTTATGATTTTTCTATATATATGTACAAAGTGTCACCTAGATTGAAAATGGGGAAATAAGTGAAAATTATGTTATAAGACTTTTATCATGTCAGAAAATAAAAGTATATTAAAGAGAAGTTGATACATATATACTGTTCAATTTCTTATAACAAATTATTTCAATAAATTATTCTTTACTATCAAATTTTTATTTTTTCACATAGAATGAAAAAAACTTCACATTTTTGAAATAATAGAAAGGATCCTTATTGTGCTATTGTTGAGTTATTTTCAATGAAGAATTATTGAAAATGTTTACCACTATTGAAGACTCGACCATAATAATTACAATCATGTCAAATCTGCTGGAATGAGGATATGAATAACTCTTGTAGAAAGACCTTTTATCCAGTTTACACAAAATAAAGGGAAAAAATTAAAGCAAGAATTATAAATATTTATTACAACTATTTAGATATATTGCCCACAGACATAATATTGATTTACAAATCACAAGAATAGATTAAAGTCATAATTGTAAATTTCGTTGCCTGATAATGGAATGCTAGGAGGAAAAAAAACTAATAACTATCTTTAATTTTTCAAAAGGATCATAAACTGGTGGACTGATAGCTTATAAGCTTCCTAAAATTTCTATACAATTTCAGAATTTATGGTTCACAATATGAAGTTTAATACTTGTTAGAAAAATTAGACCAAAAACTAGAAGAAAATCAACTTAAGATAGATGGGTAGATTGAGAAAATAAAAGAAGAAATATAAGTGATGTAGGAAAAAACTGTAAAAAATAGTAATGAGATAGACAAAAGACTTGAAGAAATGCAACACACCCTGGCATCAAAACTACAAGAGTTTGAGAGTGGAATGAATAAATCTCAAAATATTAGAAGTGAACAAGCAGAGCAAAAAATGCTTTGTCTAAAAAATCAACAGAAGACAGAAATGGAAGTTATGATAAAACTTTATAATCAAGTGATACAAGACAACATGGATACAAATTTTAGAATTCAAAGGTGACATGATCAGAGCAGATATGTATATTATTTATAAATTATGAAAGAAATGGCTTGAAAAAGAATGTGAAGATAGAAAGAATGTGAACACGGAGAACCACCCTAATAATGATATTACTCTGAATCAACATAGAAAAGTGAAACAACTTTAGATAATTAACCAGCCAGGAGTTGTCAATAAAATGGAGAATAAATATTATACAACTAACATGAAAAATAATTACATATCCAATCTGGAATGAGTTAAAACTTAATAGTTGTGATGTGAAAATCCACTTGATTATTTACATGAACTATTTGCATTTAATAACTTAACAGATAAAAGAATAAATTAAAATTATTGCATATTTATTTGGGTGGTGCAGCTAAGGATTAGTAAAACTCAAGGTACAGTTATTCAACTATGATGACAATAAAGAGACAGTAGTGCAAAGGTTTTGGAATGACAAGTGTCATGATAATGTGCTGCAGCAAGTATCTCAAGAATGATAAAAGCCAAGCACTAAAGAAAACTTATGACAACTCTTGTGAGGCAGGTGGAAAAATTAAAAACACTTACAGCTTTTTTTTATTAGAAAGACATATTTATTTTATAAGGCATAATTTTCTGGATAATGTTTAACACATTACTACAGAAATTATAGCAATTTTACTCAGGGCCTAAAAATGCTTTATCCAGGTGAACAGTATTATGAATCTCATTGTAGAAGCACTTCTACTGAAATTGTAACAAACCTGACCATTAGAGGTTTCATCAAATCCCTGAACTTAGATATAAACCCCTAAAAAAAGGAAAAGACAAAAACTGGTAAAAGTTCACTATAACGGTCTATGGTTGTTTGGCCTCTATTGTTTAAAATTTAAACTAAATTGCTTGAGAATCTGACATGTATGTTATTATATTACAAATAAATTAAAATTTAATCAAATGTAAAAGATAATAATAAAAAAAAAACCTTTTGAATGTTGGATTAATTACACGACATTAATTAAAATAATTACTTTTAATTTCTTTGAAAGTTAAGATTTTAAACTGTCTACAACTTAAGAATTTAAAATAAAAAAGTATATGCTACTGTCTTACAATTACATGAAAATTTATTCAAATGTAAAAGATAATAAAAAAAACATTTACCTTTTTAAATATAATTACGTCCTATACAGACTAGGAAGTTGGAGAAAAAAGTGGTATTGCTGTATCTACTCCGGAGGGCAAATTCGTGCAGGTACGATGAAAACAAAGCTCTGCTAGTGCCACATTGGAATTTCAGCTTACGCTTTGCTCTCATCCACATGTTTTCAATATTCTGGGTGTGTATGTCTCACTCTTCGGGATCCATGAAGTTTTCCTGATGGACGACAACCGAATGCAAATACACACCATTGTTGAGACTGCTGATGTTATTGTACGCAGCCCAGCCATCTGAAATAATGTGTGTACCTGGTAAAATGAACCACTGTATCAGGCCCTCCAGTGTATCAGCCGTCCTGTCTGCCACTTCTATCAAGAAGCACTTTCTTGATGCTCTCTCTATGCCGCCAAACACCCAATGACCTGTCCATATAGCCTCCCTGTGATATTTTCGGTGAAAATAGTACGTTTCATCTATTTCGACGATTAATGGCTCCCCATTGTCATCAAATCCACCGAGAACTGTCAGATTTGAGTCAAAATATTTGGCACATTCCTCCCAGCAAAAATTCGCCCAGTCAATGATAATTTTTTTGCTCATGCCGGTCTCATGTACAATGTGTTGTTGGGGCATATTACACGCCCCAAAATACATGATGCTTGTAATTGTTCCCAGAGGCAGATGACTTTGGAAAAAGAAAGACCTTTTTCTGATTGAGATGTGATGGTGGCATATTCTGCACTGCCATCTACACCCATCTAAGCCTGTAGAATACTTCACCAGCGCACACCGAACACCGCACTGTTGGCATAAGGTGTAGTTCTTCAGAAGGAGTCTTCGTGCAAGCCATTTGATGGCCAATTCCATAGTTTGTATGATGTCCCATAACTGGCGCATATTCCATTCTTCTGCCAGAATAGCAGCAATGCTTAAAATTTCACTATCAGGTATTAAGCATGTAGCAGACATCTTTTATAACTATAAAACAGTACACGTATGCGTGTAATTCGTGCCATTGAACACATAAGGTGTCATTTTTTTTTGCAACATGTGCTATAAATGTAGTTATTTTAAATTCTTAAGTTGTAGCAGTGTACGCACATTATTTCAGATGGCTGAGCTGCATACAATAACATCAGCAGTCTCAACAATGGTGTGTATTTGCATTCGGTTGTCGTCCATCAGGAAAACTTCATGGATCCCGAAGAGTGAGACATACACACCCAGAATATTGAAAACATGTGGATGAGAGCAAAGCGTAAGCTGAAATTCCAATGTGGCACTAGCAGAGCTTTGTTTTCATCGTACCTGCACGAATTTGCCCTCCGGAGTAGATACAGCAATACCGCTTTTTTCTCCAACTTTCTAGTCTGTATAGGACGTAATTATATTTAAAAAGGTAAATGTTTTTTTTATTATCTTTTACATTTGAATAAATTTTTATGTAATTGTAAGACAGTAGCATATATTTTTTTATTTTAAATTCTTAAGTTGTAGACAGTTTAAAATCTTAACTTTCAAAGAAATTAAAAGTAATTATTTTAATTAATGTCGTGTAATTAATCCAAAATTCAAAAGGTTTTTTTTATTATTATTATCTTTTACATTTGATTAAATTTTAATTTATTTGTAATATAATAACATACATGTCAGATTCTCAAGCAATTTAGTTTAAATTTTAAACAATAGAGGGCAAACAACCATAGACCGTTATAGTGAACTTTTACCCCAAAACTTAACTACAATCTTTGTTTTTTTTTCAAAAGTGAGAATTTGAAATGAACAATATATTATTCATTTCAGTGTTAGTCATGTGAGCTCCCAACATGGTTCAGAAATTTTTAGAAAAAAATTTTTAAAAAAAATTTTTAAGTTTAAACTACTTCAGTTTCAAGCCGTCATATCGAATTTTTTAAAATACTGGCCCGAGACACAATTTTCACAATAACTTCAGTTTTAACTATGTTAGAGCAAAAACAATTACATTGCTAGAAACTAGAAACATTAAGAAAAACAAGAAGCATAAAATAAATAGTGATAACTATATAAAAAATAAGGAAAAAAGAAATTTTCACATCCAAAATAATTATTATTATAATTATAATAATTATAATTTGGAAATTAACATTAACTAAAATTGAAAATACATCTTCAGTGATAATTTCTTTATATTCCTCACAAAATTATCTTTCTAAACATCTATAACATGTCTTACCTGAGTTAATTCACAGCTTCACAATCTCCAAAAGAATTCGGATATGACTTCTTCAATTTTATCTTGTACCCCAAATGTTCTAAATGTCAAAGGCATCTATAAAAAAAAAGATTCATCCTAATAAAAGATACAAAAGAAATCACCATAGCAATAGGCTTCTTATTCATCTAAAACTAGAAATTGTAGGCTACTGTCTATATCACTGATAAAATAATTTTCATCTTTTCATTTTATATTTTTTTGTGTACATCAGTGATGTTTATATTCTTTATGGACACCAGTGATGTTTATATTCTTTATGCACAGAAGTGATGCTATCTTATTATATTTATTGTACCACATAGATATAATTTATTTGCATATAGTGTATTTGGTAGCTATAGACTTGAAAATAATGTTATGAAACATATAGCAAAACCAAAGCATGAACAAGAGTAAACAAAAACATAAACAAGAATCAGAATTTGATTATGTTTGTGTATGCAATGTTTGTATACATTTGATTATTAGTTTTATAATACATTACTTGTACACCATATTATATAAACATAATTAATGATTTTCAGAATAAATTATTATACTTTTTGAAAAACATTATTTTTATAATAGTGTAGGTAGAACATTAGAAAATTACTATAGATATGAATTCTATATGCAGAATTTGATTATATGTTTGTGTATGCAATGTTTATATACATTTGATTATTAGTTTTATAACATATTACTTGTAAACCATATTATATAAACATAATTAATGATTTTCATAATAAATTATACTTTTTGAAAAACATTATTTTTATAACAGTGTAGGTAAACGTTAGAAAATTACTATAGGTATGAATTCTATATGAGCATAAATAATTACATAGCTAACACACTAATTACAAACTAAAATAAATAAAAAAGATAATTTTATCAAAAAATTAAAAAAAAATTTTTTTTTAATGTTACTTACAATATTACATTAAAGTTGTATTGTAGGCTTTCTTTGTGAATAACACCGGAGAAATTTCCACTTGCAGCCCATAAACCATTTTTGTCTTTTATCACTTCATGATAAATACAAAAATTATCAAAAAAACAAAAAAAATAAATACTGTGGTCAATTAAAAAATTTGCCAAAAATCCAAATTTCAACCGATTTTTTTGAAATAAACATTTTTTGAAAGCCATGTGATTAAGCTATTGAATGCTCATATTTTGTACTATGTCATGCTTATACTTTTTACATCAGTAAAGAAAGAAAACAAAACATCATCTGAAAAATGCCAGCAGCACTCTCATAGCGCTAACAACATTCAAGCACTTAAAAAAAATTAAATTCAGACAATTAAAGTGTTATGCAAATTAATAAACAAAAAAACTGGAATGAACTGTTAAATATAAAAAAATTCAATTATTTTTCAGACATTCATTCTAGATTCTCAATTTATTAGAACAATATCAGACCTCTAATATGTGTAGTGAGTAAAAAGAGGAAACACTTCCATCTGCTAATCTAATCTGACATTTAAAAACTTGACATGCTACCTTAAATAAATCTGGTTAAAAATGAAGAAACATCACATTTCAAATTGCAGGGCTGGAGATTTCTAAAGTATATTATGACCACATGTGAACTGTTTAATATTTGCCATTGTGAAAAGAAAACAAATTATGATTATCTTGCTTTGTACATTATACATTTAAAAGGTTTATTTAATCTTTGTTTTAACAGTTTATGTTTAATACTGATATACATTTTATCCCAGAAATTGTTTAAAGTAGAAAGCAAATATTTTTAAAAGCAGGAGGGTAATTAAAGTCAGTTGCATTTGAATGCAGCTAAAGAAAAAAATTTAAAGAATTACTCTGTATTATATATGCAGGTTATGTTAACTTTGTAAAGAACTTTTCTTTTAATATGTGATAACCAAATGTTTTATAAAAATTATCAGTTTAAAAATAAGTAATCATAATAATGGATGATGTAATATTTATTTTATTAATCATCCAAGTGTTAAATAATTAATGTAATTAATTATTAATAGCTTTAACTTAATGATTTAACTGTAACCATCAGGTTTATTTGTCCATATAATAAGATTAGATTTTGTGTAGATGAACTTATAGTTTATATGCAGTTATTTTTTCACTATCAAACAGTTTAAATAAATTCATATCCAGAGGAAAAGATTTTGTTTTATTTTAATAGAGATCAGACTCAAAACAAGCCATTCCTGTAGAAGTTATGTTTTTATTAAATTAGGAATAGAACTTTAAAATGGTCACTCCTTATCATTACTGTTGTAAAACAATGTGGTAGATACATATTCCATATTCAGTATATGCATATGTCCATACTAATAACCTTATGAGTAAGATAAATCTCTTATATTTATAGTTTTATCCATGTGTAGAATTATATTTTAGGTTTCTTGAAGTCTGGGTTCATTGTTCAGAAAATGTACCTGACTATGTATAACTATATTAATATAATAATGTAATTGAAGATTATGTTTAAACTTAGCAAGAAATCTTAGATATTTTATAAGAAATTTTTGTTTTTACACATGCATATGAAATTAAACAATAATATATACATAAGATTGGAAAAAATGTTTGTTAAAAGAAAATAAGTTATATGTCAAGTAACAACTATATTTTGCAATGAAGCAATTGTCATTATGATATGGTAGTCTCTTTAAATGTAATATTGTATGGTTTTCATTCATTCAATGGCAGTACTTATATTCTTTGTGATTTAACAAGGCATTACAAATAGAGGCTGTGTGTAGTGGTCATCATTATTCTGTTAAATAAAATATTCTTAAAAACATATCAATCTATTTCCTGATATTTAAATTAGACAGTGTCTGTATAAATTATAAAAAAAATGTAAATCATTGAAATATGCTTAGTCTGATCATTACATAATAATGGCTTTATTTGTAATAATTAGTCTATTTGTAAATTATTGGCTAATAGTTCCCTCTTCCAGCATGATTGGCAGTTGTAATCAATACTGCATAACCTGACCATGAGTAGGTTGATGTTGTTACTAACCTAAGAACAATTCTAAAGTATATCAATAGTCTTCTGACTTTTAGTTGGGACTTCAGAATCTAAAGATATCTTTCATAACATATTATAAAGTACATCAGTTTATTTTACTATTTAATTGTCCAGTTTATGTCATTGTTTGTTAAGAAATTGATCAATTGTAACATTATTTAAAAGTTTGAGATATTATTATTTGTTGGAGATGTTCAACAATGTTGTAATCTTTAAATAAATGTATAATAATATATACTTTATAGTCTCTGCCATCCTTTTAATATAAATCTTCAGGTTTGTATTTAGTCTTATGCTCATTAGAATTTAATCATTTCTATGCAGTTTTGATTTTATGTGTGAATAAAAATATAAATTTAAATCATTACCTTCTCAAACTGGTTTCATTATTCCATTAAAAAATTTATCTTCATATTAATCCAATTTTTTAGTCCATAGTTTCTCTTCTTCAAACCATGCAGCAATCTTTCTTATATCCATCCATTCATCTCAAGTAGGAGTAGCTTCTAAATTATTTACAAGCAAAAGTTTTCCAGTATTGTTATCTCATTTGGTGACATATTTAGTCTATTTTGGTCTCTTAATTTTTTCAATGACTTCACTGTTTTCTCATTCATAAATTTTTCTTTTGCTTTCTCCTTATTATACCCAAAATATATTTTTTCATACTTTGCGATTGGCCTGAAATCTCTTTTATAGCTCTTCTACTAAAGACTATAATCTAAGATTAATAAATAGGTATTAGTAAAAACAATATATTTTATTATATCTCCACAGGCTAATTTTCTTTTAATATTAAGTCATTTCTGCCATAAGTTTAATTTTACAATTAATAATTTTATAATTTTTGAAAGTCTTAGCAGCTGTTTGAATTAAATTTTTAATTTCTTTTTTTAACAAATTAATCTTTATTCTTTATTATATTTACAAAAGTTTCAAATTCTTTTTTAGAAATATAAGTTTACAAACAAAAATCATTCTTAAAAATAATATTTTAACTTTGAAATATGGGGAAAAAGTAATAAACTAAAATACATAATCAGAATAGTTGTGTCTTTACTTCATTAGCATTTGAAATCAATATATATATATGCTTTGTGCACAGATAATGAAGTTATTAATAGTGATTGAAAACAAATAATATTATCCAGGTGAGACTATGAAATATCCCAAAAGCACGCTTAGCAGTAACATTTGGATATTATTTGTTTTCAATCACTATTAATAACTTCATTATCTGTGTGCAAAGCATATATATATATATTGATAATCAGAATACCATTTTGTTCAATTGCCAATAAAAATATAAGAATGAATATAATTTTTTTAACTCCACTTCTAAAATTTGAATCAATTCTTGTTAAGACATAAAGTAATAAAAAAATTCCACTAATTTTTTTTTTTTAAATCTGCTCTAGAAATTATAGAAGCTTCCTTTTCAACCAAGCATAACTTCTGCTTTATGATATTACTTTTTACTTGATTTATTTTCTTTTAAAAACAAATAATTTTGAATAAAATCTGACTTTAAATATTATATTCTAATCAAAAAACAAATATTTCATAGATATTTTGCAAATATAATCATAAATATGTATGCAAACTATAGTAAAAAATGCATTTTATTTTCAAAATATAAACAAATGAAAGAG
Organism: Epiperipatus broadwayi; assembly: GCA_028023455.1. NCBI lineage: Eukaryota > Metazoa > Onychophora > Udeonychophora > Euonychophora > Peripatidae > Epiperipatus > Epiperipatus broadwayi. The sequence continues at coordinate 4,030,375 of JAQFVV010012444.1, read as the reverse complement.
TCTTTTCAAAAAGTCTTACAAATGCTTTTGACTTGCAAGCAATAAAACTGCCAATTTCTTTATTTTCTGTACAATACTGATAATTTCGTTTTTTAAAAAATTAATACATATTTCAGTTCTAGAATTTATTGTCAAATGAATTCAAAACAATTAGTGAACACTAAAAATAACCTTAAGAGAATGAATTTAAGCCAAAACAAGTTCACAGAAATTCTAGAAAAAGATTAATTTCACTCATTGCTTCAATGTGTACTGATAAATTGAACCAAATATCTTATACTTCTACTAATTTGTACTATCAGTAATTATCTCCTTTTTTGGAAAGTGTTTGAATATTATTTTAGTTTATTTAGAATTTATCTTTACTCCTACTGTATATATACATATGACAGATCATATGGCATTTCTTAAAGTTGTGAAGCATTATTTGCGAAAAACAATATTATTTGTAAAATCTAGATGATTAATTATATCTTTATTTTTATTAGCTTAGTTGCCAATTTTAATCTGTAAAATACTTCCCCTAAGACTGTTTATTAAAAATATTATAGAGGTAGAATCTCTCTGAAACACATTTGTTACTTATTGTCATTATAAAGTCATTATATGATGTGATATTACTGCCACAATGGAATAAATATTCTTCAAAAATTAACATTAAACTGGGAATATGTCTTGTAATTCCAAAGCTTTAACTTTCTCATTACTAATGATGATGGATTAAATTTTTATGTATCCATTGAAGATGCAATTTTCACAATAACTTAATAATAAACATAAAAATTGCAACACTAAAAAACAATAAAGCTAATAAAATATAATAATTATAAAAAAATAAAGAATTTTAATATTTTTAAACTTATTAATTTTAAATTTATTCATAAATTATCTACTTTAGTATGTTAGTTTTAAATTCAGAATAATTTTAATATTTACAAGTTACTCTACATCAATAACAAAAAGACATAAAACATAAAAGTATCTATTAATCATTATTAGTAACATTTTTTATGGAAATAGAAGACTTTCAAACAAACATCTCAATGCATGACCTAAAGAAAAGAAATCGTTTACAGTCTTTTTATTCCTAACAAAATAAATATTATTTTTTGATATTTATTTTTAAATATTTATTTTAATAATAACATTGATAAAGAAGAAAACCAATAAAATAGTATTTAAATTTGATCACTTTATAAACACGATTACATAAATACAGATATATATAATACTTGAAATACAGACACTCTTCATATACCTGGAGTCTAATTGTAAATGTAGGGAATTTGAACTCAGACTTTCAAGCACCTTTCAACTATTCACAGTATCTCATATCACTGGTACATACGATCACACACATGTAGAAAAGATTAATAATCACCAGTATCCGTATTTCATACTAAACCAGCACTCATCAGTTGATCCAGGTTATCATCTCTCACACACATATATAAAATCAGTGCTCATTCTACATTAAGATAGCAAATCTTCATACTTTAATTTCAATCTACTTCAACCTCATATGTGTGAGATGATAATCTGGACCAACTGATAAGTCCTCGTTTAACAAAAAATACGTATATTAGTGTTTATTGATCATTTCTACATGTGTGTAATCATGTGTACCTGTGTTATGAGATAGTGTGGATAGTTGAAATGTGCTTGAAAGTCTGAGTTCAAATCCTCTATATTTATATATATATAAATAAATTATAACAAATTTAGAATTATTAAAGTCAACTAAAATTATAATTAAAAATTCTTCATAACTATTGACACCACTTCAAAAGCAGGTTTCTAAAGTCACACCAATACAAAACAAATGTATACAAATCTACTCTCCCATAATTTTAACTAGTACTCCAGTTATGTTTAGTATTAAAAAAAACTTTTAAATAAGTTAGCAGCTTTACAATCAAGAAGAGACATCCATTTGAGAGGGAAATTGGGCATGACCCTTTTCAGATGTTGAACAGCAATATGCATGGATTTATATATATTGAACTATTTCCATCATCTAATATGATTATTGAATGTCTTTAGAAAAAATTAACTTTATTTAAATAATCCAAATACATTCGATTGTTTGTAATAGCACATCAAACAGGTTAGTATAACCAATTGAGCCATCCTGCTCCATTGGTTAAAGCTTTACTTTAAAGTTCAATACTTAAGAATCTAAGGGTCCAGGTTCGATTTCCATGTTAGTACTGTCACTGGTCAGGACAACAACATCTGAAGTAATACCTCTTGAAATGTGCATATACAAACCTGTTTGATGTGCTATTACTAACAGTTGAATATATTTGGAATATTTAAATAAAGTTAATTTTTTCTAAAGACATTTAGTACTCATATTAGATGACTGAAATAGTCCAATATATAAATATAACTAAAACACCATCGGCTGCAGAAAGGAGTTTGCTATTAACTGAAAGGAGACCCTTTGATTCCTCTTGGAGGCCTTAAAGGAACCAACTTTTTCCAATATATACAATTATGACAGACAAAAATAAATCATGGCCCTTATTCCCAGGAGGCTGTAAAGTCACCAACCAAGGCAGTGGTTGGTAGCCAAAGGCAGAGGGTGCTAAGAATCCCCTGATTGTGGATGCAGGCTGCCATTTGATGATGACTTTTTGTTTAGGTACTTACAACTGCAGATCACTTTCAAGTGAAGGAAGATTAAAAGAGTTAGAAGAAGAACTGTCTTATATTAAATGGGCATTGGACTTTGTGAAGTTAGAAGGAAAAGTGAAGAAACAATTGATTTAAAAAGTGGACATATACTGTACTATAAAGTCACAAATATTGGAAATACAAGTGGAATAGGATTCATTATAAATAAAAAGTGGAAGAACAATATTGTGGAGATTGATGGTGTATCGGACAGAGTGGCAAGATTAGTTATACAACTTAATAGCAGATACCAAATGCAGATAATTCAGGTTTATGCCCCAACAAGTTCTCATAGTGATGAAGTAGTAAAAGATTTTTATATGGATGTACAAAAGGCTTTTGATCAAAGTAAACAACATTTTAAAATTGTTATGGGAGACTTCAATGCTAGAATTGGTAAACAAATGAAAGATGAAAATGCTGTAGGTAAATTTGGTTATGATAATAGAAATGGGAGAGGACATAGACTTGTGGAGTTTGCAGAAAAAGAAAAACTTTATATTATGAATTCTTTTTTTGAAAAAAAATGTTAAAAGGAAATGGACATGGAAGCATCCAAATGAAGGTACAACAGAATTGGATTATATTTTGTCTAACAGAAAATACATATTTCAAGATTGTAATGTTCTTAATAAATTTAACACAGAAAATGATCATCGATTTGTAAGATGTAAGATACATGTTAATGAAAAACTAGAGAGACAAAAATTATTAAGAAAAACCAATATTTACAGTTGATATTCCTAATCTTCAGAAACATTCTAATGAATTTAAATTAGAACTTACAAATCGGTTTCAAGTATTAGTAGATTTTGAACAAGATTCAGATTTGAATGACATTAATAGAAAAATAACTGATACACTTTTAAAAACTGCAACAAAGATAGTTGGTAGAAAAAAAGCAGCAATTGACCAATAAAATTTCTACTGAGACTAGAGAATTTATGAAGAAAAGAAAGAATATGAAGATATACAACAATGATGCATTAAAAAAGATTGAATATCTCAAATTTTGTAAAATGGTGTGGAAAAGAGTTGAAAATGATATAAATAAGTATAATTGTGAACTAGTAAGGAAAGCTGTAGAAGAGAATAAAAGTCTAAAGAGTGTAAAACAACATTTTGGTATTGGTAAAAAATTTATATCTGCAATAAGAAAAAAAATGGCATTATTACTAAAAAGAGAGATGACATCATGAAATGTGTAGAAGACTTCTATCAAGAATTATATAGTAATAAAGAACAAGTGCCTCCTATACCTATTATATCTTCCGAATTGCCCAGAATTTTGAATGAGGAAGTGAGACATGCAATTGAATTTATGAAGAAAGGGAAGGCTCCAGGTAATGATGGAATTATAATTGATATATTAAAAGAAGTAGGTGAAGAAATAGAAATTTTTTTAGCAAAGTTATATACCAAATGTCTAAATGATAAAGATGTACCAGATGATTGGAAGAATGCAGTATTAATATTAGTATTTAAAAAAGGTGATAAAGAAGATATTAGAAATTACAGACCCAAAAGTCTTTTATCAGTTTTATATAAAAATTTTACAAAGATAATTACAACTCATCTACAGAAAACACTGGATTTCCACCAACCAAAAGAACAAGCTGGATTTAAAAGTGGTTTTAGTACAGTAGATCATATCCAGGTATTGAAAGAAGTTATAGAAAGGACAAATGAATATGAGTTGCCATTATGCTTAGGATTTGTAGATTATGAAAAGGCATTTCATTCTATAAACATTTCTTTGGTGATTAAAGCATTGGATCATCAAGGTGTAGATCCAGGATATTGTCATATTTTAAAGAATATTTATAAAAATGCAACAGCAACAATTAGATTACATAATGATAGTAGGAAAATCAAAATTGAAAAACATATAAGACAGGGTGACTCCATATCTCCAAAACTTTTTACACCAGTGCTGCAAGAAGTATTTTGTGGATTAAAATGGGAAGCTAAAGGAGTGAAAGTAAATGGAGATCATTTAAGTCTTTAAGATTTTTCAGATGATGTAGTTGTTGTTGCAAATAATGCTTTAGAGTTACAGGATATGTTGCAGGAGTTATCAGCTGAAAGTAGGAAAGTAGGACTAAAGATAAATGTTAAAAAGACTAAAGTAATGTTTAATAGATTTTCTCAAAATATAAAAATAAAGATTGATTATGATGAGTTAGAAGAAGTTAACAGTTACAAATATCTTGGTCAGATTATTAATACAGATGGAAACATAATGGATGAAATTAATCATAGAATTAAACTTGGTTGGAGTGCTTTTGGTAGAAATAACTTGATACTAAAAGGAAATATGCCTATGTGTTTGAAAAGGATGGGTTTTAATAAATGTGTTTTGCCAGTTCTTACTTATGGATCTGAGATTTGGACACTTAATAGAAGAGCAATACAGAGACCTTAGACCACTCAAAGAATTATGGAGAGATGCATGTTGGGAGTAACAAGAAGAGATCGAAAATGCAATGTATGGGTAAGAGAACAAACAGGTATTACTGACCTCATTGAAAAAATTAAAAGACTGGAGTTGGGCTGGACATATTGCTAGAAAAGATGATTATAGATGGACAATTGAAATTTTAAACTGGATTCCAAGATATTGTAAAAGACCCAGAAAGAGACCACATGTGAGATGGATAGATGAAATAAGAAAGTGTGCAGGGGTGATGTGGAAAAGAGAAGCTAAAGATAGGAAAAGATAGATTGAACACATGGATTGATAATGGTTGATGATGATAAAAATACCATCATCACAACCCTTCAGGAAAACAGCAATATATATGTTTTTCACAATACTGTAGACTACAGTAATGCAACCTCAAGTCTGAAGCTGCAAACTGCTAGCTGTAGTTATCACTGTAAATTCACATGAGGTAAGCCATCCATAAGCTGGAAGTGTCAGAATCTCAACATGGAAATAATTTCTCAAAAAATAGCTATCCCATTAATAGTTAAACCTTAATAATCCATCAAGCTTAACAGGTAAAATATTATATATAAACACGATGTTTATTTACAAAATTGAAGTTTTGGGTTATTTTTAAACGATCAAGAATATTATTCTTCAATTATACTGCAATATAAAAACAACAATTGACAGGATCTTATCTTCATGGATTGTTTAGATTTTAGTCATTTATTTAAAAGAATAAAATGATAGCTAACATTATTAACATATCAATAAAAAGCAAATGCAAATAGTTGCTTGTTTTCTGGAAAGAAAAGTTGAAGAAATTTTTTCTTTCTCATACTGCAGGAAAATTATGAGAATGATAAAAATTAGTTACTTAGAATTTGATTGAGGCAGTCCAAAAATTTGGCTAGCATATATATCCATATATGCTAGCCAAATTTAATCATGGCAACCCAAATCAAAAACTTAGAATTAAGAGTATCATATAAAATCTTACATTTCCAGTTAGCCTTCCTTTCTTCAGCTGAAATTTTGATGCAGCAATTTCTCTCTTCATAGCTTATTTCTGTCCAGAATTCATAATAATTTTACTGAGATACAAATTTGGTTTCCATAGTCAGGGAGAGAAGGAAAAAAATAAGAATTTTTTTTTGCAGCTGCAATATTGGCGAGTCTTAGGCTTACTGTCAATGTCCAAAGTAGATTACCAAATATAAAATCTAACCAGCATTTTTATTCTCATGGTCTCTGAGTAATCATTATGTAAAACTTTTAGCACATGGAAAATAGACCCCGGAATAATCATTACTCTTGATTCCTAGACAACACAACCATTTTCAGTTGAGATCTCTACTCTATGTATCCAGTAGACTAGATGCATTCTTTCCAATTTTTTTTTTGGCTAACTAAAATAAATTCATTTATTTAATTTCTGAAATCCAGTGTCACCAGTGGTTTATTGAGTGACAGATTTTGCTATGTGTTAATGCATTAATCTCCAAATTTGTCATATTAATAGATTAACTATTTGATTCTAACATTTTACTGACTTAAAGCATCTGTATATTTTTTTTCAATATGTTTACAGCTATATCCTGATAAAATATTGAAACTGTTGTAGTATGTTTAGAGAGCATATTGGGAATCTGATGAAAATATATCTTTCAGTATGGCAGAAAGAAATCTGTACAATAACTAAAAATTTTGAAGTATTACAAAAAAAAAAGAACACATTGATAAAGATAAAAACAAGTTTCCACACATACACTCGCAGGTTTTATTTCCTCATTGTGACATTACATATTTATTGTGGGTGTGAAAAGGCCCCCTTTCTCCCATATGTTGTAGCTCTAATACCAATGTACCAAAATAGTTTGCACTTAAATGAAAGAATCACAGTGTATCAAAGTAAAATAAATATCTTAGTCCTATATTATATTTAATAAGTCATAAAACTATTTTTGAGCAGGTAAAGATTGTTTTATATGAAAGAATGAAATAAAGAGAAGAATTAAAGAATTTCTACTATTAAAAATTTATGATTCTGAAACTGTTAGATTATTTTAAAATTCTTTTAAAATTAAAGATAATTGCAATGTTAATTAGAATTATGGAATATTAGGTTAGTATAAATTTATTTTGTGTTTGTTTAATTTTGCACACGAGAAGTCTGCCTAAACTATTGTTTGTTGATGAATTTTAATTTAGGATAATTTTATTAATTCAAACTTTGGTGTAATGTTTATTTTATTAAATACTTTGATTTTGCCATAGGATAGACTATATATATATATATATCCCCTTACCATTTACCTCTCCACACCACTATATACACCGTGACAAGTACCGGCCGGCCATGAAGGATTGGAAAGATCCAACAACATTACCGTCTAAGTAGATCTTAAATACCACTCAATCCCTTTTCATTTAGTAATATTCACAGGATCCACCCACTCGCCACTTCAATCCATTAAATTCTCAGAATTCAAACTCAATTGTAATCTAAGCAGCTACTCTCTTCAGGTATAAGTTATGATAAGGAGATGTCTAGCCAATGTGAGCACTGATTCGGCATTTTGGTTCATATGGTACAGTTATTAGGTTCATGTTGCATGTATGTTCCCATATAAAATAGAGATATGTAAAGTTAGTGATGAGTTATCAATAAATCATATACAACCCTTGATGTAAGATATTTAAATTAACAAATTTATTATAACTCAATATAAAATATTATAATGGACAAAATATGAACTTCAAAACATAATAACTATGAATTGTAACACTTTCACATAATCTCATCAAAATAACAAAATCAAAATATCATCCACCATATGTCACTATTGGTATTCATCAGCATCTGCATTTCATGCCATCGTATTAAAATAATGATTTACAATCAGTAATACCATCTAACAAATGAATGACATTGGTCTTTAAATTTGAAATAAATATAGCATATCCATTATGCAATGTAAATTATCTTGTAATATATTTAAAATAATGGGTCCATTTGTAACTCTACTACTATGTATAATAACTAGAATTGCCATCAATTTTATTAAAATTAACCACATGCACTTATAGGTAATGGCTAGTAAGCAACTTATTAACAAATGGTTAATAAAATTTTATTAACAATTAACTCTGTTTATAAGAATGTTGTGTCTATAATCTGTCAAAAGAATAAGTCTTACCTCCCTGTATGTTCAGTTTTATCATAATTCAGTCCCTCTTTTATCTCAAAAAAACCAGTTATATCTTTTATTTCAACAATACATTAATTGTAATCTAATTCGTTTACATTATAAAATGCATAATGTTAAATTTCTTTACCCTTCCATCTCAAAATTCAAATATGGAAGTAAAAGAATAGAGGAGAGAAAACCTTACAAAATTTACAAGATTAACATGTTAACAACAACAAACAAACAATAACATGTCAACAAAAATTTGTGGATGATTCTGTAGATATCTTGGGTAATAGGAGTATCTTCTTTCAGATGGTAAAATTCATTGTAGATTGGGAATTTTCAGCATCTCTGGTATAATTATTTATACTTGTCTCATCTTCCAGGATAATGCCTTTAACAATTTATCCATCTCTTATAAACTGAACAGGTAGTTTGGATAGCATCTGGTTTGGCAACTTTCACAGTTGATCTGGAAATCTTCAGCATAACATCTGGTAGCCATCGTATATATATATATATATATATATATATATATATATATATATATATATATATATATATGTAATGGTGGAAAAACACATATATATAGTATACATTGTCTTCTTCAAACACATCTGAGGTGCCTTAATCCTTCACAATGATTGTTTAGCACACCTGCATAATTCTTTACACTAATATATATATATCTAAAATTATTTTTTTTCATCAACGGTTGGCATGTTATAGCTATATAATAAAAATACTATTAAAATCGGTATTTGATATTAACCGTTATTAAATTAGATCATGTGATATATGACTTGATTGTAATTTTATTTTTCCCTATTAAGGCTTTGGCAATTTTATATTGCTAAAGTTATTAATATATGATGGTATCGGAACTTGGTCCAGTCCTATGTGGCTATTTAAGTTAGATAGCTAGATTGGAAGACATATGAATGTCTGAAAATTTCAGATTTTCTACTTAATAGTTATTCATTAGATAAAGTTCTGGGTTTATCCTGATAATTTTAATCTAATGCTTGAATATTCTGGCACTTCATTGATGATGCTAGAAGCAGAAACTGGTCTGGGGTTGGAGATATTCTGCAAAGCTTGTTAAGAGCTTATTTACGAGCTCTAACATTTGTAATACAAGCTTGTTAAATTAGGTCATGTGACATATGACTTGATTTCCTTGTAATTGTATGTATCTTGTTAAATTTTATTTTAAAAGATCTATTTTTTAATAAATTAAACCATAGTTGTGAAAGAATTTTATAAAATTTTGTTATTTTGGTTAGTATTGTAACGTTATATGATTTTTTATTTATTTATAATGATTTACGTAATGATAGGCAGTATTTGATTTTTACTGCATTATCAGTATTTTTAGAATACAAGAGTATTTGGTTGTTTCTAATCCTAAACCAGTACAGCTTTGCTGATGAAATATTCCAAATTTTAATCATAGTTTCAGTTCTGTTGATAAAATATTCCAGATTTTAATCATATTTCTAAAAATGATATGATAAAAAGGAATGTCAAAAAAAATGCATGTAAACTAATGTTAAAAAAATTATGATAATTTGTCTCTTATCAGTTAGCCTTGTGTTAATAATTTTGAAAATATTTCAATGAATCTTGTTCTGTCAATGAAATATTTCAAATTTTGATCATATTTCCAGTTCTGTCAATGAAATATTCCAAATTTTATAATTTTACATATGTTACCAAATGCTTAAAGAATGACAATTTTTAAGAGCCATGTATTAACATTTGAATATTATGGAATTTATTGAAAAATGTTTTTGAATTATTTAAAATTAACAATCAATTTAGAATTGTGAATGTAATTAATTAAAAAAATTGGAATTAGCCCTGCCATAAATTCTATTTACAAGATAATGCCAAAATGTTAACTGTGAACACTTAACATGAGGGTAACAGATAACATGTGACATATTATCATAATATTTTTAATATTAGTTTACACATGGATTTTTTAACATTCCTTTTTTATTGAATTTCAAAAATCTCACACACTTCACTTTTCAGCAAAAAAACTTTTATTATTGATTACAGTTTCGACTGTACCATGCAGTCTTCATCAGATCTACAAAATTTGAACACATATAAACATACAACCATTAAAATACATTATTTTATATAAAATTATTAAATTCCTATCAAACTTTTAAATTTAAAATTTTTTTAATATTTCCTAACCTTTACAATTCATATAATGTCTTTAAAATATTTACCTTCCTATTTTATATTCTTTTAAAATCTTTTCTATCCACTTTTTTATAACATATAATACCAATACATATAACTTTAATACATATAATATTTACATTATAAAGTAATTTTAATTACACTACTCCAAAAAAAAATTTTAATCACTATCAATATGATCTTTCTTTATCTTTTATTCTAACTGAACACTTATTTTCATTCATTTTACCTTCTTAATTATTTCATATAAAATCTTATTACCTTATTCTCTTCTTTTAATCTTCTCTATGCTCCATTTTACTCTAGTAATTCAACTTCCTTTTAACCTCTCTTTCACATTCCTATCCTACAACTTCCTCTATTAACTATTTTTATAACTATTTATATTTTCTGTTTTTTAAAAACTATTTCTATCACACCCCAAAAAACTTTATTGTCTCTTATATTATTATTATTCCTTTTATGCTATTATTGTTTTTTATGCTATTATTGTTTTTACTCCTTCCCCATTTTTATTAAGATTTGGTTTAATTTTCTTTAAGAATATTGCTTCCTTTATTTTCCTATCCCTTATTTTATCTGTATAACTAATAATTATAATACTCTCTTTCCCAATATTATTCCTTTTTACTGTATCATTTTTGAAAATATGATTAAAATTTGGAATATTTCATTGGCACAATAAGAAGCAATGAAATATTTTCAAAATTACAGGTTAATGCTCATCCAAAAGGTGACATCTACCTACACATTTGTTATACTTTGCTTAATCATGTTTTATTTTTATTTTTTTACTATATTTACATGTTACTTACACCCCTTTGGATTTTTGTGTGTTTCAGCAGAATATTTTCCAAATTATGGAATAGTGCCCACCCAAAAAATGATGACACACTGCATGTTTGTTATAGTCTACTAAATGATGTTTTTTTTTTTTTTTACAATTTTATTTACTGTATTGCATTCAAAAATTTTTGAAGTACAACCCTTTGAACTTTTGTGCTCCTTTAACATTTAAATAAATAAAAACAATTATTGAATCAGATAACTTAAGAGTCAGCCATATTGTTTATACCATATGTTCTGAGCTCATGAAAATGGATTATTTAGAAAAAAACATGACAGGCTTCTAGCAGGCTAACTACATAAGTACCAACTTTTTTTAGCATATTTTATTATTTTATTTAATACTTATATTATTTTTAAACTTTATATACTCTTTTATATATAATATATATTAATTGAATTAATTTTCAATATATTCTATATATTAATTATTAATTTAATTGTTCAATTAAACCCCTTTATAATTTAATATAAATGTATGTATTTAAATCATCTATAATTTAATTTTTATTTGTATATGTCTTAAATTACATTCTGTTTGTTAGCTGCAACTTTCACTAACTGGCAAAAGAAAATTTGTCAATTGTTAAAGATTGCAGCTAATAGGTGATTTAAAAATAAAGAAAAAGCAATTAAGTAATCATGATTTAATTACAGAAATTTATATTAAATTATAAAGGATTTTAATTGAAGAATTAAATTAATAATTAATATAAAAATATATAGTTAAAAATTAATACAATTAATATACATTATATATATATAGGTGCATATAAAAGTCAAAAAATAATTTACAGTATATTTCGAATTTAAGCCATTTTTGAATTTAAGCCCCAGTAGAAATTTAAAATTAGAAAAAAATAGAATAAGTATTGAAAAATAATTAACATTTTTATTTATTTAAATAGAAACTTTAAAAAAAATGTGCAACCATAATACTATATATGCAATAGGAATGTAAAATTTGAAAAAAAATATAGAAATGATTTTATAATAGGTAGTGAAAAATAATATTTTTATTTACTTAAATAGGAACTAAAATAAAAGTGTGAATGGAGACCCCCCCCCCCAAATTGCTATCTATGATCATAATATTATGCCCTTGTGTAGAACATAAAACAACGATGCAGTCATTGATAGTGGAAAATTGGCAGAAATAAAATATTAAAATATTCTTTTTGAATTTAAGTCACACTAATTTTATATCTTTAAAATTAAAATAAAAGTGTGGCTTAAATTTGAAATAATACAGTATTAAAAAATAATAAAATATAAATTTAAAATGAAAAATTGTAAAATTACAATTAAATATGAATTGTGTATATTTAGATATAACTATAGTATAATAAATGATTTCTATGATTTATTTAAATATTTTGAAGCTCTGAAAAAGACAGCTGGACAGTCAAAACTATAAAAAAGGAAATAAAAATTATTTGAGAAATAAAATCAAAAAAGTGTAAAAAGAAAGATTTTTATTAAGTAAGTCATCAAGTAGATATACCAGTCATCTTTAATTAATTTTAAGTTGATTCTTGCTATAAAACTTTAAATATTTACCAGCTAAACAGCAAAAATTTGTAAGAAAATCACCCACAAGATAACACAACTGTAAGACAGCTGCCGTAGCAAGAATTAAGGCTTCATCATATTACAGAGATTATTTTTGAATCTTTATATTGTGGTTAATTAACTGATATAACTTTAACTTGGCTACCTAAAAAAAAATTCCGAGTTGGTTTAAATATCCTCAGCATCTCGAGAAAAGTCAAGGCTTCACTTAGATTTAAGCTCCGAGTCATGTTCATAATAATTAAATAAATTAACCACTTCAATTTAGAATCTCAATAAAAACTATTCATTCATACCATTTAAAATTACATTTGGATTAAAACTTTTCGCGTGGTTCTGCAAACATTACTATTCCCAAATATTAATACTCCCTCTGTCTCTTATTATTTCTAAGCCTCCAAACAATGTATAAACGATATGCATTACTGTAAAATATATATTCACACACATCATTTTTGCCCTAAATGATTAGAACACTAAAATATCGCAATTTATGTTTAAGATAAATGCTTAGGGTATTATAGTTCAAATATTTAAAATGTTAAAGTATTTACATGAGTTGTTTTTTAAGCCCTCTTGTGATTCTTTTCCACAAACAATTTTATTTAGTTAATAATAAATTTTTCAAAAATAAATCTTCATTAAAGTTGTCACCATTTTTAATTAGCGATATTATGACCACTTGATAGATAAAAGATGAAAGCTAAATTAATTTGCGTTAAGGCAATCAAAAAAGATTAACGTCGATTACCGCACAGTTGTAAACTATTAATAATTTCATAGAATTGAAAAGATAATTAAAGATTTTTTTTTCATTTTGAACATCAGATTTACAGATGTAAGCTTTTTAAAATGTCATGGCTGCTAAAAATATAAGAATACTTAACACGCAAGTAGCTGCATGTCTATAATTGTTATAATGGTTCGTCTTGATGGATATAACTGGATTAGACAAATTATTGAAGCCCTTCAGGGATTCGTAATTTAAAATATTAACAATTAAAAAAATTCTAAGTAAATTATTAGCCAACAGTTAATTTGATGAAATAATGTCTAAAAATTTATCTTTTTGAGATTTAAAGTTTGCTATTTTGAAACTTTTTACTTATCATTTACTTAATTTTTAATCATATTGAAAAAATAATAAAAGTATCATTATATAAATTATCATGCATACCATGGGTTATGTATCTCCTTATGTATTAAGCTATGATTAGTTGAGACCACTATTAATTTACAACAATGATTATAAGAATAAAAGTAAAAGGATTTATAATAACAATAAAGTTCGAAAACTGAAAATGCCTTAAATGTTATGACTAATGTCAATCTGCTGAAATAGTTATATAGATCTGATTCACAAATCAATAACTATTATTTTTAAAAACTAGAGAAAATTGAGAATGTTCTGATGAAGACTGCTGGACAGTCGAAACTGTCAGGAAAATAAAAAAATTTTATTAAAAAAAATTTTTGCATTGAAGTGTATATGAGAGGAGTTATTATAAGCAATATATATATATGAACTATTATTTTGGAATCTGCAGTTTTTATTAATTATAGGTAACTATATTCCCTGATTACAAATGCTAATAATAAAAAATCATTTTTTTTTAAAATTTTATACAATGTTATGTATTGAGAAGCAATCTTGAAAGTAGTATTTTAAATGTTTTATTATAGATAACCATAACAATTATTGAGTTTGTTTATAATACATATTATAAGTCCAGAAAATTAAGAATGTTAAGCTTTCTTTTAAGCTATACACTGATTCTTGAGTTTCTAGATAGCTGTATCCATATATCAAAAAGGACTTGGAGCCAGTCTGTACCCTTTTAAAGAACAAAAGGAATGGAACAAAGAGAGAAAATATGCTAATTCACCGATTATTGCCATTGGTTTATATGTTTATATACATTATCCAGTGATAATCATTCTCTATTCATATGATGAATTCATTTTTTTTCAGGATGAACAGCAATAAATCACAACATTTTTTCTCTATAGATAAAATAAATCACATTTTGTCATATTATATTTTGACAGTTTTTTATTTTTGTGCTGCTTTTCTTAATAGTGGTCAAGCTATCCCTTTCCTAGTATTATTATCTCTAATTCTGGTGTTGCTAAAACATTGGTATAGGCTGTCTCTTCTGATTGTCATCCTCTGATGGGATTGCAGCTTATTAGTTTATGGAGGCTGGCTATACTGTGTCATTGCTGGCTATTTCTGGTTGAATAAAGTCAATACAAAGTTGGACCTTGTGGTGGTTTATGAAGTTGACCTTCATGGACTTTTATTATTATTAGGTATTGATCCTTTCAGTCCATCATTGTAGCTGGAATTTAACATTTTTCAAGGTACTTACAACATAAAATCTTTGTACCAATTTTAAAGGGACTTTAATTTGTTGTTTTATTTAGGTTTGAGACTGTATAACATGGTTCTCAAATGATGTATGATTCATTAACATTTCAGCCAGAGTTTTGCTATGAAAGATAAAAAGAGTTGTATGTAGTATTAGCAGCTTTCTAGCCATTCACATGTTCCAATCATACACTGTTTTCTTCTGGTTGTTTCTTTTAAACCTCTTGCACAAAATATTTGGCTTATTCAGTGTCTCCGGATGGAATGGCAGTGTTATATGCATGAGTGATTTCACTATTTGCACAAAAATCCTTAGATATAAAGGCTGTTCAAGTATCAGTAGCAATAGACAAAGAAAGATTATGAGTGGACCACAACTGATATTTAAAAAAAAATTTTTTCCAAAAAGTCAAATGTGGTTGAAATGTCTAAGTTAAATACTATAACTACTTATAACTATTTATAGTAGGCATCAACAATAATAACAAATGTTTTGACTTTTTAAGATTCAGCAAGGTGTAAGTGGGTTATTTCCCAGGGTCCAGTTTTCTGTGGACCAAGTGTTGTCCTTCACTTTAGCCAGGATAGTTTGGTACATTTTACATTGCTGGCATTGATGTAATTAAAATTCTATATCATAATCTACATTAGGCTACCCAAGAACATACAACCTGGTCAGAATTTTTATTCTTATTTTTTCAAGATAACCATAATGCAATAACTGTAAAATCTGTTTGTAGTATCTGGGTGGTATGCTGATTCAATTATCCATATGACATATTCATTCTAAATGGATAACTCATGCATTTTTATTTGAAAGGCTTTATGTATACATTGAGAATTGTTGATTGTCCATTTTATGTACGTCCATTTGTTAAGAAATTGATATGCCTGATCATCTAATGTCCACTGAGCTATTTCCTTATTGTTTATTTGATTATTTTTTAAATTAATCACATTTATTAATAGTTTTATTTGATTCATCTTGATCATCAAATAATGCATTGGTTTGAACCAATTTCAGCCATTTATGTTATTATGTTATTTTTTAAAAACAAGTAGTGGCAATTAATATATTCAGATTCTTTCTGGAAATTACTATAGTTTTCACCAGGAACAAAACTCATTTGCCCTGATAGTCATAGATAAATTTTGTCATGGACTTCAAATCAGCTTTTTGATTTCTAATTATGATCCAGAACTGATCTCCATTGCCATGGATGCTCTATTAATCTACAATGGCTACAATCATTATGTGATACCACTATAAATATTCAAATGTCATCAGGCATTGTTAGGTGAGAGGTCAGTACAGCAGCCTTGCAAACAAGCAGTTGCTTGCAGACAGTTGTTGCAGGTTCATTTCCTGGCTGATGCTATGACATAAGGAAAAAAAAGTTCAAATATCTTAATTTTATATATTTTTTAATTGAACTTGTATCTATTACCTTCCTACATATGTCTCAATATTGCAAAACTCAAATTAGTTTGAATTTAGCTTGTGTAGTTTAAATGTTATATCCTTCTGTTTTAGCAGTATCTGATACTGATTGTAGTCCAAACAGCTGTAAATTTAAATCTTCTTTTATAAAAAATTGCTATTTTTTGCTACTTTTTAAGACAAATATAATAAAATTTATAATAACTACTGGCAACAATAATAAGAAACAAATTTATTTCATTATAATAAATGCTTATAAGGAAGCAATCAACTGATTCTAAAAAGACTGTCAAGTGAGTACCAGTTATAATCTAGACAACTCTAAATTTAAATCTTTTGCAAAAAAATTGCTGCTTTTTTAAAACTTTTTAAGACAAATGTAATAAACCTTATTGTTTTTAATGGCAACAATAATTAGAAGCAGAATTATTTCATAATAATTGATTATAAGAAAACAATCAGCTGATTGTAAAAAAAAGCTGCTAAATGAATTCAGTTAAATAAAAGTAATTTCTTTATCTTATCTTATGATTTTACAGCTATAGTTTTTAATTTTTTATAAAATAATTTATTATTTATTGTAAATAATGCATATAAAAAAATCAAACTTGAAACATTATATATATATATTGTAACCCAAAGTTCAAGTTGCAACCAGGTAGGAGCAAAAGAAAACTGATTGAGACAAGTGTGTTTATAATTGATTGCATATTTATGAGAATAAATTAAAAATTAATGCATGTTTATTTTCCATATAGAATAATTAATAATAAATATCCATTTTCGAATTTAATAATACTGTACATTAAATTTTAAAAACAATAAATTTCTTATGGTATGTTTGTACATGTATAATAATAATCTTATGTATTTTTAAACATGTGCATTCTGTTTAAGATATTTCTTGGAAAAATAACTATTTTGATACAAATTAATATATATTTTAAATAAGGCTAGCAAATTAACTCTTTCTTATTTATAAGATAAATGTAATGTTTAATTAATTATTTATATCAGGATTATTAAATAAATCAATCTTAATTATTCAAATAAAATTAAAAAAAATGTGTAGATATAAAGTTTATTAAGTTATCCTATGATTAATGTAAAATGGAATTTTATTGTACATCACCCTACCCTACTAATTTGCATTTCAGATAGCAGTAGTATAATAAATGATGTATAAAATTTAAATAAATGAATATATAATTTAATAGTTTAGAAGTATAACCCTTTATTTAATAAGTATGCAAAGATGATGGTATCAATAATGACACATAGATGTATTTAATTACAACAATTGCTTTATCATAATTCATAAGAATATAAACAAAAATAATAAAATAAGTGAACAATAATAAATGTAATTTAATAACAAAATTCTATAACAGTTATCAATAAATATTAGGGTTTGTTCTTCGTGAATAAGCTAAGCTTGAATTATGACTGAGTGTAATTTTAAAGTATTGTAAAGACATGACACTTTATTGCAGAGGATTGTACAATATTAAAACAAAACTTAATTTTACATACAGGAGAATGATATTGTTTTATAACATCCTTAATCACTTGGTAACAATAATCAATAGATTATCAATCTCATTTTATATAAACTGGCTAATTCTTTCACTCTTTTAGAGTAAGTTAAATTATTTCTTTAGTACTCCTAATGATATATAAAATACATAGCTTTATTTATTATACATTCGTATTCTTTACTAGGAAGATTTATTATGCTTCTTATGGTATTCAAAGTTTTAATAACTAGTTAGGAGCATACTTCTACTAACAAATACAATGTATTTTAATTATACCCTTAGAATGCCTTATTGCATAGTATAGTATTTCAAAATTAATACAAAAAATTATAGGCACTACAATAAATATTCCTAAGTGATTTTATTACTACTTAAGGATGATTAAGCTACCTTTGAATCTGAGGCTAAATTTAAGAATTAATAAAACATAAAGTAAATGGAAACAAAGAGCTTTGCTAATTGCTTAACAAGCTTTGTGTAAAAACTTAGCAAGAGAAAGCATTTAAAATATCTATTAGAAACCACACCCAAACCCCTGACCAATTGTTTGGTGCTTGGCACTTCTCAGAGAGGCACTTGGATAGTTGAGCAATTAGTAAAGCTCTTTGTTCATATTTTACAAGATTAAAAAAAAAGAAATGGGGTTATGTGATATATGACTCTATTTTTTTATAAAGTAAATGGGTTTACATAAGTTTAACAGTTAGTTTAACTAAATACAACCTGATTCCAATATAAAATGTAAATCACATATATTTACATCTTTACCAAATATCATTAATAAAATAAATAAAATTGTTACCTATAACTTCATATCTCAATATTATCTTGACAATTTTATTATTTATTTATTACCCTAATAATAACTATAATGAAATAATTAAACAATTATAACAAAGTTTATTTAAATGATTCCATCAATTTGTAATCTACTTTTATGAAAGGTTACATATTATCCTTCGGGAATAAATATTTATACTTTACAGAGTATTCCAATGCTTATAATTTACTAGCAATACTTTTAATAAAAACACAATATTAAATAAGAAGCACAAAGGAATTATTTTCATAGGTTTAAATTCTTATTAACACAATATAATCATTTTTAAAGCAAATTTAATAAACACATTTAGTAACTCTATTTTGATTGTATAGATAGCACATTTAATACATTTCAGAATGGCTGCTGATCGATTTATGACATCATATTTCATATTGGCCATTTGTAATCTTGAATCAATTATTAAAGAACTGGCATTGAATTGTAGTTTTTATACAATGAGATCTGTTTAATCCTTTAGAGAACACTTGCAGATTTATCCTTATGGTTAGTGTTTATCATGTATTTTAAAAGGCACTAGATGACTAATTCTTTAGTTTTAATACAATTTATTTATTTTTCTATATAGTTCAGACCTTTTAATGATTAATAGGACCTGGCAAATAAATAATAATTGATAGATGAATTAACTTTGTTGTTTTTCATTAACAATTAAGCATTTTTTCCAAAACTGCAAATTTTATACAATTTTATGTGTGAATTTAGACTTAATGATTAAAGATTTATCTTTCACTACTCCATAACATGGTAACCCACAGTTTTTAAAAAAGTTATTTCCCAATTATTTTGAAGAAAGAGACAAGTTATTTGATTGAAGTGATCATAAATAAGCAATTTTTCAAAATATTCATTAATAATTGAAAGCAGTAAATTAGATTTTTTTGAAAATAATATTTAATGATAATCCCTGTTGTTATTTATCCATTTTAGTTCAAGTTAAAAAAGAAATTTTATCAGCTAGGCAAAATGCCTTGAGTTTGCCTACTTGGCAGTTCTGGAGATGATAAATGGCTATTTTAAAATTTGAATTTGACTGGATCTTGAATGTACTAGAATTTTTGAATAATTCACTGGATTTATCCAAGTGCTCATAATATAGTTCCCACAGTGCTTTTCAGCTTTTAGATTTTTCTAGGAAAAAATTATTCAATATCTAAGTGATATAGAATAACCAGATGATTAAAATTGTCTGATTTTATTTTAAGCACTAAACTTCCTAGATATTGGATAAAATGAAAAAAAAATAATATCAAATTTTTAATCATTTTACCATGATGTGATTCAAAATAAATTTTACAATCATTTATTTAATATATAGGGTATATGAGCACAGACTTTCGCACGAACCACTACCAATATACGTATTACATGCTAAACCAGCGATCATCAGTTGGTCCAGATTATCATCTCTACACATATATGCAATAAGTGCTCAGATATATATATTAAAATAGCCAATCTTCATACTTTAATGAATAGGCTTCAATCCACTCCACACTCCAACTCGTCAACCATCCATCCTATTGAAAATCTGATGTTGGAATGCTCAAAGGCCACCCTGAGGCTGAGGTTCTTATCACACCCATATTGACCTAAAGTCAATCTGACCCCTCATACAAGAACATAATCCATTTAATATATATACAAGGAATGGGCAGACATCTCTACTATGAAATAACTGATATACAGTCTTATTATATACCTGTATCAATATATGTAATATATATGGTATATGAGCATAGACTTTCACACAACCCACCACTCTCCACTCTATCTCATAACACTGATACAATTGATAAATAAATAATCTATAAAATTCCTTTAAAAGTTCTGATATTTATTTTATAAATAATAACATAGCTTAAACCATGGCACATGCACTTTACAGATGGAACACTATTTAAACTAAATACTCTTCTTTCCAAACACCTGATTTTAATAAATTTATATTAATTGAATTGCACTACTTACCAAACAACTTAATTTACTAGTTTTATAAATTTTAAAATTGATTAAGTTTAAACATATAAAATTTCATGCATACACATATATATTTTTAATGGACTGTTTGCTCTATTATTTTAAATAAATTAATTTCAGTTGTAATTATTGTAATATAGTTATTTAGAACTGTTTTAAATATTCTGCTTTATTATGTTTGTCTTAACATATTTTATTCTGCATATCTTTCTACAATATCAATTTTGGTGTGTGTGTTTTTTATTTGTACACAAAACATCTCAACTGCACTTTTTGAATATAAAAAATATATTAAAAAAATAAAGAATAGTAATATAGATGCATATATTTTATATATGCATTGATTAACAAAATCTGTTCAGAAGACATCTTTAAATACTTTCTAAAAATATGTATTCTTTTAGGTAATAATATGAAAAACTTTTGAATTTCATTTTGGCAAAAATGTAAATAAACAAAATATTAAAACATTAAAATGTATGAATTTAACAACTTTTATGCAATCATTTCTTCATCTAGAGATGTTGCACAAATTGCTTTTATTAAGAAAGTTTCTTTGGGTTACATTTTTGTTTTTTTTTTATAATCTTTTTGAAATTATGATAATGTACATTATTTTTTGAAATAAAATGTTTTCTAATCATAAATCTAAAAGTTTTATTAAAATTTAAGACAATTTCTGAAGTATTCTTCCTGAGTAGCAAAATAAAAGTTATCAATTTAGAAATGGCAGAAAAACTGTAAATCATTCTTATTATAGAGAAAACATATTATTTATGAAGTTTAGCCAAAAATCTGAAATGGATACCAGCAAATTGGAGTGACTATATTGATTCTGAAATCACCATTGACTTAAAAACATCTAAACAACTACAAAATCCATAGTCTTTTGATAACAAGATTGTTATAATATTTCCATATAGAAAAAAAGTTATCAACAAAAAAAATACTGTCCAGAGCATATTTAATCACAATAGAAGTCTAACTCTTGTCAACTCATTCAATTTAAAAACTAAAGATACACTACAGTAAACATGCCCACACACAGAGTAAATATCATCTAATTGTGCTCCCTCCATTTATTATTATTTTTAAATTTTTATTTTTTTAAATTTATATAGGCACACTATACAGATTTTAGAAAACTATCTGTGTTATATGTGTGTGTGTTAAAAAAGTTATCCGCTTGCACTTCAGTAAACTGATTCTATTGTAATCAAAGGTTATTAATAAAATGTCAGCTATTATACATAATATAAAATGTACATAAAGAAAACGTAAAATAAAATCTAGGGGACATCGTGTCTGCATTATATCGCTATTTTTGAAAAAAAGGTTTTCATAAATATCAAACATTCTGCATTCACAGCATTGATACCAATCATTTCAGATAAATATATTTATAATATTATTCATCACTTATTAGGTTAGAGGTTATTGTTAAATATATAATGTATAATTAAACATAAAAATATGAAATAATTCAACCAATTTCATCTCTTTTTCCATATGTAATATCTTTTTTAGTTGTAGGTAAAACTTTTACTCCACCACACATGAGGAAAACCCACATGGAAGAGATTGTAAATTGGGCCAACTGAAGATTGCTGATTCAGCATAAATACACTTTAATGGTACTTTGTTTTTCTCTTATAATTTTATTCAGATGTTTTAAGAATGTGTTATGGTATGAAAGTTTAAAGCATATAAAGAATTAATTGTGCAACTATGTACGTTTTTTAAAATGTCAATAAAATATTCTTGTCTTGTAAGATTTAATGTAGTATAAGAATCCCATATTCTGAATTAAAGATTGACAAATCAGTTTCTAGATGAATAAAAAATGTAACTTGTTTAATTTGGAATTGTTCTACTCAGTTTATTTTAACATATAATATTAATTGACCTCCCAAGCATCTGACAATATAAATTTATTATTTAAACAACTATGAAGAGTGAGAAAATGGAATGCTATCTATATAGTTATTTCTCATCTAGAATTGAATAAAGACTTTGATTAAGGCATTGTTTTTTTAAAATAAACATAAAATGCTATTGGAAGATGTATAGTCTGTGCCAGTGAAAAGATGATTGGTTTTCTTTCCAGGTTGCCAGAAGAACCATCCATAAATACATGTATATGTTATGTAGTGTCATAGTTTAGCAATTTTCACAAGAATTTAAGGTACTAGCATGACTGGATTCCTAGCTAATCATGAAATGTATCAATGAATAACATGCTATTATTAAATTTTGTTTCAAATTGGGGAAACCTGTTACAGAAACATTTCAAAGGCTTCAAACTATCCAAAATAAAAACAAAAAATTTAGTTATTGGACATCTTTAAAAAACAAGATGAATAAATCATATATAAAACAGTTAAAACAAAAATATCCATCTTAGTTCCATCTAGTGTAAACTTAAAAAGTCACTGATTACTAGATTCTTATAAATCTCTATTCTAAATATTAACTCTCCATATTTAATTGATTTCTGGTTTGTTGCCTTTATTGCTAAAGCTTAGGATTCAAAGTTGAAAAATGGAGATATGTACCACTTTAACTCCATTTCGTCTATCAACCTGAAATTCAAATCAGCCTAAGATTTTGAATTCAAGTCAATCTGGTTAAACCGTCATATGAATCAGATTTCAGTTCAGTATCTCTATACTTAATACTGTCAGATCTATTTATTCAAGCAGAATGATTTGAGTTCAAAACCTTAGGCTGACTTGAATTTTAGGTTTTCAGCTGAAAAGATAAATGCTGACTAGATGTTAGCATTCTTTCCAACTTTGAATCCCATTTCTCATCAATAAAAGCACAAGCCAGAATTCAGTAAGAAATTTAAATATTTAAGGTAGGCAATTAATATGCATTTTGCATTCCCTGATTACTCAAGTTTACACTAGATGGCACTAGAGTGAATAGTTGATTTTATATTATTTGAGATGGAGAGTTTTATGATTTGTTATTCTTTTTTGTCAATAATATTATAACAATGAAATAAGTATTGTGACAGATTTATTAATCTCATCCATATTAAGGAAATCAATAACTACAATCCATTGTCCTCTTAAATGCTTACCCATATGCAAAATCATTGGATACATGATGTCATAGGGCTATAAAATCCCCCTCTTCAGATCAGTTTTTTTGCTTTATCAGTGAATAATACAAAAGATTAAAGATGACTGGCGGATGCATAAATGCATTAGTTTTAGCTTTAAATCCTCATCTCCAATGATGAAGGCAAAAGTCAAAAACTGATCTGAAGATGGGATTTTATAGCACTACACCATCAGTTGTTCATTGAATACTGAATACTCAAGATTATAGCGGATGGCTTTGAAGCAGAATGAAGATAACTGTTTTGCAAACATGTTAATGATAAGTGTTTAGATTGAATGTTATTTGAAATAGTCTAGGATTTACTTTTTATATAAGCCACTTAGTAAAATAGTTTTTTTGCTTATCAAATGTCTTCAGATGACTCACTTTTAACATTTACCCAGGAAGAATTGTTTTGGATTTGGATGGAGGGAATATGATGTATTTTGTATTATTGCCCACATAAACACCAAAACTCATATTTAATGGCACACTACAAAACATCATCACTGACAATCAGTATGATATATATTACACTGTGGCCTTTGGTTTTGTTTATTCCTTCACAGAGAATCATGTATGTAAAAACTGAAAATTTTATTTTTGCTTCATTTTTTCCATCAGTAAGGGAGAAGCATTTTTCTGCATCTAATCTTATTGGTGTTTGATAACCGGTAATGTGAACATTATATCTGCACCCAACCTAACTTTTTTATATATTTTAGTCCAATATATTTTATATTAGTAAGCCAATGGACTGTAAAATTTATCAGCATGCCTATTTCTCCATATCAAGATTTTAACATGGTGTACGATTTATTTTATTTTTTTAACATCAATTAACTATATACTATGGCCTCTAAACTTTTGTACACATGCACATATGCATACATATAACAGCCAGTTGTAAATGAATATGTACACTCCAACTCATAAAAAAAACTTTAAAAAACTGCTCTAGAAATGAGCTTTGCAATGACTATACTGACCAATGTATGAACCACAAATACATCCACATTATGAATATTCTAATCTATTTTTCTGTTTGTATAATATTTTCTTGTGCTGTATTTTAATTTCTTCAGCAGAAAACTTCTTTTCAGAAATATTTCAGCACCATATCTAATTGTAGGTCTTTAATGTATTTTATTATCTGCCATATCTCTCCACTGGAAACAATAATGTACTTTTTCAGAATGGACTACCTCTCTATCAAATCCATGCTTATGTACATAATAGATCACCCTTTTAGAAAGTCTTGCATTGTTCATTTAGTTTACATATCCAATCACATAAAGATGTGATTTTACATTAGTGGACTCATTAATATTACATTCAGCAAGTTGAAAAACATATTGATTGTATTTATGATTTGCCATTGTATATGTAAAATTGTTTTACTGAACATCCTTAAACAAAACCTTTTATGCCCTTATATTGTATTGTTAGGGCATACATGTCTCACTTCCATACAATAAATTTGATAAAATACCAACTCCATGTGCAATTAACTTAGTTGAAATAATTATTTCCCTGTAATAAAATATTCTCTGTTTTAGCTTATTTAAAACAGCAGTAATACATTATAGTCTGTGCTGTATCTCAATGTCTAAGTCCACCTTTTTATTTATGAAACTTCCAAGATACTTATATTGGTTTACATTCTCAAGTTGATCACTATCCAAGGTAAGAGATACTGAGGTTTTTGCCCTCACTGGCTTATAAAGAACTTGAATTTTTTGAAAATTAATTGTTAAAGTCTTTAAATATTGCATTAAAACCAACTAGTAAAAAATATCGCAGAATACAAAAAGATAAATTTGTTTTTGCTTTTAATCCAAATTAAAAATTTCACCACCAAAACTGTACAATATCTTGGTTTCCATTTTATTAAGCTGTCTATAAATATTTCTAAAGACAGCTATAATAAAAATTGAAAACAATGTTAGAAACAGTACCGATCCTTGTTCAAAATGAATTCACATATATTAATAACACTTCCCATTCCATTAGAGAGAATTTATAGAATACAAATAAATTTTGATTGGCAATGAATTTTAAACAATTCCATAAATCTATTGGATTAACAGCATCAAATGTCTTAGCCAAATCAACATAAACAAACTGTAAATAATTTTGTTCCTAATACTTTTTTAATTTCTGAGAATAAAAACCAAATCTACAACATATTCTATAAAATTTCTTGAAAGTACATTTTTGTATAGTGAGTAATAATGATATTGTATAATAATTATTGTAATTTGCTCTATTTACTTTACTTTTAAAAACTGGAACAATAGATGTTTCCTAAAGATCTCACACAACTTTATAGGTCCATTTATTTTTAAAGATAAGATATTACCTTAGTATTTTAAAACTTTTTTAGGTATATCATCAGGACTTGCAACTTATCCATTATTAAGATTACAAAGAGCTATTTTGACTTTATTAAAATAGATGTTTTTGTCTAAATCTAAATAAGTAGATAAAATGGATACATCAGTTAAAGTCTCATTGTAATTGAAAAGATGATCAAAATATTCTTTCTATCTGTTCAAAATATTATTGTCATCATCAAAGGAGTGCCATTTTTGAACTTAACAGGGTTTCAATACCACTTCTCAAGTCCTTATATTGCTTTCAATGCAATATAAAAAGATCTAAAGTGACCACAATCAGTGAGTGTTTGAATATTCTTTGCAGTTTTAATCCAATAATTATTTTTAAGCTTTTCTGGCAGTCATTTAATTTCTGCCTTCAAATATCTACATGTATTACAAAATTCTACATTTAATTTATATTCTGCCAAGTAGAAAATGCCATATCTTTTTTAATCATATTACTACTGATAAGATTATCAGAAAATCAGTCATGCTTTTTATTTTTAGTGAACTAATTCTATGCTTCATATTTTTCTGCCTAAAAAGAGTATTTATAATAATGTTTGTGCTGTAAAAATATTGTGCAAAAGTTCTGTAACAATAAACCATTTAAATTTATACCACTGATTACAATTATTTCCAATAATCTTTGGTCAAAGCCTATTATTTATACTAATACCTGCATTGAAGTCTCTAAAAAGAAAAAAATTGATTTTTAAATGGCATTGCTGCAATAATGCTATCCAGAAAGAGAGAAAAACTTCCCTTCTCTGGATTATTTGAATCTAGTTTTGGAACTCAAAAACTAATGAAATTATTACTAGTGCCATAGTGCAACATGAAATTTAACACCATTACTTTTTTATGGATACAACAACAAAGTCCATCATTAGAAGATATAAAATTAGACTTTACAGCAAATCCAATACCATGCATTTTACCTGACTTACCTGCATTTTTGAAAAAGACTTGTATCCATTCATCTGTTCTATTAAGCTTTCTTTCTTTTATAAGAAGTTTCACTGAAAGAAGAAATATTGATCTTAAAACTTCACACATCTTATATAGCCAACAGTGCAATCTTTTGTTCTGATCTTGGAAAGTTTGTGTTAAGTTGATTTCACTTACCATAGCTTATATCTAGAAAGAAATATATTTGTAATATGTAACTTTAATACTATCATTGTCTTTTACTTTATGACTTCTACTGACATTATTATTATTTTTATTGCTACAGTGAGTAATCCACCAAGCCAATAACAGCCAGATGTGTGAGGCAGCTCATTTTTAGACATTTTTAGACCCTCATTTTGTCTGTGATAGGGGATGTCTAAACATTCTTGGTCAGTTGAAAGTTATATCTCAGATCTAATACTAATAAGACTCATTACTGACTGCATTTTCTTTGAACAAAGACCCTATACTCATTACTGCTTTTTTAATTCTTGAGGGCTTGAGCTAAAAAAAACTTAAAAGAGGAATTGGAGTCAAATCTGCTGTTTGGTAGTTAAAGAATTAGAATATAGTTGCTCCCATACACAATCCCTTTGTCACAGTTAGTATATGAAGATGACTAATGACATAACTGACTCAACATAACTAAACTCTACATTAACTTAAGTGACTGAAGAAGAAAGAGAGAGAGAAAAAAGACTTTTTTACATCTGAAACGGTATCCTATCCTTTCATGAACCAACATCCTAACCTCAAGGCAGCATGAAGTATTCTTAGTCAGGTCTATTTATTTTTTCTTTACAGTTAA
Organism: Epiperipatus broadwayi; assembly: GCA_028023455.1. Lineage (NCBI taxonomy): Eukaryota > Metazoa > Onychophora > Udeonychophora > Euonychophora > Peripatidae > Epiperipatus > Epiperipatus broadwayi. The sequence continues at coordinate 4,002,008 of JAQFVV010012444.1, read as the reverse complement.
CTTTTAGATGCACTATCCATGTGTCTGTGTTTAGCCTGACCATATAATCTAAGAAAAAATAAGGAAATTAAAAATGAATCACTTTTCATTTCTATATGCTTTTTTCTTCAAAATTACATATAAATTGTTAATAAGTGTGTACATAATTTGTCATTTTTATGTACTTTACATATAAACTTCAATATTTGACACTTTTGGCTATTCAATAGTCTTGCTCAGAGTTTCTTCTTTTTTTTAAATGTTTTATGATGATAGTATTTTATTTCTAATTATATGTTGGATTACTTCAACATCTTGTTTTATTCTTAAATGTTTTTTAAAAAATTCAAATAATAATAATAACAACAATAAATGTTTAAAAATGCTACATATAAGATTATATACATGTGTTAAGTTCTCTATGCAAAGGTAGAGAGAATAATTAGACAGCAGAGCACTACAACCACTTAATAATAATTGGATCCTCATGAGTAATGATTTGCCATTGTTTGTTATCTCATTATAATTTATTCCAAATTTTAGACAATTGGTAAAATAACAGCCTTGAAAGTTAAAGGTTCTTGAATTGAAGCTGAATCTATAAACATTATATGCTTCAATGTCACATGATCTGGACATACTAAATATCAAAGTATTCTTACATTATTAAGCTGTATAAGACTACTGTCTTAAAAACAAAATGTGTGTTAAAAGATAAACAAATTAAGCTTCTGCAGTATTCTCAAATATGAATATAACATTATAAAACATAAAAAAATACCAGTTAAGTTTGTAAGAGCATGTCCACAACGTCATCATTTTTAATTATTGTCGATCCCTCGTATGATAAAGGTCTCTCCAAGTTTAATCCTCTTACTCTGCTCCTTAGCCTCATTTAATTCGTCTCACATGTGATCTACTACTTGGTCTTTTACAGTCTCCTGGAATCCAATTTAAGAAGTACCTGTCCATCTATTACCACCACTTCTAGCAATACACCCAATTTAGCTCCAATTTCAATCTTTTAATTCTTTCAAAGATGTCAATAATATCTGTTTATTCTCTCACTCAAGTATTTTACATTCATCTCTTTTTGTTTTTTTCATCCAGCATTCATTTTTCCTTACTTTGTTATGTAAATAAATCATTTTTATATAGCGCGATGTTTGTAAACTGTAATATTTAAAACAGCATTACGCTGTTGCACATGCGCTTTGAAGATCTTAACTATAAATGAACGAATACTAACACTCAACCACATGATAAAGTCTTTGGAAAAGATAGAATGGTCTGAAGTTTATATATTGCTCTTCTGCTAAGTGTCCAAGTTTCAAATCCATAAACAAAAACTGGTAAAACGAATCTATTAAAATCGTTCTTTGTACCATACATAGATATATTTCCATTTCAATATTAAATTATCCTACCAACTCACATATGTGTGCACATAAATATCTATGTAAGTAATTTTAAAATTAATCAGTACGAGTTTCTTTTCTTGAATAAATATAACGGGGCTTAGTAATTTGCATTTAATCAAGAATTTTACCAATTATTATTACTCGGCTCCCAAATGAGTTATTTATTTATTAAGTAACTATGGAAAAGATTAAAATTAAAAGGGGGGTGAGGGTATGCCTGAAAATGATTTCCAACTCTTTTCTGCTTGCGAAATAAAACTTCGGGTTATTTTTAAGCTTTGAGTAATATTCGTACATTGACTTTTGTTTGTGTTGAATAACCTTATGTAGTAAATAAAAAAAATAATAATTAATGGATTAATAAACATATCGAAACTAAGAAGAAAATGAAGTCCAAGGAAATTCTATCATCACTCGCTTGAAGAGTTTACTTGGTTTCAAAAATTCTTTAAATAGAACGCTTGAGAAGAAGATGGCTTTAGAAAAGTAATCGGTAAAATGTTTGAAGTAAGACTATTTTTTTTTTTTTTTTAAGTTATTAAAATGTTAATTATTTTATGCTTTTTTCCCCCAATATCCATAAAAATATTTAACATAATTCTTGTTTTATGCTTTGCTTTTATTGACTATCTTATATATATAATAAATTATTAAAGTACCCCCCCCGCTCTGCTATAATCGCAGCGATGTGAAGATAGACCTACCAGTTGTATCAGTTGTGCTTAATTCTGATAAGATGTAGCCTGCCTGGCCTTATAAAGTGTTCTCTCCAGATTATAAACCTGTCTTTCTCTATTATGATGTGAACGGCTAAAAATAAAATATCTGCCTTCAGAATATAACCAATCAATGATACCAAAAAGAAATTAAAAAAATACTTTTTATAGTACTGTATGAGCATTTATATATATCTTATACAATCCATTAATTTCTCTGATCTAGCATATAACCTACTGTTGTATCGGTTTTTGTCACGATGGCATTTTCCTTGTACTTCTATATTTGACTATTTCTATCGTTTAGAATTAATGGTAGATACATACATACGATGGTAAATATCCAATATAAAAATTATTTGTTCACAATGTTGTTATGCACATATAATTAATATAATCATCAATCTAAATAAGATTGAAAAAAAAATTAATTATAATTATTTAAGTACCGAACTCGCTTTTATCTCTTATTGAGACCTTTTCAAGATATAAAATTTTTATACATCACATGACCAATTAATTATACTCATTTTACCTATTGAACATTATTCATCTTAAGCAATATTATTAAAATAATACATATAAACCTATAAACAAATAAATTAAATTACATAACAAACTTTAACATCATACAAATTCATATACATTTTATATACTTATATAAATAAATACATTCTACTTTTTTCCCTTTTTAGATCAGGGCCATATGTAAATTATTTAGATATGGATCATAAAATGGTATGTGAGAAGAATATTTAAATCGTGGAAAAATATGTTATGAAACTTTGTATATTCAGAAAAATTTAGATAATTGTGTAAATATAGTTAAAGATGCTGCAAAATTAAGTGGAAAATGGACATTATTAGATACCAGTAATATGGAAGATTTAAAAATTATTATAAAATTATAAATAGAAATTTTTTTAAAAAGGGAGGGGGAAGGAAGTGGAATTAGAATATTTATTTATATAAGTATATATATTTGTATAGTTTTAAAGTTTGTTATGAAATTTATTTTGTTTATTTATTTATAGATTTATTCTTTTATATATAAGAAATCAAATAAAATTACTTTCTTCTTTTTTTATTTTAAAAACTTTATTTATTTACATCTTAAATGATTTAAAAATAAAGAATAGGGGGAGATCCTTGTTAATTACTACACGGAAGTAGTTGGAACATTGGAAACATGTGTATAAGGTGATGGAGTGTATATGGGTTCATGTAAATAAATAAAGTTTTTAAAAGGAAGAAAATTCTATTGGAAGTTTTTATATATGAAAGATCATTTGGAACCATATTTTTAAAGAGAAAAGGAGATTATATGATGGTGATGGTTTAAAGAAAAGTATGTATACTGTTAATAATAATATTTAAGATGAAAAATGTTCATTAGGTGGAGTGAGTGTAATTAATTGGTCATGTGATGTATAAAAAATGTATATTTTGAAAAGGTCTTAATAAGAGATGAAAGCCAGTTTGATAATTAAATAATTATAGTTTAATTAGTTGTTTTGTTTCAACCTTATTTAGATTGATTATTGTATTAATTAATTGTTAGATGTTTTTTTAAAAAAAAATCAAACTTTATTTTAACTTTATATACAAGTATTAACAATAACACACAGATTAGTATATAGCACAACATTTCAAATGGTATTATTTTTTTCTCTTCTTCAGGTGTTGCTGACAACCAATGGCATACTAGCATGGGAATTAAATCTGGAATCTATACATTTGTGAATGCTGAGATTCCTAATCAACCACATTATTTTATCAAAGGCAACAATTAATATGATTTTTCCATTTGCTATTAAAGCAAAGTTAATAAGTAATTTTTAAACATTAAAAAACATTGGAGAAATCAGGAGGATACATAATATAAGTATATGAAATTTTTACTGACCATTACCTTTAACAGAATAGCCTTCTTGGTAAATGCATCATCTTAAATTCATTATTCATGGAATTAAAAGTCCAGGTTCAATTACCATGCTAGTATTGTCTCTGGTCTAAGAGTAGAAGAATGCCATTTAAAACATTGTGTTATACAGAAAATTGTGTGCTATTTCTAATAGGCAAATATATTTGAAAAGTTTTAATAAAATTTGAAATTTTTTAAAGATATTTATAATTGATTCTAAATGATGGAAATAGTCCAACATTTAATTACAAGTAAACTTCCATTATCACAAATTTAAAACAAAATGTAATCTTATATAAATGCATTATTGAAAAACAATAAAATAATTATTATTTTATTGTGCATGCATATGTGTAGGTATGTTAAAATTTCTGTGAAAAATCAGGGTAATTTAGCAATTATTATTAGGGAATTATTATTGATATTATTATTTAGCTTGTGACATGTTTTGAAAGTTTAATAATTAACAATATATCATACAGAGATCTGTAGATATTCCAATAATGAAATAGATTCACCAATGGCTTTATTAAGTCTTTTAATTCTATGACTAAAGCCATAAATCAGACAATCTTTAATGAGGTTGTTTATAGATTATGTTTACACATAATTACATAAATCATTTTTTTATCTTCTATGTATTGAAGATTATATATGTAATTAAAACTAATAACATCGTCATTTTTTATTTTATATAATGCAAGCCTATTATTTATTCAAATTTTACTTCCTAACAGTTTTGATCTATCCAGCAGTCTTAGTAAAATATTTTCTTTCAATGTAATCATGTATATTTAAATATTTTATAATTCTGTAGACGATTGCTTAACATTCGAAACTGTAAAATTATTTGAAGAAAATGATGTTTGAATTATAAAAAATGAAAAAAGAAAGGTATTATTAATCATAATTATTTACATAAATCAGTGGCAGATAAATTTGCTTTAAAAAGTAGATGGGTGCAAAAATCATAAGTTGCCCTGAATTTAATGATGAAATTCAAATTGCATCTAGAAAGATAAAATCCAAATCTGGGACAAAATAGTTTGGAAGATCATAATTCCATTTTTTTATAACATAATTCTTTGATTGTAGACTCATGGTTTATCATTTAAAAAAGGATATTGATTTGAAATGAGTCTTAGGGGTGAAACTATATTTTGAATTATTGATAGCTTCTAATACATTTTCTGAAAAACAGCATCTATATTAATGTCTAAATACTATGACTAACACAAGATTTGATGCTCAGCAATGGAAATTTCTTAACCTAACTTACAGCTTATCTCAGATTTAGAGCTATATAAGAATATTCATTAATAATTAATGTTTGTAAAAAACAGATATAAATTAATATTAATTTAATCATTATTCTAAACCATAAAATAAAGACAGTTTATTTCTCCATCTGAATTTTGAATTTTATCAATTCCTTCAAATTTAAAATATGGTATTTTAAATGTTATTTTGAAAAACAAATAAAAACTGTCAATAGAATAAGATATCAGATTTATTTTTAATCCAGAGTTTTCTGACATCCATTTCTTTAGCTGCTATCAGCTGATGTATTTAAGTTTAGTATAATCAATTCCAGGGAAAAGACGACTGGTTTCTGTTTTAACCTTTCTGCATTTCTATCTCTGAATCAATGTAGATATTATGTAGTGACAAAATTAATTATTCACTATCAAAATTTTAAGACTCTAGTGGATTTCACTCATGAGTTATTACATGAAATTTAAGTGGTTCATACCTTAACCATCAATAGAAGCAACATTAAATTCTGTTTTCAATTGAGAAAGACTATTACTGAAGTGCTTAAAATGATCAAACAGTATATGATAGTGAAGCCTTGAATTACAATAGTATTTTAAAGTTTTTAATAAGATTTTGTGACAGAAAATAGAGTAATAAAGATAATCAACAAAAATAAGAAGCACAATATCATGTTTCATATCCTAATTTGTTATCTAGACATGCAAGCTACCTTAAATATTTTATGATGCACAGCTAAATTACATCATTATATAATGCATGTATTGATTCAGAGATGGAACTGTAGACAACGTGGAGAAAAATAAATCCCTCTGAAGATCACTTTGTATATATTATTACATTTTGATTTATAAACATCAGCATCAACTTCAGCTAAATACATTTATGATTATTACTATTAATTTATTAGACTAGAGATTGTATCAATCCTAGCTCAGATAAACTAAACATTAATTAAAGATTAATATATTTGCTTAAAATGAACATAAATGCATAAAATACTTTAATTTTATCTTTCCTTTTTTATATATATCTTTTTTTTAGATATATTTAAAATGAATAGTATTAAAGTCATCGGAAAGTTTGATAAATCAAATTGTAGTAATTTGGTGTTGATAATAGAGACCAAATGATGAAGTCATATATAAGAGATTGTATCTGGAGCTAACTGAAAAGTGCTAATTCAAAATAAAATGCATAAAGGGGCCATTTATTTTTTTCAGATGTCTTCATTTATAAATTTTAAAAATAACTGAGACACACAGGCTTATTTATATACCTGTGTTTATATATGTAATATATAGGGTATATGAACACAGACTTTCACATGCCCCACCACTCTCCATACTATCTCATAATACTAAAAATATAAAAATATAGAGCAGGAAATTCAATTATATATGGACTATTTGAAGGGTATAAGGAGAGATGGAAAAACATCATCATCCCCATTGAATATCATACTCATCTCAATGAACATTGTCAATGGATAGTCATCAATAAATATAAAAGTAAGATGAGAGAATCAACATAGAGTAAAATAAATTATAATAATAATAAGGTAAATTACCAGCATTAGATATGTATAATTAACAGTTCTCCTTTGGGACTGGATTTCAAACACTCATTGGACATTTAGAGATCGTTTTTACACTTATTCAATCATGGAATTCAACATTTATACTAATTTATATAGAAAGGAGCTCATTTACAATTAAATTAACTATGTTCTGGTTGCCCATTTAACTACTATTCATCTTTTATTCATTCATAACTATTTCTTTAACTACAATTAATGGAACAATCAAATACCATCATAATCTCCTTTAATCAATGTACAATTAATATATATCTTCAGTAAAATAATATCATTATATGGTTATAAATTAAACCTAAGCACCATTTGTAATCAAAAAATGATAACTGACTAAAGAGTAAATTTAGGTTTATAAATCTTTCTCCAGTTGGTTACCTCCATATTTCTTAATACCTTCTCACCAGCAAAGTATTTACTGGAATGATAATTATCAAGTTTAAACTTATTTTCCTGGCATGGAATATAACCAGACACACACACATAATGGGTTTTAACAATAAACAAAAAAAATCAATTTATTCATTTACACCTTATGACATATATATTTAAAACACAAGTCAAACATCAAATATAAATTAATACAAATACAATGGAAAATTATGTTTAAATGTAATTAATAAGAATAATAAAATTGTAATGATTTTTGACATTTTAATTAATAAAATAATAACTGAAATAAAGCTTCATCTTATCCTAAATCATTAGTTAACAATATTAGACCAGTCATAAAAATTTATGTGACCATGTTTAGGAGAATTTGATTATTATTAAATGTACATATGTAATCATTGACAAATATTACATTCTTAATATTTTTGTGACTGGTAGAGTTAATTATTGTTCTGACAAGTATAATGACATAGACCTTATAAGTTGATCACCATCTCTCACTTAATCAAGTAACAGCTGATCTTCCACAGGAGGGGTAACATCTTTTCTCTCTCCAAAGACAGACAAAATGTGATTTTTTTCACAGGAGGGCTGCATCTCTTTTCTCACAACTGCAGTCAACATGTGATTTTTTTACAGGAAGTCTACATGATTCAGAATTCAGACAGGCATGGGGTTTTAACAGTGCATTCTTTTTGGCTTCCTTTTCTTCATAAATTTTGCCATCATAAAATGCTGGAAATTAATTGTTCTTTGACTATAATTGCTCCCAGATCAACTTCTGCAAACATCAGAAATAATAGCAGCTTGAGTAGATACCTTAAGATTTAGGCACCAAAACAAATGTCTTGAACTGGATCACCAAAGTGATTTAAGCAGGAAACAAGAGAGAGAGAGAGAGGGGGGGGGCTTATACAATGCCTACCTATATATTCACCATAACAATAGATGACTGCCTAGTCCAATAAATCTTTTAGTTTGATCAATCATAAAAAAAAAAAATCTTTTTTTTTAAATCACTAATAAATTCTTTTTTTTACAGCATCATAAATGATCTGTATTATATACTTTATCTGTTAACAGATTTAATCTACAATGCTAATGACATTTTTTTTTTGTTTTTATGGTGATTTTCACAGACAAACTAACAAAAATAAAACTCAAATTGGACTTTGATCTATTATTATTATGTTGCATTAATATTTTTATTAGCGTAGTTAGACTAAAAAAAAAACAACATTGACCTAAAATCATGTATTTCAAAAGAAATGAACTAACTGCATATTTTTTTAAAGAGAAATAATAAACTGATATATCTGAAATGTATTTTAGTTAATAAAGAGCGCTATTAAAGTATTCTGGTTAAAACAAAATTGTTCGAGGGAGGTGGGGGAAGAAATATTAAAATAGAGTATTTGAAATGAAGCTTTGTCAAGTGGCTGATATATTTTATAAAAAGTACACACAAGTTAAAAATTCTGTGAAAGCAAATTACATTATTTAACAAAAAAAAAATTCAAAATAATTTTTTGAAGAAGAGTTTATAACGACTGCAACTTTGCTGTTGTAAAATGAATCCATTCAAAGTATAAAAATAAATTTGAGAATATATATATATTCACAAATAATAATTATACGGCAAATTGGAAAAATTGTCATTAAATGTGGAACAGTCATTATTAATAATGATGTTACTTTATTTTTATTTGGCAAAAAAATGTGACACTCGTTTTGTAAGAGAAAGTTGAAATTGTGTATCAGTGAAAAAAGTTGTCCATTCCCATGTTTAGGGATAAATTAATAAAATTTTAATCAAATGTAACAGGTTAATTTTTAAGTCAATAATTTTATAGAGCTCGTGAATGCTATTATAAATATTCAAATGACCCTTAGCAAAAAAATGCTCTCCACCTCTTGCTCAGATGACAAGAACCCTAGGTTTTGTGACTGTGAACAAGTAAATATATAAATGTATATGTTTATTCAACTTAATTTAAATAGTTTCACTGGGATAGGTGATAAATCCTTTAATGCACCATGCTATCAGGAAATCAACTGCTAATTCATAGAAGAAGAGCTGGAGGAATGAAGATGTTGACACTTTTATTTTTTAACAAGTGTTTAATAAAGTTAAACAATGAACAACTATTAAAAAAAAACTTGATAAAATATAATAATATAACAATTTCTTATATAAAATAAAATTATTTATTTCCTGTTTATTCATAATAAGTGAGTTATTGCCCTTGTTAATACTTAAAGCTAAAAAGCAACATTTTACAATAAAATATGGTAATAAAATTTAAGATTAGCTAAAATCTTCTTTTCATTTTCTTATGAAAAATGGGAACTTACATACTTTCATTGCAAGAGAAAATTAATAAAAAAACATATTTTCAATAAAGCAACTTAAAACGAACTTATTCATTAATATTAATTATTCCTTTTATTATTAAATATTTTGAAATGTAGATATATATACTACTATATCTTATTGTTTTTTTTTTAATTCTCCTTTTGAATTTACAAGTTTCAATTTCTTTCATATTAGTTTAGCTTTCTTGTAGCTAAATAATCTTTTTTAAAGACCTTCTTCCATTAACTTTTTTCATCTTGTAAATTCCATTTAGAAATTGACAGTTATTTCACTTCAGGTGAACACAGGATTCTATCAACTATTTTTTCCTAGTTATTTTTTTTCTTATAACTTATAGTTTATAGTATAATTTCCGATTTTTCTTCACTATTGATAATAATGTAATATTAAATACGCTTAACGTATATAGTGAAATTAATATTCAATGTGGACCACCAGATAGAGGCTAATCATGAATTCGAACCTGCATATGCTAAGATAATTACAACTGAAAGAAATGACATCAAAAGGAAGGTGAAAGAAGCATGGTATATATCAAGAGATTTAAAAGCAATAAACAGGAGAGACACATGCTTTTCCATTTCAAAGAGATGGACAATATAAATAAGCTTGCATAGATTTGCATAAATTATTACGTTAAAAGGCTATGAATATGAGTGAAAGCTCTGAAAGCGCTTAGCCTTAAGAAATATTAATATAATCGTTGAATATTAATTTCACTATATACGTTAAGCGTATTTAATATTACATTATTATCAATAGTGAAGAAAAATCGGAAATTACAATATTATGAATATGCATTATAATGAAAGAATTTGTCTGAAATTGGACACGTTAATTAGAACTTTTCAGCAGCGTGTTTATTTTTTGCAAAATTGTAAGCAGGCGAATATTATTCCTAATTGCTGTAGAATTAAAGTGAATAGATCTATTCATAATGTGGATATTGTCACTCGTGTTTTACAGCGTAAATTATTAAGCTGGATTATTGGCAATTGCAGGAAGGCGTTAAATAATAACAAGAAACGTCTGTCTACGATTACGTCTATTACGCCTGAGCCACAATGGATCGTAAATAAATGCAATAATATTGAGCAAAGATTAGAGAAGAAATTCTTAAAGAAATTGAGATTTCTAGCTAATAAACAAAACGTTGTTTTAACTGATATGGGAATAGAAGACACGTATGTTAATTTGTCTAGCGTTAGACCATCGGCTGAAATTAGATCTATCCTGAATCTTGGACCTAAATTTGTAGGAGGAGGATGGAATCAACCCAAAATGGAAATAATAGCAGACACGGAAGCAGCTTTAATAAATTATCCTAGGAGAGATAATGTTATTTATGAGATTAACAGGATCATTAGTAATAAGAAATTGAATACTGAAAATAATGGCTGGAACAATAAAGTCATGAATGCGAAAAAGTTCTTTATTGAAAATAAAATTATTTGTCTTAAAGAGGACAAAGGCAATCGCTTCGTTTTGATGGATGAAGAAGAATATAAAGAAAAGATGAGAATACAAATTCAGAAATTGGGCTTTGAGTTTTCAGCTGAGGTTAATAATAAAATGAACAGAGAAAAATTTATCTCTTTAATCCTGCGCAAGCATAAAAATAAAGGAATAAATCAAGCTGAATATTATAGAATATACCCATCTGCCACATAACAACCACGAATGTTTGCGAATGCTAAAATGCATAAACAAGGGACTCCATTAAGACTAATGCTTGACTTTGGAGGTGTTCATTATGCAAACACAGCAAAATTAATAAATTCATGGTTAATAGAATTAATAGGATTTGGCAAATATACTATAAAATCTTCTTTCGAGTTTGTAGACTTAATTAAAAATGCAGCCATCAATGACAGTTTCAATATAGCAGCCATAGATATATCTGAACTCTACGGATCGATTAATAGAAAAGGTTCAATCAGGATAATTAAAGAAGAGCTTCAAAATAATCATTGTCCTGAACAGAAAATTGATTTTATCATTGACTTCATGAATTGGTTGGATGAGAACATATTTGCGACATTTGAAAATAGATGGTATAGGATGAATAATGGATGGCCGATGGGACTGCCTATGAGTGGCATTGTATCTAGTATTGTAATCGGTTATTTTGAAAGCAAGATTATATCAAGATTCCAAGAACAAACACATGGATTAATTTACTGTAGGTATGTAGATGACATTTTCATTGCAGCACCTAAACTGATAATAAAAGCCATTCAAGATGAACTGCAGGCACATACCAACTTAATATTTAACTGCACTGAAGAGAGTGAGCTTAATACTATTAATTATTTGGACCTAATAATAACTAGAACACACAGATGCATTGATTACAACATGAAAGTAAAACCGTTAAATATTAGAGGATACATCCATACTAAATCGAAAACACCGAGGGCCCACAAATTGGCAGGGCTTTCTGCCTTTTTGTTCAGAAATTACCATTTGTGCAAATATGAAGAAGAAAGAAGAATTAATATTAACCAATATGTTAATGATCTGATGAAGGTTGGTTATGATTTAATAACCATCAACAGAAGAATTAAAACATTTTATGAAAACATAACCAAACCTAGTAAGGACAAAAAACAACGCATATGTCTGCCATATATTCCTAACATTGCTAGAAAACTGGTCAAAAAATTGCAAAATGAATTTACAGTAGGTTTTCGAACCCCTCCAAACACCAACAGGATTTTGAACAATTCTAAGGACAAAATTGACCTACAATCAACACCACATGTTGTGTACAGGTTGGCATGCCCTCAAGCGGACTGCGGTGCAGTATACTACGGTGAGACTCGGGCCACTATAAACAACAGAGTGGCTCAGCATAAATACTTATATAAAAGAGTATTAAGAACAAACGAAGGCAGCTCAGTATTTGTGGACCACCAGATAGAGGCTAATCATGAATTCGAACCTGCATATGCTAAGATAATTACAACTGAAAGAAATGACATCAAAAGGAAGGTGAAAGAAGCATGGTATATATCAAGAGATTTAAAAGCAATAAACAGGAGAGACACATGCTTTTCCATTTCAAAGAGATGGACAATATAAATAAGCTTGCATAGATTTGCATAAATTACTACGTTAAAAGGCTATGAATATGAGTGAAAGCTCTGAAAGCGCTTAGCCTTAAGAAATATTAATATAATCGTTGAATATTAATTTCACTATATACGTTAAGCGTATTTAGTTTATAGTATAATAAATTTCAAGTCAGATGAATACCAGTTTTGACTTATCAATTACATCCTCTTGGGTTGTTTGCTACTATTTATATTATATTCATTTTCAGATTAATGTAGTTTTTTATGTCAGGCTAACATAGGTTGAGATAATCATTATTTTGTATTGACACCTTCTAATTGAATACTTCTACATTTTATTATAATGAAATAGCATGCAACTTATATCTAAAGCTTAGCAAATGGTTTTCTCCAACTCCATTTCAAAATACATTTTTTTCAAACTAGTAATGAAATTAGTCTTATTTCAGATTGCAAGCATAATTTCTCACTGTTTGCTTCACAGCTGAACTGTTATTGCTGTTTTCTTCTCTGCAGGTGCATCAATGCTTTTATCTGCTCCTATCTTTTGTTTTAGAAAAATTTTGTTATTTATCCAATCTCACATTATTTCAAAAATAATGACATTATACATTATATCCCTTTCAATTGAGTCTATTTTTACAAAAAGGTTATTCCTCACACTTCTTTTAACTAATTTAAAAAAATCCAATTATACCTTAATCATATATTTCCCTGTTTTTATAAGTTTTTCATTAATTTCTAGAAACAGGATATTCCTTTAAATTATATTTTAATTTCAAAAAACATTGCATTTCTAGAGAGATAGAAAAGAAAGAAATCAATCAACTTGTCAAATATTGGCCTAATGGTTAGCTAGACTGGGTTTGCTTCCGGTCAATGCATTTAACATATGAAAAAAGAATCTTTAATTAATTAAAAACTATCATAAAGGTTACAAAATTTGACACCATCTGCCCCCTTTGCAATAAAGAAGAGGAGTCCATGGATCTCATACTTTCCTAATATCAATAATTATGCGCTTAAAACGCTCGTTAAAGAAGTTATATGTTATTAAATTTATTTAAAGCTTAGTGCTTTCAAAGCTCTATGGCTTCATAATCATAGCTGATGTGATTTGTGGATTTACCTTCAGAATTTTATTCTGGGAAAAATTTCCAACCCTGACCAGTCCTATGCAACATTAAAGTTGGCCTTTGAGAAAGGTACAGTAGGAACATTTAGACTTGTGACATATATAAACTTTGTTATATGGACAGCAAGATGCAAAATGATATTTGAGAAAGGGTTGGACCATCTGGTGGAAGATTTTATTATTAGCTTGCTCAGTAAAACAAAGGAAATGGACAAAAGAACTTGCATGCCTTGATTGGCAGACCAAACTTAGAGCCAGCTGAGAATATAGGTTGGTATTTGCCATCCATGCTCTCTGGATGGTTTACTAATACAATTATAATTGAACTGATATTCGTATTTAAGTTTATAAACTGATTGTATTTGATATTAAGATCACATACTTCCTGATTGCTGAAATTGTCTTAATTTTATGTACTCGTGCCAATTTTAATAATAGTTTGTTTATACTTTGTGTGAAAACCTAATTCTACCAAATTATTGCCATTGAGCTGACTTTCTTATTTTCTTTAATGTACATATTGTAAATAAACTTATGACTATTATCAGTTTTCACTGATTCCCAAATTTCTGATTAACGATATTATCCTCTGTATTATAATGTTATGCTGTATACTATTAGAATTAATTTATCTTCAGTGTCCCTAATTACTTAATGATCTTCACTATGTACTTAATTTCATATTATGTTTTGACTTTTTCAGTTGTTTTTGTTAATGTTTACATTGCTACAATTGTAACACTGTGTTTAGATTTATTCCAGACTGTTGGATTTATTCCAATGTGCATGACCTGTAATTAAGAATTGAATAATTGGTGTAATTGTTGGGATTATATGTATATTCCCAATTTTGATTTATAGTTAATTGCTTTCCTTGTTTTATGTCTTGATTGTGAGTAAAGTATATTTTGAAATGAAAAACAGTTTTTATTAAAGAATTTTCTTACTTATCTCTCTCTCTTTTTAAAACTTATAATCTAATAGATAAATGAAATTACTAAAGAGAGGGAATAATATTTCTTAATATTTATTTTACTCATTTCTTTTGTAATACTTTTCTCTCTCCTTTACAATTTTTCATAACAAACTATAAATATTCACATTCTTATTTATAATGTTGAAATTGTCATTTTATTATTTAAAGAATGATACTTTTTAATTTGCTTAATGATGGGCATTTTGAAAAAAATATGAAAAATAATTCTCATTATATATATGAAGCTATATATGTTTGTGTCTATACATATATGCTCTATGCTATGTCTATTTGCATTTGTCTACATATGTATTAATCAATTTTTGTAAATATTTCAAAAAAAATTTTTAATAAAAATTTTTTGTGGGAAAAGTTAAAAACAATTTTAAATTTGATTAAATGTCATGTGATCATTCGTGTAAACAGACACAGTGGCAAAATTCCACATTCAATAGAAAATTGATTTGGTATTGAAAGGAAGAGATAAATTAATATTCTCAGATACATTATATAAAAATTTAAAGGATTGTAGGTGCAGGCAGTGTACATTCATTATATAAACATTATATAGTTAAGTGCTTTGTTTACTGCCTTAGATTTAATATATTTTCACATTCTACTTAGCTACTAAAATTAGAGTATTTTTTTTATTATCTCACTAAAAGTTGTTTATGCCTTTTGCAATAATCAGTAATAAGGCAACTGGATGTTAAGTTATATTTAATTGCCTTAAGAAATGAGAAGTAAGCAACAGGTAATCAGATATTAAAATAACTGTCAATTAATAAAATCTAATTCCAATAAATTTAAGATAAATTGATTAAATGAATTATTAGTAGTAAAAAAAAAGAATTATTAGTAAAAGTAAATTTTCAAAAGTTAAATCTGGATATCTTTTGTTTACAAATCATATAAAAACTCAGATAAATTTATGGTGTTTTCAATTCTCCTACAATATGAAGCTATGCTTGAGAGAATGCAAATCAGTTAGTAAAGAAACCAGGGTCTGATCCTCACTATCCCAATTGGAGGACAAGCTAGGAATTTTACAATGTAGTCTTTTCAAACCAATGCTGCATATTTCAATCACTTGCTGACCATGCCTATAAGCCTACATTCTTGATTTATGCCAGATGTTGTACATGCTAACCTATTCTACAAACAATTATCAGCTCCTAGAGACCATAATATCCCACATATAAAGTATATAAAAGAAACAAAAGAGAAGAAAGAGAACCCTCCATTTTTCCTTAAGTAATAAATTATTTGAAGCAACATATATCTCCAAAAATCCTCTGTGTCAGAGTATGAAGCTAATGGGAAATGAAAATGCTCTAGACATTATCGATATACCTTCCCAGAAATCACCAGTTACAAGGACATCACATCATCAAAGCTATGCTTCATTTCATAAACATATCTATGTTTAAACCCTTCACAAAGATAATTACAAAGACATTTGAACCATTACCACAAGCTTTCAGTAATCAAGAAAATGTCAGTAAATTTTAACAGTTCATATTCAGCTATATATATATTCCATCTTACTTTCTTATGTTTTATTGTTTGTTTGTACTATTTTAATTAATATTATCATGCATATCTATAATTTAACATGTATGATTCAAATAATGGTTGAATAGATACATTTATTATCATTGATATAGTCATTATTCAGCAATTGGAATGATGAATGGACAATTATGTATTGAACTGTTTTACATACATATGGTTCAAAGGTATTGGCATTGGTTATATTTAAAAAAGCTTAAAAAAAAAGTAAAACTTAAAAATCTTTCAAAGTCTCAATTGAACTTTTAATTAGTGAAGTTTATTTTTTTAAAACCTACAATGAATGTTATTATCATGTTTAATATTATCTGTTTAATTAAAAATAAAAGTTGGAATTGGAAAGAATAAAAGTACTTTGAGATTACTCATCCAGATAAACAAAAAGAAATTCCAAACATAAAAGATTGTGATCAGAAAAATCTTTCTAACATTAATTAAAGATGTTGGAAATAATTCATAAAAAAATAAACCCTGTAGCTGAAAATAAGAAATAATGTACAAGATTATTATTTTGTATTTTGATAAAAGAACAAAAGATAATAATATATGGGCAGGAGTCTAAAAAACTGATCACTAGTATAAAAGGAAGAAAATAAGGGCAATCAGGATGTTGTCTGGTCTTATTTTGGATCGTCCTGGATTTTTCATGATCCAGAACATGCAGGAGTGGACTGAAGCTTTTGCCAACATCATTCATCATGAAGACATCAACCCCAAAAAACTTTCATGACTAGCTTTAGGATGGACCAAGAAAAGTTTAAAACCAATGGCCATGAGCTCATTCTACCTCTCATGAAAAACCATGCATGGTAATCAACAATCTACATGAACTCGCTAAGTTTAGTGGTAAGATTATTCATATCCTAATTTGTGACAAAAAAATGTTCGCAACTAACATTAGCTGTAAGCTTATAATACCGATAGAGACATTGATTTTAAATATGAAGTTTCTAACACCCATATAGACCTTCACCAATCTTATTATTCAAGGGACTTTCAGTTACAGCCTTCTAGAATCTAGAGACTTAATAATCAGACATTAATTGTTAAATTGTTTTAATTATTTTACCTAACTATCTGGATTAGCATGTATGTGTTTTCCAATTCTATTTATCAATTTAGCTTTTAAATATTTTAATTTGTTACAATAAAATTTTTCTAATATCAACTTTTTATTGTCTGTTATTAATGCTAATTATTAAATTTATTAATGTTAGTTAATTGCATGATAAATGTGTAAATTATCTTTGCCAATATGTTTTGTTATTCATTAAGCCCGGGAAGTAATATTCTCTGAAATATATATTAAGTTACAGGAAATCATAATTCCGATCTTACTTTTAGTTGTTTTATTTTTAATTTGCAAGGTGTGATATGACCGATTTCAGCAGATTCTTATAGAATTCTGGTGCTCTTGTTAAAATAAATATAAAATTGATTCCACCGGCAGTATAAGTCATAATAATTATAAGCCAGTTAAACAGGAAATACAGCTAAATTCTTGGGAAATAGGAACAAGATCTTTTTCTTCTTCACAGCTTGATTAACTTGTTCTTTATAGTGTGTAAAAGATGGCCTAAATTAAACCATGAATATTATAGTATATTGTTTTCCTGAAGGCTTGTGATGATGTCTTTTACTTATATTTTTATATTGGATTGTTTCCATTATCTAATATGAGTGTTGAATGTCTTTAGAAAGAAGTAACTTTATTTAAATATTCCAAATACATTCAACTGTTAGCAATATAACATCAAACAGCACAACATTTTGAGAGGTATTATTCTTCCCACTTCTTCAGGTATTGCTGACCTGACCAGTGACAATACTAGCATGGGAGTTAAACCTGGATCTTTAGATTTTTGAATATTGAAATTTTTAAAGTAATGCTCTAAACAACTGAGCCATCAATAGACCAATATAAAAATACAAGTAAAACACTATCATCACAAGCCTTCAGGAAAACACTAAGTATTTGCTATGGACCCACTACTACATCAAACTTTGGACATTATGAAAAATTATGACTAAAGCTTGCCAAAGTAGAAAATCATTTAACTTTCTCATGTAAATGTAAATCTGAAGGGATAATTCCTAAAGGTTTGCAACTAAAATCTCCAATTCACTCTCAGATAACTGAGAAAATTACTCAGAGAGCAAGTGAAGCTCTGTTAAGAGAAAGAATAAATGCTCAAAAGTTTTCTAAGTATCAAACAATGCATTCCATTAATAATGTAGAATGTTTTCTAAAAAATAAACTTACTGATGAAGACTTCATGAGAGTTTCTCAAGCAGTAAAAAAATCATATTCTACATTACATGGAAAAATAAAAGAATGCCAAAAAAAAACTTGCTAACCTAGTCATGGGCATATCAAAAAGCATAATGTACCAATTTCATCTGTTAAAATCTCAATTCTAAACATCTAATAAATACTGAAATTTGTGTTTTTGAATGAGGATTAAACTTGCCATAACACCATCTAATATCTCTTTATTAGATATAATGGCAGCACTGAGGAAGTCATTCAAAAATTACTTTAGAAGAAGCAACTGAATTATGATGGAGAATAAAAAGAACACTTGACAAGCAACAAAAGTTGAAGTCAAACATATTCTATGGTGATAGGAAAGCAATTAAATATCTCAAAGTAGATAAATCTATAATTATTCTCCTTGCTGACAAAGGCAATACAACAGTTGTAATGGACACAACTGATTATGACAATAAATTACAAGAATTCCCTCACAGGGGCCAATATAGAAAAATGGCAAAAAATTCAATACAGAGTATGGAAACAAAATTACAAGTATTACTCAGAAAGCATCACAGGTACTTCACTGATTTAGAAAAAAGTAAAATAACATCATATTTTAGCAAAATTCCTTATTTTTACAGTCTACCTCAAATCCATAGGAATCATGTTCCATTAACCATCCATCTCTTTCTAAAGATTTATTTAGTTTTTTGACCAATGTGCTTGTGAATTTTTTTATAAGTATTATATGTTAAAATGTGTCTAAAATGGTATATTTTATTATAATAAATTTTTTGCCCAAAATTTTGTGCTAAGAAGCAGAAAATTCAAAACTCCCATTCTTACAATAGACCTAAGCCCCACCCTGACATGTTTAGCCATTGTCTGTTGCCATGGCTATAAAATGTTCAATGTTTTACAACATTGAAGTTTCTAATGATGCAAAAACGTGTTTATTTGTGAATTTATTACAGTTTTAAATATTTTTAAAAAAATAATTTACACTATATTAGATATCAAGAAATATAAATTATTAATAACTTATTTTGACTTGAAATACTTTATTTTCAAAAATATAATGTTATATTAGCAGCTAACAAAAATATGGCCTGGAGCAATTTACAAAACTAGCTTTGATGTAAACAATCTACTTTATATTTACGAGTAAGAATTTATCACAATTTTGCAATAAATATTCAAAAAATTTAAACTTTTAAAGCATAATTCATCTGATATAAAAGAAATAAATAATTATTCATTCAGATGTTTAAAAATAATAAGAATTAAAAAATATTTTTATAAACTGAAAATAATCTTTCTAGAAAGGATGACGTGTAAAGTCTTTGCTTTGATTGCAATCTCATTTTTTTAATATTTACAGAAACAAAATGTAACATTTAAAATTTATTTCAGTAGTAAACAAAAATATCTATCAAATAAAGTCAAATTTATTAATTTCAGATAAGTAATAATTATTTATCATATATTTGATTTTGATGTATGAGACAAAGAAAAACATCAGAAAATGCTGAAATGTGTGAAAGGTTTGACCTATTGTTAGTTCTAGAGATTCACCTTACCAAAATTTGGCAAAAATTCTTAAATTTATTTGGCATACAAGACCCAGTCCTTTGTCAGGGATTCTAGACACTTTGTGAAACTAATCAAGAAAATGAAAATTGAAAGAACAGACTTACTGGTAAGCTTTGATATGGAAAGTTTATTCACAAATGTACCACCTGAAGAAGCATTGTCTATTGTAAGCAAGAGATTAAATGGTGATAATAGTTTACAAAACAGAACAGCTCTTCTTATTGATAGTATAATGGAACTATTAACATTCTGCATAAAACAACCTACTTTCACTATAACACAGATTTCTTCCAACAAAATCAAGGAATGGCTGTGGGCTCACTATTGTCTCCACTGATTAGCAATATTTATATGGAAGAACTTGAAACCTTAGCCATAAAATCTATTCCATATCCATCTAAAGTTTGGTTTCACTATATAGATGATACATTTGTTGTGCAGTCACATGGTGAAGCAATGCTACAAACTATCAACAACAAATTCCCTTCAATTAAATTCACAATAGAATCAGAACAAGAACACAAATTGGCATTCTTAGACGTTCTTGTGACAAGACTCCCTCATCGTAAAGTCAAAACTACAGTTTACTGAAAACCTACACATACAGACAGGAAAATACATAGCCTATACATCCAATCACACCAAAAACACAAAACATAGAGTTATATTATTACTATGGAACAGAGCAAAAGAAGTTTGTTCAGAAACCAGTGATTTGGAAAAAGAAAAGATCTATATAGAACAAACTTTTATAAAAAATGCTTGTCCATCATCTGTTATTAAGAAAATGTTAAATGGACAACAAAAAGAACCATCAAGGAGAAAAACAATTATTGGTACTGCAGTGTACCCATACATTCCAAAAATAGCAGACAAATTAAGGAAAATCTGCAATCAGTATAATATCAGAACAGCATTCCAGAGCCATACCACACTATGGGGAATTCTAACATCTACAAAGCCTACACTTGAATGCTGAAAAGAAAAAAAACTGCATTTATGAAATACCATGAGAGTGTGAAGAATATATATTGGGGGAACCAGTCATCCCATTGAAAAGCACTTGAAAGAACACAAACTGGTGATTAGAAGAGAGAAAACAGATATGTCTAAAGTAGCAGACCATGTATGTGCCAATGAACATATTATGTTCAATTGGGAAAACCCAGAAATATTGAATACAGAAAAAAGTTACAAAGAAGAAAATTTAAAGAAGCTTCTCACATGACAATGGCAAAAAATCCCATAAGCCAACTTAGTGTGCTTATACATAATATATGGAAACCACTAATCAACTTTGCTCTTAGGAAAAAGTGGAGAAATCAGGAGGAACCTCATAGATAAGTATATGAAATTTTCTACTGACTGTTGCCATTAGCAGGATGGATCAGTTGGTTAGAGTACCTTAAAATTCAATACTCAAGAATCTAAAGATCCAAGTTTGAATCCCATGCTAGTACTGTTACTGGTCAGGCCAGAAACACCTAAAGAAGAGGGGAGAATACTAACCTGTTTGATATGCTATTACTAACAGGTGAATGTATTTGGAATATTTAAATAAAGTTAAAGTTTTCTAAAGACATTCAACACTCATATTAGATGATGGAAATAGTCCAATATAAAAATACAAGTTATAGTATATATTTATTTTTATTAATTCAATAAGCATTGCTATCTTAATATAATAAAATTCATTTTAATATATGCTAATGCTTAGCTTACTAATCCTCATCTCACAGTAAGAGTTTGTTTCTTAGTTAAAAGTCATGAATTTTATATGTTAAGTAAAATAATCATAGGATAATCCAGGCCAATCAAACAGATATGGATTACTAGTAGTATGTAAATCTTAATTTAACATATACAACCACCAAAAGAAAGCTGGGTTGAAAATTATCCTTCTCTTTATATTTTGAGTTTCATGGTGAATGCATTGAATACATCAATAACACAATCTTTGTTATATAGTGGTATATGTGTATTACATAGATACAATATGAGAATGACTGGGTATTTTTAGAAATATAGCCTTAGGGTGGAATCAAATTAAATATCAATAGATTAAATTTAACCGTATGTTATGACATTGGGAATAATTATACTGAAAAAAATGTTGAGCTCACATGTCCTTCTAGTGTGTAGTTCCTTATTCGACTGTATAAAATGTTATGTCATGCTTAATGTAATTATTTCCTTTAATTCGAGGCTCTGCAATAAGTAATTAAACTTTTTCAATTCCTATAGCTTTTTTATTGCTATGATATATTTATTCTTGTGTAGTCATTATCAATGCAGTTAATTATTTCCTGCCCAATGTTGATAACAAATTTAAATTATTTTTATAATCAGATGGTTCATTCCTGATTTTTATTCATGACTAACCTGATGCTTCTTTCTAGATAGCCATACCAAAATGGTGTACTTTTCTTTCATATATTGCTTGTTATCAGGTAAACTTCTTTCATTATTACGACTTAGAATCCTCCTATATCAGAGATATTTATGAAGTACTGTCATGGCCTTATCTATAAATCATGTTAGAAATGTAAGTACTGTGATCTGAGTATCATTTTCAATTGCATAGATATATAAATATAGCCATGGCCTGTGGGACAACCCTTCCTCTGTCATATCATTCTTTTAAGTATGTAATAACATGGATGAGCCATAGTAAAATATTCATCCAGATATTATGTGAATATGTGAACACATTACTGCATCCATGTTTTGCATACACATCATGAAAAAGGGATTAGGAGAATAGATTGGAATGTAGCAATATTGGGAATGGACAGAATTAAAATAAGAGAGAATCATCTATGATCCTTGCCAATCATAACAAATCCATAGGCTAAATATTAATGATTAATAAGAATTGACATTGATGATTCATAACATAGTTGTTCAATTCATTGTGCAGTTAATAGACTCCAAAACTTCATTTGACCTCAGTGATAATATAGCTTATTACCTTGGGCCCAAACTCATGCTCAGCACACTCAATTGTTATTGTAATCAGTGAAGGAAGCACATTCAACTATTTTTGAGGCGGGGGTATTTTTGTCATATATATCATTTATAATAACTATTTATATGGTTATTTATAGTTATTTAAATAATGATTTATAGAGTTCCAACTCACAAATAATGATACCACTTAATATTAATAAAATAACATTTATTAAATGGAACAAAAAATGATAAACAGGGTAACTTACATATTATGGCATTGAAAATAAAATAATCTACTGGTTTTCATATGGGTATATCTAAAGGTGACAATGATTTTATAAACATATAGATAATGTGCCTTATTTGATCCATAGATAATAGTGCAGAAATACAAATCAGTTCATTATGGGTTTGAATTTAACTATTTATTATTTATTTAATCTTACACACTAAGGGACCACTGTGCATGAGTTAGATTTAGATTACCTAGGCTACAGCTAATGTATAGGTTAAGGCTTAGCTTTAAAAAGTAACTTGGGGCATCATGGTGCTACATTGTTTGTGAACAATGAATGGTTGAAAGACAAGGATTGGCTTGGTGATCTGGGTGGCAGGATTCATTATTAAATATGGATGTCCATGGCCACAGGTGTGCTCCTGCTTCTAACTGAAGGCATATCTGAATAAGATATGTGCATCATCTAGGATTTGAATTGGCTGGGAGTCTTCAATCCATTGGCCTAACCTAGTCTGATGATAATTCTGAGATTAGATATTGGGCACATGAAAAAGTATAGCAGGCTCTGGACTCACTGCCTATACATGAATAAGTGAATCATGCAGGAAGCAGAGATAATGAATACTTTAATAAAACCCTTGAAGCACACTTATATGTAGAAATGCAATTATGGGAATGAAAATATGATTTAATTAAGCTTCAGCCTATACTAAATTAAAATAACAAATTTCTTTTATAATGTGGCATGTATCCCCATTTAACCAAATATAAAATTTTATTTAAAGATGTAATCATTCCACAATTGAATAATAACTCAAAATCTAGTGAGAACATATTTAACAGGGAGGAATCTTAATAACTCATATTGCTAACTGATAGTTTAGTCCATTATTTATGACATTGACTTGAGAATTATAATTACGACTCTAATTACATATAAAAATGTATAACGCACATATATAAACAAAATATAGATATTTTAAAATAATTAAAACTCTTTTCATCTTATGGAAATATTAATTATAGGACAGAATTAAAGATAAACAAAGGCAAAACTCCCCATACAGTAGTGCCACCCTGTGCCAAACAGAGTAATCAATGGATGCCAGAAGGCTTGTGCATAAAATCCCTATCTAGTGCCTACTCATCCAATATCCTCAGACTAGTTTCTGGTTTGTGGCCATCATCAGTGAGGAGCCTTGGATCTGAGAGCACTGCACCTAGATCTTAGGATCTAATGCAACCCTCCAGCAGCCACCTTTTAACTCTACTTTACTACAAAACTATGAGAATGAAATTGAAAACATTGTTAATATCTTCAATCTAAGCTCAATAGCTTATATAGTCATATGGGTCTGAACTCAATTCAGCACCCATACATTTTGGTGTCTTTGGCTCTTAAACAACCATAGCCACCATTATCCTATTAGGCAAGATTGGTGTTAAACCATCAAACATCACATGATCACCATCTCTATATTAGCACATAATTTGTTGTAAACAAAGGCAAAACTCCCCATATAGTAGTGCCACAGATCCAAGGCTCCTCACTGATGATGGCCACAAGCCAGAAACTAGTCTGAGGATATTGGATGAGTAGGCACTAGATAGGGATTTTATGCACAAGCCTTCTGGCATCCATTGATTACTCTGTTTGGCACAGGGTGGCACTACTGTATGGGGAGTTTTGCCTTTGTTTACAACAAATTATGTGCTATTATAGAGATGGTGATCATGTGATGTTTGATGGCTTAGAATTAAAGATACTTATTTTCTTACACATTTCTAGGGCAACACTTAAACAATCCTATTTATATAAATTATCGAACAATAATAACCATGCTCATCATCCTTTAATAATTCTGTCTTACCAAGTTTTAAGAAAGAGAAAAAAATATCTTTACTTGAAATGATGCGAGAAAAAGAAAATGAAATCAATCAAAGCACATATTGTTTTACTTTAATTTACTATTTAAACTTAGCATCCTCTAGATCAGTGATCTTCAACCCTTGGTCCGTGGATAGTGCCGGGCTGCAGAAGTTTTCTGCCGGGCCACAGGAAAGTTTGTAATAACAAAATAATAAGAGTTTAAACTTTTAATTAATATAAACAATTTTTATTTATTTTTTCATCTCATTTTTACCCAATTAAAAAAAAAGAAATAGAATGAAAACAAAATCTAATCAATCATACATAAATTAATTTGTTTTTTTAGTTATCACAGATGTTTATGGGGGGGGGGGGGTAGAATTAAATTTTTTATTACTTTTCTAAAAAAATTCAAAATTAAAAAAAAAAGTTTTTTATTATACAAACTCCATATATATATATAATTTCATCTTGTATATTAAATGTTGTTGTTTTGATCAGTTATAACAATTATGCTCATCTAAAGCTAAGCAGTTTACATCTTTAAGAAAATTTATCTATAGACTTCTGCCGGTCCGCGAAACCTTATTCTTATTTTTGCCAGGCCGCAAAACCTTATTCTTATTTTTACCAGTCCACAAGTGTGAAAAGGTTGAAGACCACTGCTCTAGATTCATAATGTCTTTTGGGATGCCAGGGGGGGGGGGAGTAAAACAAACATTTTTTTTAATATTTAAAATTATCCTCCATCATTCAAGTTAATAATTAATAGTAAAATTTACTTGAGTTAAGACTAGTGCATAAATAACAAGAGTTTAGTTACAATTAGTAAAAGACATTAGAATTTACTTTTAACAAGGGTTTACCAACAATATTGTAATGGCTCTTGCACTGAATCTATCTGTGATCTGTAGCATGAATACACTGTGCTCCATGGACTTCTCTGCAATGCTCTAAATATGGCAGTTCAATGTTTCTCAGGATCAACATAGACAGGAACATGAATGACTTTGCTCATGTTGATGGAACTATCATGTTGATAGAATTACCATCTTGATGCCATGCTTTGCTGATGAGCAGAAGCCAACACCTTATTACTCACTCATGTTGGTAGATAATATAAACATATCTATTTTTAATTAATAATAATATGGATGAAAATCAATTTTATGAAGTATAAGAGTCTATTTCTAAACAATGCCCTTTTCCAAGTTTATCTATATTTTAGTACACCTCAGATGAACTTTTAGTTTTAATGAATTTGATCCTTCTCTAACTTTAATTGCAATTCCATTAACGTTTTACTTCCTAGTTGCTTAACTCACTGCTGAGTCTGTTACCTGTCCTTTGGTTTATGTCTTTTTTCTAACACCTTTAGATATGAACAGACCTTAAAGGTGTTCAACTGTAACTATTATAACTGATTTTAACTATAGATATGGAAATAAGGCACCATCCATTTCCTTGTGTAATGGCTTATTTTATTACCAACTTTGTTCCCATTGTATGTACGATATTAACAATTATTAAATTAATTTAACTAGCTTTTAACTTTTAATTTTTAAATAAGATATAATTGCACACACATACGCATGTGCATATTACTTGTGTTTGCAAATTTTAAGAAGACTATTGCATACAATGGGAAATGGCCGAGAATTAAGCAAGAAGGAGGCAAACATATATGCATGCATATATGCACCATTTCAATACTCATTATATATCAGTATTTGCTTCTTATTTATCACAATTGATATTTATATTTTACATTACTTGAGAAACTCTTGTATCTCTCTGCCTTTAGCAGGATATATGAAAAAGGACATACATGTTAGCATCAGGTGTTGTGACCATGTGGAAATTATCCTAAGTACATAAATAATAAGGTTTGTCTTTGTATTGTCTATGGCAATGTTTATACAGAAGTTACACATACATGTGAGTTAGCTTGATTCTTAATTTTGCTGGCTATACATATCTGTCCATTACAATATATTGTGATTTTAATTTGATATGCCTAAATTAACAATAATAAACATAATTTTAAATACTTTATTGCTTATTGTCAGTACTATATTATTATTATTATTATTATTATTATTATTATTATTATTATTATTATTATTATTATTATTATTATTATTATTATTATTATTATTACATTCATATCGGCCTTTCAAGCCAATTGTGCAAACGCTTTGCGAGTGTTAAATAATAAATGAATACCCTCTGACCAATACAAGATATAGAATTTATGCAGGAATAAAAAGAATCCCTCTTATTCCTACGACTCAAATATTTATATATGAGCAAATCTGAAGTACTGGCACAGAAGGCATGACGATAGAACGGTCACTTTAAATTACTATATACAATGTCTGAATGAATGACGCTGATGAAATTTTCTAGAATTTACTAAACGTCATCAGCGTCATTCATTCAGACATTGTATATAGTAATTTAAAGTGACCATTCTATCGTCACGCCTTCTGTGCCAGTACTTCAGATTTGCTCATATATAAATATTTGAGTCGTAGGAATAAGAGGGATTCTTTTTATTCCTGCATAAATTCTATATCTTGTATTGGTCAGAGGGTATTCATTTATTATTTAACACTTGCAAAGCGTTTGCACAATTGGCTTGGAAGGCCGATATGAATGTAATTACAATTATATACAGACGCTATAAAAATAAATGCTTATTTATTATTATTATTATTATTATTATTACTACTACTACTACTACTACTGCTAATACTACTTGTATTGTTATTAAACTAATATTGACATTATAAATAAACTATCTTATAAAGCAAAATCCAAAGTGTCTGCTTGTAATTTTTTTTTAATATTATTTTAAATACTTGTAGCAATTTTAAACATCACAGTTTTATATTTAATTATAAAACAAACACTAAAAAAGAATAGTACATTGATAAAAATATCCAATGCTGTAAATATATAAATACATTAATTAAAATAGGATCAATAAAGCAGTACTTATATTATTGTATACATAATATTAAAACTAATTACAATAGTAACATAAATTCTTAATGTAATATTTGAATATGGATGTGTGTGTACAAATGTTTGTTTCTTTAATATAATTTTAATTTAGGAGCATTATCTTAAAGTATTTAGGTAAAAATATTATTTGTAATAAAATACAATTTACGGTGCGAACAAGTACTAAAAAACAAAATAAAATAATTTAATGTAAGATCTGTAATGTATATATTTCTTCTAACATTATAATGTGTATATTTTATTTAAAATATGTTTAAAATATCTGCAATTTTAAAATGGTTTCACTGTAGTGGGCATTAAAAATCTTTTGTCAAAATATCATATCTTTGCAATGCTGTGACAACAGGATCAAGATTTTGCATAAAATATTAAAAGAAAACAAAATTTCAGCAAAAGAGATGATTGAACTGGTCATGAGACTATAACCTATAAATATATTTACCTGAGAGGAATCTTTCTTTTTCATTGCTATCTATCTGCAGGAAAACTGTACAATGCCTTGATTTAAATTTAGCCATTTTTGCTATTGTAAACTATGATGATGGAATAGTGAACCCAACATGCATTTGCCTGCATGGAAAAATGCTCACTTTTATAAACTGACCAAATGAATAATTGCAATGTCTGAAGATATTCACCATCTTGCAATGCATGAAAAAAATGAAATTTAAACGTTTTAATGTATAATGCATTTTTAAGATTACTGATTCTAATATTATTTGCAATTTTAATAGTTTCTATGAAAGTAGCAAATATGTTTATCTTATTGCAATTCTGCAACCTTGTTTAGTTTTGAGTTATCAATAGATTACAGATGATGGTGCTTAATAATTCCCTATCTTTTGCTATCCTACACATATCTTGAGACCAATTTCAAGTTTAAGACATTTAACAGTGAGGCGTTGGATCTAATGCACTTTTTACCATCAAAATATCAGTGTGAAATTCAAAAAATCTTAATGTTTTGAATTGAAAACAACATATGATGCTTTTTTTGCTGCTGATATTTCACTAAAATGTTTAAATATTTATTTTATAAAAATGATAAGTGAGGGTGCTCTGTTGCGATAATGAAAACTCAGACATAGCTGACGTATTTAACGTGTTACTGATTAGATTAAATTTGTGATGTTTTATAACTGATAATTTTTCATGTTTATCTTTTTGACAATTAATTGTTTAATTATTAAATTTAGCGAAATTCTTTATAAATAGACCAATTTCTTTTTTGTGACAAGCTGTAAAGTAGGAATGAACAGTCAATCACGTGAAATGAATTATTTATAGGCTTAACATTGACTACAAACAATTTTATTGTAAGCAAATAAACTTGATATGTAATTGATATAAAAAAAAATTCAAAAATGTCATAAGTAATCATTAATTTTTAATTTTCTTTGTATTGTTATTATTTGTTATTCTTCTTTATTATTAATTCTCAAAAATTAAAACATGATTGAACTTTTTACTACGTCATGGATAATGACCAATTAGTGCACTCATTTGCATAGATATTTTAAGCAGAAAATACATATTTGCAATCCCTTGGCAAAATATGAATGAATATATTTGCAAATGGGAAAAACGACTGAAAGTAGAATTACTTAATAAAAAATATTCATGTATATATAATCCTGCATATGTCATGCATTTTATCGACTGTAATTTGGATTTGAATCCTGGTTTGGGTATAACTTAAAAAATAGATTTTAATCATTTTTCAGAATATATCTAATTAACCATCAATTATCTAATATTTATCTAATAGTTACACACTTTAGCATATTAATGTTTTGAACAGTATTATTCTCCTTTTCTTCTTCAAGTGTTGCTGACCTGACCAGTGATAGTATTAGCATGGAAATCGAACTTGGATCTTTAAATTCGTGAATATTGAATTTAAAATATCCTAACCAATTAAGTTAATTTGTCAAAAGCAATAATCAGTAAAATTTTATACTCTTATCTATGAGGTCCTCCTGATTTCTTCACTTTTTCCTAAAGATAAGTTTAATGAATGACTTTCAAACATTATGAATTATCAGAATATGTTGATTTTTAGAGTTATTTGCCATTATTATGAAAACTGCTTCTTTGAACTTTCTTTTCTGTGTTTTTTTCTCTGTTCAATATTTCTGTCTTTTCCAATCGAACATATGTTCATTGCTAAATATGTCATCTGCTTAAAATAGTCCAACATACAATGATTACATCTATTATCTACTTATAAAAGACTTTCTTCTTTTATTAATTACGTATTTATATAATATTTTTGTATTCCAAAAATATTACAGATTCAGCCTATATCCTGCCCATCCCTCTTCTGTGTATTTAAATGGACAACATCCTGTACATGAAGGATCAGAGTGATTTAAGATCAACATAAACATGACAATAATATTGGCATCAACATGGTATACCATTATCCAATTTTCAATGGCAAGGATGGCTGAAGAGTGGAGTAGATTGAAGCCTGTCCATTAAAGTTTGAAGATTTGCTATCTTAATATAAACTGACCACTGATTATATATGTATGTGTGTGTGAGAGAGAGATGATGATCTGGACCAACTGAAGAGTTCTGGTTTAGCATAAAATACATATATGGGAAATTATTTATATTTTTCATATGTGTGTGGTCATGTGAATCGGTTATATGAGATCGAGTGGATAACTTAAGGGAGCTTGAAAGTCTGTGTTCAAATCTCTTATATATAATCTAGTAACATTATTACTTTATATTCTCTATAGAAATCTATAGAAACTTATAGTCTTATGTATGACAACATTTGATGAAAAATTAACTAACTTTTTGCAAGGCAGTGTTTCTGTCAATCAAACCTATTGTCATCAATTGCTCAAGATTGTGATGACATCAAACATAACAACTTGGCTTGAAATTAATCAATTTGCTATTAAAAAGTGAATATTAATATTAGTGGTAATTTAATTAAAAGCACATTTAAATTTTAATATTAAATTGAGATTTGCAAGTCTATTTAAGTAAAAATTGAATTTCTATGTTTGATAAAATCTAGCTAGTTTTCCAAGCAGCTATTGACAGCAGGTTTGATTACCAGAAGAGAATGGATGGTTTTTCATCAAAATTTGCCACAATGAAAGACCATTAGTTTCTATAAATTAATAACAATACATTATATACCTATGAAATATTTAATTAATACATACATTATATATATATATATATATATATATATATATATATATATATATATATTGTAACTTGTAAAACCCTGGCACAAAGGTTACACAAACAGACACCATATAACATGGATTTTTGAAACACCAGAATATGAGTTCTCTTATAGACAACATCACACCTAAATATGATTATGAATTACAAGGTTTTCATACCAAATCTTATTTCACATTTAATTTTATCTTATCTAAAATATAAGTTCTTTTATATTTAAAAATATCTTATCTTAAGTCTTAAAATATCTTTATCACAGGATTTAAATTGAGACACAAATGCACTTGGAACAAAATGCAAATGATAATACTTTAACTTCTTAAAAAATATAATAGCTATTATTTAAGCTATACATGAAACATTTTATATTCTATCTTAACTTTATCTCTGATATTAGTATTTTAAGAAAGCAGAAATGAAACCACATAATAAAGTATTCAAATACTTAAATAACAAATAACTAGTAAGCTAAAAGATATTTCTAAACACTATAGTTATTTAAAATAATTATTTCATTCTACTAACCACAAAACATAAATCTTATATATTCTGATGCAATTTTTAATAGACAATAATATAGAATAATGTAGAAGGCAGCAATGATATATTTTATGCTGCCATCTACGTAAGTGCATTTGAAATAAAGCAAATAATGTATTTATCTTCTGAAAATTCAGATAAAATAATTAATAAGCAAAATAAATAAAATTAATTAATGATGAAAACTTTATAAAAGTATATTTTCTGATAAATGAATGTGCCAATGCAATTATGACACAATGGCAATGAAACAAAAACGTATGTAATTAATAATAAAATATTTATTTTCAATGTATAACAATCCATATAATAAAAATATTTATTTACAATAAACATTATTACTACTTTTTAATTTACTATATTGACAAATATTAGCAAACTTTCTACATGGAAATACCTTTCTGAAAATCATTCCTAAAAAATTTATAATACAAGTTATATTCACTATCCATCAGTTCTCTCATCTATTAAATACAGTCTTCATTGCAAACATAGTATCCATAGAGTAACTATGATACATTTATATGCCTATATCTAGGCCACTAGTAAGATATTTAATACTTTTCATGACCCAAAACAAGTTTGAAAAATTAGTGTGAAGATATTTTATAAGTTTGTAAAAAATAATAATAAATATTGTGCATAATAAATATACATTGATATAATAGTAATAATATGTATGCTGGGATAAGGAAATACAGATGCTCAACACTTATAATATACTTTTAAGTTAAAATTATAGCAGAGTTAATAATGAAATATAAGATAAGCATGTTTTTAGATATTTGCAATATACTAAAATATGCTCTAATATTGAAATACTAGGCAAAGTGGATAAGGAAAATATGAACTAGCAAAAATACAAATGTGCATCCATTTAACGCTGTACAGGCAGTACTGATAAATAAATGAGGCACATTCTTACTCGTGAAGGAGCCAAATGGATAATAAAGAGCAATATAATAATATCCACCTAAAATTTGCCTAAAGGAGCAACTCTAATATTATGAGGCATGGAGCTAATAATAATAATGAATGATTATACATTTCACATGCACATAATGCACCCACTCAATCTAACATTACATTTATACACTAACAAGACTATTATTGCATAACAATGACAACATTTAATTTATAAGTTATCTAAAAAATTCTTCACTGACATTCATAAATACTTATATCAAATTCATAAAAACTTATTGTACTTGTGAGTACAATCACTTATTTAAGACTAACCAATAATTTAGAAAACTCCAGAATAATGATAAAATTAACTCACAGAATAAACCTTTTTACCATACATCTTACCAATTTCGATTTCTTGAACACCAACATTATAAACATATTTATAATATCATAACTAATATTAAAAATTATGTACAATACCTAATCATATAAATACACTCCAAAACATATATATGTTAAATATAATACCCTTCTTGAAGTTAGAGGTCAAAGTTCTTCTCTTTTATTTTGTATAAGGAAAATTATTTCTTCTATACAAGTCCTTTTTTTATTATTTTCTTTAGATAACAGCAATAAATAGTCTTTCATTAAGACAGAGCAAACACAAATATGAGGATTTATAATTAAAAAAAATTGAAAAATGTTCACAATGAAATTTAACAAATTTAAAAATGAATGGCAAGAGCTGACAGCAGATTATTGAAATAGTATATACTTTTTTATAACACATTTCTAATGCAAATGAGAATTAAAGGAGTAATGGGCAAAAAAGTAATATTAATTATCTTTTGTTTTTCAAAAAGTTTCATATTATAAGTTGACATTTTAGCAATATTAATTACAATGATGCAAGCTTAAATTACTTCTTTCCTTTCTAAATATAAGGCAATATATTTAAAGTAATAAGCAATTTGTAAAATTATTCAAATAGATAAATAAATGAACTTGAGATGAAGAGCTATGTTAATTCAATGTTAGATTATCCATTTTAATATAAAATATTTGAATAAAGTCTTTCCTTTAAGACATTTAATAGATTGATTTTTATGATTTGATTTTTCATTAGTTTAATAATATAAGTGCAAATGATTGGCACTTCTTTTGTTTTTGATAAATTCAGTACTTTGATAACCTCATTATTTTCATAATTTAATTTAGCATAAATATAATTTTTTCTTTAGTGATTTGAATTAGTATTAATAACTAATTAAAAGAGTAGATAAATTATTGAAGATAATTATATTAGCAAAGTTTGAAGTTGACTAATGTTTTAATATAATAAAATAACACCATTTTTCTTATGTGTTTTGTCTTCCATTGCTTCTTTTGAAACTTATTAGATTTTGTAAAAATCTTGACAAGATATTTTTTGACAAGTCATCTGAAACATATACTTTAGGTGCAATACTGCAGTGGACAACTTGTCTCTTATTCAGACATGGGGACAATAATAAATTAAACTCTTTAAATTTGATTTTTTAGAAAATAATAATAGTTAAATACAAACAATCAATTTAATTCAAACCTAAAATGAAGTTAAAATTAATGAATAAGATTAGATTAAGATTCTTTTTATAATACTGTGTGTTTTTTATGCAATCACATGCATCAAGATTTTCCACTGCATTTCCTGTAACCAAATCAATCCTATCCCAGTATTTTGTCATATGTAAACTAATAGCACATTTTTAAATTTTTAATTGATCTGATTTTGAACTATATTAATCCAAATGATTTAACCATGTGATTGACTAAATTAACAATTACAACATAATTAATTTTATTAACTCTGATAAAATTATTAAATAATTTATTTAACTCAGATAAAATTATACATTTATTTTCAAATTAAACATTCTTTTATTCAAATGCATTATTTTCACTCCATTTGACTCATGTACTTTATTCTAATTAAAAGCTTTTAACATTGGAAATTAATATGATGTATCTTTTTTTAAAAAAATACATTCATTAATAAAAAAATTTAACTATCAATATTTCACATGCATGCTCCAAACACTCACATATATATTAAATATAATCATTATTTTAAAACAATGAAAATAAGTTAGTGTCTGAGTAATATTTAAAACCAATCAAAATTGACACTTATGCTAGTCTGTTATATTTAATACCTTTATAACTGACATTTAATACCTTTATAACTGACATTTAATAAATTATTACTTTTAAGCTATTTATTTTAAAATTAACAACTAAAGTGTTTAATAGGGTTAAATAACCATTTTTATACAGCATAAAATAAACATATCTATTTCATTTATTCCAAACATGGAAAACTCTAATTGACTCTTTTTAAGATTCAAAGTATCAATTTTATTCTTTCAAGCAAATATTAAACAATTTAAAGTGTTTTTTAAAAAATAACTGATAGCTAAAGAGGCTAACTAAATTACTTTAATCCATAATATTGAAACATTTAATTAAGATTTTTATTATAGTAGTACTTCTACAAAAATTCATTTATTATATTCTTTAAAAAATGTATACAATTACAATATATCTATTTCAAAACAATCTCAGCATCATATACAATAATATTCCAGATTTTGCTAATGTCTAAAGTGTTAAGCAGGCAGAAATAAAATCAATTTGGCTTATAAATAAATTTAAACTATGATAAATATAAGAACAGAATTGTATTCATCATGAATATTCACAATGCTTAGCTAATAAAAATTTTTTTATTCTTATATTTATCATAGGCAAAATTTGGTTTATATAAGTTCTTGGGGTGCAAGCAAAATTGGGTACATTTTGCATGCTTAATGATTTAGACACTAAACATTGTGAGACTGAATATTATGATATACTATATATAATAATAAAAATATTAGTATTCTGAAATATATTACATAACATTTTACTCTATTAATTTCTAATATTAAATGTTGATGTTCATCTTTCACAAAGTTATTAAAAGTGAGTACTTAGTGAACCAATTTCAGTTAGGTGTTATTTACTTTCATAATGAATAGAATTTTATTCTTATATTTATCATAAACTAAATGCATTTTATAAATAATTTGTTGGGTGCAGGAAAAAGTGAATTCATTTTTGTCAACTTAATTTAATTATTGAGAGTTTGCACATTGTTCTATGTATAGCATTAAGAAATGTTATTGCACTGTATTGTAGACTTTTTATTTTGCTACATTACTATATGATAATAAATATTAGTCAATTTTCTTAGAAATTTAAAATTTTACATAATAGCTAGAAACCACTTATTATTTAATTTATGGAATAAGTTAAGATATACTGTTTCCTCAGTATTAAAATTTAGTTTACTTTAAAACAATATAATTTCATTTAAGTTATAAATTTGAGATATAAAATGATATTTATTTTGAGATAAAAATGAATAATAATTAAAATTACATAATAGTGTTAAATCAATAGTGATAATGATTAAAGTTAATATTTTTGTAATTATTAACAGTCAAATTTAAAATTGCTATTTATTTATTATTTTAAATTATTTAAATAATGATAAAATAAATATAAAATGAAGTGTGTGTTGACCGTTCATGTAACAATTAATCAAATTTTACATCCTTATTCTCAACTTGATTTATTATTTGTGTAAATCAAATGTTATGTTTTATTTAACTGTATTAATTTTATAAAATTTTCTGAAATTAATTATTATAACATAAATAATCATTAAGCATGCTGAAAATAATAGAAAGATTTATATAAAATTCAAATTTCTATATGAACTGGCATCAGAATGCTACCATTCTTAAGTGAATAGCTTTGGCCAAACTTTCCTATAAGTCCATGATAATATGACAAGGCATTTTATAGT
Organism: Epiperipatus broadwayi; assembly: GCA_028023455.1. NCBI lineage: Eukaryota > Metazoa > Onychophora > Udeonychophora > Euonychophora > Peripatidae > Epiperipatus > Epiperipatus broadwayi. Next base: position 3,965,075 of record JAQFVV010012444.1, on the reverse strand, counting down.
TTGCTGCCCTTTTTGATTTATTACCACTCTCTTGAGATTATTTATAGCACTATTTACTGGTTATGCATTTATTAGATGGTAAAAGCTGGAGCTAAAATAAATATTGATTTATTAGTTCAAAAAAATTTGAAAGATGTTGCTATTCTACAGAATAAGTACTGCAAATGGGAAGGCAATGCCACTGATTGGTAGATTCTTTGATCTCCAGCTTCAAAAGCACTTTAAAACTATTGTTATTAGCAATGAGCAAAAAAATGATATATTTTCCATAGTTTATTTAAATATTTATGATTATTTTTACAAAATATTTGTATAACAATTATTAAAGAAATATATATTTTTAATTACATTTAGATTATTTTTGGATGTGTTACATTTTTAAAAATACAAGCTAAGTAATTTATAGTAATGGTAAAAATGAAACTATTATCCAAATGCTTTGTCAAACACTATATTGCCATATCCTTTTGATATTTAATAATTATAAATGTCATTTTAAATTTTAGAACAGAATTTTATAGCATTATGATGCTATCAGAAGTTCAATTAGCTAAGACTTTATTTCTTTTTTATCAGGATATTATATTAATAATAGAATAAAAAAAAAAGTATTGTTCTCATTACCAGTTTTTCTTACTTTTTTCCCCTATATTTTCAAAATACAAATATAATTTTTAGGATTATTTTATTTGTAAAATTATGCTACTAATAAATAAAGAACAATTTTTTTGATTCATAATGTAAAATAAAGATTTTAATGCTAAAATAAAATGAACTATAATTCAATTGATGCAAAAAATATTGAAATGAGAAAAGATTAAAGGGTTAATATTGTATCTGGAACCCTCTACTGGCAATGATGATGGTGGGATAGTTTATTTGGACTAACCACTTATATATATCAATACATACAGATAATGTTTTTGATGTGCTTATAAATTATTCTACAATAATGTATTTTGTCAGCCCTAAAGATTAATAAAATCGGATTTGATGGTGATAATTAAACCTTCTGTTTCCTACATAAATATTTGCATAAGGCACTCTGCTTATATTTTCTGATCACCATACACCAAATCCTATCTCAAAGAGTCACGTTTAACATTTGTTCTTAAGGATTTTATTAGAATGTACAGATTTGGACTTAATAACTTATATTCAAAGCACCATGTTGTAACATTATAACAGTTATAAGCAAGCATAAGAAATGCTGATCATGTGATGTTTATTGGCTTAAAACCAATCCTGCTTTAATAGGATAGTGGTGGCTATGGTTATTAAAGAACCAAAGTCACCAAAATACATAGGTTTACTGAACTGAGTTCAGACCTATATGATTATATAAGCTAATGAGCTTGGATTGAAAATATTATAGAGAGATAAAAGGTGGCTGCTGGAGGGTTGCATTAGATCCTAAGATCTAGGTGCAGTGCTCTCGATCCAAGGCTCCTCACTGATGGAGGCCATAATCCAGAAACTAGTCTGGGGATGTTGGATGAGTAGGCCCTAGATGGGGATTTTATGCACAAGACTTCTGGCATCCATTGATTACTCTGGCTTCCACTGAGTGGCAATACATATAGAGAGTTTTGCCTGTATTAGAATTATTATAAATATTGAAATTTTACAAATTTTGCCAAATCACAAATAAATTTGACTATAAATTTAGCTTATTTGTCAATCTTATCTACACATACAGATATATGAGATCAATTGAGAAAATCTTTATTATATTATTTTTTATATTTTACTTCATAGTTTTCAATTTTATCTAGAAATGTTTAATAACTTGTTTTGAGCTCATTTTACTGAGGGATCTTGTAATATAGACATGACTAGATATTACAATATCCCACTGTTAAAATGAAGACCCAATGAATGGAAATAAATATTTCATTTCTCATTATTTAAACCTTAACCAGACTCTCTTCATTATATCTATAAGTCAAAATCAGATCCCACATGTATATTGTATTATTTTTCTATATATTTTTGGATATGGATAGTTATATTTCGTAACGGAATATAATATCCCGTCACATTATTTTAAAATTAAAATAAAAGACCATAAATAAAAATTGATTTATTAAAAAGAAAAAAAAAACTTAATTTAAAAACTGTTTAACGTATATATAGATCGCATGATGGACAACTTTAAAAACTTTTAAAAAATAAAAATATTTGAAAGTAATTTTTTTTGTAAAAAAGTAAAGATATAAAGATTGATATTTTAAAAATAGAAATAATGTTGATTTCTATAGTCTTAGAAAATGGAAATGATTGTCTTATTAATTAAATGATTGTTCAAAAGCAAACTACCTTGTGAGGCTTGTAAAATAAATTAAATGGTCAGATAAGAGAATACAAAGGAATTAAATGACCAATGCAAACACGAAAATGACAGCACGGACCATAACTGAAACACAAATGGATTAGTGACGTCTTGCTCATTGAATCTCAAGATCTAATGATAAGAGACTAATAAAAATATAAAAGCCAAATTATTATTATAATTAATTGTTATCTTAGAGCTGACTATGAATAGATCGTTATAACTAGCTATATTGCAGATTTTCACGATGTGGAAGTCTGCAATAAATTTAATTTTCCAGACAAACCAGCTGAGGCCTCTGGATGACAATTCCTGACCAAATGCATGGCAAGTCGCAGTTTCATTTCAAAGAAGGACAAAATCTACGAAAGTGATCACGAAGATGGACTTCTCAATCTATTAAAACCATAAAGTATGAACTATTGTGTCTATCTAATAAGAACTTTCCTAAAATTGCAAGTAATTAATAACTGAAAATAAGAACTCTTATCTGACTTAAAGAATGCAAATTCAATTATTGATATTTTTTATGTAGATGTTTAAGCAATCATTTCCATTTCATTTTTTTTGTGTGTGTATTATGTTTTAACTAAAATGTATTAAATTTAAAGTTGGGTGTAGATAGCTGCATGGATGAAGATTAATAACTATGTTTAAATTCGTTTATGTTTAATTTAAGGGATTTTAATTTCAGGCTATTTGTTTCATGGTTGTGTCAGTGCTAGTGGAGAGATATATAGACGTTTATATTAATGTAGTGTGAAGCGTGTTTAGCATACAGGGCAACGTGCCCACCTGAATGCATGACCCCAAAGAGGCAGTCATACCATTGCAATGGTTGCAGATGTATTTCCTGCACCATTAACCCCTTCTAGCTCTATGGACAGGGATTTATAAGTGGCAGAAAGACCGCTCTCCCCCCATACGTAGCACTCTTTAAAAATATATATATATATACATGATTCCTTAGTCTGACAGATGCACTTTCCTGTTCTAGACATGGATCATTTCCTACAAATAATATCACGCTGTCAGATGCACATTCCTGTCTGTGTGGTTTTATGCTAGCATCTTCATATTGCATTGATTGCGACTATATATCTGGAAGCAGGCATTGGGTTGACTACGAACTTTTAGTCTGAGATTGAATGAATGTTTTGATAAGTTTTTAAGTGAGAAAAAATCTATGTAGACTATCTATGCTCGACATGCTAAAGTAAAATATAATTTAAATATCCATCTGTGCGATCTATTTAAAATAGTAATTTAAATTTAAAAAAAAAAAATATTAATGTTAAAATCTAAAAATAAATTTATTCCTCACTTTTAAATGTGCGTTAATAAAAATCTATTTGTGTGTTAATTACTGGCAGTGGCTTCTTTTATTTTATTGTTTTAAATATTTAATATATACTTTGAGAATAGAAGTCTATTGAAACTTATAAATGTTTTAAAATCTCTGCTACTCTATGAGCTAGTGACCTTGGGCCAATGATCTGAATCCAAATATATAAATTAAAATAAAAAAATTTTTTTTTAAACTTAACGTACCTGCCTACTATATAAATTTTCTAGGTTCGAATGCCTAGTGGCGCCCTGTAGTGCAGATTACGTTAAGTCTCCTTCTCCCCCGATCGTTAAAATTTAATTATTAGCATAAAATATTTAAACTCACTTTAAAATAAATTTCTATTATTGATGGTCACATTATTGTGGAACCTGTATCCTTCCTGGATCCCTGGTCAATTGCATGCCCAACTTTCCACCACACATTTCCCAAAAAATATGACAAGCATGATAATTGAGAATCAGAGCTTCAGTACTCACATGCACATACAATTCTATCATTCAAAAACTACATTGAATTATTGCCATAAACTCAGTTTTCTGCCACAGGTGTAATTCCAATTAACAAATAATACCAGGAATGCTCAACTGGTACAGAAATAGCCTCAGAAAATCTCAATTGAAGTCCTATCCAAGTGAAAAATAGCCACCTATCCATATATTACAATAATAAATAACAGCCTCAGAAAATCTCAATTGAAGTCCTATCCAAATGAAAAATAGCCACCTATCCATATATTACAATAATAAATAACACATGAGTATAACTAATACATTAAGAATGCACACAAGATTGTTCAATCCCACACACATATATATTCAAAATGCATCCTGACATTTACACTCATCTACCAGATAATCACATATTGATATGCAACTAACTACTTTCTTTTATTATATGTCACTATAGGTTTTAGTATTTAATTATTATTTCTAAAAATTTTCTTTATTATTCAAAGGAAATAAACTAAGGACATATTCTCATATCTCTTCAATCCCAGTACATACACAATGCAAGAACAATCATAACAAAAATTATAAATCAATTTTAACAGTATTTACCCCTTCACAACATAAAATATAAAGTCTAACTTTCAGTCATAATCTACAATGACAATTAATAATTGGTCAGATTTAAAATAAATTTGAAACAGTTGCTATGGTTCTAAATATATTTGTATTGATAATAATACTGTAATTTTCCAGTATAGCTATGGACGTTTGTATGTGTCATAGAAATGTGAATACTTAGAGTAAGAAAATAGTCATATATATTCTAATCAAGCTTTGATACATAAAGACACATGATTGAGATTCAACAAAATTTTAATATTTAAATTATGCCATAATTTTATGCTGACAAAGCTAACATTGAAATTTCAATAAAATTTATTAGCTTCAATATATTATGCTGCTAATATATATATATATATATATGTGTGTGAAAAACAAAAAAGCAAGTTAAACTTGCCAATGCTTGTATTTATGATCAACAGATGGCGTTTTACCAAAAACACCATCAAAGCGTGTTTGTTTACATAAATGTCAGAGTGAGCATTGACTACCTCTTTCGTTAGTTCCACCTTCAGATCATGATTTCAAGCTGATTTTGCTATCATCAGTGAAGGACTGTCCTTACTCTGATGTTTATGTAAACAAACACGCTCTGACAGTGTTTTTGGTAAAACGCCATCTGTTGATCATAAATATATAGTAATCCATCATCATCAATCACCAACGCCTCTCCTAACCACAAATACCTGGGGGTGCCAATTCTATGGATCATAGAATAAACTATTGAACTAATTTTACTTTAAAACTATTAATGAGGCTCTTAAATGAAGTTTTACCTTAGCTTAGCTCAGTTGAGGGATACAGAGGTCTTTGAAGTGTAAAATGTACATTAGATGTGGGAGGAAATATTATGATTAATAGGGATAAACATCTATTAAATTCTAAAATAAATAAGAATTAAATTGGTAAAATTCTACCATCTAAATTAACAAGTTATAATCTATAATTCACCTCCTCCCATCATCCACATGCATTGAACAACCTCTACTATATTAGAAAATTAAATTAATAACTGGGAATGTAATGTTTAACAACTATACTGTATAGCAAGTTGGAACTGAACATAAAATAAACCTATCATTACTGAACTTTTAATTATACAATAATCTAAACTAATTAACTGAATTAATATTTAATCTAAATTAATAATTGAATATCTCAAGGAATTAATTTATTGCATAGCTTAATTTTAAATCTACACTTTTCAACAACTATTATTGACTATTATAAAAAGTAATGATATAAATTAAGCAATACCCTAACAAAATAATGGTAGTTAGATAATGAAAGAAATAGGGTACATTTTGATTTCAATTCATTATCTAAACAATAACTGAATGATAAAACTTTTAGAGAATCAGTAAATAATTAACATCTCGTACAGTGTTTGGATCAAGGAAATGAACATCATCATATCTGGATATGTTCATCATTAAATTAAATGAAAAGTGCAATCATATCATATTAGATAAAATAATTGTGTGTGCATGTGTGGAAATATGAAATACGAATGTATGTCAAAGAAGAATTCTGAACACAAATTTGGAATAATAAAACATTTATTTATAAAATAGTTAAGCAAAAATTTGATTTTTTTATAATTTGTACAGGTACATGTTTTAGATGTATTTAACATCAATAGTTGAAAATTTTACATGAGAGCAGATAACATAAAATAACTTTCTGTCTTCTGTCCTAATACATCCCAGCTATCGACGCATTCTGATAGACTTATGGATAACACATTATATTTTAAACACTAAAATAATACACCAAACTAAACTTTTTACATTGTTCTTGCAAAACTGTTTAAGTTATCAGTCAATTCTGATACATATATGATGCTGAAGTAATGTAATCCTATACTTCAGACAATAAAATACAAGATTTGCTTTACATTTGGCATCCTGTTTTAAACACTTTTAAACTATCAATTAAGTTGATAAGTCAATGAAAAATAACATATGGTTAAAGATTTACACTAAATTATAGAATGAAAATAAATTCTTGGCATTTTACTTCAAATGCACGTTAACTAAAATAAAGAGGGTTTGAATCTAAGAAAGAATAAGCAGAAAATAAGAAAGAGATCAAACTATACTCTGCAAAATCAAAACAAATAATTTATAAATTACTATACTTTGTATTCTTTGCAAAATTGAAATAATTCTATTAATTAACGATATTTTATCTTTACAAAATAGAAATAAATAATTCTATTAATTTACTATACTTTGTCTTTACAAAATAGAAATAAATAATTCTATTAATTAACTATATTTTATCTTTTTTTGTTTGCTTACTCAAATGATGACTAAATATTATGGAAGTTGATGATATGAAATTTAAATGATAAATATAAAATAATTTAAAATAAGTAAAATTATGCATTAATGATGGATTTTTCCATATCTTTTAAATTAATACTTTATGCATGTGCCTAAATTATGCTGTCTGTCATAAAATAATTAACATTAATCAAACCAATTGTTTTACTTATGAACTTGTAATAAAATCATAACATGGATGGTGACAATGGCCAATTCAAACTTTACCACTAATTCCACTACAGCTGTTTTATGAGAAAAATCAATTCTGCTTTTTGTTCTCCTTTTTTATCAACAAAATATCTGGCACTTGGCTATGAGTAAAAGATGAAAACATTCCATAAGGCACATGGGGATAAAAGATTTTCACAATTCTAATCATACAAATAACAATATAATAACTCCCAAGTCTAACTTCTGAGACTTAAAATAACTGGTGGGAACAAATTATCATCACCAAAATAAGGGAGATAAAATACTTAGCTTCATATACTCTAATCCATAAAATACAAATATCAGAACTGGAGGATTCACTCTACTCCTAACAAATATTTCTGTAAACATAAAGGGAGAGCTTACTCTATCCCATATAATATACTATGCAAACTACCCATATCAAATAATTCAAATAACTAAAAGGGGAGAGATTACTCAATCCCATAAGATACTATAAAACATCACTAAATTCATTCTACATAGCTACTAAATACTTTTCTATTCAAGCATAATAAAGAACAATAAATTCATACTTAAGTAAATTTCTAATCTTTTCAATTTCAATTGGCCCATTCTCATCCTCCGAAACCGATGGCCTAATATCGTTTACTTTCAATTCAAACATTATTGTAGTTAGATTTAATCATAGACACACATGTATAAACATACTAACACACAGACAATTTCAATTAATAACTGTAAAAGCAATAATGAATAAATATTTCATACCTTTTAAGTATAATATTATAACTTGGAAACATACTAATTATGGTTGAAAAGCAAGGCAAAAATAATTTCGATTGGCCAGGTAAAACAAAATAATCTTTTTTAATAGTGCATTTACATTAGCACAAAATTAAAGTAAAAGTTTGGTTTAGAGAAATAATAAATCTTTATATTCTAGGTTAAATAATTACTAAAAATAATTATTGTATAATCTGTTGGAAAACACAAAGCTATACTATAAAAATTTATATAATCAGCTTCTTTTTAAAAGAGCTATTAACCTCTTCAACATTAAATGGACAGCTCCATTTCTAACATGCACGTATATTTATAATACGAGCATACGATAAAACTTATACTAAAATAATAAAAATTATCTAGCATAATATTTCCTTCATATTATACTTTATGAGACATTCTTGAAAAAACAATAATAAATATAATAATAAACATCATAAAACCACCTTTAAACTATCTATCTGCTAAAATGCTAATAAATAATAATAATTATTAAAGTTCTTTTTTTTCTTCTAAGTTGAAAATGAAAAGTTTATTTACAGTTTGTCAATGATGTCTCTTGGTCATGTATTAAATAATGATAATAATAAATGGCATAAAGATAAATATTGATGAACACATAACACATTCCTGCAGGAAAACAAATAACATTATTTCTGATCCAGGATAGCAGTATTTAATGTTTTTAGCAAAGCTAATGAAACCGCTGTTAACATTATATATAGGAGAATTCTTTATTAAGCGATAAACATTTTATCATGAAATATGTAAAGCAATAATTTGTTATTTCATTTGTGAGATATATTTAAGCATTTGTTTTATATTTTAGAGCCATTCATAAGCGCATATAATTATTTAATTTAGAAAATCCATTTAATTTCTTGTAAGTTGATTGATGATATTTTAAACAAGAAAATCCCACTGTGCATGAGGAGAACAATTAATAAAAGAAAGTCATATTCAGTTTTATACTATTTTTATAAGTTCATTCCTCAGAGCATTTGGAGATAAATAATTAAACCATTTATTAAATTACACATTTATTTTTATTTTTTTCAGATATAACTAGTCAGATAGTGTCTCAACAATAATAATAATAATAATAATAATAATAATAATAATAATAATAGAAATAAATTATTTATATGCATATCCTTCTGTCTCAAATTTCTTTCATAGTTAGCAAAATTTTAATATTAAGAGTTTCTGATATGTTTAATAAAAAGTTCGCTCATTTCCAAAAATAATACAAGAATTCAGACGCTTCAGCCATTCCATTAATATTATAATTAAATTTTAGGGAAAATATTCTTGAAAAATAAACAAGCATTCTTCTTTCTTCTTTACAATTATGATTAAAGTTTAAATAAAGTAAATTTAAAATACAAGTATGCATTTCCATTCCTTTTTCCATATTAGCAATTAATTGTAAATAATATATAGTGTAAACACACATACACATTTCAAATAATGATTTGAGAATCTAAACAATTAATTAAGAGTAAAGATTAATGTACCTCTATGGTTGTTTATGCTCTCATATTTAGAAACCAATAATACTTTTTCACTCTCAAACTTGGTCTTGGAAGAATCAGCTTATAACACAAAAAATTGTACTATTAAAACTTCTTTCAGAAAGTGAATTGGAGTTCAATCAGTAGTAGAAAAATTTAGTCAGCACCCAAATGTAATTGTAATCCAGCCCTTTTATAGATCTCCAGAACATTACCTAAGCATCTATTCTTCCAATCATCCAAAGTCATTTGAAAGTTCAAAAGTCTCCCAACAGAGAATTGCTCCACCCATTATACTGAAGTTTTAATTTATGCAAGAAACTTTCTTGTCTTGAAAAAGAAAGAAAGCAAAAAAAAATCATTTTGTCTAGCAAATAAAAAAAATTTTTAAATATTAAATTGAACTAAGAATTAAATATTTTGTATTTTTAAAGTATCAGAATAAAATTAATGACAACTATTTTAACAAATAAAATATTTTATAGTATAATTATTGTTTAATAATTCATCAGTCCAGTAATCTATAAATTCATTTAAAGTGTAATTAAGCTGGTTTTTAAAACTATTATTTGTAAAATTAGATTTGGTTATGATATATAATATTTGATGGTTTAATGAAGCACATAAATGAAAAATGAAGTTGAACAATGGCACAGACCTATATGAATATTTACAAATAATGTACAACAGGGACTAAACTGATATGACTACAATGACAGTTTTAATGATGATGAGTTAAACATATTGCACTGTTTATACTATAGATTAAAATATTGTAAGCAAAATGAACTAGAGAACCATCTAAACAAATCTTAATACTGTTCTGCAGACTAATAAAATAAATTAGAATTAACTCAAACTAGACTGACTACTTTTGTGACAATCTGCCACCCCCACCCCCCATCCTATCATTAATTATACACTAAAATAAGATATTTAACACCTAATAATTTTTCAAATTATATCTACAAGTGCTTTTAAGTATGGTTTTAAATCATTAATAAAAAATTTAAAAAAATTTCAAGTTATTTCATTTTTTTTAGTAAGATGACATCAGATGTTACTGATACAGTATTACATAATTATAATTAATATTTCTGGTGTCAAACCAGAAGGTTACAATATATATATATATACAAATAAAATGTCCATTAATTAAAAAAAACTATTGTAATAACAATAAAAATAATAAATATAATTGTAATCAACTATTATATACAGACTTTTCAATCCATAGAAGTGCTTTCAATTAATTTTAATCCTCCTCAATTGCTGTTAAATTCAAAAAATGTAACAAACATTATCAACTCAAATCCTATAAATCTTGAATTTTAATGTTAGTAACTTGTTTATTAATTATATTCATTTTATTTCTATTTATTAAAATTGCCTCCTTAATTTTTTTCTTTTACTATGATTTCTCTCTTCATGAAGAATCTTAACACTTTCAACATCAAACTTAAATTTATACTTGCATGTCCTTTCATGATCTAAAAGAACTTAAGCAGTCATTAAACCATTATCATTTTTACTTTTCACACAGTTGAATAACAATTCAAGCTCCTTTAATTTTTTTCAATACTGCACTTCAATTCACCTATATATGATAACATACATCCACAAAAAATTTGATACATAACATTTCTTTTTTGCTTGACAGATATGGCATTTTTAGAATTGTAAAAATGTCATATCTGTCAAGCAGAAAAATAATATTGAGTATCTCTCGAATTAATGTTATGTTTGGATATAATATATCTATATATATACATAGATTAAGTGCCCTCATGCTTCTAATCTGGGCTAATAAACTTAAAAAATATTTAACAGATATTGGATATGGCAATGTAGATTTTGATTAATAAAAGGGTATTCAGGTATTCTTATCTAAAGAGTGCACAAAGACTAGAAAATTACTCAATTGACCAACCTGGTGTATGACTTGTAGTTTTGTAATGAATTGGTGGAAATATCTTTGTCTTAAAGAGTTTAAAATTACATATACAAGCATGTGTGCATGTTAAATTAAATAATGTTTGGATTTATTATGATGTAATTAATGGAAATTAGGGATTATATCCACATAAATAACCAGAGATAATATTACCTTTCTTATTGTTAGAAATTTCATCATTAATTAATTTACAGTCCTGAGGCTTAATAAGTTTACTCTGGTTACCTATAATAGCTTTCCCAGTCTTATTTAATTAGTAAAAAAGGAGATCTTTTTTCACTTCTTATCCAAAAGCATTAAACCCAAATAGCTATTTTTTATAGGAATCAGGATTCAGAAGATTCACATTTTTCCTTTACCTTTTGTAAATAATATTCATGAAAGAGTGTTGTAAATGTTATACTAAATATTTCATGGCTTTATGATGGTGTAAATAATGGAAATTGAGGAACTATATCATTGTAACCAGTCAAAGGTAACTTTGCTTTTGATGTTACTAGAAAAACATCAATTGCTAATTGATAAACAAGTTTTCTCTAGTATATTACTATTTTATCCTAAGTTTAATTAGAAGATTCTTTCACTTCTAACACTGAGTCTTTCACTCTACCATTATACCAAACAATATCAGTTAAGTGATTTCTAATGGTAATAATCATATGAGTATGAGACTGCATGGTGTTAAAATATGATACTACACATAATGTGAATTTGAAACTGAAATTAAGCCTGTAAATATTCTGTACTAGTTTTAATTTATAGATATAAATATTAAGCTAGAGTTTATGTAGGCTAATTATAGTTTAATACTTATTTAAAGAATTAAAATTGGAATGGTAATTCCAGCTTCATTTTATGATGTGTGTGTGTTATATATTTATAGATATTATTTATATATGTTCATACAATTACATTTTAGTGTTCATATGTATATATACATAATAAAAATATATAATAAAGTATATACATTAATATTAATTTGAAAAACCAAGTATACTTTCAATTCATTTGCATCATACTCATAGTTGTCAACTCAATAACATTTTGCTGTTAACATTAAAAAAAAACTTATTTGAACTTTTTAAATGCTTTTATTTAACTTAGAAATTCTATTTGTTTGTTCATGTCAAATATTGTAATAAATTTTAACATACATACATCAAATATATTTTTTCAAAAATTTTGTACATATGTTGTGTATCAATGACAATACAATATGATACAAAATTATTTCAGGGCAGTCCAACAGTTTTTCTGTCTAATAATATTGGTGAAGTAAACTTGGTTTGACCAAGTTTTCAGCAAAGCATACTAGATGGAAATGTATGTATATATATATATAAAACAACATTTATTAAATAGTTATTAAAAAGCATTTACAATTAATTAAAATAGACAGAAAAATAAATGAATGATAAAATCTTGATTTATTTCTCAATAATAAAACTTCCTTTTTTAAAAGAACATTACTTAACATAAGCAAAAAAAATCTTGGAAACAATTTTTAATTCATATGAATCTGATTTCAAACTAGAAATAGGAGATCATAAGTTTTTAATTTTATTTTTTAAGTTTGAATGTGAATAGTTACATATAGTTTGTTATAAAATATCCCATATATATAAAAATATTTTATAAAAATACATATTTGAGAATTAATGCACTTAAAAACAAAAAAAAATTTTTTTTTACTTTAATCACAATTTAGGTTGTTATATTTAACTTAAAGTAAAAGTTAGTGAGGAGTGGAGACATTCATTAGTTAATTAATTCAATCACTAATTTTTAAAATATAGATTGAATTAATTAATTTGTAGATGCCCATGTTTTTATTTCAAGTTAAATATAACAACCCTAATTGTGATTGAAACAAAAGATATTTTGGTTTTTAATGCAGCACTTCTCAAATCACATAAAAGCATTTTTATAAAGTATTATATATATATTTAAATGCTTTTGGCTCTCTGATTCATTGCATATTTACTTTTCATAGTCGGCCAAGCTTTTTTGATTTTTTTTTCCTATTATTTCAACAATACTTGGATCAAATTCTTACCATATTTTTTTAGATAATTATAAAATACTGATAGATTTATAAAATTAATTTTAGTTTTTCTATACATAAACTAAATCTGTAAAATTTTTATCTACTTTAGTTTCTCCATAATATATATATAATCTAATTATCTATACCTCACATAGCATGTATGACATTAGATTGATCCAAATTTATTTTTTGTAGTATCAATTAATCTATTCAAATTCACAACTAATCTGCACATTTTCTTTCCACTAGTCTGTATATATGGTAATGATATTTATTTCTCATTTTAGCTTTTTTTTAAAAAATAATAATTAAATGTTTTTGTGATGATAATTCATTGAAAGTATACTTGGTTTTTAAATTACTATATCTGCTTTATTATATTGCCTTTATATTTTACAGAATAATGACAGTCATTACCTATATATATATATGTGTGTGTGTGTGTGTATGTGTGTGATGTGTGTGTATTTGTATATATTGCTTAAATACATATACATAATTGGTTGGATTTTTTTTTTTTAGACTTTTACTATGCTGAATGCTACATCATCAAGAATATTAACTTATGAAGAAGCCGTTACAATTTTCCAGCATGGTTATATTACAGTAATCCCCCTTTTGCTTTTAGGCATTATTGGCAACTGTCTCAATTTGTTTGTCTTCACTCGGCCACAGATGAAAGCAGTGACCTATATTTTGCTACGTTCTCTCTCAATTTCAGATCTTCTTATATTAATAGCCTGGATTTTTATTCTTATATTAGTGTTAGTTGAAAAAATGGATTCATTTGCTATGACTCTTTTAATTTGTTACTTGTCAGAGCCATTGGCCAATGCCTTTGTTGGCTGCAGTAACTTAACATTAGTTGCAATAAGTGTAGAACGTTTTGCTGCAGTTTGCATCCCTATGAAAGCAAAATCTTTACAAAATGCTAGACTAATGAAAGCATGGTTGGTATGCATTTGGACATTATCAATCTGTCTGAGTGGACCAAAACTACCTGAACGATACCTAAGTAAACAAGTCATTAATAATATCACCTGGTACACCTGTACTTCTGATTACATATACAGTACTACAAACTGTTACATTGCCTTTACCTGGTTGTATCAGACAGTGATTCGTTTGGCACCAGTCTTAATTGTGGTGATTCTTAATTGCCGAATGGTATTTGTATTTAGAAAAAACTTAAAGAAGAGAAAGGAACTTAAAAACAGGAAAAATATTTGTAGTAAAGATGACAAATGGCTGATATGTTTATTACTTCTCACTGCTATATTGTATGTGGTTTGTTCATGCCCTGTAGGAATTCGTTTTATTTCTGAAAATTATCAACTCATAAGAAACAACACTATGCCTGGAATTCTGTGGATTGTTATTCCATATATTTTTGAAGTGTCTAATTATTCATTTTCTTTTTATCTGTACTTTATAGGTAACAAACATTTTCGAGATACATTTTACAATTCCTATGGATCTCGAAAAAAATCTACTCACAAAATTCATTACAAAGATGAAACTATTACAATTACTACGGGAATTACAAAATTATCAAACTCTTCTTGATAGTAAATAAACTGTGAAGTGCATTTCAGATTTAAGCATTTGTGTCTCCACTGGAAAACAGGTTTAATAACTAATATATAGCCATAAAGTTGCTACAAAAGTGTGATTGAACTTTTATACTTTTAACAAATTTCAAAAATATATGTTAATTAATTTATAAAGATTACAGGTATACTTTTCTATATATAATGGAACTTTTACAAAAACAGAATTATACAGTAAAGAATTATTTTTAAATATATATCATAATGATTATATATTTTAATATTGATAGCAAATTCTTACTTCAATGAAAGAATGTGTTCTTTAATAGAAGGATGTATATTCTGGAAAAAGATTTTTAAAAAAAAGTATTTCATAAATTATTGCAATTTAATTTATAAGTGTCAAACTTTCTGTATTCACAACTTTGACATCATTTGCTTCAGATAAACACAATTATGATATTTCTAATTATTTATTAGACTAGAGGGTTTATCGTATCATTTTTTTAGTTTAGATATAAACTTTAAACTCAGTTAAATATTAATATATTTTCTTTTTAATTCAACACATTTGTAAATCAAATTATAATAATTTGATATTGATAAATAAATAATGAAGACATGTGTAAGAAACTATGACTTCGGCTAACTGAAGAGTGTTAGTTCAACATGAAATGCATCTCGAGGATTATTTATTTTTTCCAGGCATTTCAAAAAAGTATGGTGAAATTGAATGTTTTAAATATATTTTAAAAAAGTGATGTTACACGTGGGAAAACAGAAATGTAATTGAATTATTCCAATTGTTTGTGTTTATTTATAAATAAATATTTTAATCTTTAAATGAGATTTAATGTTTATATCTTGGCTAGGAATAATATGATAATCTCTAGCCTAATAAATGGTTAATAATAATCATAAATGCATTTATTTAAAGGGGATAGTATTAAAGTTATAAGTGTATCAAGGTTTGAAATGTGTAAATCAAATTGTAAAAATCTGGTATTGATAAATACTGAACAAATGATAAAAAAAAATGTGTAAAAAGTGACTTGGATCAATTAAAAGTATAAGAATGCAATGAAATGCATCTTGGGATCATTCCTCATCTTCACATGTTTTTATTCATATGTTTAAAGAATGTGTGATGAAGTATAAGATTTAAATCTATGTAAAAGAATATTATGCTTGGAAAGAGAGTCAAAGTTGAATTGTTTCATGTATTTATTTTTAATTAAACGAACAAATATATTAATTTTTAATGGATGTTTATAATTGATATACGAACCAGGAATTATATGATAATTTTTAGCTTAATAAATAATGATTTAGAATAATCATTAATATTAGGGTATGAGCACAGACTTTCACACGACCCACCACTCTCCACTCCATCTAATAACACTGATACACTTAAACATATATATGTTGAAAAGATAAATAATCACCAATATACGTATTTCATGCTAAACCAGCAATCATCAGTTTATTTGTCAAAGTTGTAAATACAGAAAGTTTGACATTTGGAAATCAAATTGTAGTAATTTTGTATTGATAAATATTGAACAAATGATAAAATCAAGTGTAACAGACTATGACCTTGGCCACCTGAAAGTATATCTTGGACTTTTTTTCTTATGTTCAGGTATCTTTATTTATATATTTTAAAAATATGTGGTAGAGTAAACATTTTATGTATGTATAATTAAATAAATGTTATGTCATTATAAAAAGTTATATAATTAAAGTACATTTACAAAGAAATTGCAATCTATTGTATTTTTTTTTTTTAGATTACTCCTCAGTTTTATTCAATTATATATAAATAATTTCAAATTTCCCCTGGTTTCATTATTTCTGTGTCATTTTATTATTCCACAGCCAAACATGGTTCTGTGGCAATATTTACTAGCAGACCAGTTACTGAAAAAAAGTAAAATGATGTAGTCCTTGCTTTTGATTTCAGACAAAAAGAAGACTTATAAACACAATTGTTCAAAATAATGCTTCATCAAGGATAGTAAAAAATAAATAAATTTAAACTTCCTTTCATTACTATCAATTACCACCATTATTATAGACACTGTAAGATTAAAGTCTTTCCAAGTTTAATCCAGTTTCTTAATCTATTGTATTTTTCGCATTACACTGGAAAACTTTCTTATTTCATCCATTCATTTCACATAATGTTTTTTCTAGATCTTTTGCACTTTTTTTTAAATCCAAATTTAAACTTCACTGTTCATTCATTTAGTATCTCTTCTAGCAATATATCCAGCTCAGTTCTATTTCAATTTCTTAATTCTTTCGATGATATCAATGCCAACTGTTTGTTCTCTCATCCATGTATTTATTTTCAATCTTCTATTATTCTTAACATACATCACTCCATACTTCTTTGAGTAGTCTGAAGTCTGTGTATTTCTCTTCTATTAATGTTCACATTTCACATTTATAAAAAAGAACTGATAAAAAATATCTGTTAAAACCCGTAATTTTCAGATTAGGTTATTTTTATCAAAAGCATTTCACCCAAGTTTAACTCTATGGTTACTTTCTTCCATTATGTTTTCATTTGTAGTAGTCATTTATTCTAATTCATTATTATCAATATCTATTTTCATCTGAGAAAATCTATTGAACATTACTTTGGTCTATCTAAATTTCATCTTTAATCCTATTTTTTTTTACTTTAATCTGTTAACTCTTGCAACATTTCCTGAAGCTCTGAAGCATTATTGTGAAAACAATTATATCATCTGCAAAATCTAAATGACTTAAGTAATCTCCATTTGTTTAAACTATCTTAGCTTCCCATTTTAGTCCACAAAATACTTTTTATCAGTCTGTTGTAAAAAGATTTGGAAATATGGAATTATTGTTCTCATTGTTAATTTTCTTCATATAAACCATAAAATGTAATTACTGATGTTGCATTTTGATAAATATTTTTTTAGAATAAGAAAATATTCCAATCATTATCTTGATGATTCAATGTTTTAAATATCATAGAAATGATTATGGAACCACATGTTTTTTTATAATTTACAAATCCAAAATATAATGGCATCTCATAGTCATTAATCATTTCTATAATCTCTTTAAGTAATTGGGTATAATCTAATATTCTTAAACCACTTTCAAATTTAGTTTGTTGGTTAGAATCCAAAGTTTTCTATAGATGAGACAATTGTTTTAATAATTTTTTCATCATCTTTTTAAAATATCAATATTAATAGTGCATTCTTCCAATCAACTGATGTATAATTATCATTCAGACATTTGATATATAGCTTTGACAATAATTTATTTATTTCTTCACTTGCTTTTTTTAAAACATGAATAATAATTTTATCATTTTTTAGAGGTTTTCTCTTCTGCATAGATTTAGTTGCATGTTTCAGTTGTTCATTTAAAACATTTGCTAAGTATTTAGAAGAAATAATAATTGTAAAAGATACTTTGGGATTTTGTTTCTTTTTTGTTATATAATTCACTATAAAACACTTTAATATCGTTCATAACATCATCTCTCTTATCAGTAATCGTTTCATTTTTTTTTATTGCTGAAACAATTATTTTCTCCTTACCAAGATGTTGTTTTATATTTTTGAGACTTTTACTGTCTGTCAATTCACAATTCCAATTTTTAGTGTCATTATCAACTCTTTTTAGTATTATTTTGCAAAACTAGTGGTACTCATTTCTTGCTAATGGATCATTTATTCTTAAACATTGTCATGACATAAGAAAAAATTTACCAATTTATTGCTACTTTTGTCCCAGCTATCTTGCTGATTTTCTTATTAAAGTATTAAAATTTCTTTCCACTTCTCCTTATTTGCATTGATTAATTTATACATATATAATATATACAGAAAAAGAATCAGAATTAAAACCAATTCTTTTTTTATGTTGCACTTCAAGTATACAATAGTCAAATATGTTTAAAAATATATATATACAAGCAACAAAGATTACAAATTATAAAATTATTATAAAAAGCCTTTTTCGGCAAATTATGTTTTTTTGCCCTTTTCAATATGTCTCCACGATTACTTAAAGAGATTATAGAAATCGTGGAGACATATTGAAAAGGGCAAAAAAACATAATTTGCCGAAAAAGGCTTTTTATAATAATTTTATAATTTGTAATCTTTGTTGCTTGTATATATGTATTTTTAAACATATTTGACTATTGTATATATAATATACCATATACTCTTTAATTAACTCTTTACAATGCAAGTTTAACATACGATTTATTTATTTCTGCTTACAGTTTCAACTGCCCTGCAGTCATCATTAGAACTACAAGATTTAAACATATACAATTGATATCTAACCATTCATATATATATAAAATAATCTCAGTGCATAATATATATAATTGCTTAATATATATATATATTATAACGGTCCGGCTTTGGTGTGTTAACATATCTGCACTACGAGGGCGCCACTAGGCTACTTAGAACCTAGAAAATTTATAAAGTAGGCAGATACGTAAGTTTTAAAAAAAAATTTTTTATTTTATTTTATATATTTTGATTCAGACCATTAGCCCATTGTCACTAGCTCAGTGGATTAGCAGAGATTTATATTTTATATTAATTCTTATCTAAGAATATTTTTTTAAAAAAGAATAAAATCAACCACTGCCAGAAATTAACACACAAACATTTTACGCACATATATATAAAATTTAGTGTTATTATTTTAGTATGTTTACATTTTAAAATTTAACTTACATTTTTAACTTTGATTTTAGATTTTAATTTACATTTTAATTTTTATAAGTTTGCACAGATGGATTTATAAGAGTTGTTTATAATGTTGAGTATAGATCGGTTACATAGATTACATGGATAAAAACATTTCAAAATAAACTTAAACGATCAAAATATAAAGTCATTGATGGAATAGCAGAGGGAAATTTATAAGAAACCCAATGGCATTCATCATAAGATGCTGCATTGACACCAATAACTTAAAAGTCATCTGAATAAATACATTTTAGATACTCACGGTAAGGTATCATTATTTACAGAATGTCTATATATTTTGATCAAATATGAAAACCAAAAACATAATTAACCAATAACGAATCCATGCAAGTGTCTATACCCAACTTAAATTTAATGCATTTAGAGTGCCAAGTATGAATAGACTACACAGATTGCATTTCAAAAGAAAATATTTTATCCCTTATTTAATCTTAGGCCAAAAGTTCACAGTTAAACCAACATCAATCCATCTGATATATTGATGTATTCAATGTAATACGAATATGACAGCACAAATATAGGTTAAGAGAAGAAATTGACTCTCGTCCAGATAAGAATACTACATCTATCTGACGAGAAGAGCAATAAAAAAACTCCATAGGAAGGAACAGCATTCTCCAACTTATAATCTCTTCCATAGGCAAAATGGGAGTGTGTGGCATATAAAGTGATTCTGCCCATAGCGAATCTTGTACTACATCTATTAATTACATCAATATATCCAATCCATTGACCCAATTCAACTATAAAATGAATAACCTAAGATTACCCTCCCCTAATAAGACTTCACAAATCTATATAGCCATTCATGCCTGACTTAAATTTAACATTTGTATAATTTAGTTTAACGAAAAACAGAAATCATAATAAAAACTTAAAGAACAAAAAAAAAATGGAAATGATTTTAGAAAAGAAATACATAAATAAAATTATAACTAATTTAGTCAGATAGGAAATTCTTCTATTTATAATATTGAAAAGTTTAACAGCTCTTTTTGTTTAGAAATTAATTAATGTTCATAAAGTTTTTATGGTTTTAACAAGTCCGTAGTTTCTAGTTTCTTGCAGTTGCTTGCCATTTGGATGCCAGTGTTAATTCCCCCAATGTCCTGTGGTCCTCAATATAGGAAAAATGATGTCATTTATTTCCTCTTAACAAAACTGAAGGGATTGAAGAGTGCGTCTTTTCTATCCCTTCTCCTTCAACTCCACACTAACACATATAGTCACATCTCTTTTCTCCCAGCTCTTTCTTCACTTAATAATCGTTTATTTCCAAACTTTTTTTATATATTAATTTTTTGGATTAACTCAACATTACGTCATGACGATGGTGATAGTCCTTTCGCTGAGGTCCGATTTGAAAGATTTCTTTCATTGGCTATTAGTTTCTATTGTTTTCTCTTATCTGGTCATTGCTTATAGATTTTAAATGCCCAAGGGCTAGTTTACATTTAACTAATTAAAACAATCATTTCCATTTTATGATTAATTAATGTGTTTTCCAAACTTAAAGATATATTTTTATCTCTAAATCTTTTTAAGTTTTTGCTTTTAAAAAAAATTTTCTATTTTTAATAAAGTTTTAATAATTTTTTTCATCTGTGCGATTTTATATATATACGAGTTTAAGATAACTTTTAATTATTTTTTTTTTTAAAAAACAAATTTTTATTTGCGAACTTTATATTTTGATTTCATGTTTAATAAAAAAAATATTGTAATGGCATATGTGCCTGTTACATATCAGTAAACTTGCTTAAAAAAAATAAACAAAAAAAAATATTTTACTTAGCGTTAAAAATTACGGTACACGATTAATGAAGACATTTACAAAAACACTCGGCTAGTAATTTTACAAAAAGACTATATACAAAAACAAAAAAAATGTTGGCTATCGTTTTCCTATGGACCATCTATGTTTACACCTGGCCTCATCCCCCCAAGAATTCTATTCTCTCTACACTTCATTTCTAACAAATGGCACGACAAGTGAATTATCTAAATTATTTATTTAAGAAGGTTGCATCAAGGTAAATATGTTTTAAGAAATAATAGGTTTATACGTGTATATTTGCAGCACAATTATAAATACCACCAACTTATTTATGACTGATTGAAATGCATACATAGGGTAACACTGAAGTAATTTCCAAAAGTACTCATTGTAAGGTACCACATTTTATTCATAAACTTATGTGGCTGTGCACGTCTATACTGTGCCAGTCGGATTTGTATGCTTACTTAACAAGATCTAGCATCTAGGCAAAAGTACCTCAAATCCAATCATGTGCAAAATACACAGGTCAGGAACACTCATGAACTCTGCCCTATTTGCCTATTTCCCAGATCTATAACATTATGAGCAACAATCCCGATGACATCGATTAATTTACTTCTCACCCACCGGCATCGATCATCGGAGACACAAAAAGACTCTAGGCTAAACTTATATGATAGAATAACTTAATAACTAGCTATATTTTATGAGCAATGAAGGCTCATGACCTAGCATATTAATTATGTATTGAGCGGAGATCATCTAGTCATATTTGAGCCTAAGTAATAACTTAATATTTTAACTTAACTAAAAGAAAGCAATGGTTCGAGTTTGATATATATATATATTTAAGATTTATTAATAATAAAATTATGTCGGGTTATTTACCTGACGTGAGCCTCGGAAGTATAATATATGTGTGTTTGATTCATATTTAACAATAACATTATAATTGCGGCTATACCAATAATATATATATGTGTGTGTGTGTGATTAAATGAATTAGCACTATTAGAATACATTGTTGGAATATTATTACACCCCCAGAGATGAAAAGAGCACTTACTTAATTTAAACAATAATAATTTCATAAGCAGATATTACATTTGGTTACATTTAATATTATTATTAATTTGGAGTTATAGATAATTAATGCGCTGGATGGGTAACGAATATTTATATAAACGATACTAAATCTATCGCATTAATACTTATATTAAACTAATGGAAATATGTCTGTTTAAAGAAATCATTTCATTACGGCTTATGAATACTTCTGGGCAACTAATAAAACACTAAAAGGCAGTGCGTGCATGGCGGCTGATTGGGTCGGTCCAATTATGGATCCTGGAGTGTGCTTCATGAATTTTTTTAATAATGAAGTGGACCGATTTCCTCTGCAAACATAGGCAGGGTTGGTTTGACAAACGAAAGAGTCCAGATTCTCTGGAGTGAGGTACAGGCGAATCATGGATGACAAAGGGTGGTCGGCAATGACTTTATTGGGCTGGTTTCCCAGATCGGGCTCCCCTTATAAAGTATGCACATAAGATCAAGGATGTCCCCAGGGTGGTTTTACAACCTGGTTTAAGGACATTGAGAACGACAATGGGGCTCTACTGCGCGATGACCTCCATGTGAGAAAGAAGCATGAACATATATAAGAAACGAAGTGGCCTTTATGCATGTAACGCTTAATGATATAATATAAATATAATTCTAAAAGATAAAGATTATCGAAACATATTTATTGCCCATAAATTATGAAATATTCGGCGTAATGATATGGCTTCACTAAGCAAACATGGGTAATAATTATACTTAAATATAAAACTAAGCTCTTAAGATCCCCCTCCCCCTTACATTATGTTACTTAATATTATTCATTACTTCTTACACATTTAATAAATCTCAATTTTGGTTAATCAATGCCCTTGTGAAAATATATAAATGATTACAAAATAAGTGGGTGGTGGTAATAGCTAAGATGGGTTTTACATATATAATATAATTTAAGAATAAAAGATAGCGCATTATTTAGGATGGAAAATGTGAAAAACAGATGTCAAATCTGTTTTTCTACAGTAAACATGAAAAATATAATTAGTTTATTTATCTAAAATTGTGAGCACCTGGGCAAGTCGAATAAGACTTGTTTTGATCAAATTATAAATTATTTACCCAGTAAATGATGGGTGGGGAAACGAAAATGAATTATATGCTGGCGATTTTAGAATACTATTGGCATTTATTTTAAAATATAAATACATAAATGTAAATGAAAATTATTTGCCGCTTGGAATTAAAAGAAAAGAAAAACATTTTATAGGAGGCTTAATATAGATTAGTTATATAGAGTTATAGAATACATATTTGAAGACATTTAATATAGATGATTTAAAATATAAATATTACAGAGAAGGCAGGATTTAGGAATTATAAGCGGTCAAAGTTCTTTTACCTTGATTATTTGGAAGAGCGTTTCACTAGGAATCAGTCCATCGGTATTATTTCACTAGATCTAGGGTAGCATTATTATTTGAGAGATAGCATTTCACTTTCACTGGAAAAATACATAAAGTTCAGTAGTACGGGATGCAGAGCTTCGTTCATGGGAACAGCATATTAGAACGGAGGGACAAGGTGAAATTTCCTACTCACGACACATTGAGTGAGAATTAAAACTGGTGTGGAATATGTATAGCAACATAGTTATTTAATGGTCTCCTCCCCTGTGGATTCAAATCCAGCAGTATATATACTTTTATTTTGAAGCTGTAACTTAGCAACTACTGCTGGACCTGAGGCGGTTTAAGCACTTAAGTTTCATCTGGAATAGTTTGACCGGATACTCTTATCTAGTAAGATGTTTGAAACAATGCAAGTTTGTTATCAGTTTCTCGAACGATTGTTTTAAAATATATCTTATGATTTTAAAACAAGCTAGCGTGGACAATTTCCACTAATGGGTTTATTTTATTATTACCAATTCGTAATCTTTTACTTTAATCTAAGGGGTCTTCTGGGTAATTGTTTTTCGAGAGACTTCATAACAAGATTGCATCACTTCTGGCTACTAAATTATATATGAAAAAAATAATAAGTTTCATATATAATACTTTATATATATAATATAACTATTAATTTATTCGCAATCTCCTACACTGAAATATATAGATATTTATTATTTACGCCCGTATATACATGAGAATATTATTAAATAAAATATTTTTAAATTAAAATACATACGTGTTAATGTGATTTATGTTATAATACTAACCAAAAGAAATATATATATATTATTAGCTATGTATATATGTGCATAAAGGCGGGTTTGAATACAGTTAGGTGGTAGGAGATTGGATGTTGGCTGTGAAGCAGGATCTGAGCATCAGATCATCTGCTTCAATTTCCTGAACTTACCGAAAAAAATGAAAAAATGTTTAAAAAAGAAAAAAAAGCTTTTACTTGATGTCCAGGTAACTAAAGAACAACTTTGGATTGGCGATGTATCTAAAAAAAATTTTTATTTTACTCTCATTTATGATAGAATAACTCTCTGGTATATTATAAATTTTATGACTTATTAGAAATTTTACGAATTTCATTTATGATAGAATACTCTAACTCTGCTATATTAGAGAAATTTATGACTTTCATTTATGATAGGATATCCTCCCTACTATGTTACTAGAAAAATTTTTCACTGTCTTCAAAAAAAACTGCTTGGTTAACTGATTAACATAAAATAATAATAACAAACTATTATAATATATACAAATTATTCACTGTCCTCAAAAACTGCTTGGTTAACTGATTAACATAAAATAATAATAAAAATTATTATAACATATACAAATTATTACAGTCCTAAATCATTTGCCATTGCATATTCATGTCATCATGTTCTATCCATCCAGCTTCTTCTCTAGTTTCTCCTTCTATCCAGTGGTATGTATGATTTTAATTGCCTTGCATTAAAGGTCCCTTTTATCTCATTGGTTCCTTTTAGCAAGAAATCATTATCCCCACATTCCCTTTCAATGTGATACGGCCCTTGATATAAAGGAAAGAATTTTTTGAATTCCTTTTTCGAAGGTTTGCTGGGTTTGGGGTTCCATAGCCAGACATCATCTCCTTTCCGAAATTTGTGGCATGAGGGGAGTCCTCTCCACACTCATATTCTAGCCATATGTGTTAAACGCTGCCGAACATCCTCTTGATCCTGACTTGGATTTATGTTTATAACCTCCTGTGGTAGGGGTATTTTGAAGACCTTTGGGCATAGTCTACCATAGTGTAGTCATTCTGGTGTAAAGCCAGTTGACTCATTTATAGTGTGGTTGATGTAACTGACTATTTCTTTAGTTTTATCTACCCAGCCTCGATGATTAGTCGTAAGGTGGGTATGAAATAGTCTATTGATTTCCCGCATGACTCATTCACATGGGTTTGATTGTGGGTTCCTTATAAATGTGAGTCGGTGTGTTATCCCTTGCCAGGAGATCCAAGCTTTCCATGCCTTTGATGTGAATGTGGACCCATGGTCCGATAGGATGGTAGTAGGTTTGCCTTCTTCCTGGAATTGAATATTTTCGAGAAAGATGTGTTGCCCCCCTACAATCATTTGCTCTTACTGGGTATGTCTGTACATATTTTGAGAAGTCATCATACGTCACCAAGAGATATTGACATCCCTAAAATTTAGGTAAGGGGCCATAATGATCAATGGCCAGTAGTTCGTTAGGACCGGTAGCAAGAACCGGTTTGTGAGTGCCAGCGAATGATTGATTTGGAAACTTGCACTGAGCACAGGTAGTACAAGTCCTCAACATGCAGAGCACCTGCGCATACATCCTGGGCCAATAAAATTGGTGCCTCAATACTTCTTCAGTCTTTTTCGGCCCGTAGTGTCCCGACATTTCATGGGCATACATTACCAATCGGTTTCTTAGTCACTTAGGTGCCATGATTTTCCATGGGCTTTCCCTGTTCTTGGTGTTTATCTGCAGAATCCCATCCCTAATTTGATATTGTGATATTCGTTATCACAAGGTTTGGTGCCCTTATCGGGTTGGTTTGTTTTCAACTTGTTAATGATTGCTCCGTACTGGGGATCTAAATCTTGATAGTATCGGAGATTTTTGAGATCTGAATTGATGCTGGTTTCCTTGTTCATGGTCATGATCTTTACAATCTGATTGACAATTGCTGGGTTTTGTGGCTCAATCACTATGGGGTGTCGACTTAATGCATCTGCAACCACATTTTCTGGGCCCAGGCAATAGATCACTTTGTACTGGAATTTCTGCAGAAAAAGACTCCATCTTATTAACCTGTCATTCGTTAAGAAACTTTTGTTCAGGAATTTGAGGCAGCGGTGATCTGTAATAATAATAACCTCAGACCCCAGAAGAAACTGCTTAAATTTTTGGCACGCCCAGATGATCACGAGAGTCTCTTGCTCTGTGGTGGTATAATTAACTTCTGCACCCCTCAAGGTCTGACTGCTGAAGTACAGAACTTGATGCTCACCAGCAGTTCCAATTTGGAATAAGACTGCTCCTAAACCACTTTTATTGCTATCGGTTTGGATGTAGAACAGATGGTTGAAATCTGGATAGTGAAGCATTACGGTTTGGAGGAATTTGTGTTTGATTTTATTAATTTTTTGTTGGTGTTTATCTGTCCATTCCCATTTCCTATCTTTACGCAGCAGGTCAGTCAAATGGTGGGTTTCATGGGCAAAGGCAGGGTAGAAATGGTGGTAGAAGTTGCAAAGGCCAAGAAAAGATCTGACTTGTTTCTGTGTAGTGGGCATAGAAAACTTCTCAATGGCCTCTATTTTCTCAGAGTGTACCATGATCCCTTGCTGGCTGATGATATGGCCTAAGAAGGAGATTTCGGTCACAGCAAACTGGCTTTTTTCAATGTTAATTGTGATGTTTTCCTTAAGGCACCCTTGGAACAACATGGCCAGATACTTCATATGTTCGTCAAAAGTTTTGGACACGATCACAATATCATCTACATAACAAACCATGTGCAATTGTACTTCTTCTGAAAGGACCTGCTTCAAGCATTACATTATCCCAGCCCCACTTAATCAATCCAAATGGGACTCTTTTGAAGACGTACGTATGTCCCTGGTATCGAAATGCCATATAGTTCCAATAACATGGATACAAGACCATTTGCCAATAGCTAGCAGTAAGGTCTAATGTAGAAAAGTAAGTGTTTCCTGCTAGCTGCACAAACACATCCTGGATTGGAGGTGGCACATCCCGTTCAGGGATTGTCATACAATTCAAGTGGTGGGCATCAAGACACAGGTGTAGACTTTCATTTTTCTTCTTTACAACAACCAATGTGTTGTATGAAGATGGTCATCGCTGATGGTTTCCCCCCCACCTTTTGTGGGTTTTTTTTTTTCCTTCTTTTCTTTTTTAAAGAGGGGGTAGGTTTTTTTTTTTTTTTTTTTTTTTTTTTTTTTTCTTTTTTTTGGTGTGGGTGTGTTGGTTTTTTTGTGTGGGTGGGGGGTGGTGTTTAATTTTTTTTTTTGGTTTTTTTTTTTTTTTTTTTTTTTTTTTTTTTTTTTTTTTGGTTTTGGTTTGTTGGGAGGGGGGGGTGGTATCTCCACCTGACCTTATAATTGTCGCTCATCTTTTCTTCCCATTGGCTAATACCATGTGTATAGGACAGGTTGGTAATTGCTCATACTTCCCTCCTTGTTCTTGAAATTTCTGTATCCAAGATTTGGCAATGATGGAAACTTGGCTACCGGAATCTAGTAAGGCATGTGTTGACCGATTGTCTATGATGATGTTTATGATGGGTGATACACTGGTAGTCACTTTATTACTGGTGTCTTCTGATTCATGGATGATCATGGTCTTGTAATCCTGATTTCTCTGTTTTTTTCTGGGGAGTGCTTCATGGGCTGGGCCCCCCCTGTTTCAGTAAAACATTTTGAAATGATAAATTCTTTGCTTGGTCGTATGGTTCCTTTCTTGTTAGTTTGGCTTCCATTGATGTGATGCCAGTTACATTCCATGGATATCAAGAATTTGGCCATTTCTTCTGTATCAGTGATGTGGCTCATCTCAATCATCTCTTGCAACCGGATGGGCAACTTGCGTTGAATTATCCTAATGATTTGGGTATCAGAATACTTAAATGATGTTAAGGTTCTTACATGGGCTACCTGCTGCATGAAAAACTGGGTATATGTCTCACCTTGGTGTTTCCCATAAGGTTCAGTTCTTATTGCCATTAAAATTTCGGTTTGTTGCTCCTCACCCCAAAATTGCCATAGGATTGCGTCTTTATATTCTGTGAATGTTTTAGGTTTTTTTTTAACTGACCACCATCAGTCTTTAGCGGTCTTTTCTAGGTAATGGCTTGCAATCATCACTTGTTCATCATTGCTCATGGGTTGATACAAATCAAAACTGCCAAGCTTTCCAAATGTTCATGTGGGCCTTCACCCGGCTTTCCGTGAAACTTCCGTATTTGTGTAAAGGAGGTCATATTCGACAGAACAAAATTTTGGTATAGCTATTAACCTAGTATCCAAGAACAGATAATTTATAATACAACTTTTTTTTGTTCTTCTATAGTTTGAGACACCTCCTCTTCCCATTCCACACTCTTCCCTTACTCTACTCTCTCACTCCTGTACTTAATCTACATTTGTTTAAATGATTATTGCTATCCTACCTTTTATTCCTTAATATTAATTATTTCTAGATCTAGTTTTTACTGTGAAACATATATATCTATACTGATTATTTACTATTTAGCTCTTTAATGCAAAGTATATAAAAAAAAAATTATTGTAACTTCTACCTGGGCTTCTTTATTATGTCTTCTTTCGTTGTCTGTTTTTGGAGTTGTTCTTCAGCACCTGTAACATCTTAACAAAATGATTGATTAATGATTGCATTGATACACTTGATACACATATTTTGAACCAAAAAAAACTATATATAACTTTTATTATAAATCATTGCTTTTAAATTTGATAACTCGATCACCTATTGGCAAATTTATAGTGGTATTGCTACCGGGCACCAGCCAAAGGGATAGGGCTATATGTTCTGACCAGATGATCCGCTATTATTGGGTTGTATACTTTTCTAAGATCTTTATACATTTACAGCTTTAACAGAAAAAACATTATCATGGCTTTAGCACATATTTATATATATGAGAGACTGAAAGTGTAACAAAAACTGTCATTATTTTATTTCTTCCATTGATTTATGACTGTTATATATGCATGAATATTATTAAAACATTTCAAAAAAAAAATCTGCACATTTGTGATTATTTAGAATCTTTATTTTATTTTTAACAGTGCAAGCATTTTAAAAGCTGTTGCTTATTTAACTCTCTCAGACTTGTACATATTATAAATCTAAAATACTCATTTAACAGATGTATTAACAAGGAAAAAATTTTTTTATATTTAACATCATTATTTAAAACATTTATGGAAAAATTATATATTATTTAGCGCACACACTACTTATCTTTTTATCTTTAAATGCGAAAGCCCCTTAAAAGCTGACACTAATTTAATTCTCTCAGACTTGGAAATATCACTATTTGAGACATTTATAAAAAAAATTATATAGAACATCATTATTTAAAGCATTTATGAAAAATTATTATATATTATTATTTAGTGCACATTTCAAAACTTGGGCATATTATATTTATTTATAACATATTAAAACGGAAAAATTATATATCGTACACACTTTTTTACTATCTTTTTATCTTTAAATGTGAAAACCCCTTAAAAGCTGTCACTAATTTAATTCTCTCAGACTTGGACATATTATAAATTTAAAATATTTATTTAAAAGATGTATTAACAAGGGAAAAAATTATATTTAACATCATTATTTAAAACAGTTAGGAAAAATTATATATTATTTAGTGCACACACTACTTATTGTTTTATCTTTAAATGCAAAAGGCCCTTAAAAGCTGACACTAATTTAATTCTCTCAGACTTGAAAATATCACTATTTGAGACATTTATATAAAAAAAAATTATATAGAACATCATTATTTAAAGCATTTATGAAAAATTATTATATATTATTATTTAGCGCACATTTCAAAACTTGGGCATATTATATTTATTTATAAAATATTTATTAAAAATGAAAAAAAATTATTATATATATCAATATTATTATTCTATATCGTACACACTTCCTTACTATCTTTTTATTTTAAATGTGAAAACCCCTTAAAAGCTATTACATTGTAAACTCGAAAATACTGTTATTTAAGATCATTTATGGAAACTTTTATATATATACACGCTACTACTTAGAACACATACTTTATTTTTATTATAAATGTGGAGGCCCCTTAAAAGCTAACGCTATTTTATCATACTGTAAACTCGAAAATACTTTATGTTATTAAAATCATTTATGGAAAATTATATATATAAAATCATTTATGGAAAATTATATATATAAAAACACTATTTAAAACATACTTTTTACTTTATTATTATGAGTGTGAAGGCCCCTTAAAACTACCACTATTTTATTTATGGGCATCCTGCATGTAATTTCACGTTTATGACCAAGAAAAAAAAACATTATACAACATCTTATTTGCTTCTTTGAAAAAAACACATTTTATAAAAATGAGAGCCCCTTAAAAGCTGTCACTCTTTTATATCACTGGAAACTTACATGTATACGAAAACTATAAACATTATTTGGGAAAGCACTTCTTTATCTTTAATTAATATGAAAGTAAAAGCCCCTTAAAAGCTGTTACTTCTCTTTACTTCTTTTTAAAAACTCACGAGAATTATACATGCAATAAATATTTACAGACAAGGAATAAAACATATAACACTATCATTATTCAAATCATATACGTGAAAGAAATCAAAACAAAACTGCCACTAATTTGTTTTATATGTTTGTGAAAACGAAAAAACTTTTATAACTTTTATATGGAGAAAAATACTGAGTATATAACATACTATTTACTTGAAACATATTTATATATATACTGAGAGAAAATATTTATATTAACAATGACTCACAGGGAGTGTGTACCAATATTCAAAAAAATTTTAAGCTGGGTGTCCGAAAAAAAAATTTTTCAAAAACAATTTTTCAAAGTTTTTTTTTTTAAGAAAACATTTGTTATATCTATCACTATCTACTACTATCTCAGGTATATGGGTGTTTGTATTCGAAGCCCTATGTTGATGCACCAAACCTGGAGAAAAGAAAAAAATCTGTGCCGGTCGGATTTGTATTTTCACGTAACAAGATCTAGCATCAAGGCAAAAGTACTTCGAATCCAATTGTGCGCAAGATACACAGGTCAGGAACACTCATGAACTCTACCCTATTTGCATATTTCCCAGATCTATAACATTATGGGCAACAACCCGAATGACATCGATTAATTTACTTCTCATCTGCCAGCATCGATCATCGGAGACACAAAAAGACTCTAGGCTAAACTTATATGATAGAATAACTTAATAACTAGCTATATGAAAATGAAGGTACCTAGAATATTAATTAATTTTGAATGGAAAAAATCATATTTTTAAAAAAAAAAAAAACAATATATTATAATAAAAAAAAAAAGGTTCGTGTTTGATATATATATATTTAAGATTTCTAATAACAAAATTATGTCGGGTTATTTACCTGACGTGAGCCTCGGAAGTATTATATATATGTGTTTGATTCATATTTAACAATAATATTATAATTATGGATATGCCAATAATATATATATATATGTGAGATTAAATGAATTAGCGTTATTAGAATACATTTTTGGAATACTATTACACCCCCAGAGACGAAAAGAGTACTTACTTAATTTAAACAATAATAATTTCATAAGCAGATATTACATTTGTTTACATTTAATATTATTATTAATTTGGAGTTATAGATAATTAATGCGCAGGATGGGTAACGAATAATTAAATAAACGATACTAAATCTATCGCATTAATACTTATATTAAACTAATGGAAATATGTCTGTTTAAAGAAATCATTTCATTACAGCTTATGAATACTTCTGGGTGACTAATAAGACACTGAAAGATGGTGCATGCATGGTGGCTGATTGGGTTGGTCCAATTATGAATCCTGGAGTGTGCTTCATAAATTTTTTTAATAACGAAGTGGACCGATTTTCTCTGCAAACATAGGCAGGGTCGGTTTGACAAACGAAAGAGTCCAGATTCTCTGGAGTGAGGTACAGGTGAATCATGGATGATGAAGAGTGGTCGGCAATGACTTTATTAGGCTGGTTTTCCAGATCACTCCCCATATAAAGTATGCACATAAGACCAAAGATGTCCCCAGGGTGGTTTTACAGCCTGGTTTAAGGACATTGAGAATGACGATGGGGCTCGACTGTGTGATGACCTCCATGTGAGAAAGAAGCATGAATATATAAAAAACGAAGTGGCCTTTATGCACGTAACGCTTAATGATATAATATAAATATAATTTTAAAAGGTAAAGATTATCGAAACATATTTATTGCCCATAAATTATGAAATATTCGGCATAATGATATGGCTTCACTAAGCAAACATGGGTAATAATTATACTTAAATATAAAACTAAGATCTCAAGATCCCCCTCCCTCTTACATTATGTTACTTAATATTATTCATTACTTCTTACACATTTAATAAATCTCAATTTTGGTTAATCAATGCCCTTGTGAAAATATATAAATGATTACAAAATAAGTGGGTGGTGGTAATAGCTAAGATGGGTTTTAAATATATAATATAATTTAAGAATAAAAGATAGCGCATTATTTAGGATGGAAAATGTGAAAAACAGATATCAAATCTGTTTTTCTACAGTAAACATGAAAAATGTAATTAGTTTATTTATCTAAAATTGTGAGCACCCGGGCAAGTCAAATAAGACTTGTTTTGATCAAATTATAAATTATTTACCCAGTAAATGATGGGTGGGGAAACGAAAATGAATTATATGCTGGCGATTTTAGAATACTATTGGCATTTATTTTAAAATATAAATACATAAATGTAAATGAAAATTATTTGCCACTTGGAATTAAAAGAAAAGGAAAAACATTTTATAGGAGGCTTAATATAGATTAGTTATATAGAGTTATAGAATACATATTTGAAGACATTTAATATAGATGATTTACAATATAAATATTACAGAGAAGGCAGGATTTAGGAATTATAAGCGGTCAAAGTTCTTTTACCTTGATTATTTGGAAGAGCGTTTCACTAGGAATCAGTCCATCAGTATTATTTCACTAGATCTAGAGTAGCATTATTATTTGAGAGATAGCACTTCACTTTCATTGGAAAAATACATAAAGTTCAGTAGTACGGGATGCAGAGCTTTGTTCATGGGAACAGCATATTAGAATGGAGGGACAAGGTGAAATTTCCTACTCATGACACATTGAGTGAGAATTAAAACTGGCATGGAATATGTATAGCAACTTAGTTATTTAATGGTCTCCTTCCATGTAGATTTAAATCCAGCAGTGTATATACTTTTATTTTGAAGCTGTAACTTAGCAACTACTGCTGGACCTGAGACGGTTTGAGCACTTAAGTTTCATTTGGAATAGTTTGTTATCAGTTTCTCGAACAATTGTTTTAAAATATATCTTATGATTTTAAAACAAGGTATCGTGGACAATTTTCACTAATGGGTTTATTTTATTATTACCAATTCGTAATCTTTTACTTTAATCTAAAGGGTCTTCCGGGTAATTGTTTTTCGAGAGACTTCTTAACAAGATTGCATCACTTCTGGCTACAAAATTATATATGAAAAAAATAATAAGTTTCATATATAATACCTTATATATATAATATAACTATTAATTTATTCGCAATCTCCTACACTGAAATATATAGATATTTATTAATTATGCCCATATATACATGAGAATATTATTAAATAAAATATTTTTAAATTAAAATACGTGTTAATGTGATTTGTTATAATACTAACCAAAAGAAATATATATATATTATTAGCTATGTATCTACGTGCGTAAAGGCAGGTTTGAATACAGTTAGGTGGTAGGAGATTGGATGTGGGCTGTGAAGCAGGATCTGAACATCAGATCATCTGCTTCAATACACGTTAAAGCATAATATATATTAACAAAAAAATATATATTAATTGCAACCTTTTGACTTTCTTTTTAACAAAGTATAATTTAAAATTATTTATACTTTCTCATGTTTAATATATGTGCAATTTCTTTCTGGCAGGGCTTTTATAAGATTTAAAGGATACGACTTTATGTAAACAGATAAAAATATTTCATTTTGAAAAAAGAAATTTACTCAGGGCCCTCATGGTTTATCAAAGATCGGCTCATGTTGGGAAGCCAATTATAATGGTCTGGATTTGATGAAGTTTTCAGTCTTACTGTATCAGCCGAACAAGGGCACCATCTAGGCATTTAAACATAGAAAATTTATAAAGTAGACAGATACGGTCCAGATTTAGGGTCTTAACGTATCTGCACTACAAGGGCACCACTAGGCTACTTAGAACCTAGAAAATTTATATAGTAGGCAGATACGTAAGTTAAAAAAAATTTTTATTTTATATATTTTGAATTTGACCATTAGCCCATTGTCACTAGCTCAGCAAAGTAGAGATTTATATTTTATAAATTCTTATCTAAGAATATTTTTTAAAGGATAAAATAAGCCACTGCCAGTAATAACACACAAACATTTATTTATTTATGCACATATATAATATTTAAAATTATTTTAGTATCAGTTTTACATTTTAAAATTTAACTTACATTTTTAACTTTGATTAGAGATTTTAATTTACATTTTAAATTTTATAAGTCTGCACAGATGGATTTATAAAAGTTTGTTTTATAATGTTGAGTATAGATCGGTTACATAGATTACACAGTTAAAAAGATTTCAAAATAAACAAATGATCAAAATATAAAGTCATTGATGGAATAGCAGAGGGAATTCACTAGAAACCCAGTGGCATTCATCATAAGATGCTGCATTGACACCAATAACTAAAAAGACATCCGAATAAATACATTTTAGATACTCACTGTAAGGTATCATTATTTACTGAATGTCTATATATTTTGATCAAATATGAAAACCAAAAAACATAATTAACCAATAACGAATTCATACAAGCATCTATACCTGACTTAAATTTAATGCATTTAGAGTGTTGAGTATGAATAGACTACGTAGATTGCATTTGAAAAGAAAATATTTTATCCCTTATTTCACCTTAGGCCAAAAGTTCACAGTTAAACCAACGTCAATCCATCTGATATATCAATGTGTTCAATGTAATACGAAGGCACAAATATAGGTTAAGAGAAAAAATTGACTCTCGTCCAGATAGGAATACTACATCTATCTGACGAAAAGAGCAATAATAAAAAAAAACTCCATAGGAAAAGGAACTGTGGTCCTTTTTGCCACCTTATGATCCCATTCCATAGGCAAAATGGGTGTGTGCACATATACAAGCGATTCTGCCTGTAGTGAATCTCATATTACATCCACTAATTACACCAATATATCCAATCCATTGACCCAATTTAAGTACCAAACAAATAACCCAAGATTATCCTACCCTAATATAAGTTTACAAATCTATATAGCCATTTACACCCAACTTAAATTTAACATTTATATAAGCTATTTAAAAGAAAAAGAAAAATCAGAATAAACCTTAAAAGAATAAAAAAAATAAATGGAAATGATTTTAAAAAAGAAATACATCAAATAAAAGTAATTAATAAATAATTTACTTTGGTCAGATAGGAAATACTATTGCGATAATTTCTGAAAGGTTTAAAATTTAGAGTTTGTTTTGAAAATGTTCATAAAGTTCTTATGATTTTTAAAACGTTCATCTTTATCCTTTACTTGCAATTTTGAATGCGAATTCCCACACCGTCCTGAAGAGATTTCTATTCAGTTAGCCATTTTATTTCTCATCCAGAAGTCTTACTTTAGCTGGTCCTCAATGTAGAAAATGATGTCATTTCTCTTTCTTTTTTTAGCAGCACTGAAGGGATTGAAGAGTGCATCTTTTCAATCCCTTCTCCTTCAACTCCGCTTTAACAAATATCACCACCGCTATCACACATCTCTTTTTTCAGCTCTTTCTTCACTCACTTTTTATAGTAGCTTTCAGATCCAGTGGACATTACGTCATGATGATGGTGATGGTCTTTTCACTGAGATCCAATTCCATGAGTGATTTCTTTTATTGGCCATTCTGATCACATTGTTTTTCTCTCCTATCTGACCTTTGCTTATACATTTTAAATGCCCAAGGGCTAGTTTACATTTAACTAATTAAAATAATCATTTCCATTTTTCAATAACATTAATTAATTTGTTTTCCAAACTTAAAGATATATATTTATCTCTAAATCTTTTTAAGTTTTTGTTGAAGATTTAGTTTTTCTATTTTTAATAAAGTTTTATTTTAATAATTTTTTTCATCTGTGCGATTTTATTGAAACAATAGGATCTGCTTTGCAGATCTTCATTTCACCTTTTCTCACCTACTTCCTACCCTCATACCTTAGTTTGAACCACAATCTATCGTAGTGTGTCTGCAATACACATATATACTGAAAATCCCGCCTAATTTTAAACGACGAGCACAATGCTCATATTATATATATATAACTTATTCCCAAATAAAATAAAATATTATGAATTATGTATTTGTTCACATAATTTACATTTATTAAAAAGTAAGTTATATAAGTCGTAATTGCGTACACACTATGATATCCATTTTAAAACATATCAAAATTATAAATTGTTAGTTATTTTGTTTGGATCTATTTAAAAATATATTACCGTCATAATATATTTTGATTTAAAATAAAATTCATTTAGTAAATATTCATTTAGTAGATAGATTCAAATATTACAATTTAAAATAAAATAATTTTCATTTTATTTAATAAAAATCATCCCAAATATTTCTGTTAAAATAAATGAAGGACAATAGTTTAATTATATAAGTTTATCTAAAAACAGCAGCTGTCCACTTAAGTTTCCTTTAATTAGTAGCAGTAATTTTAATTAAATCTAGTTTGTAATTCGAATGTCGACAGGGAAGTTAACAAAAGAAATTAATTAATGTTGAATTCCTTTAGACATTCGGATAGATTTAATTACAGCAGATAAGTCCAATAATTTTGTATGCACCAGGACAAGTCTATTGTTAAATTTTACTATAAAAAGGATGTTTTTCTTTTGTTCTCCATTCTAAGCTTTTAAAGAATTCTGAGTTGTCTAAAGGTTTCTGAGTTGTTCTAAGATTCTAATAATTTGCTAACCTTGACATGTCCGAGTAGAGGCGTTAAGATGGCTATGTCCCCTCGGAATATCCAGCCGCTGCT
The DNA here is from genome assembly GCA_028023455.1 of Epiperipatus broadwayi. Taxonomy (NCBI): domain Eukaryota; kingdom Metazoa; phylum Onychophora; class Udeonychophora; order Euonychophora; family Peripatidae; genus Epiperipatus; species Epiperipatus broadwayi. Next base: position 3,926,934 of record JAQFVV010012444.1, on the reverse strand, counting down.
CCATACCATCAGAAGTCATCACATGGATCCCGGAACTGCTGCTGCTGCTGCCAAAATATGAACATTCCAGATTTTGCTGCTGAATTATAAAACCTGCCGAACATCTACCTGCAAATGCGTTTCCAGAGGTAACCCAAATTAACCCAAGAGCTCTTGTGATTCCTAACTAACATGCTATAGCTATTTAACATTGTTTTCTTATATTTCACAACTTCATTATGTATTTATTTCATGTATTTAAATATACTCAACATTTTGCTCTCTATCCTTGGGTTAATATTTTCTATTTATAAAGCTTTCTTTTATTTTATTATGATAATGTGTCAGAATCGTCTTTGACCGAGTGAACTATTCCCTCTATTGAAAGTAAGATGCCGCTATTAAGGCATATTTTAAATTTATAATTTTCCAATTTTACTATCTTGCAAATCACTCGTTCGAGGGCGATTCTTTTCTTTAATGTAATATAATCACATAGTTTAAAATCTACATGCTATTGATTTTAATCTAATATAAGAGTATGTGCGAAGTCAATGATTTAAATGTGTCCCCAAATGCATGATTGCGTATATAAATCTATACTTACTTTTCAAACCCGCAAGCATGCATTTTCCTATTTTAATTACTGTGTTCTACTTTCATTATAAAGTTCATCATTGACATCGAGAATGTGCGGACCCTCTTAAATGAATTTCGGGGAATTTGATTGGGCATTTCTCTTAATCCGAGTAAAACCCATTTAGTATGTTTTTATATACACTAGTCTCGTATTGCTGGTACATGAATTGGTTGTTGAGACCGCTTTGTTTTATTTTTCCAAGGATTCTTTACACGGCTAAGGCCATTCTCTCCACGCTTGTGGTTTCCAGGCAGAGGGTGTCCCAAATGACACCCCTGGGAATTAAACACAATCGTCACACAGTCGCTAAGTTTCGGCTGTTCGTCAAAATACTTTCCTATGGGTTAGCGGCGAGATGCCCTCCGTAATTATTCTGGATCTTCAATATTGTTTTATTTTATATTTTATTTTACAAAACATCCGTGACTTAAACATATCACACCCTCCAACTTTATAAATTCACTATCAGCAATATTGACCTCCCAATACAAATCTATTATTATTAGTCTCAAATAAATGCTTTGATCCCATTCCCACATTTGCTTAGTAAGCTTTAGTCCGTACTATTCTCGAAATCAATAAATATTTTAGAACATTTAATTTCAAATATTGTCTTAAACTTGTCTATTTACTCAAAGCACCCCGCACATGTTCCTATCTTGTCAAGCACATTATCGTAACGCTATTAGCCCGAGGAATAGAATATATCACTCTGTTTTAAAACCTTTTGTCATTACTGAAATATAAATGCCAACATTTATTTAATATGCATCCCTGTCTCATATAAGCAGACAGTGGCGTTATATATATATTTATATAAATAAATTGTGTGAAATTATTTAAAACTAAATTTTATCTCTTATTTTATTTGATTCCTATCACTGTCTCGGTCTATATATATATTCTGCATTTCTTTTGTAAATCCATAGACGTTAATTAGCCACCTAAACTTATCTTAGTATAGAGTCTTTTGTTTCTCCCTGACTACCAGGCACCGGTAAAAGGTTATACTAGTTGTAGCATCAGATGCGTTATCACGTAGGTGGCACTGTAAAATTTGGTCTTTAGATTCAAACTTAGTATATCTAGAAGGCAACCCTCCTAGAATGTTCGGTTTAGTGTCTGGGGTTTGAATTATGCAGTGTGTTAGCGAGATAGACGATTCTGACCGTTACATTATATATATACGAGTTTAAGATGATTTTTTAATTTTCAATTTTTAATTCTTAAAAAAGAAGTTTTATTTGTGAACTTTTATTTTTTCATGTTTAATAATAAAAAAATAATGTAATGTCATATGTTCCCATTGTACTGGGTTCAAAATGGGATGATCGACATACCGGTCTCTTAGGCAGAGAAGAACATACTCGGAGAGTATGTATGCCCAAACAATAGCTATAAAATAAATAACTAGCATTACATTTCCAGGACATAACTTCTTCTCGACTGTTGAGTTCAACACCAGAGTTCAAAGCACTTTTTTATTTCGTGTAAACATGGGTGCCAGTTAATAATCCAAGAATGAATAAATAATGCACTTCGAACAGTGGCCACTAACTCAATGCCTAAGTTTTACCCATAGACTAGCTCAGTTACTTGTAATATTACATAATTAGTGGTGAAAAGAATTGTAAGAGAGATTGGTAAAAGAATTGATAAAAAGAATTGACCGACAAATAAAGTTTAATTTTAAAGACAATTTATTAGCTATCATTTACTAATTTTAAACATTTTATAAATTTAAAATAACACACACATTTTAAATTAACACACTGTAAATATTTTATGAGAAAGCATAAATAATGTTTGATGTTTATAAAATCATATAGCATTCACAAACACGCATATCAATAGTTCATTTTATGCGTGCTTATAGAGTTCAAATTACTTGTCTCTGGAGGGTTTATGAATTAATGCAATGCAATGGCTATTATAGAAATACAAATATAAAATATTATTACCTAGGATTTTGAATGGGAATGTAGAACTTCATTTTCTTTGGTTACTGCTTTAGGTGAGATTATTTCCAGCCGGCTGGGATGTTTCCTTGATGAGTTTCATTATTATTTGTGATTATTATTATTGGAGACAATTAGATACTGATGGAGATTTCCAAGTTGTTATGCTGACATTATTTCATGGGCAGATATTGCTGATATTATTTGACTAAGGCTGGGGAAAGACATGTGTTCCCAAAAGCTGCTCAGCACTGCATTTTTGCTTCTGGATACATCATAAACTGAACTGTTATCTGAACTGAAACAATTACTCGACTGAATGATTGTCCTCTCTTGACTTAACTGACTCAATTAATTGTCCAATAAAAAAAGGTACATTTATACCTGCGATGTGTTGTCCTTGTAATATCCTCCGGCAATATCTGTTATCGAAATTCCATTGATAATCCTTTGACAATATGTTTTGGAAGATTGTTTTATTAATAATAGCCATGCAGACATGTTATTTTATATTTTTAATTAATAGCCATTGCCGTATTTTTTAATGATAATCTTTTTTTATTTCATTTTAATATTTATTACGCATACATTTTTTATTTATTTACAATTGCACATATATATGCAAATATGTAACTAGTTTTAAGATTACTTTTTCTTTAATTCAAATGAAAAGAGATTTGTATTTTTAAAACTTTAATTTATATTTTGACTAATAATAATAAACTCTACATCTTTTAATAAAACTTTTAGTTTATTTTTTCTAACCAAAACTCCCCCTCTCCCCTTTTATTCAATTATTTTCTAACTTTTATTTCAAACTCCTATATGAAAAATTATTTTAATATTTTTTTAGATAAATTATCATGTGCCAATATCAATATTAGTACATTCCACCATCCTCGTTTGAGAGTAAAATGCATCATTTTTTGACTTTTTTTATCTCTGACAACTTTAAGTCTTAATTCAGAACTATTTTTATTTTATTACGGATGTGTTATTTATTTATTTAACTCGATCACTTTAATTAAACCTTTTATTTTATTCATTTATTTAATCCTACAAATGATACTCTTAAATCATTCATTTGATCTACTTATTTAACTTGATTTTATTGATTTTTTTAACTGTTTATTTATGAGCATTTCTTCTTAATTAATATATGCATGAGAAAAAAAAAATTTATTCAATGAAGCCTCCTTGTTATTATTATTATTTCCAAACATTTCATTTAGTATTATTAATGCCTGTCCGGTGTCCGGGGTTAATGCAATGTCTGAAACAAGTGATATCCGATGACATGCAGCAACACATGGTATGCTACAACGATGATATTGTCATTGTCTCAAAGGACATCAAGGAACATTTGAAATACTTGAAACAGTTCTTCAGAGAATTCCAGAGGGAAAATATCACAATCAATTTGGAAAAGAGTAAATTCACGATTCAAGAAATAACCTTTTTAGGTCATGTAATAAATAAGCACGGGGTAAAAGATCACCCTGAAAAGATGGACACTATTGAGAATTTTCCGACTCCTCAAAACCGTAAACAGCTCAGGTCCTTTTTAGGATTATGTAATTTTTATCACAGGTTTTATCCACGGTTTGCCTGTGAAACTATGAACCTTGTTAACTTACTAAAAAAGGATCAAAGATAGAAGTGGATGATGATTCATGATCAAGACCTCTGTACCATAAAGCAAAATTTCCTGCATGCTGTTATGCTACACCACCCTGACTTCAGAAAGCCATTCTATATGCAGACAGACAGTAGAAGAAGGGGTCTGGGTGCAGTATTATTCCAGATTGGTGAGGATGGAGAACATCATGTGCTCTATTTTAGCAGCCAGACATTGAAAGGAGCATAAGTGAATTATACTACCACTAAGTAAGAGACCCTTGCCATTGTTTGGGCCTGCCAAAAAATCCAGCAATTCTTGCTGGGCTCCAAGGTAGTCATTGTCACTGACCACAAATGCTTGGAGTTTTTAAATAAGAGTTTTTTCACAAATGATCATCTCATCAGGTGGAGCTTAATATTGCAAAAATTTAGGTACAGTGTAAAGTATTGTCCTGGCCCAGAGAATGTAGTGGCTAATATCCTGAGCCATCACCCTGTACCAATCCAACACAAAACCCCCAATTGTTAGACAACACAGTCAGAATCATGGCAATCTCTAAGGGCATGTCAATAGAATCCGAATTGTAAAACCTCCGATATTGGCAGGAGATGGAACCTCAGTATTGTCAGATTATTCACGAATTACAGAATGGTAGCTCTATCTCTATAAACCTCCTTAAGAAAAAACACATGCAATATCGATTAAGGGATGGCATTTTGCAAACATACATCCTGGGAAAAGATGACCCATGGAAAATTATGACTCCTCATAAACTAAAAAGGCAGTTTTACTGGCCAGGCATGTATAGCCTTATCCTCCTCATGTTAAGAAAATGCATTAAATGTGCACAAAATAAATTTTTGAATAAATCATACGCAGGTACTCTTCAACCCATCATAGCATCCAAACCATATTAATTACTTGCAATTGACTATTATGGCCACCTTCCTGCATTCCAGAGGTTTTGCTATCTTCTAGTCACATATGATGTGTTCTCCAAGTAAGTGTGGGCATACCCAGTCAGGGCTGCCATCTCTAAGAACACCATCCGTGTCCTCCAAAGCAAGCAATTTTTGCAAGTTGGAAAACCTGACACAATTTTCTCCGACCATGGCTCTGCATTTACATCTAAAGAATGGAGAGTTTGGATGTCTAAACAAAATTTAAAGCACCGTTTAACATCCATCAGAAACCCCCAGTCTAACCCATGTGAAAGAGTTATGAGAGAGATCAATCGACTCTTTTGCACATATACTCCTATGGATCATCATGGTTGGGTGAATAAAACTGATGAAATCATATTATACGTTAACCATACCGTTAATGAGTCCACTGGTTTTGTTCTGAGAAGACTCCATTTTGGAGAATTATGTCCAGAAATTTTCAGGACATGTCTCCCAAAGGACCACCCACCTATCGACCCCAGCCAAGATCAGAGAGAAGCACAGACACAATTGAACCAGATGGCTCAGTCTTGTATAAAAAGGGGACACATTCAACAACACCAATTTCATGTGGGGGGTATTGTTTGGTTGAGAGCACCAAAGCCTAGCAACATGATGAAAAGAGAATTCAAGAAGTTTTTCACCTTGTATCATGGACCATACTGGATTCGACAAAAGTATAGGGACAATGCATTCCTGTTGGAAAGGGATGATGGGATAAAAGGAACTTTCAATGCAAGGCATCTTGAACCATATGTGTCTCCAGATCCAGGCAAAGATTATTAAAAAAGCAGCAGCAGACAGATAAACAAAGTGAAAAAAAAATTTTTTACAAATGGATATTCTCACATTTGAATCCCTCCACCAAATATTGCAAGTAATGGAAAAGGTAGTAATAAGTTATTGCAATAAGGTAAAGATGAAATGAATGAATGAAAGATTTTCATTACTTTATTTAAAAGGGTTGTTTTTCTCACCAAAATGATAGACTCCAACTAAGGTATTTTTTATTGATTTTTTTTTATCACCTTAAGTGGGAAAGAATGAAACAATCGATGTCTAATCATGATCGAGCTTCATGTTTCCCCGTCTATACTAACCTCCTAGGGGTCTGCAATTCAGACCTTGCTATAAATATATGCTCTTCACTCACACACTGTATGCCAAATCATTGGAGAAATTAGTAAAATTAATTTTTATTTAGTAAAGTAAAACAGTAGTGTGTGATGCGTATATATATGAATGAAGCAATAATTTTATTGCTGGAAAATACATTTGCTTAGATATTTGTAATTATTTTTATATCTGCTCTTCACTCACACACTGTATGCCGAATCATTGGAGAAATTAGTAAAATTAATTTTTATTTAGTAAAGTAAAACAGGTGTGTGCATGATGCATATATATATATGAATGAAGCAATAATTTTATTGCTGGAAAATACATTTGCTTATATATTTGTATTTATTTTTATATCTGTGTGTGTGACAACAAAGAAAAATGGGGGAGGCTCGAAATGCTAAAATAATCTTTGTTTAAATTCAGCCTGTTGCCTTTAATTAAAATTGTCAATCATAATTAAGATTGAAAACAAATCATTTATCAGTTGTTGTCGAATAATTTAAAATAGCTAAAAATGGTATTTCGAGTCTTATCTGTATAAAAACATGTTGTTAATTAAATGTTCTTTGTAAGGGGGATTATAGAGATAATGTATAAAAAAAGCCCAAAGACCTTTTAAGGGCAGTCGGTTATTTTCACTTGCTAAGGTAGTTACTTGATAAATCAGTTAGATACTTTCGCTTGATCAGTTGGTTACTTTTACGGTCCTGATTCAAAAGTGTTGCCAGACCATCACTTAAGAAGTCAAGAGAAGTTTAGTGCAATGGAGTGTGAGTAGTGGAGCCATCCGCCTTTCTTTTTTCTCTCGGAGGACTGTCTACCAGCCGTCAAATTCCATCTTACTGGCCATATGAGATGATGTAGAATTGCCAACCTGCCTGCCCACTGCTATGCTGATATTTTAGGTAAAATCATGTAATTTAGAGCTGCCTTAATATGAACATTCGCGGGTGATTTATAATTTGTAGCTAAATTAATTCATAGATCTATTTATGATGTTTTGCTTGTCAAATCTCTCTCTATAATCCTTTATTAGTAATTATGTAATTGTAAATATACGTTTTGCTTTCACGCTCAATTTATGTTTATATAACATTATGCGGCTCAATTAAGTGTATACACCTTATTTTGTTTAATATATATGTTATTTTCTCTAATATGCTGATATCAATCAATCTTGCGACTTTAATTAAATTCATTAGTAAAATTATATTCATTTGTTTATTTAAAATAGAAATCGTTCACTAGGTTGGTTGGATACCTAAAAGTATTTTATTGTGGATGCTTATTTTATTTTGTTGTTTAGTTGCCTTTATAAAAGATCACAACACTCAATATAAAATGCCACCTTCTCTTACCATTGCCCGGAGGGTTAATTCTTTAATTATTATGTATATGGGAATTAAATTTAAATATAAATTTTATTAGCTTAATAATATAAATAAAAGTTATTATTCATTATGATTTGTTAAATGACTCAAAATTAAAAACAGATTATTGCACAAGAGATTAGACCCTTTCCAAACTTTAAGTAATAATATAAAATTATATAAACGTTACTGGCATACCTTTTCTTTATTCTGATATTTTATCTTTTTCATTTCTCGATTGTTTTATCATTAGTCCCATCCTACTTTTCAAAATCATTCATAAACAGGGACAATACTTCCTGTGGAACATAAAGTTTATGAGGTTTATGTGCTGCGAATGACAGCATACCCAGATCTGGACTCTCAAACCCAGCCTCTCCTGCGATATCACTCCGCCAGAATGGGTGAACATCCAATCTAAGTTCATTTCAAAGTATTCTTTTAAAATGATAAAATATCCACAATCACCATGAGGCCTTATTTTGTTATTGTATGCTAGTACTGCTACCCTGCTCTTTAATTTGATCACCATCCACCTAACTTTAGTAAGTCGCAATGATGTGTTAAAGATAATGATTCATTTCGTAAAAATACATTTAGTTCATTGAGTTAAGCTGCTTTCTTTTAAAAACCGTTATCGATTCCCATAGATGTAAATCTAATTTATATTAATGATTGCATAACTTACTCTCATAAATGAAGTGCATTGTTTGTTTCTTATTTCTAAAAAATGTCTTTGCCAAACAATACGAATAAAAGTATAAATAATGGTTCTCCTAAGAAATGCATGATTGAAATCATATATTTTACCCGTTATCAAATAAATCATTTACAGTTAAAACTATCATGATCTTTTATATTTATTTTCAGCATCCACAACATTTCGTAGCAAAAGTTTTCTTGTATTAGCTTATTAACTCTGCACAATTTATAAAATTGTATCTGTAAAATTATATTTATTAAATGAATGATAGAAAGGATTTTATACAACAAATTCCCAAGTCTTGTAAATAAACAATATTGTCCCAAGCATGAAACTAGTTGGTAAAATATACATACGTTTCCTTAATCTTTTGTCATGTATATATGTGTTCGTTTAATATTTATTAAATATATCTATTTCATGTAAATCCTGGTTTGTTTTGAATTATTATCTTCTAGTTAATATTTAGAACTATTTTCTTTAGATAAGAGCTTAGCATTAATAAATAACCATGATAAGTGTAATTCCTGGGCTACTGTAATCTTGATCATCATCATCAGTCTGATCTTATGCTCTACCACTTTGCTTCTGGGCACGGATTTAATATAATTTTACTGTGTCATCAGGATTGTTGTTTATTAGGTCAGAGATTCGAAGAATAAGTAAAGAGGTCAGAATTCAGGACTGCTCCAGACCTGTGTATCTTGAGCATGATCGGATTCGAGGGGTATTTTGCTTAGGTATTGAATCTTGTTAAGTGAGCATACTATTTTGACTGGTACAGTCAATTTTTTTCTGGGCTTGTGGGGGCCAATTATAACAGTCCGGATTTAGTGTCTTAACATATCTTCACTACGAGGGCGCCACTAGGCTACTTAGAACCTAGAAAATTTACAAAGTAGGCAGATATGTAAGTTTTAAAAAAAAATATTTTTTTTCTATTTTATATATTTTAATTCGGACCGTTAGCCCATTGTCACTAGCTCAGTGGATTAGCAGAGATTTAAATTTTATATTAATTCTTATCTAAGAATATTTTTTTAAAAAAAATAAAATAAGCCACTGCCAGAAATTAACACACAAATATTTATTTACGCAGATATATATAAAATTTAGCATTATTATTTTAGTATGTTTACATTTTAAAATTTAACTTACATTTTTAACTTTGATTTTAGATTTTAATTTACATTTTAATTTTTATAAGTTTCCACAGATGGATTTATAAAAGTTGTTTATAATGTTGAGTATAGATTGGTTACATAGATTACATGGCTAAAAACATTTCAAAATAAACATAAACGATCAAAATACAAAGTCATTGGTGGAATAGCAGAGGGAAATTTATAAGAAACCCAATAGCATTCATCATAAGACACCGCATTGACATCGATAACTTAAAAGACATCTGAATAAATACATTTTAGATACTGACTGTAAGGTATCATTATTTACCAAATGTCTATATATTTTGATCAAATATGAAAACCAAAAACATAATTAACCGATAATGAATCCATGGAAGCGTCTATACCCAACTTAAATTTAATGCATTTAGAGTGCCAAGTATGAATAGACTACATAGATTGAATTTCAAAAGAAAATATTTTATCCCTTATTTAATCTTAGGCCAAAAGTTCACAGTTAAACCAACGTCAATCCATCTGATATATTGATGTATTCAATGTAATACAAATATGACAGCACAAATATAAGTTAAGAGAAGAAATTAACTCTCATCCAGATAGGAATACTACATCTATCTGATGATAAGAGCAATAAAAAAGCTCCATAGGAAGGAACAGCATTCTCCGACTTATAATCCCTTCCATAGGCAAAACGGGAGTGTGCAGCATATAAAGCGATTCTGCCTGTAGAAAATCTCGTACTACATCTACTAATTACACCAATATATCCAATCCATTGACCCAATTCAACTACAAAATGAATAACCTAATATTCTCCTCCCCTAATAAGACTTCACAAATCTATATAGCCATTCATGCCTGACTTAAATTTAACATTTGTATAATTTAGTTTAACGAAAAACAGAAATCATAATAAAAACTTAAAGAACAAAAAAAATAAATAAATGGAAATGATTTTACAAAAGAAATACATCAAATAAAATTATAACTAATTTAGTCAGATAGGAAATTCTTCTATTTAAAATATTGAAAAGTTTAGCTGCTCTTTTTGTTTAGAAATTAATTAATGTTCATAAAGTTCTTATGGTTTTAACAAGTCTGTAGTTTCTAGTTTCTTGCAGTTGCTTGCCATTTGGATGCCAGCATTAATTCCCCTGATGTCCTGTGATCCTCAATATAGGAAAAATGATGTCAATTATTTCCTTTTAACAAAACTGAAGGGATTGAAGAGTGTGTCTTTTCAATCCGTTCTCCTTCAATTCTGCACTAACACATATAGTCACATCTCTTTTCTCCCCGCTCTTTCTTCACTTAATAATCATTTATTTCCAAACTTTTTCTTTTTATATGAATTTTTTGGATTAACTCAACATTACGTCATGATGATGGTGATAGTCCTTTCACTGAGGTCCGATTTGAGGGATTTCTTTCATTGGCTATTAGTTTCTATTGTTTTCTCCTATCTGACCATTGCTTATAGATTTTAAATGCCCAAGGGCTAGTTTACATTTAACTAATTAAAACAATCATTTCCATTTTATGATTAATTAATGTGTTTTCCAAACTTAAAGATATATTTTTATCTCTAAATCTTTTTAAGTTTTTGCTTTTAAAATACTTTTTCTATTTTTAATAAAGTTTTATTTTAATAATTTTTTTTCATCTGTGTGATTTTATATAAATGCGAGTTTAAGATAACTTTTAAATTTCATTTTTTTTAAAAAACAAATTTTTATTTGCGAACTTTATATTTTGATTTCATGTTTAATAAAAAAATATAATGTAACGGCGTATGTGCCTGTTACAATATATATAAAACCATAAATAACATTTTAAACTACATTTTAAACTATGGATTTTTAATATATTTTTCACTAGTATTCTTTTATTCTATATTTATAATCAGTTAATTTCCTTTAGATAAAAAATTTATTCAAATTTGAGCCATCTTCAAAGTCTGTTAATATTATAAAATAATTTTCAAGTTCTAATTTAAATTCATGGAAGTGTTTCTGAAAATTAGTAATTATTAGCTATTAATAGAGTTTTATTTAACAATTTTTATTTCTATAGATTATATTAATGCAAATCATAGTCTTATTTTACTTTAAAAACAAATTTGATTAGGTCTATTAATGGTTACATTTTGTATAAAGCAACATAATTAAAGGAATGAAAATAATTGAGACAATTATTAAACAATTGAAATTTGAAAGACTCAAGTTATATAATATTTTCCGATGTTGACAATTGATGTGATTAACCATATATATTTGAGTGGTTGGGAAGTTTGTATAGCTTCCATATCTCTTCAGAAATAAATTTTGATGACCATAGTTGATCCCTATTTTTAATATTTTCCATTGTTTTTGTAAAACAGGCATTTTGATCTGGATGAGGCTGTGTGTATGTCATTTTAACCTCACAAACCAGATTGAATATATTATAAAAATTGATAATCTGATGATTGGGAATTGTTTAGTTTTGATGCTTTTTTGCAGTGAGATTATAGTAGTGTAGTAGTCTGTCTTGATGTTATTATATATTATTTGTCTCATTGTTTCCAGCACATTACATGTTGTAATGATGTGGTTGTAGGACTCCTCTTTTCTATGGCATTTGGGGCACATCAGATCTATCTTTGTGATATGTCATCTATGACAAAGGAAGGATAGAGTTGGCATAGCTTTAAGATTTAATTTGATTATGAAATCAAGGTACTTGGGCTCCAGAGCCCAGTATTTAAATAATGAGGTTATCCTATGGTTGGTTAAATCCATTGCTCAATGATCACTTCCTATGCTGAATCTTTTAAGAACATTTACCAGTTTAAAATAACTATATTATGTTACTAAAAATATAGTCCAATTCTGCTGCACCTTTATTTGAATGTTTTCATATCCATCAAGGAAATCATTTATAATATACAATTGTTCTCTTTTCAAAACTCCACAAACCTATGTTTTCTCTCATTTCTATCACTTGTCTTTCAATTGTTTATCAATTCTAGTACTAAACTCTCTCATAATAATTTTAAAGTGCTGTTTGGTCCAATCAAAAGCAGTTATCATATCATATCATATGACAAACATTTATTTCTTCATTACAATAACTTGTTGAAAAATAAACCTGAATTATTTGCATTTGTCATCTTTCATTAATTATATATAAGTTGTAACCATATGGTTAGGCTTGATATTCATAAGTCAGATTTTATAAGTCTATTAAATAAAAATTTAAATTTTAATTGATTGTAATCTTGATGATTTAAATTTATTGTTGGAACAAATGGTGTGGTCTAATAATTATTAATTTTAGAAGATGAAAATAAGTAAACATAATAAGTAAGTCTCTCCAGAACTGTACACAGTTGGAATGTTCAACATAAATGTCAGCTCTCTACCAGGTTGTGTGTGGGCATATTCACATACAGTTTAACAGATAAATTAGGTTCCATAATCATAAAATAACAAAGTAATATTATTAATTAAAACCATAGAAGTATTTAATTTTTTTGTGGTTAAATAATACTTTTTCAACAGACTCAAAATTGAAATTATTTTAAATTAGATAGTAATCCAAAATATTAGTAAACAGTTTAATTAGTCACCATCTGTGTTTAAAAGTAGAGATTTACTAATTTTAGACAAATATAATCATTTACAATAATCTGATTGGTTTATTGATTTACAATCAGCCCCCTTGGCTAAAAGTCTATAAATAGGCCTGCATAAATTTATTGAAAAGACTTTCTTACCAGGGAACAAGATATTTTTTTCTAAGATAAGAGAGAACATGGAAATCATTCTACTATTTAAAGTCTAGAAGTTGTTTGAAATGTATTACTTTCTGTAGTGAAAAGTATAAATTATTTGTTATTATTAATTAATAATACATGGAGTAAATTCTAAGTACCCTGCATTTATGGAAGAATGCACCACTATTGTCAGCTAGTAATTTGAAAACTGGTTCACTAACAAGATAAAAGCTACATTAAGGAAATGTCCACCAAAAGTAAACTCAAATTTAAGTTAGTAAAGAAATTCATAAGCTTAAAATTTCATAATTTACTTTACAAGTATTTTATTGATAACAGGCACAAAATACATAATAAATATTGCTATAGTAAATTTGAAATATGAATAAAATATTTTGGAACTTTTCATTCAATAAGGTAAAATTAAAATCAAACTCCAATAAGAGTTATACATGACTTTTATTGCTGAATAATTTTTCTATTGCACTCATAAAATGCTTTTATTAAAATGGACTGTTATCTTTAGTTAGACATATATATTATTAGTGTCTACTTAGCATTATAGAATGTATAAAATATGCTGGAAACAATTTAAATTATTTTATTATGATTAAATTGATAATAATAACTCATATTAGTATTTTACTGAAATTCTTGGTATTGCAGACAATAAATTATTCTAAACTTAATGAAAAACTGGATATGACTGTATAAAACTTTGCAGAGTTTTCAACAGAAGTGTCAAGATTATTAAATAAAATTGTAGTATTTTGCTGCCATTACTTCACAGTTCAACATAATTCCAAAATTATAATTCATCATAATAATAATACTGTAAATTTTAAAGTATAATAGAATATTTACTGGATAGCTTAATTATGTCTTACAATTAAATAAATATATACAGCAAAATAATTGAAATCATTGTTCATCTTCAGGGTTGTATTTCCTTCCATGATATTGTAAGTATACCCTTTGATCCCCAGTACGACTTTCTAAAAATTTCGAATTTGAGCTGAGTTTACGCATAAACGGTAAACGTCACACATACGGGCCTTATGTCATTCTTTGTGCCATTTTGTTCTCGACATGAAAATGTAAAAAAAATTTCTGTATGACAATTTTTAGATTTTTTATGAATATTTTTAGCGAAGGGTACCTAAAAAAAATTTTTTTATTTGATTTTTATCAGTTTATATATCATAAAAAAGTTATTCCACAATGGTTGGATCAATTACTGAAGATTTTATTCAGATTTTCCGTTGAAGTTGTCCACAATTCTGGTCTCTCTTCTCAAATTACGTTTTTGGATAACGTTCAAGGGTATGTAATTACTTTTTTATATATATATTTTTTTATAAATTATAATATTTTCTATGTACTGAAATAAATAAATATGCTATAGAATAATAAATTATAATATTTTCGATGTACTGAAACAAATAAACGTTTTTGGATAACATTCAAAGGTATGTAATTACCTTTTTTTATATATATTTTTTTTATAAATTATAATATTTTCTATGTACTGAAACAAATAAATATGCTATAGAATAATAAATTATAATATTTTCGATGTACTGAAACAAATAAATATGCTATAGAATAATAAATTATAATATTTTCAAATAAAAGAATGGAAAAAAGTTGGGGACTGGGGTAATCTGTCACTGCATGAGCTGATGCATTTTTTGGCATGATTATAAATATGAATAGTGTATCACACATGACCAAGTTTGAATTTATGGATGAATTATTGCATCAGCCTGGACTTGCTAAAGTTATGACCCACAATTGATTTGTGTCAATTTTAGGCAAGTAATATAGGATATTGTATAGATTTTCTGGCTTCATCAATCCATCCACTTATTGTTACAGTGCTATGTATTTGAACTCAGCCTTTCTTCATATCGTTTATGCAAAATAATAAATATATTTATATACAAGTTCATGCTACACAACTGGAATTTCATGTAATATAGGATATTTTATACACACTTTCTGGTTTCATCAATCCATCCACTCTGTGTTATAGTGCCATGTATTTGAATTCAGCCTTTCTTCATATCTTTTATGCAAAATAATAAATATATTTATATACAAGTTTTTGCTACACAACTGGAATTTCATGTAATATAGGATATTTTATACACAGTTTCTGGCTTCATCAATCCATCCACTCTGTGTTATAGTGCCATATATTTGAACTCAGCCTTTCTTCCACACATGTAATCATTGTTAATAATAATAAAAAAATATCTTTATTGATTTATTTTTATTCATTTTATTTTTTATGAGTTTATTTATTTATTTTTGAATACACTGTTCTGTTACTTTTTTCTCCACTAAAAACCATTCATATTGTTATAGGTACTTTTGAACAAATAGACACATCTGGCTGTAGAATAAAAATGGACCACAGCAAGGCCACTGTTTTAGTAATTTTCTCAGTGAAAAATTACCTCAGGTAAGACTTCCAATACATCTTTTTTTTTGAAATTTTGTGACGGATGTGATGAAGCTGTTTATGAAATTGTCATTTTATCATTTGAATTTCGAAATTTAGGATTTGTGAATCAGTGTAAAAATAAACATTCTCAAACTATTAAAAATATTCTTTTTCTTAACTTTTTCTTTATGAAATGATTATTTTAACAGCTTCATTACATTCTTTCATATATGACCTTTCTTTTAATGCATGTTTTTTTATATTTATTACATTCTAACACAAAATATCTAAGTTATTAGAGTTAAAGTAAATTTTTCTAAAAAGTAACAATGGCCGCCTGGTCTTGAAAGGGTTAATGGGTTGACAATTCTCTTAATAATAATTGGATCGATAAATGTTCATTTGATGTATCCAGAAACTTATGATTCTGATGAAATACCTTGAAAACACATATTTACAAATGTCTGTGAAAACAATAAAAGTTATAATAATATTGTGGAGGATAATTTTCCATGCTAATTACAAGTTAAAGCAAAAGTTAATATCTTTTTATAATTTAATTGGTGCATGGAAGAAGAAAAGTAGTTAATTGTGATAATTATAGAAAAGAAATGCAATGAGAAATGTAGTGTAATTCTGATATTGTTAAATAGTAATGAATATTACAAGGCCTTCAAATAGTTCAACAGTTTTTAATTGTTGCAATTAAGTTTTTCCTTTCTTTACAAAAAAAAATCTCATCGAATATTTTTTTATATTTTATTTTAATGTGTATGTTAATATAATTCTATGTATGTTTAATGTTTATAGGTCCAGCATCCAGTTTGCTCATAAAATTAAAAGATCAAAATAGTTAGAGTTGAATATATGTTCACTCATGAAACAAAAAAAATTTGCAATATTATTTTGATTTAAACATGCATTTATATTTTAAAATTGATCATAAGGAAAGGTAAAAATCACTTATGATAAATGGTTAAACTTTATTGTATTATTATATTTTTTAATGTCTTTTTGGCAAAGCTTCAATTACTAAATGATCATGGAAGGTAAAATCCACTTTTGAACAAATCTAGGCGTATTTAATATTGTTTTATATTGTATGGGTAGTTTTCAGTTATGCATACTGTGATTGCTAGGTGATGCTGCAGCACCACAAAGAAGCCTGCAAGTGATAAATTTCTATCCAAAAATGGCTGAAATTGATGAGAAATTAAAATTAAAACACCTGAGGCAAGACATAAAAAAATCGCTGAAGTCTGTGAAATTAAAACGCCTAAGTCAAGACAGCAAAAGTAAGTGAAAAATCAAGTGAAAAAATCGTTTTGACTAAGGCAAGATATCAAAAGTAAGTAAAAAATCAAGTGAAATAATATGTAAATTTTAAAAAAGTACACACATACACACACAAAATCGGTAAAAATACATAAAATACCTCCCCCTCCCAGCAATAAATTGAAATGGCTCAAAAATAATAAAATACAAATTACAAAAACAGAAATCAGTGAAATACATAAAATACAAACTCCCCCAAGCAAGAAATTGAAATGGCTCAAAAATAAGTAAAATACAAATTTAAAAAATCACTCAAAAATAAGTAAAATACAAATTGAAAAACAGAAATTGCCTCCCCCCATTTCTCTATATATGTGAAACAGTTACCTCGAAATTGTCACTCTTATACAAAAAAAGCAAATTTTGGATAACTTAGAATTAAATAATTTTAAAAAAATAGCAAAGCTTCCTTCGCATATATGTATATGTGGAAAACCCACACACGAGGTAAGGTTTACATCTATTATTTAAATTTATAACTTTAAATTGGTAATTATTTATGTGTGCTTTAACTATATATATCAGCTAGTATTATTTTAAGTACACATTTATATAAATATATACACATAAGGTATTTACGTATTATTATCATTTTATTAAGTTGCTTTTAATTAATATATGCTAACTTGGAGGGGTTTAAACTAATAAAAATATACTACTATGTAACATAGTAGGTGAAATGTTATGATAGGTAAAAAATACTGTTTCAGTATTAAAAGTTGAACAATAAAATGTGACATAATAAACCTCTCACATTAAAAAATATAATCGCTTGACAAAATGAAATGTGACATAAAACACACACACACCCCCACCAACTAATTTTTAAATTGGATTTGTAACATCCAAAAAACCCAAGTACAACACATACAAAACAAAACCACAAATACTTACAAAAGATAGACATCATGGACAATTTGAAAGTAGGCAAAAAGAACATTCAAACTTTGAGACTTTTGCATGAAAATTATTTGGAGAAGCTTGTTAAAACAGATTGCATCACATTTAAGTAATAACAGCAGATTAAAAAAATGCCATTGATGCACACTTTTTGAAAGGGCAGAACACTTTTCCTTTGTAAAAACTCCATTGCCTTAACTTTTATTTTTGGAAGATCCCATATTTTCATCATTTTGGCTACCAAAGATAAAAACACTATACTTACTTTAATTTTAGCACGGTTTTTTAAAATATTGTCTGAAAGGTTTGTGCATGTTTACTATTGTATTCATCTGCATAAAAAATAGTCCATATTAACACCATCAAAAAATACAAATAATCCTGACAAATTGTTCTTCTAGCACTCAAAAATAATTAATAGGTCATAATAAAACTAAGCAGGTATTTCTAAAGACTACCTCAGTTAGATTTTAATTAAATTTATCAGCCCAAGCAATTATATTTTTCATGTGAAAAGTCTATTAGGTCATATTTTTTTCTTAGAAATTTATAATATAGCACATGGCATTTTTTAATGCCCTATCTTTTGTAACCATTTTTTCAACACAATGATTTAGAAAAATGGTATGGTACTGCTTAATGCTTTTGCTGCATTAATTTTCGTTAAATTTTTGGTCGCAATTTTTTGAACTATTATATTTTGAAAATAATTGTGAAATTTGCCATTATGATTATTTAAATTCAAATTCACAACTGAATTTGTGAAAACTACACAAAGCATAAGTAACCATATTACTTACTTTTTTATTATTATTATTAATTTTAACATTTTTTTAAAATGTACAAAGATTTTTGCTATCAGATATTTATATTTTTATTTCTTGGTGCATATTCGCGACCCATTAAAAATTTAACATGACAAATGCTGGTTTACAGTAATCACCCAAAATATGTACATGTGCTCAATATAAATTCCTATTACTGAGCTTTGTGTTTTGTTTTAATATATTATTATCATTATTGCATACTGAAATGGTATTTACCATCATTCTGTTTCATTTACTATGTCCCATAGTAGTATCTTTTCAAAGTTCACCCCCCCCCCATTACACGTATATTCACTTGAATTCATCATAAATAATCTATAGTAAGGTATATTTTCATATATGTGCATCTATATAGGTATAGTGTACATTAACTACAATAATTATATGTGTATGTTTAATATATGTATTGAAACAGTCAGATCTAGTGACACTCCTTTTTCACCTACTATATTACATAGTAGTATGTAGTTTTGTATTTATCTATGTTTGAGTACGCATATATTAACTTTAAACCTATCCTGATATTGTCATATTAAATATAGGTATGTGTGTGCATATTCATTATTATATAATTATGTATACATATGTGAAATGAGCATCTACACAAGTACAAGTTATAATTTGTAAAATTAAATCTAAGGTAAACCTTGCTGTATGTGTAACCGGAACATGCATATATATGTGAAAGGCCTAATAATGTAATAGATTTAAGAGCATTACAATTCTTTTAGTTTATTTTAGAATTAAATTATTATAGGCTGATGTGTAGATTATCTTATTTTCACATATAAAATCAATTAAAATCAAATGAGTTGCACATGTGGTAAGTTGTTTACAAGTTCTAACATTTCTTTTCTAAAAATCCTTTCACTAAATCTTGACCTAATTAGTGCTTTTTTAAAAAAAGACATGGGGGTAAGAGAAAAAAATAACAGGTTGTGAATCTATTTTAAAATCAACCTCAGGTAAAAAAATCTGGGAACTGCCTTCAAAGAGTGATAACTCAGCAGTATTCACTGTCTTTGCTTAAAAAAATAGTGTAAATCAAATAATTGAGAGAAAAATAAATTTCTTAAATCAAATCTTGTAAGTCTTGCTCGATCTTATATAACTTTAAATTCACTAAACTAAATGAAACTCACTTGAAATGATTATACCTATTTTATTTTATCTTTGTTTGAAAATATATGAATTATGCTATGATTGATTCGGAATGGAGTTTAATGTAAAATTTGGTTATTTAATGTCGTTACAACTATTTTTGATGTGTGTGTGTGTACTTTTTTAAAATTTATGTATTTTGAGTGATGTTTTTGATCTGTGTACTTTTAAATAATATTCCACCGTTAAAACTGTTTTTGATCTGTGTACTTTTAAATAATATTCCACCGTTAAAACTGTTTTTGATGTATCAAAATTTAAATGTTCTTTTTGCCTACATAGAAACCATCCATGTTGTATTTTTATAATCATCTGCAATCTGTTTGAACAAGCTTCTCCAAATAATTTTATGCAAATTCTCAAAGTTTGAATGTTCTTTTTGTCTAATTTGAAGCCATCTTTTGTAGCTACTTTTTTGTAAATATTTGTGGGCTTGTGTGTGTGTGTGTTGTACTTGGGTTTTTTATATGTTATGAATCCAATTTAAAAATTAGTTGGGGGTGTGTGTTTTATATCACATCATTTTGCCAAGTGATTATATTTTTTAACGTCAGAGGTCTATTACGTCACATTTCATTTTGCAACTTTTTAATATTGAAATGGTATTCTTTACTTATGATAACGTTTTACCTACTAGTTCCATAATAGTATATTTTTCTTAGTTTAAACCCCTCTAAGTTAGCATATATTAATTAAAAGCAACTTAATAAAATGATAATAATACATTGAAGTGGTGCATGTCAACCAGTACAGATACTTGCTTCATGTTGCTGTGTTCGAATGTATCTCCCAGTGTAGAAATAATTTTATTAATAAAACAAACCCCCATACATCAGGAATAGGTGGGTGTGTAATTATGGGGGAGGGGTATAAAATACTGCATAATTAGAATTAGCAATCTTAAGTAAAGAATAAAAAAGAGTTTCATTAGAAAATTTTTCAGCTAAGTTTAGAAATTAAAAGCAATGAAGAAAATCTTAAAATGAGTATACAATGTGAGAGTGGTTCAAACACATTAGGAAAAGTAAAAATAAGTACTATACCCCTAGAGCAATATTAAAATAGTTACCCTTGTCACCCTTACAGAGGAAATACATTGTAATAGTAAATACGAATGCAATGCACAGCAAGGCAGAGTGGCAACTATGCAAGAAAGAGATGCACTTAAAAAACATCTGCTAATAGCATTTCTTGAAACATGCTGCAGGCAAAACCTGATATATATAAAGAGAGAGAGTGTTTTTGTTATGGTTGATTAGATTATTTTTGCAACAATTATTAATATATGAAATATTAAAGAACTGTTGGTAAAAGAACTTTCATTATATCTACATTTAAATTAAAAATAGAATAGTCAAGCAACCAAACCATTTCTGATTATATTAATTAATGTTAATTTTTTCCCTTTAATTTATCACTTGGAAGGTGGGAAGTCATATTTTATGTATTTCACTGATTTTTGTTTTTGTAACCTTTATATTTTATATTTTTGAGCCATTTCAAATTATCTCTTGGGAAGGGTGGATATTTTAAATATTTTTACCGATTTTGTGTGTATGTACTTTTTAAAAATTTATGTATTATTTCAGTTGATTTTTTACTTTTGATGTCTTGCCTTAGGTGAACCAATTTTTTTATATGATTTTTACTTATGTTTGATGTCTTGCCTTAGGCATGATTTTTTGTCTTGCCTTAGGCATTTTAATTTTCCATCGATTTCAGCCATTTCTGGATAGAAATTTTATCACTTGCAGGCTTCTTGGTTGTGCTGAAGTATCACCTAGTGACCACAGTACATGTGCTATCATATTATGTTACTAATTACCATAAATATTTATTTCAGTTGGAGATCACTTTCAAGTTGTAAATTAAGCAGCAACTTGTGTATTTTATTGTATGTAAAAACTGTCTAATATTGTAAACTAAGGCTAGTTTGTCTATGCATTTGAGGCAGTCTGAATCTAATTCTCAAATTAATTCTGTTTTTTTTTAATCATGAAAAAAAATTCTGGACATAATTTTTGTCCTCAGAAAATTAGCACTGTATATAGTAAATCAAATGGTAGGGAAAATTGAGATGGGTACATTCATAATTTTAATAACATTAAAATCAAAGATTTAATGGTGTCAAAAAAATCAAAAATTTAATGGTGTCAACTGGCCATACTCTGGAATTTTAGTCAAATAATGTTTTTAATAGTTATTTGCTATGAGGCTGTTGTACCATGCCAAAAGAACATATGATAATATTTTAACAAAAACAATTATTCTGTATAACACTTTAATATATCATTAAAACACCACACATCTGTTTTTTCTTTTGTTTATACAATTTATTAAATCAATGATAACTTTCTCCATACAATAATGCCATCTACTGTAAGACATGGAAAGTAGTAGATTTTTCAGATTTGTGCATCAAAATCCCTATCTAGTGCCTACTTATCCAATATCCCCAAAATTGTTTCTTTTAAGGCTTTCATTAGTAAGAAATCTGGGATCTGAGAACAATGCACCTGAGCTTTAGATTTAATGCATCCATCCAGCAGCTATCTTTTATCATTTTAGCTAACTATAAAATTATGAGTCCCAACTTAAAACAGAATGTTTTCAATCCAAACTAATTCACTACTATAGTCATACAGATATTAACCCAGTTAACTTTCTACATATTCTGGTAACTTTAATTTTTAATAACTATAGTCATTGACATTTTTGACAGTATCAGTATTACTCCACAAAAACATCACATGATCATCTTTTGTTGTACTTACACAATCTGTTAAAATAGTAGCAAATTTTCTCTGTACAATGGTGTCACTAGTTTAAACCATAATAATCAATGGATGCTAGAAGGCAGATGCATCAAAATTCTTATTTAGCACTATTCATTCACTATTCCCAGACTAGTTTCCAGCTTATGGCTGTTATCAGTAAGAAGTTTTGGATCAAAGAACAATGCACCTAGATCTTTAAAACTAATGTATCTCTCCAGTAGCCACTTTTTAGTTAACTATAAATCTGTGAGATAAACTGAAAATATGCTAATGTTTTCAATACAAACTAATTCACTATATAGTCATATAGATCTAGGTCCATTGCTCTCAGATCCAAGATTTCTCACTGATGAAAGCCATAATCTAGAAACTTATCTGGTGGTATTGGATGAGTAGGCATTAGCTATATAGACTGAATGCACTAATCTTCTAGCATCCATTGATTATTATGGCTTGCACTAGATGGCACTATTGTATGAAGAAAGTCACTACTGTTTTTACATTAACATGTGTTTTTTTATTGCTGACAGTTTGAATGTTGTTATATATATATTAAACAGTTGTGTTACATGGCACACAATATATATATATATATATTAAACAGTTGTGTTACATGGCACACAATAACAATATGTATGCACAAATATATATATATATATAAAGTTGAAAGGAAATTTAGAAATAAACACAGACAAAAATTTTGTAGATATATTTTTTTCATTTACCTGGAATAAAAAAACAGTCAAAGATTAAATAATTTTGAATTTAAAATAAAATTTTGTTATAAATTAAACAGTTAAAAAGGTCTAATAAATATTTTTATTGAGTTCTAATTGTGAAATTAAAAACAACCATTTTTATGAAAAAATGTCTACTGATAATTGTGAAAATGTCTATTATTTATCTTTGAAATCTTTTAGTTAATGCTTGTATACATTCTACTATCTATTTTGAAAACTTTGTAGATCATACTTTGATAAAATTCAAAGTTGCTTTTAAAATAATTAAAGAATAAAAAACAATTTTTAATTAATGCATTTTTGTCTCCCAATCTAGCTAATATAAAAAGAGTTGATAAAAATGATTAGAGGATTAAGTTGGCTAACAGAGGTGGTTTCCAGAGTTATACAGAGCTACCATGAAAATGTAAGAAACCAAGAAAGGAAAATCCAGAAGCTGATCTATAGTTAACTACAGAGGAGTTTTGATTCATATAAAAGTATAATCTACTTTCTTTGTTCATTAGCCAGAACAATTGTGGACAAAACACCTATCTTACTTGAAGTCTGTCCAATCCTAGACACAAGGGAGCCAATTCAATCTCAACAATTACCTGATTATATCTTTCCCAATGATGACAATCCTGTGAACTATGCCCATTTCACTAAGATCAACTGACCATGATAAAGCTTGCTGAAGACTGATAAATGCATTATGTCATATTTATATAAAGTGAGTTGTTTTAAATAATTCATTTAAATGACATTTTAAAAGTGATAGATATCTAGAAAGAACGATATTGTTTTAAATCATTTATTGAAGAAAAAATGACATTTTAAAAATTTATATTGTTAAAAAAGGAAAAACAAATAAATAATTTTGCTTCATGTAAAATCTAAGAATAAAGATTTAATTCATTGACCATCATAGTTTTAAAAGAAAAAAGACATTTTAAAATCTATATTTTAAATTTAAAAACATTAAGAGCAACTTGTGACAGTGATATATATATCAAGACTGATATTTTAAATAATTTTGTTAGTGAAAATGTTATTTAAAAATATATAGCTTAAAAGTACAAATAAATAATTTTGCTTGGATTAAAAATAAAAAAAAAAACAAATCTAATTAATTTTAACCTGTCAAAGATTGATATTTTTTAAAAAAGTGAAATATTATAAGAGAATTAATGACTGATTCATATTGTTTATATATATAGATGTGTAAATCTTATATATATTTAACAGAAAATTAATTATGAAAATGTCAATTTCATTTATTATTTTGACAAATTCAAATAGATTAGTAAATTATTATACCACATATATGTGCAATTATATATGTGTGTTTTATCTAAACCTAGTATGAGGTATTTACATCATGTAACTTAAAATGATAATCATTTATTGTGTTTTATATGATGATTGAAATATATTCATCGATTATACTGTACAACTATAAGTGAATATCAATGCATATCAGATAGATACTTATATGTAAATTTTAATCATTTATTTCATTACTGAATGACAATCTAAATATTTTATATTAAATAATAAATTATACCACACATCAGTGTGATGATATGTATAACTTGGTATGTGATATTTTATATTATTTAAAAGTGATAACGTGGCATCACTGAATATGATAACTTAATTTTTATTATTATTTTATTATTCAAATATGTTCAGGAATTATTAAGCCACATATCTTTGTGCTGACTGTGTTTTAAATAAACCTTTTTGAACATATATGTAAACCACAATATACTAGCTTGAATTTTGTATATTACTTATGTAAATCACAATGTGATAAATTTTTATTTTGTATATTAATCAAAATCAGAAGGCCTTATTCTAAAGACCTTAACTTCATTTTTATTGTTATTAATAGACTTGTATTTCATTGTTAAAATTATTTCAATGAACATAATTCTAAATAGTCTTTAGAATATTATATGTCACATAATCTCTTGATCACAGTAACATTTATAGAGCTTATGTTCTCTGATCTAGATTTGAGCATAATAGTATGATTATGTGGATGTATATTAGTGCAGCGACATCCAGTTGATATTGTTCTGTTTTGGTGCTATGAGTATATTTTTTAAAGTTCATGCACTACATTTTATTTTAGTCTCTTAAAAATTACATTTATAGCTGGCCAATACACTATTGGTATTAAAGGTCCAGAGCATTGATGATGATCAGCATGTTTTAATATCCAGCATTATTGTTTTTATGGTTATATATTCTAATAAATTAGCATTTAAGTTTATGTATTCAAATTAATGTTAAATAATTGCCTCAAGCTGGCAAAGGCTAAATAATTGATGTGGTCAATGATAGACCCATTTTAAATCCAGTCACAAGATTACTGTTGATTTATTTTGATTGTTAATCACTCATAATGAATGGTTATTACTTGAGTATTACTTATACTTATTGATAATGCTGGTGGATTTTTAAGTAATCATAGTTATTCTAGGAAGTTAACTGAATTGATCTCTCAGAGAGAGATATCAAGATCTCTCATGATGATATAATATATAACATTACTTAAATATATATCTCATAATACTTATATAATACTTTGATATTTTATACTTATGTATTTTAAATTTATATTACATAATTTTAATTGAAATATTTATTTTGGGAAGATGATTTTCAGATCCCCCACATTAACCCTTAATTATCCATACCATTATAAATTGCTATCCAACTGAGAAATGATGATGATCATGTACTGGTGGTCATCATTATAAATGGATGCCCAACTTAGGGCTGATGATGATCATATACTGGTGGTCATCACTACAAATTTATCATTCAATTTGATCTCAACCATAACTGAAAAACAATAAAATAAATGCATTTGATGCAGACTCACTCTGATGCTATTAACCATGGAATTACATCTTCTGATCTGCAGAACAGACTTTCTTCTCTTCCAGCCAGTGTTCATCCAAGGATGCATGCCATACCAAAATTTCTAATATCACACCTTAGTAATTTTGCAATCCCGATTATGATGGGTATGGTGACCACCTTGCTACTGAGAAAAGACAAATATGCAATCTGTACCCAATAGCACTAGTACCATACATAAAGAAAAATAAAGACTACCAATATCAACAACATAAGACCTATCTCCATGACTCCCATTATGCTCAAAGTAATTGAAGGAGTAATAAAGGAAAAAGTATGGCAGGCGATTCTTAACTACATTGTTCAGTACCAATATGCTAAGAAAGGATTTTCACCTTTGATGGAAATTGGTGAAGTTAGGACACTTTTTGATTATATTAGATCCAAGCGAATGTCCAAGCCTATTGCAATTCAACTCTACATATCAGAGGCATTCGACTCTGTCAACATTCTCAACCTTCTTGCTCTATTAAGTGAAATCAACATTCCCTCTCAAATTATCCAGATTATAGAAAATCTGCTTAACAATAGACAAATTCACATCACCCTGAATGGATGCTATACTAACAGTTTCCAACCTGATATTTCCATTCCACAAGGTTCCCCACTCATCATCCTGCTGTTCATCTGTTATTTAAATCCACTTCTAAAAAAACATAGAAAATTCTTTCCCAGGGATATACATACACAAAATTAAGAGATCGCTCAAGGTATTTGCATATATGGATGATATCTTGGTTATTCTTCCATTCCAAAAATTCCTACCAAAGCTATACCAAATAATAGACAATTTCTCATTGTCATCTCATCTTAAATTCAACCCCAAGAAATCCTCTGCATGGAAAATTCTTTTGAGAAAAACAATAACCTCTAGATTTCTTGCCAAGCCACAAGAATTTCTGGGCTTTCCTATTTACCTTTCTCAATCTTCAATGTCAAGACACATACAAAATACTCTAATAGATTCTACCTCTAAAATAATTCAAACTCTCTTGAAAGTATATTTGTCATTACAAGGTAATGTGGCACTTCTCAACATGAAAGTCATGTTGAGAATTGCATACTATCTGCTGATCATTACCATTTCAAAAGCCTTTTCCAAAAAGATTAACAGCTTATGCTCCAAACTTTTCTGGAAGAACAGCACCACATCAATTAGCATGTCCAAAATGCCAAGTACATCGTAAATTCAATGGGATATCCTTCCACTCCATTGATGCAATTATTTTTCAAAAATTTTTTACATTAATTATTAACCTGATGAAAAAACATGAATCAATAATTTTCAGTTAACCAATTCAACCTACAGACCATCCTCCACCTTGTAAAATGTGATGGCTGGATCAGCTGCTCTGGACACTTAACCAGTATTTAACTATAGATCAAAAATTACAAAAATCAAAAATTACCATCTGGGAGGCATACAGTATAATTAATCCAAATTATCCCACAATTACTCCAAATCTTGGCTTCACCAACTACAAATTAGCAACAATTTTTAAATTTCTCACTCTTGAGCCTAAATACCTTAATCTCATTATTAAAATAAACTTAGAAGCCATGCTCACAAATAAATTCCTTCATTTCAAAAGATTTTACAAGAAGATAGACCCTTTTTGTCAAATATGTAAAAGGCAAGAAGAGTCATTCAACCATATAATATACTCATGCCCTGGGCTCAGTAAAATAAATTTAGCCCTATACCAAAACTTAAAGGTGGATTACTATAAAATCATGTCTATAAGGGAAGCCTTACAAACTAAACAGTTTCCTATTATTAGACTTTCCATCTTTATTGTACATGCTATATGGAATGTTAGATGTAAGCTATTGTTCACAGTGCCTGTCCCTGAACCAGTCAGTCTTTTCATGAACATTATTAGGAAAGTGAAAAACAGAGACTTTATCATTGCATCAAAATTAATGTATAATGAAACTTGGAAGTTACTTAATATACCAGATCCACCGAATCATTAGTAGCTAAGCAAAAGATGAATAATAGATTCAATTTGCATCAATGCTGATAGGTGAATGGTAAAGCTACATCAGTTTACTATTATTTATCAGAAGATAATCAATATACAAATGGTCCCACACTGTTGATGATGTGTAAAACATAATTTTTTCTGTCTTTTATAAGCATGTAAACATTATTTTTCATAGATAAAAGTTTTTGAGATTAAATGCCCTTTTGAAATGACAATATTCCTGCAATTTAATTGTTTTATAACAAGTTTTCATTGTTGAAATCTCTGATATTTTTCAAGAATGGCAAAGTAGCCAAGATTCAATTTTTTTTCTCTACTTTTTAGGCAGCTAATGCTGTTTACACAAAACTATTTTTTATAAAACTTTTTTTTACAAATAATTTTATTTATTTAATTAATAATAAAAAAAATCAAGTAATATATAACGTGACATTACTTTTATAAGCTTGTATTTACAAAAATGCAATACAGAGAGTGTACCAATAACTCAAACAAGCTCTTAATTAATAAGTGCGGTATGATAAAATATTTAAAATCTCTATCCTATCTAAGAACTTGATCCAAATATTCACGTAAATCCTTTAAAGGAGTAGCTACAGCTATATTTATACATACATATACTTTACACATACATTTGTGCATGCACGTCTCTGTGTTTATAGCAACTGATTGAGATGTATCATGAAGCATTTAAATAAATTTCAAGTGGCTAGCAATAGCAAATTATAACGAAGCCAATGATCATTTTTTTGATCCTAATGTCTAAATATTTGAATCCGCCTTTGGGTGAAGAATGTAATATATGGAGAAGGTTTTAAATACTCTCAGGCTAAAGCCAATGTTAGAAGACCAATTTATATTTTCTTTTCTTACTTTAATTTTTATTTTAAATATATATATAAAAAAAAAGTTAATTGATTTTCTCCGCATTTCATTTTCTGATGAGTTTTAAATGGAGTTGTTGTCCAGATGTTTGAAAGAAATGACTTTAAATGCAGAGCGCAATAACCTGTCTCTCAGTGCCAATAGTGATAAACGAACTGGTTGATTTAGAAAACAAATTTAGAACAAAACATGACTTTTCTTTTTTTGCTTAATTTAAGACAAACTTTAATAAAACAAATTAAATCGATAAATGATTTTTTTTAAATAAAAAAAACTTTCTTTATTAACTAACTTCTCAGTAAATAATATATATACGCAACATGTAACTTTATAGAGATTAGCTTACATCTATAAGACTAACTATTACATATAAATAAGAAGAAATTACCAATAACACTCTCTCGATTGAAAACAATACTATTATTTATACTCATAAAATGCGTCTAATCGATATCGATTCCTAGCAATCTGAATAGAATTTTTACAATATGGTTTTATTTTCTTTTTTGTTGTTGTTTTTTAAGGCTTCTGACACATTCTTACTGCTTACATGAAATTGCCCATGTCATTGCAGGTCATCCTTATTTTCTTTCGCCATCTACAAAAACTAATGCTGCAGTTATTATGAAATCCAGGCAGCAATACTTAGCTCACAATTTTTAAAACACTATAGGAAGCAGGAATATATCTCAAGTGGATGCTCAGCCAGATAATTAATTATTTACCTTATATAATGTATAATGAGACAAGATCTACTTTCAATTCTAGTGTCATCTATAATAAATTCGAGTAACTTGTGATTACTAGATGGCTTAGTGCATTTAAATTTCCATTCTATTTTCAGGCTCATGTTTCATCATTGAGGTGTGGGAATCAAAGTTGAAAAGCACCAATCTAAAAGCCTAAAAATCCGAAACATTCTAAGATTTTGAACTCAAGCCAACTTGCTTGAACTATTATATAGATCTGACTCCATGTTAGTAACTATATATTGAGTACTATCATCTCTTTAGAAATGTAGGCACTGATAATCTTTGGCTAAGAATATTAATAATAACATGCCACTTATTTTTTTACATTACACATAAGCTTGTGTTTCAGTTATTACACAATATTTGAAAATAAGAGCAGCTATTTATTTTAGGGTCATCTATAGTAAGGCTGAGTATTCAGTGAATACCAGTATCTTAGTGCCTTTAAATGTCCAGACCAGTTTTTGTCTTTTGCCTGTATCAGTGAGACTTAAATGTTCATAGTTGGAAGTAATACAATTATGCATTTGCCAACTATTTTTAATTCCATTTTAATATTCAAACTAAAAGCCTGACAGCTCAAAATATCTTTAAGTTTTAAACCCAAAAAAAATCTGTTAGAATAGTTAAATAAAGATGTTCTGAATTTTTGGGCTTATTGATAAAGTCAAAAGCCAGAAATTTAAATGTGCTATCATTTGGTATTCATAATTACTCAACCTTACTATAGATACTTGAGTAAAGAACTTGCTCCTGTTTTATTAACTAGACACACCTAAACTTTCTCTTGAAGCTTAAAGGATTGGTTTAAAATTTCAGTTTAGTCAACCAAAGTTACTTTTATATATTAAACATATTTTTACTGATAAAATAATTTTAAAATCTGAGTCTGACCTTCTTCCTAGAACTCTCATTTAGTAAACTATTGTTTAAAATTAAATATTAATCTTCTCTCCAGGGCTACTTTGATGATGTCTACTCCTTGAGCATATTTGTTAAATATGAAAAAAATTACAAAAAAAACTTTTATTTACATAAATGCATTAAAATTAAAAGCTAAATTTTCTTCAGCTTCCATAAATAAAGCATAAAGTGATCATGTTTAGAAATTCACAAGGCAGATTCCCAATGAATCATTTAAATAAACTTGTAACTAATTTCCACTTTTTTGTTTCAATGCTAATCTATTCATTTAATAAAAAGAACATTTTTATTGGCATTGATAAAAAAGTTTATTTAAATAATTTTTTGGACAGCTGCATTGTGAATTTCTAAACATGATCATATCACACCTTTGTTTGTAAAATCTGAAAAAATTATTTCTACTCTTTAGTACATTTATGTGAATAAAAACATTTCTTTAAATTTTTGAAATAATTATTATTTTTTTACTTTTTAGTTTTATATAGTTTTAAAAGTTAGTAGTGAAAAAAATTTAGATACAGTTTAACATTGCTAGAGAACTGTACCACAAAACATATAGATTCCCCATATAAAAATTTAAATTTTTAACTAATTTTTTTGCTAAAATTCTTTGCCATCTTTAAAATAATATATTGGCATTGAGAATATGCATAAATGCAATAATTCAACTAAATTAAAGATTGAAAAGTGAGTGAAAATTGTTTTATAAGATTTTATCAGACAGCCAAACAACATAATAGGTTAAATAAAAGCATATATGACAATTGGTAAAAATAATATTAAAAACCAGTTGTAATTCAAACAACATAAAATAGTGTATTGTAATTTAATTTAGAGATTTAAATAAAGGACTCAAATTTCAGATAGTATTATAATGATAAATATGTTAATTACCACCCTATGAAGACTCAAAGTTAAATTTTCCATTAGGCAAAACTAAGTGATTACTTAGAGGCACCCAAAATGATATTCTTATTCATAAACAAAGTAGACAGATTCTTCAATCTTTGCAATTTTTTAATTCTAGCAAAAAAATGCTTAATTTAATATTATTTGAGTATTATGACTAAATATATTTGGTAGTCTCAGGAATAAAACTAAAAAAAAACAGCAAAAAGGTTAAGATATTATAAAGTTTATTATCATGGTACTTAAATAATCATAATAAAATACACAAAATGTTGAAATAATTTTGTAATTATGAAGTAATATTTTTCTTCCTAAGTATTAATATAACCAAATATGCATACAAATATAATTTTAAATATTTTCATAATGATATTATTATAATAAATTGTGATATGCATAGGTGTATGTTTGTGTGAGCACAATAGTATATAACTATATATAGACAATATAAGAGTACCTTCATTTCTCTGGCTAAGATTGCCAGATATTTTATGCCATATGTGTGCATGATATTTTTGTTTAATATATTGAAATAAATTCTGCTTTTGTTTTGAATAAAGCATTTATTATACACACAAATATAATACATATTTGAACCTATAATCTTCCCCACTCATTCTTTGCTAGCAGTTTAGAACTCTTCTTTTTTGATATGCAGTCATTTATTGAGTGTTAATAGTGATTGAATCACTCGGTTTGTGACTATCTATAGTATTGCTTTACTGGTTTTTCATTCATTTGACAGTAAAAATTGGAACTAAAATTTAGATTGATTTATTAATTTTAAATAATCTGAAGATGTCAGTATCATACAGAGAATTTAAAACAAGCTTTAAAATGCCACTAATTGATAGTTTTGTTCACAGTCCAAGAGAGTCCTTATGAAAGTTCTCACAAGCAATCATTTTTCTTTTGATTTTTTTTTAAAAATTATCTTTTCTATAATTTGTTTATACAGTTATGATTAACTTTTTCAAAATATTAGTGAAATATTTATTTTTTGATAAAAATAATAAGATTAAACTCAGATTTTATTTGAAATTATTTGTTTTTAATAGAATACAAATGAAGAGAAATGTAATAACACAAAGCAGCAAGTTGTGATTGGCTGGAGAAAAATTGTTTCTATAATTATTGAAACTATTAACCTTTTGTCATTTATTCATAATTATAAGTAGAATTTAAATTTTAAAACATAATTACATTATTTTATGTGTTTTTTAAAAAAATTATTCAGATTGTCAAAATAAAGTTTAAATAAATTTTATTTCCTTTCAAAGTACTTTTTTATTGGCAGTCATGAATTTAAAAAATTATTATTCTAATTATATATTTCAGATTATTACTTTTTTCTATATTTGCAATGTTGAAATATTATTTTTAAGGATGCTTTTCATTTGTACACTCATATTCAAAATAAATAATTTAAAAATTATGAGGAATATAATTCTGAATAAAAGTTTAATCATTAAAATAAAAAGTTGAAAATATAATTAAAAACTGAGGATTATCTACAAAATATACACAAATAATATATTACTGTGAAATTTAGCATGTTATTTGTCATAGAAGAGTGGAATGAAGCAAATAGAATTCTGAATACATTAGATATTTCATGCTATAAGATATTTACATATCTTATAGCATGAAATATCTAATGTATTCAGAATAATAATGACATTGTGGTTCACAAGGTTATTAAAAATGAATACTTAGTAATTCTACATTGGGACCAAATTCATTTGAACACATGTGATGAATGTAATTTCATTATTGTGTTATTATCTAAATATGTTTCCATACAAACATTTCAGCTGTAAACATCAGCAATTTATTTTTGTTTGCTTAGCACTTTGGACATTAGCACTGTAAGATTTAGTGTGTTGTGTATTATATGGTGATGAATAGGAGAAATTACCATGATGAATATATTACATATTTAATATAAATTTATTGTATACACCCAGTATGTCCCAGTGAAAAGATGGCTGATTTTCTCTTGAAGCTTCCCATGGAATCATCTCTGAATCAACATATAAGTTATAAATTGATATAGTTCAGATTTTCACCACAAAAAGTATAAGACACTATCATGACTTATGACTGAAATGTGATTTTGTGCATTTCATATCATAATCATTGATAGAGCAATATGCCAACATCTAATTTTGTTCTAAATTGAAAAAAACTTATCCTGTGCATGGCAGTGAAGCCATGAATCATAAGAATATTTTCAAGTGATTTGCAAGATTTGTGATAGCAGGTAGAGAATTGAAAGCAATTTTAAAGGTATGTAACACAGTCTCATATTTTATGTTATAATGTGTGAACCAGACTTACTAGCATCTTAAATTTTTTGTGATGAATAACTGAACTATGATACTATAAAATGTGAAAAGAACTAATCACCTTTTACTGTGACAATATATCAAGTGTGACTTTTTTATACTTCAAGATAAACAATTGGCTCAATGGTACAGTATGTTGATAATGAGTAGTTACTTCAATAACAGATTAGCTTGCCTGTGAACACTAGAAAATGTCTGAGTAATAATTTTGTTAATAAACTATTAGTTCATTGGTAGACTAATTTTCTGGTGAACAATTACATCAAAAATAGAATAACTTTATGGGTAGAATTTGAGCAGCATGAGAATATCTTGCTAATGAGCACAGTTTATTGAAAGAATAGCTTTCTAGTAAACTGTTGTTGCCATGATAAAGTAGCATTTTTGATAAGCAATTAGATCAATGATAAGACCTATCTTGATAATAAGCAAATACTTTCAATATAATTTTCCAAAGAAAAACAAACTTTAGTGTAAAAATCTAAAATAAAGTTAATCTTGCAGCAACTATAGAGTCCAGTAAATCAGCTTTCATTTTCTATGTCAACTGAGTAAATAACTATAAAATGCAACAAAGAAAAACCACAATACCATTGATGCTTTAGCAGGATGATAATTGTTTTAGTAATTATTTTTAATTATTACTAATCTATTGAAAGTAGCTGTATTACTGCAGCATTTTTGATCCATATCTTATCTACATCATTTAAGAAAAGTTTATTTCACCAATGTTTACATATTGGTTCTTTCTAGACCTGTTATAAATGTTTGGAATAAAATTAAAACTATCAGATGTTACTAGTATAAATAAATGATAACACATTTATGCAAGACAATGTATTTATCTATCACACTTGAAAAATAGCAGATAGTTTCAACAATTTGATACTCTTTCTCAGAGCTGTTATAAACACAATACATTCATAAATAAAAATATAAAAAATTATATATATAAAACAAATTTTTATAAATATTAAAACAACATTAATTGATTAGTTTAGTCCAATCTGATTTTTCTACATATTTATATCAAATTAAATGTGACTAAATTTTCAATTCTAATTAATTAATTTTAAAATAATTAACTTCAAATGCTTTACATGTAACATATATCTTTATTTTTTTAAAATATATGTTGTTATTATTATTATTGTTATTATTATTATTATCACAACTTTTTAATGATAGTTAATGGTACATACGTATTACCCTTCATCTGAAGTTCACCAGACATATTTTTTTAATTCTCCATTTTTAGAAACATTAAATAAATTTGGAAAACAATATGGCTGATTAGAAACTGTCATATTTAATATTTTATTTTTTAAATATTATAAAAATACAACAAATTACACAAAATTACCACAAATAATTGTAATTAAAATAAATTTAATATAGCTGCTGTAACTGTAACAGTTACAAATTGTATGACTTTACTATAACATTTAAATAATTGAATAATTAAAATTTATTGATATGCTACTAATGTTGGAGAATAAAAAAAACAAATAATAAATTTTCTTTTGTCTTACTACTTCCTCTATAATTATTTGCTATGTATTTATAACTTGTTTTTTTTTTTTTTTTTTAGAAAAACAAAGATTTGCCAGTACTTAAGATTTAACCATATATAAACATTTGGGTTCGGAAAGAATAAGTGGATTCATTTTATTCTTTCTTAAATGCTATATATTGTATTGGCAGTCAAAGTATTCATTTATTATTTAACACTCGTAAAAGCGCATGTACAATAGCTGTAAAAGGCTGATATTTAATGTATTACAATTATAAACATCATGCTATATAAATAGATGCTTATTTAAAAAATAAAGATGAAAATTATTAACTCTTAATATTCTATTTTTTAAATATCAATTGATTTAATATCTTTTTTATCAATTAATAACTATCCATATATACATTGAAAACTAAATCAAAAACATTTTTGTACCTGAATTCTTATTCATACTAGGTTAAATTATCTCTTCTAAAAACTTGTTCATTCCCACTTTATTCTAGTTTTTTAATTCTTTTAATAATGTTAATAATATCTGGTTGTTGTTTTTCCTCTATGTGTTTTTTTGACTCTCGCTTATCTTCAACATAATCTCTACATACTCTGATATATG
Source organism: Epiperipatus broadwayi (assembly GCA_028023455.1). Taxonomy (NCBI): domain Eukaryota; kingdom Metazoa; phylum Onychophora; class Udeonychophora; order Euonychophora; family Peripatidae; genus Epiperipatus; species Epiperipatus broadwayi. The sequence goes on along the minus strand of JAQFVV010012444.1, from coordinate 3,890,655 downwards.
AATTACAATGTGTGTGTGTGTGTGTGTGTGTGTACAGCTCTTCTGTATGTATTTAAATAAGCACGAGTAGAAAACACTTTCTAATCATTTTTCTTTCCAAAAACATTATATTTAAGTTTTTTAATATTACATTGCTTTTATTTAAAACAAAATTTAATTCTAAAATTATTTTTATCCATGATATTTTTAAATGTGCTTATAATTGTTTATTTTTTAATTGCAAAAAAATCTATTGTACATTAATTTAGTTTTATTTAATATTTGTTTTTAATTCTCCTTTTTGTCTTATAGCTTTTAAAACATTTTCTAAAACTGAAGCACATTATTTGTGAAACGACCACATCATTTGCTATATCTAGATAACTTAAAAGGTCCTATTCATTTTTTTTTCTTGTTGCTTTAATCCCTAAAATACTTCCTGTAAAACTTCTGTAAAAGGTTTGTGATCATCCTATTGTACTTTCTTACTACTGTTAATTATCTTATGTAGTTTAATCACTGTTGTTGAATTTTGATTAATTATTTTCCAAAATTTGAAAATATATTACTTTCACAAATTATCATTTTCATTATTTAATCTACACCAAGACACAAACTATAAAGATTTTTCAGAAATTTGTCAAATCAAAATATATCCAAATTGTTTTAAATATAAAATACACAGACAAATTTAATCTACACCAAGACACAAATATATAAAGATTAAATATTGAAAAAATTATTAATTTTACAAAATAAATTTACTTTATAAGACATTGTGAAATAATGTCTTATAAGTTAGATTTATTTTGTAATGCCTAATATTTGCTATGTTTAAATTTATTTCTATTTTTTTAATTTAAATGTTGGAAACTATTATACTTTATATATTTATGTATATTTTTTGCTATACTTATTAGCGTCCTCTATAGCTTATGGCTACTTCATTGAATTTAAGGCTCTATAAAAGTTTTGTATTTCTTGTGGTTTTCTGAAATTTTTCCTTGTGAAAACCTCTTACTTTAAAAGTTTATCCCCTTACTTTACTGCTCAATTAAGAGTGGATAAATTATTCAGTACTGAAAAGGCTTACAGCTGTTTCCAAGAATCTTCAATGGAACAAGCTGAAGAAAAAGCCATCTTTGAAATTCAAGTCAACTCGGGATTTTGCTCTCTGCAACCAACCTTACCATCCAGAGATGATACAGTCAAAGAGAAAGTGATTTTTTTTCAAAAGTTCATAACAGAGAACTCCCAGTCCAAATTTCAAGCCAATAGTGTTTAAAATGAAGACTCCAGTGATATTGTTAGAAATTTAGATTTCCCAAGCTTGGAAATTAGCAACGGTTAATTTTCTTTTAATTTTCCTCATAATTCTAATGTTTCTCAAAATCATAATAATAAAACTGATAAAAATAGGAAAATTAACATAGTGTCTTCCAATTTAAATGCCTCCCCTTCCCCATATCAAGCCAATATACTAATTAATAGCAAGCCCTCCTATGCTAATGTTACACAGGCAGGCCTTGGAGATCCTAACGTTATGGCATGGGAAGCTTCAAAAAATCACAAAGATTTCTTCACTTTAATTGATGAAGAGGTGGAAGGGAACTTTACTGATAACTACTGCAATCCCAAGGTTCTTAATCTAAATTTGGAGCAAAAGGACATTGACTTGATAGTAAACAGATTTAATAATACTATCCCCCCCCCCCCAATTACATAAATCCTTTCTTAACTTTCACAGTGAAAACACCTTAATCTTGGTTGTTACCAACCCTTCATGTGATCTATATAAACTTCCAAGCAATGAGCTATATAATAACAAAAAAACTATGGACCCTGATTCATAAAATTCTGCAACATTCTAATAATCGTTATATAATAATTGAATTCAACAACCTGACTCAGAAATTACTCTTCCAGAAAACTTTCAAATACCTTGATGGGAAAATTATTTGCAACATTAATATGAATCATTCTACAAATTTTGTCAGGCAAAATCAAGAATTGTTATTTTAAATTTAAAGAGAATGATTTACAGCAATTACTTAAGCCCTATGGCAAGGTCTCAAGTTTGAGATACCAAATGATTAAGGGCATAGACCTAATATATACTAATACTGCCTTTTTTGAACTCTGCATAAAAAATCAAACCCCAATGACATTCCTACTCTCTACAATGCAGACACTTCCCCTCTTGTCATCACCTTCTGTGGCATTCCTCTGCAGTGTTTATTCTGCTGCCAGAGAAGTCATTTGGTGAAGGACTGTTGGCCAGGATCTGCCATAGTTGCAAATGGATTAAAAAAAACATACCACTGTAACTCTGTTCCAGTGATGCAGACTGTGGATACACCTACTTCCAAGCCTGACCTTACAGCATCTGAAGCAGCAAAAAATTCCACCTACCTTCTATCGACTCCTGTTGACGAAATTTCTCCTAACTCTTTACCATCCCCTGCACACTCTATGAATATGTTGGATGAGTCTTTTGAGTCAGCATCTTTGATCATAGAGGAGACATCTTATTTGCCTCAGTCCACAAAAAGGAAGGCAAAAGAACCGAATACCGGTACCAAATCTTCTGTGAGAAAAACATGCTCCAAAAAAAACAAACAGCAATAGGGTTAGCTCCTCAGATACTGAATACCTGGCTCCAAACAACCAGGAAAAAAATGCAGATAGCCAAGGAAACAATTGTGACTTACCCAATAAGGACCTAGGCAAATCTTTTCAAACCCATGTTTCTATTAAGGATAATAAATTGCAGCCACCTAAGATCTCCAAAACAACAAATACTGAACCAAAACCCATTGATGACTTGCACTCCAAAGAGTCTATTGATGAGATCTCTGGACAGACTATGAATTCTCAAGAACCCAGTGCTGGAGTATCTTCCATGGGTGGCTGGCGATCCGGAACATCAGGGGTGAAAGCTAGTATCCATCCCCTTAGCAGAACCAGTAATTGCTGAGTGTGTAAACACATATACATTAAATGCTCATTCAATCATTTCCAAATTTCCACTACTTGTCCAATAAAAACAATATAATTTTCTGTTGAAGTAATGCCCCATGAAACTCAAAACATCAGGAGTTAATATTCTTTTTTTTTAATTCTAGTCTTTATAAATCATCTTTAATTGTAACATTTGATTATCACCAACAGTAAATCACATCATGGATAAAGGCAACAAAATATTAGGGTCAAAATTCAGTCATTTCAACCTCTACATTACACTATATAAATCAACAGTTGCTTTCTAGCACTTTGAATTGACTTTTGAATGCCATTCATATTTGAATTCTGGAATTGATAAATCATCCTGAATTGTAATATTATATTACTATCAGTAGTTAATTATCTCATGGATTAATGCAACCAAATCAATACTGTCTAATTGCAATTTGTCATTTTAAGTTCTACATTACATTATGTAAATTAACAGTTGCCTTGCTGACCTTTGAATTGATGGTTATATAGCATATAATATAAGTGTGTATTTTCCTATTATATATATTAAAGTTCTTGACTTACATAACAAGAGGAAAACTTAGTTGCCAGCTATTGAAAATTTTGGTTATTTTCACTGTGATTTACATTGAGATTGGGGTGGTTGTTTCACTCATCCTTCCTGCTGGGATGAGTGAGTCTTGTGGTTGGGAGGGTCCTGGGGCCTTGGGCCCCAGCCATTGGGAGGCTAGCTGGGTTGTGAATGCTTTGGGTATCATTGCGGGCATTGACTTCTCATTTTGGTGGGGGATGATATGTTTCATTGTGTTCTGGTTTCTGTATTTTGCATTGGTAATCAGCAGTCACTTTATAACATTGGAATTCTATCAATAGTTATCCATCTTATGGATTAATGTTTCTAGATTTCACTGGATAAATTATGGATAAATTCAATCTGTTAATTGGTTTTCCATAAAAGATTTTGTAAATCAAAAGTTACTGTGTAAAACTATGAAATGTTCTTCAAATTGAACATAAGGTGTGCTGGTTATTGAAAACTTAGAGATTGCTGCTGTGATTTTACCTTTTGTCTCAAACCATTGTTTAACTCATCTTTGTTGCCTGGATGGGGGAGTCTGGTGGCTGGGAGGATCCCTGGAGCCCTAAGTCCTAGTTTTCAGGCCAGCTGGGCAGAGGGTGTGAGGGGATCATTGCTGGCATAGACTTTCACATATCTGGGGCAATGGAGATGATGATGGTTGGAATTTTGTATTGCACAGTGTAAATCAACAATTATCTTGGACTGGGACTGCAGTTACACTCATCTTTGCTGTCTAGATGGAAGAATCTGGGGTTGGGGGTCCCTGAGGCCTAAATCCTAGCGTTATGAGGGGCAACTAGGATGAGGGTATGAAGGGATTGTTTCAGGTGCTGGTTTTCTTTTTCTCTGGATGGAGGGAGGGTGATGTGTCCATTGTGGTTTCAATTTCTCAGTTATAGTCTGTGAATCAACATGTACTGAGTAAAATAACGAGTTAAACTTTGTGTAACACACGATATAATCATGGAAACTCGAAGATTTGTAACAAGATAACACACATCATAGAACATTTTTCTTCTTTGAATACCATTTAATGTATCCTGTTTTTAATCTTATCATGAGTTGTAATCAAATTACAGAATAAAATTTACTATATTTTATAAATAAATAAAATTTCTGAACAATTTTTGCCTTAACAAAGATTATAGTAAATAATCAAAATATTGGTATGTGGACTTAATATGTACAAAAATGTATTGATTTTAAATTAATATTTTGAAGTTTTAAAACTTGAATCATAATTAAAATGTTCACAGAGTAAAGTATCATTGCAGAATCTATAATTTTAATGCAAAATGATTTCATATTTTTTCTTAGTTCCTTTTGTGCGATGTGTGCTACTGTAAATCTCTTTTTTAAATTCTCCACAAACTATTTGTAGTTGATAACAGACATTTATTTATACTTTTTAATATAATCTTTTTCTGCTTTTATAAGTATCACTATCATTACATGTCTTCATGTAGCTCCATCAAGTGGTAGAGTTATGCCCTGGATTGAAGCCTAATCTGCTACCATTGGTGCTTAAATATCATATGATGTCTTGGTCCACTATGAACATTTATTTATTACTACAGTATATCTAATATTTTCTTATAATTTAGGTATGCATAACCTAGTATAAGGTGATTGGTTCTTTTCAAGCTGTCTGTAGTGACAACTTCTGAATTAATGCATGTCTTAGGTAACATTATTATTTAGTTATTAATCACATAAATATTAAGATCCTAGGGTGTCTGAATCTTGAAGAAGAATAAAATAACACAATGCATGTCATTGTGTTTTGTATATTTGTCAATCATTTTCAATGATCACAAAATCTTACAAAACATTATTATAAGTTGACGCTTCACTGCCATGTATAGTGTGAAGTATTTCAAATATGTTTTAGACAGTTGAAAAAAAAATCTAATTTAAACATGTTGTTCATTGTAGGTTAAGCTATGTAACATACTAACACAATGTTTGGGGTAAAAAGTAAAATATGTCAAATATATGCATTGAGAACTAATTGCCTATTTACTGAGTCATACTGCGTATGGGATGTAGTCTTGACAATAGTTTTTATCTGCTTTTTTAGAAGTATTTACAATAATAAATGCTAAGAAAAGAGTAAATTAGTGTTCAATGTTTTTTCACATAAAAATAAACTAAAGATTAATAATCATAAATTAGAAGAATTTAACAACAATTAATTTAGTCAGATTGTTAATATAAATAATTAGTCGTAGATTTGGATGGAGCATTTTTTATATAAATAATATGGTATTAAAAAAATGTATCTATGTGTTTGAAATAAAAGGATTTTGATTGACATTTTACCATTGTGCCATTTCCTGCATGCGGATATAAGACTTTGCTGCTTATCAATAAAAGTGGCTTCACTAACTAAAATATGAAAAGGCGTTTGCTGAAAATAACAAAGAGGGATTCAAAATAAGGTATGTGAGTGAAAGAACAAACATTTAATATTAATCTCATCGAATGAATTAAAGAGAAAATAAAGTTGAGTTGGACATGTCTAAAAGAGATGATATTATATGAACCACTGATGTTTTAAATGGAATTGCAAAAAATTGTAGTAGATTTTTAAAAAAAAGTTTATGCAAACCAGAGTAATGTAAAAAAGGAGATATATAAATCAAAGAAATTGAATTAAATTTGGAAACTCCTTCATTTTGCAATGAATCAGTCGTAGCTGAAAATTATGATTGTTTAATGATTCATTTAATTTCTGAATTTTTTTTGAGAACTTAATTGCATGTCTGACTTTTTTTATATATTCTAGGGAGCAATCTTCTTAATGTTTGTGTATTATCTATTTTGTAGAGTTTTTTCATACAAATTGTAATATCGTACTAATATAAAAATACTGTTTATATCAATGAGAATTTTACTGTCTTCTTTGATCTTTTTTTTATTTGACAAGACATTAATTTATATTATTAGCACTTTTGTTCATAATTCAAGAAAGAATCATGATTTTTTCCATCTTACTTTTAACTTCTGCATTGATCCACTCTTTTACTCTGTTCCAGAGCTATCTATCAAAAGAAGGAATAAACAATGCATTCAAAGTGATAATATAAACCAAATTTGCAGAACAATTTTGTCCACTGACTTGTATTAGTCAAGAATATTGGATTGCACATGCATATTGAGTACCATTTTTAATGTTTTAATACTAATCAAAGTAATGAGTTGAAAGTTTCTAACATACCAAGGGATTTGAATCCAAGATAACTTACTTACAATCTCTATTAAACTGCTTCAAGGTTACTAACTATATATTTTAATGGCCTTAGTTATAGAATCACCTTTGACTCTGTAAAAAATATTATACACCAAATAAACATCACATGTTTCTTCAAGCTTACATTCAACTTCTAAATGAAAAGCATTTTAATCCATTCTACTCTAGAAACATCTGTTATAACATGAAAAATCAAATTCCAAAGTAACATATAATTGATCCACTAAAATAAATAGTAGCTGATCTAATGTCAGATCAACCACATTGACTTAGGTTCATCACCTTGCAGTACTTGAAACATTTGATTTGTTTTGGAATAATATATAAAAAGTAAAGATTGTTTTTCATTGTGATTATGCAACCTATTATTTGTCACTAAAAAAAACACCAACCAGACAGTTTGGTATTTGACTGATATTATTGTCTGATGTCTATGACAACTGATGTTGCTAGAGTAGATTAGTTGAGTAGATTACTGCTCTCAATCCAATTATTTTCTGTACCATTTTACAAAAATTTTATATATTCAATTCTAAATGGATCATTTAATTATTTTTTTACATTCACTCATTACCTTATCTCAATACAAATTTACTGTTAGTTTATTGCCTGTTTTGTTGTGATTCTGTTTTGCTTTTAGTAAAACACCTGTTAAATTTTTACATTTTATTTAAATTTGAACCATCATCAATCTTTTAATATTGTAAAATGATTTATACACATTGTATCTCAGTGAAAATGTGACTGGTTCTTTCTCCAAGCTATCTGTAGTAGTAGTGATAGGTTATGCAGTGACATAATTTAGTTATTCAACTCATTTTATCAATTACATGAAATGTAGCAATGTGTTTCATATTTCAATAACACTGTGTTTCATATTTCAATCTATGATAGATCAATGTACTAACATTAAATGTTGTTTTAAATTAGACCAAACTATGACTAGACATTTGAAATAATTCAAACTATCGATGGAAATAAAGCCATGAGTCACAAATTTTATGATGACAGGGAGAGCATTGAAAACAATCTAAGAAGTTACAAAACATTATTACATGTGATATGATGTACTGTAGCTTCTCCTTAAACGAAGTCAAGAATCTCTCAGCAATTATGCCCAGAGAAACCTGTTAGCTACTTTATTTTACATTTCCCAGTTTAAGTTTTCCCATATTCTGCTCCATCCCATTTCCACATCATAATCTTTGTCAACTCTATGGCCTTTATATCTAAACACCCCTTATCTTTTCCCAAACCCAACATAAAAACCAATAATCCACTTTCTGTATAATCACTTTTTTCATATTTATTCTTCCATAACTTCATTATATGTGCCCTTTCTGTTTTCAAGCATTTACATTCAATTAATAGTTGCCTAATATTTTCTATTCTTTCCTTACATAATTTACAGACTAAATCACCCATATTTTTCTATTTACATGTATATTCTTTTGTTGCTAAAGATCTTGTTCTAGCCTTTAACAATAAACTACTTTCCTTACTATTATCATATATTAACTCGCACCTGATATTCTGTTTATTTCTATATATATTTAAACTCTTTACTCTCAATACTAATTCTCCATCTCTCTAATTCCCTATTCTTTATTAATAAATCTATTATTTTATCCCATTCCTTACCACTATAACACTCAATAATCCTCCTAACACAATCATCCCATCTTTTGTACAAATATATTGATATAAATTCTTTATCCAAATCTTTTGCATACCTCATTACCTTTCTCACCCATCTTGTTGCCTGCCCTTTACTCATAACCCAATTAAATACTATTTTGGCTATTGCAATCTACAAAGCATTTTCATTTTACTTTTTGCATCTCTCATATGAAAACTTGACCATCCCATTTCTCCTTGAATTATCTCTCTTGCTGTCCATACATCTGCAACCAATGCATGTCTTCCTACTTCCCTTTGAACTTTTTCTAAGTAATTTAATACCCCTTTACTAACATATATAGCATCATTACCATATGTTAACCATGCTACTGCAACTCCCATATAATTCTAGCTACATCATATTTATTTTATGAAAACACTGTTAATTTCTTTATCTTGTGGTAAATAAGTAAACTACTTTGTTGTGTAACTCATGCATTGAACATTGCAGGCAGCCTTGAAAGAAAACCAATCATCTTTTGATTGAGATACACTTGTGTATGTTTTAATTTAAACTTACATAAATATTTCTGAAACTTAAAGATATCATTTGTTATTATAATCTTTAATAATTTGTTTCTGGTTGGCTTTGCATTAGCACATATTTTATATATCACTTCATCGATGGTCACTTCCTGCATTAAATCTATTAGACATACTATAATCATAAAACACATAATTTCTGGTAGTCAAATTTATTCAATTCTACCATAGCTAAATTTTTTCTTATATTTTTTGTGCTTTGTATTGTTTTTAAAAAAAAAATTAAAACTCTGCTGATATTTTTTTTCCTTATAAATTTCACAAGTCTAAATAATTTCACATTTCTGTTACTTTATGTCATATTATACATCTTAATGGTTATTTTATAATGCAGCTTCAAATTTAATTTGCAAACATCATTTAATATTCAGATAACTAATCAAATAATTTATTGCTCCAGAAATGTTAGCGCTTGGGCTCTAGAATCTGCGATAACTATCCCAATCTACGTAGGCTTGGCAAATTATCATGATTATGGTCAAATATAACCACTTTTTTACAGTGAACATTATGCAGATACTTATTCAAAATTATCCATAACACTTTTGTTTAAGATGAATAATAGATCATATGGCCAATAAAACATAACATGACTTTAGCTTATATATATATATATTGCTATTCACTAGTAAAATTGTATACTCCTTTATCATCACGTGTAAGCATTAGCAGTGCTGGAGAAAAGTTGCATGAGATCCAAAAGATTCAAGAGCATTGTTCAAAAAAATTCACAAATCATAAACTAGAAATTAGACTGAAGGCATTTGGATAAGACAGCACTAGGTAAGAATTTAATAATCACTAGCATTTGTTAATTAGTAAACCTTACACTAGATGGCATAACAGTAAGGAGAATAAAAACATTGATTTAATAGACATTTTCTAATTTTAGCATTAAAAGTTTTTATTATCATTTTATAATATTTTGATCCTTTCAATTGCAAATATAGAAAAGTCCTCCATTTTTTTCATTGAAATGAAGATTTGTTGAAGAAATAAACATGACATATTTGCATCTTCCACTAAATTGAATAATTAATCTTATATTCTTTATATCACCAATCTCTACAATGTTATTTGCTCATTTTTATTTATAATGAATCCCTCCATAATTGTATTTTTAATAAATGTGCCTTTATAATAAAACAAGTATTCACTGTCTAATCAGTCACTGCTTCACCTTTTGAAAGTTAGTCATGATTGAAGGTAACCAAATGTATAATAAATTCCGAGCTCTTATTTCTTATAATGCTGTATATGCTATAATTTTTATATGGCCATGTTTAAAATGACCTATAGACAAAAGGGATATTAAACATAAAGTCATTAACAAATATTTATTTGGAAGTTTGTAGCATTTTATTTGACTGATTCCCAGTTCTTTATTTCATTGTTTTTTTTTTTAAAAATTTAACAAAGGTCTTTGTTAAAAAAAAGTAAGACAATAATGTTATTTTAACTCCAATCTCAAAATAAAAACAGCTTATCATCATGCTAAGTGTTAGTGAAAAAGTCATATTTGTTTATTTCTGAATGAACATCCACATGGTAAAACAGCTGAAAATATATAACATAAATCATAGATACATAATGATGAATATATTTCTCGTGTCTTCAAAAAAATTCAACAGGTGTTTCTGGCTAAAACTTTCAAGCTTCTACACAGAATTTTTTTTTTTTTTTGGTCCCAATTTTAGAAGTCAAACCCAAGTCAATATATACTATATTCTTCTATCTGCCACATATATTTTATAGTGATTTTCAAAGTTCATTACTATAAAATTTACAGATCTGTATTTATTTATGTTTATGAAAATCCTCAATTATAATAACATTAAAATTTATTCAAAAACAAGTTACATTTTTTAATATCAAAATAATTTACATATATATCTATTCATAATGTGCCAAGATTATCAACCCAAGGAATTTTTAGTCTTCTATCAAGGCAATCCCTATAAATAAAAGGTGGAATGATTGCTGGTGTTGATAAACTTGAGCTATTCAAATCAAGTTTATTATCTAAATAATTAAATTTAAGAAAATTTGAAAAGATTAAAAATGAGTATTTATTAGTCTGCTTTCAAAACATCTTGTATTTGTCTAGAAGTATAAAATTCTTAATCTGCTATAGTTCAAATGTCAATTTTATTGTCTATATTAAAGTTTTAAATCAGATTAAAGTATGAAATACACTTTTTTATTCATAGAAATTGCCTTCTTAACAGATTGAAGATTCCTGGTATTGATAAACTTGGGTTATTATTGTGCAACTTACAGTTGTAAACCATCTAACTTTGTGGGAAATCAAATTTATTATTTAAATAATAATTAAGTTTAATGGGGTTTAAAAGTATTAAAAGTGACAACTTATTAGTCTACTTTCAAAACAGAATATATTTTCTTGTTCAATGTTTTTTTTAACTTTTTTGAATTTAATATAACACAATCTATCACAGTCAATGTGTCAACTCTCTTGTCTAGATTACTATCTTAGGCTAGAGTGAAAGCTGATTTTCAACCTTTTATTCATAATTCAATTTCCATTTTCTACTTATCTTTATATTATTAAATACTTTTTTTTATTAATTTCATATTTTATCTTAACATTTCCTCTATATTCTTCATTTTAAAAAGTCTTCTGATTATTTCAGTCTATCAATTTAAATATGGATATTTACATTTAATTACTCTCTTTTGATTAAAAATGTCTAAATTCCATATCATTACAATTGCTTATACTTAAAATATATTTTTCTTTTTCTAATCAACTTCTCTTTATTTCCTGCATGATTTAATGCACTGGTACAGTATCAAATCCTGGATCATAAAACCTCCAGATCTCTGGCACTCAACCTCTTATGAACTCTCAAGCAATAAAACCCTTTGATTATTTTATAGGCTTTAACTTGTTAAGAAGTGTTACAGTAATATAACGATCTCCTGAAAAAAAAAGTTTTTGAATGTGTCAAAAATAAACATCCAGACTTATATTTTATATATTTATTAAAGAAAATGTATTTATGTAATATTAAAAAGCTTTGATGAAAGATACTACTTTAAATAATTTATTGAATAATGCAAAAACAGCTTTTGATAAGAATACTATTCCTGGAGTAGTTTATATTGTACCGTCTACAAGTAGATGGTCCAAAGATATTGGCATTTAAAATATTTAAAAGCTAAAAAAGAAAAAAAATTAAAGATCTTTTAAATTGACACATTTTAAACTTTTTTTTTTTACTTTGTGTAATTTAGTTTTTTTTTAACATACAATGAGAGTTGATTCTTTTTGTTTGAAATTATTTATCTATAATTCTATTAAAACTTAAAATTGGAAAGGAATTTCAAAGTAAAAGATTACAATCAATAAAACATTTTTGAAGCTAATTAAAGATGGTGGAATTATGTAAAAAAAAAAAAGACTTTGTAACCTAAAGCTAATTAAGAATGTACAAGATTATAAACCTAAGCATCATGATAATAATAACGTGTGCAGACGTTTCAAAAACTGGATCGAGGTATAAAAAGAAGAGGACAACTTCGATCTAGGTCTTTCTTTATCTTCTAGTTACATGGCTTAGAGTTGGAAGTTTCTGTGAGTGTAATCTCTGGCAGCAGTATACTTCTGCACAGGTATGCCAATTGCTGACTGAAGCCATTACCCAAGAATGGAAACAAAGCCTCATGAACACCATAATAAAGAGGTTATCATGACCAAGCTCCAGCTATAGCATGGACTGATAATTGAAGATGCCTGCAGGAGAGACCAATTATAATTTCTATGAACTCGGAATCCCATAAATCTATACAAACTTACCAGTAAGCTAAACTATTCATATCCCAATAGTGACAAAATTAAGTTTGCAAACAATTCTTAATATAAACTTGTAATATAACTCCAATAAAGACATTCCCTGATTTATGACATCTCAATCCATGGATTGTTTAAAAAGAGAACTGAAAGAAATGAACTGTATTGATTATATAAAATGATTTCCTGGATTAGCATGCGTGGTCCTTTTTAAATAATAATAACTATTTATTAAATATTTTAATTAAATAATAAAATATTTAACTTTTAAGATAAATATCATTTGTACATTATTAATTTTAGTTATTTATTTTAATTTATTAGAACTTGAATGTATAATTTACCCTTTGCCAATATTTATTAATTAAGCCCCGGGAATAATATCTCAAAAAAAATAATAACCTTAGCTTTGGTAAACTAAGACCCAGGTTTTTTTTAAAAAAATCATTTTTCTTTTAATTTATGATGTGTGATGCGATGAATTTCAGCGGATTCTCATATGAATCGTGGCACCCTTATAAAAATAAATAAAAGGCTGATTCCACCATTAGTGTAAATAGAAATAATTGGTAGACCAGTTAATCAAGAAATATAGCTATGTTTTATAGAAATATGAATGAAATATTTGCATTTTCTGTATTCATAGCTTAATTAATTATCACTAAACTTACAGTGAGTAAAAGAAGGCCTACCAGATCCATCAAAACATGGAAAACATTACAATATTATTCCTTGCTTTTTGCAAAAATAATGTACGTTGGTCAAAGTAGCTTGAACTTAAATGAAAGGATAAAAGTTTACATAGTAAAATACAATCATGTTACTGGCATTATATATTTATGAAAGATGTTTAGGTCATAAAATTATGTTTGAGTAGACTAAAGTCGTTTTATTTGAAAGGTATAAAATATACAAAAGAAGGTCATCATTCATTGATGATATTATACTAATATTTCAAACCAGCTATAACATCCAAGTTGTGATGAATATCTTAGAAAAATTTCAGGCTGAAACTGGCTCAGTTATTCAACCAATAAAGTTTGCAGCCTGGCAGTTAGCTACAGGTAAAAAATACAAACTAACTTTATGGCTCTCCCATCTGCTTTTTTGGGCACACCATTATATATGTCCAAGACAAAGCTGAACATTTTACTTGAATAAATTAATTATTACAAAAATATAAATTTTCATCACTTAAATTATATAAAATTACAAGAGCATTAATTTTTTAATTCTATTGTTTCAGGGATTTTGGCATACTATGCACCCTGGGTAGCCCTACATAATAAAACAATACTCAGAATAAATCAGATTGCAAAGAAATATGTCTGGGGTAGAGCTTCAAAATGGATCCCAATATCAACCCAGCAGATGCCAATAGAAAAAGAAAGTCTTAACCTGATTGATTTAGGGCTATATGTATCTTACATCAATGCAAGTACATTTATTAACTTAATTAAAATTCAATTTCTTGGGCCTTTGGTTGATCATGCTGGCACCTTTAATGAAATTGGATGTAAGGAAAGATCTTTTATAGCTGACCTGTTTATTGTTTATAGGAATATCCAGAATGATCTGAATGTGTCCAGTTTGGAAGGTAATAAATATAAAGACTTAATCATTTTAAAAATCATTACAATGCATGGTTGGATATAAAAAGAATGTGTTGAAAAAGTTCCACTCTATATATGCACCCCAATCCTACTTGAAATTTGTTTTCAAATTAATGAATGGCTTGTTTCCAACCACTAAGGCTCTAAATGAAAGACTACATTTGAATTTGGATCCAATCTGTTTACTATGCAAATCTGGTGATAAAACTTTTGAGCATCTATTCGAAGAAAGTTTGGCATTTGGGCAGATAAGAGCTAGAGTGTTCCACAGACCATTCATAAACTTAAAACTTCTACTTAGTCAATACATTGAGAAATTGAACCCCCACAATGAAATGATGACTGAGCATACACTTAAGACAATATGGTATATAAGATGTACTATGATATTCAATAACAAGAAATTCAACTGGCTAAGAAAACAATATGGTGATTGGGAAACTTATATTTATCAATGTCTAAGATACTTGCCAAGGAAGATGATGAATCAAATCTGGGGTGGTCCTGGAATAACTCTATGTAAGATTATCAGATAAACATTTGTCTTGAGTAAAAGTTGGAATTCTTTTGGATGGTTTATTCCTTAGGCTAATCAAACATTTCATTACATGCTTCACTCATTTGAGTTGCATTTCCTTGATGTCTTACAGTCTCCTTCTATTCCATTCTTACAAATCAATCTCCTTGAGTTGAAAATAACTATTTAATAGCTTGGAGCCCTTTCATCTTAATAGTGGAATACACCTGGGTCTCTTTTTATATGGACTTATTTAACACGATTTTGAAGTTACGCGATTCGTGTTTCACTGGAAGTCAAACTCCGATAATGCGCTATTACTTTAAATAATAAATTTCACGCACTTATGTTATATTGAAAGTAATAGCACATTATTGGAATTCAATTTTCATTTTAGTAATTTCAATATTTTCAGTGCTTTATAATAGTAAGATTTTATGCAATAATGAAATTAAAATCATGATTTCCACATTTTATGTATACACATATTAAATTTTACAAGATTATAATGTAAATTTGTTCAAACATTGTGTGTGTTAATTTTGCATTTTAAATCACATTCTGTTTTTGCTTTTTAAAAAAGAACGTAATCAATTATTAATCATTTAGTGTCCACAAGTTTATTTTTAAAAGGTGAGTAATAGCAGTGAAACGAAATTTGATTTTTAAACGGAATTGAAAATTAAAGACAAAAATAAAAGTTTAGATACAGAAGGAAATGTAGAAAAACATAATGAAACAGAAGTGGAACCTGTTCCTTTCACTGCAAAAATGATTCGAGAAGATCTTCAACTTTCTAATCAGTTGGCAAATTGTTTTCTTATAAATGACACTAATCACGAACGTGCTCTTAAATTCCAACGAGAGCTGAATGGTTGTATGTCTGGATATCGCGTTCATAAACAATTAATAAAATCATTATCTCAAAGATTAATTACTAATTATATTGTCACCAGAGAACAACACAACATGAGAGTGAAGTTGGTGCTAGTTGTATTTCCTCTTGTGAAGAATCAAAAACCAGTTTGCAAACGAACTTGTTTACTGGTAAATAGTGATAATAATTAAAACATGTATTTAAAAATGTATGCATAAAAATACATATTGTTTTGAATAAAATTAAATATTACAGTTAAAAAATAGTTTAAAAAGTTTGTCTTGTATCAATTTTTTTCAAATTTGAAATTTTTTATTAGTCATATTTTATTTCCTTATTTTTTTTTTTGCGCGAATTTTAAAGTAATTTTACATTGGTGCTTTGCTTTTACGTGAATTTTAAAAAATCACAGACCGCACCCCCCTTTTTTAATGTAAGTTATGTCTATTTTTGCGCAATTTCATTTGCGCATGTTTTCTGAGGAACCTATCTATCGCGTAAAACGAGACCCAGGTGTATATCAATTTCTTTGGGTTTTGATATACAAAACTGTAACATATATTTATCATTTGTTTAATTACTTGAATAAATTGTAAATATTTATTTTGTTAATAAAGTTTTTTTATTATAATTAATTAATATATATATATACACACACACCTGGGTCTCATTTAATGCAGTAGATAGGTTCTGCAGAAAACCTGCATTAAAAAAATTGCACAAAAATAGACAACTTACCTTAAAAAATGGGGGATAGGTTCTGTAATTTTCAGAAATCATGTAAAAGTAAAGCAACAAGGAAAAATTACTTTAAAATTCACATTAAAAAAAATAATGAAATAAAGTATGACTAATAAAAAATTTTAAATATTTGAAAAAAATTAATACAAGACAAACTTTTTTTATTAACTACAGTATTTAATTTTTCATTTTTTCATACATATTTTAATCATTACTGCTATTTGACAATATGCATTTGTTTGTGAACTGGTAAGATTCATGACAAGAGCAAGTACAAGTAGTGCCACTTTCACTCTTGTGCTGTGTTAATGGTTTTCTAATGGCAATGTAATCTGTGATTAAACTTTGAGATGATGATTTTATTAATTGTTTATAAAGTTCATGATATCCAGACATATAACTATTTATCTCTCATTGGAATTTAAGAGGTTGTTCATTGCAAAAAACTCAGATTTCAGCATTTTCTGACATTTGTCTTTGTCTCACATATCAACCTAAAATTTATGATTAACTGATTTTTACATATCAGAAAATAATAAATTTGTCTTTTTTTGTTCACTACTGAAATAAATTTTAAATGTTCACATTTTGTTTCTATATTTAAAAAAATGAGATTGCAATCAAAACAAAAAGATTATACATTATCATTAGAAAGATTATTTTCAGTTTACAAAATCAATAAAATCTTCCTTATTTATTTTAAAAATTGAAAACATTATTTATTTCTGTTATATCTAACAAAATACATTTTAAATGTTTAAAATTTTTTAATATTTATTGCGATATTTTTATACATAAGTATAAATCTATTATTATTATTTACTCATTAGTATAAGTCGGTTATTTACATAGAAGCTAAGATTCTAAATCCAACTTCAGGCCATATTCACGTTAGCTGCTAATATAATGTTATATTTTTGAAAAAAAAAGTATTTAAAGTCAAAATAAGTTATTAATTTAAATTTCTTGATATCTAATAAATATAGTGAAATAAGAAAAATATTAAGAAGAAATATGAATTGCATAACTTCAAAATCACATTAAAATAATCTGCATAAACCAAGACCCAGGTGTATATATAAAAAAGATTTAAAGAATCTTTATTATTAAAAATGTGTTATACTGACAAACTTATTTAAAAGTTGTTTTAATAATAAAGATATTTGAGATGTAAATGAGAGTTATGGGAAATATACTTAGTATAGATTTCTAGTTGTGTTTATATTCCTTTGCACTTGAGAAGTCTGCCTTAGCAGCAAAATCAATTGGTTGTGGAAACATCTTTAGTTTCTTTTTAAAGTTTGGATAGTTTTGTTTTATTTTCAACTTCATTTACTGATTTATTTTTATTGACTAATTTAGTTTTTGCTTTTGATATTCATAGTTGTATAATTAAGTCATTCAAAATTAAAATTTAAAGTAAAAAAAAACATTTTAAAACATTCTTTTAAAAAATGTTTTGCATATGCTAATTTTTAAATCAATACCATAATGAATTTCTGTATTTTAACCTGCAGGACATGCAGTATATTATCTTATTATCAATATTTTTTTACAAAAGAGATATATACTGTAACCATATGGTTAGGCTTGATATTTATCAAGCCATATTTTATCCATCTATTAACTAAAAAATTTAAATTTTAATCAAATGTAATCTTGATGATTTAAATATATTGTTAGAACCAGTGGTGTGGTCTAATGATTATTAATTTTAGGGAATGAAAATAAGTAAACTTAGTAGGTAAGTCTTTCTATGGCAGTACATAATTGGAATGTTCAACATATATGTCAATTCTCTGCCAGGTTGTGTGTGGGCATGCTCACATAAAGTCTGACAGATAAATTAGTTTCCATAATTATAATATAATAAGGTAATATTGTTATTAAATAAAACCATAGAAATACTTGATATTTTTATTGTTAAATAATGGCTTTTCAACAGATTCAAAATTGGAATTATTTTAAGTTAGACAGTATAATTAATTATTAAATATATTTTACTGTAGTCCAAAATATTAGTAAATAGTTTAATTAGCTATCATTTGAGTTTAAATGTGGAGATTTACTAATTTTAGGCAAATCTAATCATTTACAAACATCTGATTGGTTTATTGATTTACAATCAGCCCCTTGGCTAAAAGTCTATAAATAGACCTGCATAAATTTATTGAGAAGACTTTTCCTACCAGGGAACAAAATATTTTTTTCTAAGTTAAGAGCAAATATGGAGATCATTCTACTATTTAAAGTGTAGAAATTGTTTGAAATGTATTACTTTCTGTAGTGAAAAGTACAAATTATTTGTTATTTTTAATTAATAAACCATGGAATAAATTCCTGTCAGCTAGTAATTTGGAAACTGGTTCAAAAGCTATATTAAGGAAATGGCCACCAAAGGTAAACTCAAATGTAAACTGGTCAAGAAATTCATAAGATTAAAATTTGATAATTTACTTTACAAGTATTTTATTTATAACAGCCATAAAATACATAATAAATATTGCTATAGTAAATTTGAAATATGAATAAAACATTTTGGAACTTTTCATTCAATGAGGTAAAATTAAAAGCGAACTGCAATAAGAGTTATACATGACTTTTACTGCTGAATAATTTTTCCATTGCACTCATAAAATGCTTTTATTAAAATGGACTGTTATCTTTAGTTAGACATATATATTATTAGTGTCTACTTAGCATTATAGAATGTATAAAATATGCTGGAAACAATTTAAATTATTTTGTTATGATTAAATTGATAATAATAACTCATATTAGTATTTTACTGAAATTCTTGGTATTGCATACCATAAATTACTTTAAACTTAATGAAAAATCAGATATGAGTGTATAAAACATTGCTTGGTTTTAGGGGAATTGTCATGATTATTAAATAGAATGATAGTATTTTGCCATTATTACTTCACAGTTCAACTTAATTCTAAATTTATTATTTGTCATGTTAATAATATTGTGAATCTTAAAAATACAAGAGAATATTTATTGGACAGCTACATTGTGCATTAAAACTAAATAATTATCTACAGTAATAATAACTGAAATCAATGTTCATTTTCAACATTGAATTTTTTTTTTAATTTAAAAGAGTTAAAATTTTTCAGAAGAAAAAAAAATAAAGATTATAATTGTTTAATGATTTGACAATTTTCTTAATAGTAATTTCAATGATAAATGTTTATTTGATGTATCCATAAAGTTATGATTCTAATGGAATATCTTAAAAATACATATTTACAAATATCTGTAAAAGATAATAGAAGTTATAATAATATTAAGGAGGATAATTTTTATGCTAATTGTGTATTAGAAGTTTGACAGCGGAAGTTGATATTTTTTTATAATTTAATTGGTGCGTGCAAGAAGGAAAAGTAGTTAATCACAATATTTACAGAGAAGAAATGTAATGGGAAATATAGAGTAATTCTGATATTGTTAAATAGTAAAGGACATTATGAAGCCTTCAAATAGTTCTGCAGTTTTAAATCATTGCATTCAAGTTTTTCCTCTTTTTACAAGAGAAATGTGAAGAAACCTTATCTAATAATATTTATTTTATTTTATTTTAATGTGTATGTTATTATAATTCTATGTATGTTTAATGTTTATAGGTCCAGCAGCCAGTTTGCTCATAAAATAAAAGGATCCAAACATATAGGCTTGCTCATAAAGCAAAAGAGATTTGCAATAATATTTAGATTGAAACATAGATTTACATTTTAAAAGTGACCATAAGAAAGTTAAAAATCACTTACGATAAATTGTGAAACTTTATTGTGTTATTTTTTGTTTGTTTTTAATATATTTTGGTAAAGCTGCAATTACTAAATGATCATGGAAGGTCAAATTCAATTTTGATCAAATCTAGCACATTTAATATTATGTATTATATTGTATGATGTAACTAATTAGTTAATAATTATTATAGTTGGAGATCAGCTTCAAGTTGATAATTGCTATTTTAATTTCCATGTATTAATTAATGATTACATTTCATTTGTGTAGTGTTCACACTTATAAGGTAGACATTTTTTATTTGTGAGATTTGATTATTGCCATGTTAGATAATTATAATATGATGCATTGTTATATTTGTTATTTATCTTTATATTCATGTCAGCTCATGTGAGGCTTACTTTTTTCTTATTCTGTGTATAAGGGTAAGTCATCATCATGGGTGAATCACATATAATACCTATGAATTTTTGAGCTAATTAAGGTCTAGGCTATATGGATTTCATGTATTTTCTTAAACAAGAGATTAACCACCCCTTCCCTATATTCCAATAGCTGTTTATAAATAGTGGCACTGGTATTTCAGACCATTCATAGTCATGGAATGACCATGGTCTAGTTAATAACTTATTTGCCTTAGTTCACCACTCTTATACCTCTGGATGTATTACATAAGACATTAGATTTCACCCCATTAAGTCTAGATGATTTAATATTTAGTGACAATGAAATCATCTTTGAGAAAGTATAAATTAGATATGTGAACCATGTTAGCATTAAGCAAATGATGATTCTAAATAGTAATGCCCCTGTTAAATATTAGTTTATAGTACTACATTATTGTACTAGTGTATTATCTACTCAATGTGATCTCTGATGTACATGCTGCATTTGTTATTTGCTATTTATAATTAAATATTAATATACCAAAATTTTCAATAGTATTAGAGAAAATGTTTATATGATATTAATAAATCAAGTGTAGAGTTACAGTGATATTGATTTATTTTAAACAAATTAGAATAATATTTCCAGTACATAGCTTAGATACATACAATTAGGAAGTTACATAATTTTCTTAACATATTAAAATAAGCATAATTATTAATGCTTTTTCGTTATTTTATATTGCCTAATATGAAGTATTGCCAGCCTATCATCCATTAGATATGAACCTTGGGATTATCACACTTATATTTAATTTTAATAAATAAGTTTCATAAACCTATGCATGGTAAATAAAGTAACGGTGTAATAAGCTAGAAAATTTAAACTAAAAAATGGGTGTAAATAATAATATTGTAAAAAGATGGTAATGTATTATAATTTGGATTAGATCCAAGATCTTTCTCTGTTAGTATTAGAATTGTGCTAACAAAATCTTGTTTTATGTACTTTAATTTTTTATAAGTTTGATTAAGGATATTTTTTAGTGTGTAAATATTGTAAATAAAATTTGTTTTTGTAATTTATTAAGTTATCAATAACCTTATCCATATTGTTATTGCTATTATTATATCTATACATTGTTGTTATAGCTATTACCATCATCATCACTTAATGTTATTGGTTTTATTATATGTTCAGCATATCATTAATTAATTTTACTAAACTCTTATGTTGAGAGTATATAAAATTATAATATTGATTGAGTAAAATATCATTGACGATGAAGAGATGCTATTTAAAACTGATATATTAAAAGTAAAATAAAACAGGGAAAACTCTCCATAGATTAAAACCACTCAGTGTAAGCCAGATTATTCATTGGATGCCAGAAGGCTCATGCATAATATTTCTATCCAGTGCCTACTCATCCAATATCCCCAGATTAGTTTGATCTAGGTTCAGTGCTCTCAGATTCAAGACTCCTCACTGATGAAAGCTACAAGCTAGAAACTAGTCTGGAATATTGGATAAGTAGGCATTGGATAGGGATTTTATGCACAAGCCTTCTGTCACCCATTGACTACTCTGGTTAGCACTGAGTGACACAGCTGTATGGAGAGCTTTGTCTGTTTTAATAATAGTTATGAACAAGCATAAGAAATGGTGATCATGTGATGTTTAGTGGTTTAATACCAATCCTTCTTAATAGGATATTGGTATTAAAAAACATTAAAATGTATAAGTACTAAACTGAGTTCAGACCTATTTGACTATATAAGCTAATGAGCTTGGATTGAAAATACTATTTGGTTTTCAATTTTAGACTCATAGTTTTGTAGTTAATATTCACTACTCTAAAAGTCGCAGGTTCGATTTTGTTCCTAGTACTGTCATTGGTCAGACCAGATACACTTGAAAAAGAGAAGAGAAAAATACTTCTTAAAATGTTGTATTATACGCTAGCTGAATGCATTTGACAAATTTAAATAAAGCTTAAATTTTTCCAAAAAACATTTAACAATTAATGTCAGATTATATAAAGTTTAGCATATAATTACAAAGTTAAGGTAATGTTAATTTGTTTTGACCAATGGCTCTTACAAATGGTAGTTTTTCTTTTAGTAATTCGTGAATCTCAATGTTCTGTTTATAAAACGGGTTTCCAATTTCATTTAGTGGCTATTAATAATTTCTGAGGCGTAACGTAAAAACTTTTCTATTAAAAAATAATTGAATAATTAGGTGGAGGTCCCGAAGGGTTTGATGAATATAAATATCAAATTAAGTTTCGATTGAGTTTATCTCTCGAAACCGCCAAACAAAATTATTAATGATATATTATTCTTCACGTATAAAGTGTGATAAACAGAATAGCTAAAATTCAAAAAACATTAATCACAAAAACCTATTTGCCAAGCGCTTACCGTCTATCAGAATCAGGGCGACATATACCGAAAGCGCTTGGCAAATAGCTAATGTTTTTTGAATTTTAACTACTCTGTTTATCACACTTTATACCTGAAGAATAATTTTCATTATCTGACAGTTTTTGTATTATTTAATGATATGTTATAAGTTGTGAATGTTTAATAATTTTAAAAAAAATGAGAAAGATAGAAATTACGTTTTTATAATCAATAAAATCTTTTAATTAAAGTCTTGTCATGCTGTCGTTCAGTTATTTAAATAGTTTTGTCAAACGCATAATTTATATACTTTTTATTCTGACACGTAAATAAGAAAGAATTTAATGTGATGAATTCTAATCAGGAATATTAAGATTACGTTCAAATGCGCTTTGCCACTTAAATATTAAGTTCACCTTTCGGACGCGATTATTTCTCCACCGTTCTAATACTTGATTATCTTTTTAATGTAATGATAGTAGATTTTGTTTGATGCCTGACAGGAATTATTCAATAAAATCTTGATGTCTTTTAATCATAGAAATTATAGTTACCATTTCTAAGGTTGAAACCAATACAATAAAACAACTGCAGGAAATAATTTTTAAAAATGTATATCGATTCCACAATAATGAATTCAAAATGCAGGTAATTATTTTATAAATATTTTAATATAATAAATATTTTTCAAAAATTTGAAAATATATGTCTATAACATAATAGCTGTTCTACTCTTCTATAAGATATTAAAAGTGAATAGAAACCAGTCTCTATCTTGAATGGGACTAATGTAATGAAAGTTATGTTTTCGTGGGCATGAATATTCAAGTGTTTGCTATTTTAGCTCAGCTAAGAGCAATCTTAGCGAAATATTAATGAGAAAGGAGAATCTGACTTTCTGTGCTGGGAGATAATTAATATAAAAACCAAAAACATTTTAAAATTATAAACCAATTTCGATATATATGTAAAATATTCTTTGAAGTAGATTAAAATGTTTAGACAATAGATTTGGTTACTTTCAATGTTGATCCACTTTAATAAATTAGCAGTAATAAAATAGCTGTCATCAAAGATGTTAAACAAATTATCACTTGGCTGAGTATTCCATGGATGCTGACAAAGGAGAGGATTCTTAGAATACCTCCATATCTTAAGTCTTTGGGTTGATATGACTAGGTAAATGTAACATTATAATGTAACAAGGATTTAATCACCATCAGCTTATACTTAGTCTATCACTTGTGTGTTTGGCTTAGTGTAACAGTGATGTCTCCAAGAATTAAGTTTTTGGATTGATTACAAATTAAGAAAACATTTAAACTCAATTTTTTGTAATAGAATGAAACCTCCTGAACATCTTAACATATGATTATTATAAGAATAGAACAAAGCAAGAAAGGCTAAAACCTTAACAATAATAATTGCCTCATTTAAAACGTATATACTTCTCTTTGCTATTCCTCTCCATGGGGATTTTAGAGAGAACCTTTGTTCTGAAGTAGTAATATTAAGATTGTTTTCACATACCATCACTTTTTACTATGATAATCATTATCAATTCACTGTAAAGTAAAGTTTATTCAATTTTTTTCAATTCACAGCTTCTTTTCACATCACTTCAACACACTTTTTTATCACATTGGTTAACCTTACACATAGTCTTTTTGATCAACAAAATACCACATGATCTTAACTTTTGTATAGTGTCATTTATTGAGCAAATTCTTTTGTTCTTCTTACTTGTTTTGCCACTTTGTGTAAGCTTTAATAATAAATAGATGTCAAACATTGTTAGTCGAGAGGGCATCGCACCTGCCTTGCAAGCAAGTAGTTGGTTGCAGACGGGTGTGGGTTCGCATCCCGGTCGATGCTATGACATATAAAAAAATAATAATAATAATAAATAGATGCCAAATTGTAGTGCTTAATAAACCTATCTCCAGTGCTATGTCATCCAAATATATTTTTGAACAGTGCATGTGTACCATTTAAATCTAATGCACTTTCTCTTAGCAGTCTTTTTTTATCTTTTTGTTATACTATCAAGCTACCAGTCCAAATATAATCAATGCTGCCAAAAAAATGTCATGGGATGCATTGTCCACTGTAATATATATATATATATATAAACTGAGTTGTTTTTAGCTGTATATAAGTATGCAACCAAATAGGTTGGGATTTTTTTTTTAAAAAAAAGGTTAAATTTGGGCTGGTAGGTTGATAGGATAATAATAGGTAAAAAATCGGTGTTAGTTTAATGGTACATTAAACACAAAAGTTTCAAATGCACTGTTTGGAAAAGCCCAACAAAATCTATGTCCATGTCCTGATTCATATCTATTAAAACACTTTCTTTTCAAACACATAAGCATATTTCAATATAAAATTATTTCTATCAAAATCTTTCTATTTAAGTTTAATTCTATGGTTAACTTTATCCCGTATGTTTTTTTGTAATAGTAATATAGTCAAGGTATCTGTAATATTAACGTTTTCAAATTTATTATCATTTTCTTGTGAGTAAAGTCATTGAATATTACTTTAGTCTTTTCAACATTTACTTTAAGTCTATGTTTTTATCATCATTTAATAAGTCTTGTAAATTTCCTGATGCTTTAAAGCATTATTTATAAAAACAACCACATCATCTGAAAAATGATATAAATGTTCTACATTTATTTCTGTTCCTTGGCTCCCAATTTTAATTTACAAAATACATCTAGTATAACTTCAGTAAAAAGTTTTGGAAATATGCAATCATTCTATATACTTTTATCAATGCTGATTTTCTTAGTGTTATCTTAATAAACCACTCACAGCTGTTTCAATTTAATAAATTTTCCTTAGAATATGACATATCTTGTGTCTATATCTTGATGATACAGTTTTAATCACAGTGATAAGGTTTATAAAGTCAAATACTTTTTCAAATATCTAAAGCATAATGCCATTTTATACTCATTGGTTTTTTCTTAACTTGGATGTCCACTTTTAAATCAGCTTGTTCTTTTGATTGGCTGATAGACGTATGATAGGTCTGTAACCTATAATCTTTTTTATCATCTTTCTTGAATGTCAATGTCATTAATTTGTCCAATTATCCTTTACATGTGTGTGTATATGTTGTGTCTCAGTGATAAAGTAACTGTTTATCAGTCTTACCTTCCTTCAGCATTCTCTCTTATTAATGCATGCACCAAGTAGCAATATTTTAGTTATTTATCACAAAAGTTTAAAGATGCTATATCTGGGTCATGAGTTATGACAAAATATGTGGCAATATATTTTATACATTCGTGGATCATTTTCAAAATTCTCCCTGCCATCACAAAATATTGAAAAGCATTTAAAAACTTGACTTCATTGTTATAAACAATTTGAATTGTTTCAAACATTTCAGATGCAGTTTTACCCAATCTAAAGCAAAATTTCATGTTCATAGTTGTTTTATCACAAGTTTTCTACAAATATATGATATATAATCATATTTTTTGCCATAATTTATGTTCCAAACATATCTAATGTTTTAAAGTTGGGCCTAATTTTATGTTTTATTATATCTTTATAACTTAGATAACATTGTAAAAATAGTGTTTACATTCTTTATAATTTGCTATATATCATATTTATTGTGATCTTGAAGAGACCTTTTGCATTTAAATAAAGCATCAAAATATCACAAATAATTCAGGCAATGGATACTAGATGGCAACACCTAAAGATAATGTTGTTTGGTTATCATTCAAACAAAAAATACTGCTAGATATTTGTAATTTGCTCACTGCTCAACTATTTTGGAAATTTGAAAGAATAAAATAATGTACACTTTATGTTCCAATGAAAAGATGACTGTGTTAATACTTAAGGTTCTGGCATGTCTGGATCAAGAATTGTAACATGAAATGTAATGTAATGTGATTCATATTTTAATTCATTATGGAACAATATGTAAATATTACATTTTGTTTTAAATTGAGTAAAAGTGCTACTAAAAAATTTGAAATGATTCAAAATGTATATAGTAGTAAACCCACAAGTACAATAACACTTTCAAGTGGTATAGCAGAGACAGCATTAAAGACAGTTTAGAAAAAAACAAAATACACTGTGCACTTCATGTCATAACTAGTGGTAATGCATAGATGACAGCACTTCAAAGTTCTTGTGATGAATAGTTAAACTATACGCATGTATTGATTTAGAGATGGTGCAACAGGCAACTTAGAGAAATAACCAACCACCTTTTCATTGGGATACCGTGTGTACTTGCAATGTGTAATGTTAATAGATGAATATGTTAGTATTGTTTGTCAATATTAATAGGAACAGACAATGCAAAGAAATTTAACAAAAAAAAATGAATATTTTAAATTATTTATGTTATTTTTTTCTCCAGTGATTCAATATTTATATCCGCTATTTTTTTTTTAATTTATCAATTGCTCATTTCTTTTTTATTTTGATTTTCATTCTTTTAAAATATAATTTTAATTTTATCATTACTAAAATGTGATACAATCTACATTTCTAACATACATTCATAATGTTTTTAAACTCATTTTGATAGCAAACAATCTAATTAAAGAACATTCTTATCATCTAAAGTTTTTATATAAATCACCTTACTCCAGAGCTATCAAGTGTAAGCTTGATAATCAGTGGATAGGGTAATATTTTTGTCATTCAGATCAGGTTCTAGCTTTTGCCTTAATAAATGAAGATTATGATTAAAAGCTAGAATTAATACAATTATGAATTTGGCAATCATATGTATTCATTTATATTATTCAAGTTAATGTCCTGAAAATTAAAAAATCTTTCAAACCTAGGTTAACCCATTTGTGTAGTTATGGAGATCTGAGACCAAGTAAGGTTCTATATGATTTAGAGACTTCAATATTATAACAACTGTAAGGTTCTTCTAGACTTTAGTTAGAAAGATTACTGCCAACAGTAGCATTACATTATCTCTCATATGCATCTAATACCTTCATTCTATTCTAGAATCACCTAGGACAGAAAGATGGAGTCTATCTGGCAATTGAGATCCCTAAAATATATAAAATCAGATCTATATAATTATGCAAATGTGTTAGCCTGAGTTTAAAATTTTAGGTTTTTTTTCTTTTTATTTTCAATGTATCGGTATAAATAGCATAAAGGGTTAAAATGTCATTTCAAGATGCATTAGTTCTAATATTGAATCCTCACCTTTACTGATAAAGTCAAAGGCTTGAAAACAGTTTCGTATTTTATAGAACTATATCACCAGGGTCCATTGATTATTCAAACTTATAGTAAATGGTTCTAGAATAGTTTGCTCTTGAAAGCTTACAAACATTTCAGAAAGCCATGTAATGATGTTATTATTAGTATTAATTTTCTACGTCAAAGGTAGAATAATCCTATGATTAAATACTATAATGGAGTAAAAAATGCCTGCTATTTGTAATTCAATAATAATTCTAGCTTTGAATTCCGAATTCTCACTAATAAAACAAAAAAACAAAAGCTGCTCTAGGGATGTGGATTTTATAGCTCTACAGTATTACAATAGAAGGCTGTGGAAAAAGTTGAGTACAAGTTATTCTTTAGAGCTCATGAATAAAGAGTTATATGATAAAATTCAAGATTAGGTGCAATAGTAGAGAAGTCCTCAGATCG
Organism: Epiperipatus broadwayi; assembly: GCA_028023455.1. Lineage (NCBI taxonomy): Eukaryota > Metazoa > Onychophora > Udeonychophora > Euonychophora > Peripatidae > Epiperipatus > Epiperipatus broadwayi. The sequence goes on along the minus strand of JAQFVV010012444.1, from coordinate 3,861,864 downwards.
ATTCTAGTTGTGACATTTCTAGTATTCAACTTTCTTATGAACTCCCAAATAATAAAGTTATTTGATTATTTATTTTTTTATTTAGAGTCATGTAATATCATTATAGATAACCCTTTCTATTTTAAAATCAAATATTTATTACTATCATGCAATTCTGTTGTCAATATGTGTGATTCCTTTTTATTTTTATCTCCAACTCATAATTTTTAGCAACTTTTTTCATTTCTTCTTACAATTTTTCTACTTTCCAATTACTTCTTTACAACAACTAAAATTTTCAATGAAGTTTTAATTTTTTCAGACATATTTGTATATACTATGCTTCTGCCAGTGATTTAGTTGCTACAATTACTTGAGATTACTAAGTAATATAGAAAAACACAATCAAAAAAATGACCTCACACAGTGGACCCCAGTAAAAAGTTGACTGATGATTAGTCTTTTTCCAGGTTCCCTGCAGTGTCTTTACTGCACTGCATTAATGCATGTTTTATGTAGCTACATAGTTGATATATTCACTACAAAATACTTAAGATGTTAAATTATGACATGAAATGTGATTGTGTGTTTCATATCTTGACTCAGATTGTACTAACACTATATTTTGTTTCAAATAAGGTAAAACTGCCACTAAAATATTTGAAATTATTCTAATTGTATACAGCAAAAAAGTCATGACTGACAAGAATTTTTTGAACTGATTTGTAAGATTTCAAAATGATTAGAGAATATATAATATATACTGTCACATTTCATGTCATAACTCATGTTCCATATATATTAGTGCCTTAAAATTTTTGTAGTGAATAGCTAAACTATATTATTATGTAACATATATGTTGATACCAAGATGCTGAAACAGGTAATTTTGGAGATAGAATCAGTCAGTTTTGGTTAGGGCCTATTGTATATGGTAAAATATTTGATTAAGGGCATGTTTTTTTTTAAAGAACAATTCGATAAATTCAGGTTGCAGGAATTTCAAACTACTGATTACAGAGCCATCTAATGAATTTGACATGTATACTGTCTGATATTAAAATTAGCCTATGTAAATTACTTGTGTGTGTCTTAGTATAGACATCATTTGGATTTCCAAGATATAATAATATACCGTTTATGGAATAAGAATATTACAAGTTTTTTGCACCATATAAAATTGGTTTAATATTAAATTGTTGCAGAAAATATAAAATATTGCTTAAGCATCTCTGATATAAAAATATATGTAAACTTCCACAAGCCTAAAAGTAGATTAATACTTGTATTTTTATATTGAACTATTTCCATCATCTAATATTAACTAGTGAATGTCTTTAGAAAAATTTAACTTTTATTTAAATATTCCAATTACATTAACTGTTAGCAATAACACACAGATTAGTATATGTATACATTTTTCAAGAGGTATTATTTTCTTTTCTTATTTAGGTGTTGCTGATCTGACTAATGACAATACTAGCATGAGAATCGAACCTGGATTCTTAAAGTCTTGAATATTGAATTTTGTTTTAATGCTCTAACCAACTGAGTCATCTTGCCAAAGGCAAGATTTAGTAGAAATTTCATATACTTATCTATGAGATTCTTCCTGATTTCTCAACTTTTTTTCTAAAAGCAAAGTTGAGTAGTGGTTTTCATACATTATGAATAGTCTCATTAGATTGACCTATGTGGTTATTTGACATTTTTATATGAGCAGTTTCTTAGAATTTTTTTCTTTGTAATTTTTCATCTCTATTCCACATTTTTGTATTTTCCCAATTGAATACATGTACATTAGTCCATACATAGTCTGTTGCTTTAGACATCTCTGTTTTCTCTCATAATTATCAGTTCTTGCTTTTGAAATTCTTTTCAGTGGGAATGATTGATCTCACCAATATATTATTTCATAGTTGCAGTTTTTGCTTTACAGCATTTTAAGTTTAGGCTTTGTAGATGTTAGAATTCCTCATAGTGTGGTGTGGCAGTGGAAGGCTGTTTTAATGTTATACTGATTGCAGATTTTCCTTAATTTATCTGCTAATTTTGGTATGTATGGATACACTACAATACCAATAATTGTTTTTTATGGTTCTTTTTATTGTCTATTTACGATTTTCTTAATAACAACTGATGGATAAACATTTTTCATAAGAGTTTGTTCTATGTAGATTTTTTTTCTTTTTTCAAATCACCAGTTTTTGAACAAACTTTTTTTACTCTATTCCATACTGATAGTCTAACTCCATGTTTTATCTTTCTGGTATGATTGAATATATATGATAAGTATTTTTCCTGTATGTGTGGGTTTTCTGTAAATTGTAGTTTTGATTTTAGCATGAGGGAGTCTTGTTGCAAGAACATCCAAGAATGCCAATTTTTGTTCTTGTTTTGATTCTATTGTGAATTTAATTGAAGGGTATATGTTATTAATGTGTTTCCCTAAAGTTTGTAGTAGTATTCCATCATGTGTTCATACAACAAATGTATCATCAACATAAAAAAGGCAAACTTTAAGTGGTATGGAGTAGTCTTTATGGCTGTGATTTCAAGACCTTCCATATAAATATTACTAATCAGGGATAACAATGGTGAGCCCATAGCCATTCCTTGATTTTGTTGGAAGTCTTCCTATTGATAGTATAATGGAACTATTAACATTCTGCATAACAACAACCTACTTTCAGTATAACACATTTTTAAACAAAGTCAAGGAGTGGTTATGGGGTTATGGGTTTGTCACTTCTGATTACTAATACTTACATAAAAGTTTTTGAATCCACAGCCATAAAAACTACTCTGTATCCATCTAAAGTTTGGCTTTGCTATTTTGATAATGCATTTGTTGTATGATCACTAGTGGAGCACTACTACAAAACACATCAACAACATATCCACTTCAATTAAATTTACAATAGAATCAATACAAAACAAAAATGGCATTCTTAGATGTTATTGTGACAAGACTCTGTCATGGTAAAATCAAAACTACAGTTTACAAAAAACCCACACACACAAGAAAATACTTAGCATATATATCCAATCACACCTTAAACACAATACCCGGAGTTATACTATCACAATGAAACAGAGCAAAAAAAGTTTGTTCAGAAATCAGTGATTTGAAAAAAAGAAAAGATCAATATAGAACAAACTCTTATGTAAAATAATTATACATCAGCTGTTACTAAGAAAACCTTAAATATACAACAAAAAACCATAAAAAATACTTATTGGTACTGCTATCTGAACATACCAAAAATAGCAGACAAATAAGAAAAAATCTGCAATCAGTATAACATCAGAACAGCATTCCATATCCATGTCATACTATGAGGAATTCTAACATCTACAAAGCCTAAATGTGAAATGCTGAAAAACAAAAACTGCATCTATGAAATACCATGTGAATGTGGAAGAATGTACATTGGTGAGACAAGTTGCCTCACTGAAGGGCATTTGCAAGAGCTCAAACTGATGATCAGAAGAGATAAAACAGAGTGTCTAAAGTAGAAGACCATGTATGTACCAATGAACATATGTTCAATTGAGAAAATACAAAAATACTGGATAGAGAGGAAAAGATACAAAGAAGAAAATTTAAAGAAACGGTTCATGTGACAATGTTGAATAATCCCATAAATCAATCTATTGTGTCTATTTGTAATATATTAAAACCACTAATCATCTTTGCTTTTAGAAAAAAGTGGAGAAATCAGGACGAACCTCATAGATAAGTACATGAAATTTCTATTGACTGTTGCCTTCAGCAGGATTGCTCAGTTGGTGGGAGAATTATCTTAAAATTCAGTATTCAAGAATTTAAGGATTCATGTTTTATTCCCATTGCTAGTATTGTCACTGGTCAGGCCAGCAAACACCTGAAGAAGCGAGAATAATACCACTCAAAATGTTGCACTTATACTAACATATGTACTATTACTAACATTTAATTGTAATTGAAATATTTAAATAAAGTTAAATTTTTCTAAAGACTTTCAATACTTAATATTAGATGCTAGAAATAGTCCAATATATAAATACAATTAAACTATCATCTTCATAAACCTTCAGAAAACACTGGATAAATACTTATTTGTCTGGTGGTTAGTTTAATTGACTATGGGTGGCTGCCTAAAATAAAATGTTTTAATCCTCTAAGTTATTTTTTGGTTTGCATTGGTACCTCTAAATTGTAGTTTAATCTATGCCAATTTTATATTTACCTCTGTTTGATCAATGAAACAGGATTATTAAAAGCTAGATCGTTGGTAACATCCTTGCATAACTAATATTTGTAAAATTTAAAATAATCAATCTAAACAAAATTTAAAATAATCGATCTAAACAAAATTGAAATCAACTAAGTATAAATAAAAAATGTATTTAATACATCTATTCAGGCTTTTGTTTCTTAATCGAACCTTATCAAGATGTTTCTTTTTGTAAAATCACATGACAATGCCTGGTTAGAGGTACTAAATGCATTTTTTTAATCCTGTATTTGGTTGTCTGTTTCAATTTTGTTTTAAATTGATTATATAAAATTTTATATAAAAAAGACAACATTATGGATAAATTTTTTAACATTGAAATTTGATCTTTAAAGTATTGATTATTTGTTTAATAATTAGTAATGCCATATTTTCATCTGGCTACTATATTCAAATCATTGCAAATTTCCTTCAATGTTGATAAGAGTAAGCTTACAAATTTTAAAACTTTAAAGAATAGATGATCTATGACTCATTCTATTTTTGGTATTTGCTAAACATACAGAATGCTATTTATTTATAACTTGAGGGAGAATAGTTTGTCTCCCATAATTACACACACATCTATACATGCACACATATATATATATATATTCTACAAGAATATGTAGGCAATTGTCAACTATTATGGTAACAAATCTTAAATATTATTTTGCTAAGTCAGTCTTTTGATACAGTGTATGTCATCTAAGCATGTGGATGTGCTAATGTTTATTGTAGTCTTGTTTTAGCAAAGATATACTGTATCAAAAGCCTGGTTCAGTCCAGCTTTGGTGGCCTAGTTGCTAGCATAGCTGCTTTCTAAGCAGTTGTCCCAGGGTTTGCTTCCCGGCCGATGCTTTGACATATAAAAAAAAGCCTGGTTCAGCAAAATAACCAATATTTAAGATTTAATACTGAAAATTGTCTATATACTCTGGTAGAATATATTTTGTGACATATTGTCTACAGTATATTATATAGTTTATATATATATATATAAACATATATATACAGTATATTATATAGTTTATATATATATATCAAAACATATATACACAATGTTTAAAGTTAAATACCCTATAAACTGCCATGAAGACTGTTGGTGCAGTGCAATATATTCATGACTATCAATTATTCCAGTGACAAAACCTAATGTCTAAAATTCCAGAAAATGGTCAATTGCACTCTATTAAATTTCTGGTTCAAAATGTTATTAAAATTAACAATGCATCTTAGTTTTTATTTTCCAATCACTTGCTAATATTCACAGATTATAAAAATGTGTAACTGAACATGCAGGGTTCATTTTGTTTTTCATTTTAATAACTGATATATTGTGTAATGTACTGTGTGATTGATTGTTAATATTTTTTAGTTTACATACTCTGGTTAATATATTGATGTATGTGTGTGTTATTAATAATGATTTAATAGAATTTCTTCAGACATTTTTATAGATAAATTTCATCAGTAATGTAATGAAGAAAAACATAAATTAGAAACAGGAAATGCATGCTGAAATCATACTATCTATAAAAATAATTGTCAGAGCTAGTTAACAATTATTCCAAGAGTAGTGTGAATATTTTGACACATGCTGTAACAGTATTAGGGTGAATAATGCTTGTTTTTCACCACAGCTATGTCATCTACTGGCAACTCTAATAATTAAGAGATGTCAGATGATAGCATTTAATAAATCTCTATCTTCTGCTCTTTTATCCAATGTCCTCATACTAGTTTCAAGCCTGTGGTTTTTATCATTGAGATACTTTCGATATTTGAACAATCTACATGGACCCTTAGGATCTAATGCACTTGCTTCCAGTTGCATAGATGTCCAACCCTAGCTAAAAATATATAAATGTTTTATTCTAAACCAGCAAGTCTTTATATTCTTATAGATCTCAAACCAGATCAGTACCTATATATTGTGGTGTCCTTAATTTTTTAGCAGTTGTAAGCATCTCTATTCTACTATTATGATCAGTATAAAACCAATAAAATGTCACATGACATATTGCTGTTTTGGCAGCATACACTTTTTTTTCATTACAGCTATGCTACAAACTGTAAGCTTTAGTAACTAATAGATGCCAAATGATAGTGCTTAATGAGTGTCACAGCTCTGGCGAAATAAAGTATGCTCATCTGGCATTTACTACTTAATAAATTTTACAGTAAGTGGCATAGACGTGGTGAGAGAAAAAAAAATATTGCTTTAACAGTAATGTGCAAGTTTAAGTCATGTGATAGATTCATATAATGCTACAATACATTTTTACTTTTATTTTAAAAAAATATCAAACTCTAGAACATAAAGACTAAAATAACACATTATATCTTGGTTGTTCATTCTAAGTTATAATGTCATGCACTAATTATTATTTATTAATTATAATGTTGAACTTATTTAACTTATTAATTATATCATGTTATTATAATTTTAGTACAATTATTATTAATTGTTTTTATATATATTTTCAAACAGTTTTTCACTAAAGGATTACCCATTCACTGCAAATCGTTCTTCCTTTCCAAGCTGTTATTCGGGTATCGATTTTCCCGAACATCCCTTGTCAAGCTCTAACATTTTCCGTATTTTCTATCTTTGCATTATTCCTGAACTTGTACTCACTGGGGTTATAGGATCTGTTTGTAATATTGTAATTTTTTCTCAACTTAAAGTTTCCAAAACTGTAAGCTATATATTCTTACGTTCTATATCCATATCTAACATTATCATAATGATTAGTTGGGTTATGATTCTGTTAAAACAAAATATTGTGTTCCAAAATATGTACATCTCTATGATTATTTTATGTGTTTTACCCGAATTAATTTTACATTTTGCTGTTGGTTGTAGTAATTTAACTTTAGCAACAGTTACTTTAGAGCGTTATGTAGCTGTCTGTCTGCCACTTAAAATGAAAACCATGCATAAACCTCGTATTGCTAAACTCCTTGTTGGATTAATATGGATTCAGTCATTTGCATTAGCCTGTCCTAAATATCCTGAGCGGAATATTTTACAAATTAATAATAAAACATTATATAATTGTAGATTAAACTGGGAATACCTACAATCTTTACCTTATCAAATTTACACCTGTTTTTATCAAATTATTATACGATTGGGACCTATTATTTTTGTTTTTTGTCTAAATGTGAGGATAATTATTGAACTCAAACTCATCGGGAAAAAAAGACGTTCTTTAAATGAAATACAGAAGAAACGATTAATATCAGACAAAAGGATCACCAGATTGTTACTATCTACATCCATTTTATATGTTGTTTGTACATTACCAACAGCTATTAGGTTTATTTTAGAAAATTTTAATTCTTTAGGTGATAACTTGATCTTAAAAAGTTATTTTATTATAGTTGGATATATCCTGGAGGTGGCTAATTATTCACTAAGTTTTTGTTTTTATATCATTTCCAACCAGGACTACCGACGAAGTTTTTTAGAATTATTTAGATCAACTTCATGATGAAATAAGATTTACCAGTAATAAAATTAGTGTCATGTCAAGTGTTGTTAGCTGAGAGGTCATCGCAGCCGCCTTGCAAGCAATTAGTTGGTTACAGACGTTTGTGGGTTCACTTCCCGGCCGATGCTATGACATATGAAAATTAATGTCATTCACAAATGTTTTTAGAGTATGGGAAATAATTCAAATATGAGTGTGATTTAATTGAAACAAATGTTTGTAGTACTAATATATGTTTGATGCAGATATTATATATATATATCATTAAAAACTAATCAACACTTAGGCAATCCCAATATCAATAATAATCACCAATTTTAAACTGTTGTCAAGGCAACTTTTTATATATATATATATATATAATTGGATTCCAACCAGTCATATAGTAATCAATATTTCTCACTGCTGTCAAGGCAACCTTCTCACCTTTTTAATAGCAAGAATATATATATATATTCTAATTATTCAATAGTGGAGAATATATATAATTATGCCTCACTTGAACCACCAAATGTAATGAAATGCACAGATGCCTTGATAGAGAAATAAATAAATAACTACATTAAATTCTTCTGTAATCAAAAAAAATATCAGAATTCTCATCCAAGATGCATATAAATAATTTCTTTCTAAACCTTTCCATTTACAACTTTGTTGAAGCAGATGAGTAGTATGAGCTGTATAAATGATAGTGATAATTTATATGCTTGCTAGGTGATCTTAATTGTAATTGCATATGCCTAAATAACAAATACATCATCCCTCCAATCATGCATCTCGGAAAAGTTTAAATATTATAGTGTTTCTCTACTAGTTATACTCTGCTGCTGATGTCTTACATTTACAATTGATAATACCAGATGCATTCTATCTATTATCTAGATTGTAGGGATATGACCACAGTCTAACTAATTTACATTATTCAAGCTGCTGTGATGCATAATGTTGGTTTTATTTGAAACTTAATACTCGATTATCATATTCATTGTACAACATTGTATGACTCAAATATTGTATAGAACTGAGAGTAAATAAATGCAAAAATTTTAAACACTAACAAGACAAATTATTTTTAAAAAAATAGGGTCTGAACGTTGTCAAAATGAGTATTTGCATTTTACAAATCAAATAATAACCTTGCTACACATATTAATTTTTAAATATTCTAATATATATGTATTGTATCATTCATTTCTATTATGACAGACAACAGTCTGAAATGTAAATGAAACTTTATTTATGTTTGGCAAAAAGGATAGTCTATATCAGCGTTTCCAACTACTGGTATACAAAACGGTACTGGAACACAAACTACCGGCACGCGACAAGTAAAATAATAAAAACAAAATATTTTATGTATAACATGTAATAATTTTTTTTAAAAGGGATTTTTTATTTTTAAAAAAATTACATAAGACCTTGAAAGTCTGCGTTCAAATTTCCTATATTTATAAGTATAATTGCTTAATTTTTTTATATTACCAATTTTTTTTTTTTTAAAGTAAAAAGTAAAACAACATAAAAGTTTGATGAAAAATAGTAAAATTTCGTGTTTTTACGTGCTTTTTCCTATATGGTGGTACATACAGTAATAACATCTATTAGTAATAGTTATTTATAGTGTTCTATCCAGTACGAATGTATTGATAGTAGTTAAAAATTGTTCTTTATTTTGTGAATTATATAGTGACTTTTATTAATTCCGTGAAGTACAGTTAATAAATTTTAAAACATTTAACAATTGATGTAGTTTCAAGTCGTATTTATTTATTTTTATTTTTATTGTCATTTAAGATAGGATAATCAATGGCCTTAATATGAAGAGATTTTTAGAGCACATCTGGAGTAGTTATTCCAAATCAAAACAAAATAAGTCGCCAGATATAAATAAAGATGAACAATCGACATCAAAACGTAAAGATAGTTGGATTTGGGAGTATGATCCTGACTATATAAAGTATGTATTCTTCAAGAAATCTGGTACAGAAATTGAACCTATTTCACAATGTGTTATATGTTTTTAATATTTATCAAACGGATGTTTGAAGCTTTCTCTTTTGAAATGACATTTATTATCCCAACATTAAAATTTAAAAGATAAAGCAATTGATTTTTTAAAAGAAAACTATGTGAATTTCAAGACCAAAATGCAGTTGGATCTCCTTTCACCAATGTTAACACCAATTATGTACTGGTATTGTATTTAGCAAGTTTGTACATAGTCAAGTGTGGTAAAGCACACACAATTGATGAAACTTTGAACTAAAGATATTGTGAAATCTGTACTTGGAGAAAAAGCAACCAATGAAATTAATAGCGTATCATTATCAAACAATTCATTAAAAAGGTAAAAAGATGATATGATATCAAATATTGAAAATATTTTAAACAAGAGATTAAGAGAATACCAGTTTTATTCTTTGCAAGTAGACAAAAATCATCCGATGTCTCTAAATTAGTGCAATGTTTGATTTCATCAACGAAATTCAAGAAGAAATATTATTTTGTAAGTCGTTATCAGCACGAGCAACTTCAGACAAAATATTCAAAATAATCAATGATTCTTTTATTAACAACAATATCAGTGGGTACAAATGTGTTGGAGTTTGCACAGATGGTGCTCACACAATGATTGGACAGTTATCAGGTGTAGTAATGAAAATTAAAGAAGTAGCACCAGAGTGTAAATCTACCCATTATATAATTTACTGGGAATTTTTAGCTACAAAATATATTCCTGAGAAATTAAGATCTGTTCTTAAAGAAGCTGTAAAAATAGTTAACTTGATAAAATCAAAAGAACTTAATTCCCATTTATTTTCAATTTTATGTAATGAGATGGGGAATGAACATAAAATGTTATTACTTCATACCAAGGTTCAGTGGCTCCCATGAGGCAAAGTCCTCAGCCGAGCTACGGTCCAAGGCAAGCATTTTTGTTATGGATTAAGGAAATGGCTATTTAGACTAGCATACCTATCGGATATTTTTTCATGGCTAAAGGATTTAAATATGAGTTTGCAGGGAGCAACAATTCTCTGTTTGACCTTAGTGATAAAATAACAGCATTTAAAAATAAATTAGAATATCTTAAAAAACACTTTGAGAAAAGGAATTTCAGTGTGCTTTCCACCCTATATAATTTTTCTGAAGAAAACAATTTATCAATAATAGGTTGAGTCATTAATGACATGCAGGACCATTTAAAATCTTTGGATGATTGTTTTCAAAAATATTTAACTGACAATTTTACTGCTCAAATTTGGATTGCAGTCCATTTGCATTTATAAAGGAAGTTCCCAATAATTGCAAAAAAGTCTTTTATAGATCTTATTAGTGAGGGTGGATTGAAATTGAAAGTATTGGCTCATTTTCATTTTGGCTGTCTACCTAGGTAGAATATCCAAAACTCTCTCAACAAACATTAATTTTTTTACTGCCATTCAGTACTGTGCCAGTCAAAACATGCTTATCCATCTAACATGAGCTGGAACTCACAAAATGTACTTCAAACCCAGTCGAGCCCGAGATTTTGGTCAGGGACCAGCCTGGATTCGAACCCACTCTCCAAGCCCCAGATCTAACACCCAATGGATAACATAACAATGGTAGCACACGAGATTTAATTCTTCATCCGGCCCCCTAGCAAATCGGAGAAAACAATAAGACTCATGGACTTAAACATATATATAAACAACGTAAATACTAGACATTCCACAGATAAAATCTAACATATTTAAATAATAGGGGCTTTACTAATGAATACTTATGGGCAATTAGTGAATTGGATTGATTTAATAATGAGACAGAAACTGATATATGATGAATTAAAATATATTTATTGACAATTGTTGTTGGCAAATGCATGCAGGCATTTTATTTATAAAGTAACATTACTCTAGGCTTTACAATAATTGATACGTTGGCTATTAGGTTTAATGGCTCCAATATGATTTAATGGAACCAAATACCCTACTATATAACTAATCACTACATTAACTTATTACCAGTTATGCCCTTTCATCATCAGTTCGTGTGGCTATTGTACGTGAAATCAAACCAAGTCTGGAGTGAAGCTTAATAATACGTCTTAATTATAATAAATTTATTTTAACTATGGGCTTTTAAAGCATCCCAGATAGCTTTAGATCGAACGGGTTTTCAAGAATGCTTCGGTTCAATGCCGAAGACTGCATATTAGGGAGGAAAGAGTTGGCTATAACGATTTTACTAATATGCTAGGCACAAGTAAAGTATAATAATAAAGTGGCTCTGCGGATGGAAGAATAGTTTTAGGGTTTTTGTGACAAACAACGGTTTACCCAATAACCGGTCGTCATGCTGCTAATGGGGAACCTTTATTTGGTTCAGAGGCGGGGGACTTACGTGCTAATCTGGCCCGTAGCTCAGACTTCGCTACTGCACTACCCATAAGAGAAGATGGGCTGGACTTACCGTGGCTCCATCTTATATATATATCAAAAAGAACAGCACAACGAGAAAATATTAATAAATCCCACATCCGCCAAGCCGAAGGATATTATAAATTAAAGATCATATATTAAATGAACACTAGATCATCAGCTTGATCAAAAGAGCCAACTCTTCTGTAGCATGAGAAATACGATATGCTACTGACAGGAATATATAGATACAAACTTTACTTTATCCCGTTCAATCTCTTTAGTTATCTATAACTACTAAACTTTTAAAAGGGGGAAAAGTATATTTAATAAGGGACTTACGAATACTTTACTAAAAAAATATACTTATGATTGCACTCCAGGCTAGTTTAATCTTTAGTAACATAATAAATAAAGGTTGAAAAGCCACATTTTATATTTATATTAATTAATTTACTAAATGACAAAAATATGAATTTGGGTTTCGAAACAGCGCACGAAATGACGCTATATAAATAATAATAAGGAGATTTTAAATTTATATGTTTAAAAAACATATTCTATAATTAAATGCACGCCGTTTCGAAACATAGGCATAACTAACAATAATTAAAAATAAGCAAAAGAAAAGCAAAATATAACTGCAGTGATTAAATTATGTAGCAAAATATTAATTAACAAAAATTTAGCAAAAGTATTTCATTTATAGATCTTCAAATACGATTTAGACAGAGTTTACAATATTGAATTAATAAAGAAATTTGCAAAAGTATTTCATTTTAGAGAATTTACAATATTATTTGGAAAATAATTTAGAAAGAAATTACAATAATATGGTTAGCTAACCTGATTTTGAAGAAATAATGATTGTTGTTGAAATTCACACAGAGCTCTGCGATTTTAAATAATATTAAAACAGTTCTCCTATAGCTGAACTGGAGATATTCGAGCTGGAACGAAGGTGAGTTCTTTGGCGGCTTATGGCATGTTCTTATTCAGTTGGGAGACGATTTAAAATGGTGTTGGAACGAAGGCAAGTTCTTTTAGCGGCTTATGACATCTTTTATTTGGTGTGGTTGTTGCTTCGGCATTTGATGGATTGAACTCGGCGTTCCATCACGGGAACGGCAGCAAAATCTTGCCTGACTTTAGCCAGACATGGTAAAATTAAACAATTTATAACTTGGATAGTAATAGCTCTTCAAAAGCAAGATGGAGTATATCTTCCCGCTTAAAATAAGCCCTATTTATACATTTCGACTAAACTTTAACACCTTTCTGGAATTTCGTAAGCCTCGGGACCAATTGACTTTTAATTAAAGCAAAATAATATAATTCAATTTCTACAACAACTGATAAAATCTCCGAGGTGTTATATTTAATTTCCTTAAAAAAATGTATCAAAATATATAAACTATATAATTTGATTCATTTTCATTAATTAAATTCCTTTTCAGGTGTTAAAAGTTAGCTTAGCAGAAGGAACGGTATTCTGATTTAATGAAAAAGTCTTTTGTTGCAAACAAAAATCAATCAGAAAACAGATTTTACTTTTTTACCCGGGTGTGTCACTAATTGATATCTTGTTTACACAAAATTCTCATTTTTAATTGCGAACAGATAATTCTTATTTTATAAAACTAAATAACTTTTAACATATTTGTTTATTAAAAAAAAAGCAAATTTAAAGAAAATACTTGTTTCAACTATATATGTAAAACATTAAATCAGAAAACCGTTAAATAAATTTTAAAGAAAACATTTTACATTATACTTTTTATTTAAACTTAAATATATATGAATCATTTTGCCATTATTCCAAGGTTTAAATTATCCATCCACATACGAATATTATAGCGAATATAATTAAGAATTGACTGAAAATTAATAAAACATTTTATAATAATTTATGAGCATTTCTCCGCTATAATTTTATCAAACCTGTCTAATTATAGCGTGTTTTCGTATGTAAATGGATGATGCCATTCAAGCGGCCATTGTAGCAAAGTTTTCCCGCTCGACTTATATATTACATTTTTACATTTAAGATAGGTTCGAAACTAGTTCAGACGAGTAGGTCATTAGGTTGATGGTGAAACGGAAAGGGATTGGAGATTTCCGTTTCATATCAGTAAACTTAGTAAAAAAAAACAAATAAAAAAAAATGACTTTACTTATATAAACACAGAGCTAAATTATGGCTTTCTTCATCCTATAAACTCATGGCCTAATCCTACGCTAAACTTATGATAATACATCATACTAGATTACACTATATAATACATTTAGTGCTTCTAACAATTATCAATACACATAATGAAATTATCGGTTATTAGTAAATATTTTAAACTTAAACAGATATATACCCAAACGAGTATACATCTTTGTCAAAATAATGGATATGTTTTTATATATAGATAAAATATAATGCGTGTAATATATAAAGTGTATATAGATAAAATATAGAGTGTAAAATATATATGTAAGGTATATAAATAAAGTATAAAACGTATAATATATAATGTATAATAAAATAAAAAGTGTTAATATATCTGTATAAAATATGAAGTGTACAATATATAAAGTGGGTGCACCTATAAAGTGTATATAGATAAAATATAGAGTGTATAATATATAAATATAAAAGGGTATGTGTATATATAAAGTGCATAATATATATAAAAGGTATATAAATAAAATATAGAGGATAATATATATAAAAGAGTATATAAAAAGATCAAATCACACACCAAAAAAAAACTAACAATTTAAATAGGATCTGGGGGTTGCTTAAGGAGTAACTCCATGCCGGGGTTGAAACAACATCCCAACAGATCATCATCATCATCGTCGGTTATCCATTCATCTTCCTCTGCCCCCCTGAAAAGAGGTCGTTCGGGGTGCATTGCCAGACTTCGTGCGAATTCGCTGCCTTCATAGGGTATCTCATTATGCAGCTCGAGATCCTTTTCTTCAAACTTAGGTTCCTGTTCTGCTACAGATAATTCACTAGTATTTTCTATAGGAGTTTCTTGGTGTGGGGTGTCTAGATGCTTTATATTATTAATATTATTCACTTTTACCATTGCTTGCATAATTTTTACATTCTTTTCCTTTTCAATGGCCTTTTCTCTAGTAAGCGTTTTCCCCCATTCCTTGGTTTGACTTTGCGTCGCTTGGGATTCGTTCTTTTCCAACCCAATTTGTTCTTCATACAGAGAAAACGTGCTATTTTCATAATTAATCTGGCACTTATGTTCACTTAAAAAGTCGTTTCCTATTACCAAGTCATATATCAAATTAGCCATAACTAAAAAGGTATGGCCAAGAGTTGTTTGACCCCACACTAATTCCAGCCAAACTTGTTGCCTCTCTGTCTTGGTCTTTCGGCCATCTGCCAGCACTATTGCCATTTGTTTGATTGGCAGCGTCGGCATATCAGGTAATCGTTTTTTCACCTCTGTCAGCCATTCTTTGGCTACGAAGGATATCTGGCTGCCTGTATCCAACAATGCACGTATTTCCATACTACCAACACTGACACGCACTATGGGGCATGGTTTTATTGGGTTTCCCAGTATGGTTTCCTCTACATCGACTATCACGGATACAATAGGCTCTGTATTCACTGTGTCCCCTGCTTCATCTATGGGACTCCGGTAGGAGGAACTAACTAACGGGGTCCCCTGTAGTTTAACGATGCTGGCTGTCTATATGGTCTCTTTGCTCTAGTCTGATCATGTGACTCCCATCTTGATGACCTAGGGTATGTTTGGCCGCTCATCATCATCGTTTGACATCTTGGCTCAATCCGACGCATCTTTTCTGGTGGTTCTTTAGGTCCTGGAGTAAAATCAATGGTGGTTAGAAATCCTGCCATATCTTCTATCGTTCGAATCTGGCACCCCATCATCAACTGTTGTACTCTAAAAGGCATATTTTGTTGGATAATTCTAATCTTTTGGTTATCTGTGAATGGAAATGCTGTTAAAGATCTGAGAGATGCTATCTGCCTTAAAAAAAATTGTGTATGGGTTTCTTTCACTACAGATCCATAAGTCTCTCTGAGTATCGAGTGGTATATACCCTCCTGGCGTTCTTCACTCCAAAAAGTTTTATGCATGGCTGAACAATATTGGTCAAAGTTTTGTGGCTTCTCTGTGCAGCAATCCCACCATGACTTTGCATATCCATATAAATGATGTATAGCAAGGGCTACTTGGTCAGCTGTTGGGACTTTCTGGAACCGGAATAGTTCTTGGAGACTTTCAAGATGGGATTTTGGATTTTCTCCCACTTCTCCTTTAAAAGATTTAACTTGGATAAATTTTGCCAGACCTATGGGTGCATTTTCTGATGGTACTATTGATCCGATTGTGTCCAAATTCCCTCTTTCTTGTGTTAAATCTGATTTCTTCCTGTCTGGGATGGCCTGTCGCACATATCCTTTGATAATAGTGCTTTCCTTATCACTTTTCCCCCTCTTTAAGATCCTCAACTTTATGTACTGTCTCACTAATAACCTGCACACTCTCTGTTCTATTAGAGTTATTGGCTTGGTGATTACTAGTTAAGTTACTTTCTAAACTTTTTTTTTACTTCTTTCATCTCTGCCAGATCTTTTCTCATTTCTTGAATACACGTGGTGATCATGTTTCCTTCTTGGTCAGTTACTTGACTTCTTTGTAGCAGGTTTTCTTTTATTTCATATATTTCCTCTCTGATCTCCCTTTGGGCTTCTTCACACTCTTGCAATTTGCTGTTAAATTCTGCCCCTACTTTAAAGACCCTTTCTTTCAAACCCTTTTCTTGACATTCTACTTGTTCAACTAAAGCCTTCACTTCTTCTTTAATCACAACAAATTCCTTTCTATTTTCTTCTTGGTTTTTATGTAACATTTCTTTAACTTCTCCCCTAATTTCTTCAGACTTCTGCTGACAGCTGGTTGACAATTCCTGTAGACCTTGGCACATTTCTTCCAGTCTTTTATCTCTGTCTGCCATCTCTTGTCTAATATCTCTGCTAAGGGTTTCAAATCTTTGTGTCATTTTGTGATTCATTTCCTCCATTTTCTGATTCATTTTCTGATCCCTTGCCTCCATTTTCTGATCCATTTCTTTCGCATCCTGTCTAAGCTGTCTCAGCAACCAATTAAAATCCTGGCCTTCCTGCTTAATCTCCTCTACCGGTATCTGTTCAGATATTTTGGTAACTGAATTCTCTGGCATATCAAGAGTTTTCTGTGCACACTCATCTCTATCCTGGCTCATACCATTTTCCCTTTCTATTTCTTCTGTACTGCTGTTGTACTCATTAATCTCTCTTCCTGATCTCAACATGATACCTCCACCTTTCATCTCCATTCCTACTTCTATCTCTTCCCCACTGCTCATTACTTCTGTTTCTTTGTTCATTCTGTATACTATATAATCCTTTCAAAATTTATTTATTTATTTTTTGCACCTAATAAATATTTGATTTTTAAAACTTCTATACTTTTAATACGGCTGTTTGCTGCTCTCCCCCTTCAAGAACGACTCGCTCACTTCCATCCCAACTCTATGCCTAACTCACTAATATATCTATAAGCTTACTCCATCTCGATGCCCGTCCAACATATAATGAATTTAAAAAAAAATTTTCGTCTCCCTACTTTTTATTTTATAAAATATACGAAATTCTTTTTTTATTTAAAAAAAAAATCCCTTCTTTTTTTCTAGCTTTAATAAAATATACGAAAAATTTAAAAAAAAATCTTTTTTTTTTTTTTCGTCTATATATCTAAAGTATAACACATATTTTAATATTAAAGATGACTTAATAAAAATTTAACTCACCCCCGCTCTCTTCTTCCAGCTGTTTTTTTTATATATATACACATATATACTTAAATAGTTTTATGACCTAATTCCGTTTGACCCGTCTGCACCAATTTCAAACCTTTTAACTTTTGGTTAATTTGACGTTACTTATATATATATTTCTTACTCATTTTAAACCACTCCAATTCATAAAAATACTTTGATAAAACAATGAGACCCCCCTTTTCTTTTAATCTAAATTTCTTTTCTCTGCTCCCTAATGACAAATTTATAAGAGGATGACTTATAACTTGATCAATCATCCTCGGGCGCCAGTCACTAGTGAACAGGAAAGACACAAAATAAATTTAATAAAATTTTTTTTGCTATATACACACAAAAGTCCATAACTCAGAGTATGTAGGTGTTTACATCGAAGCCTCACTTGGTCGTCCAAACGCAGAAAAAAAATCTTACATATATACATTATTCAAAAAAAAATTTGACTCAAAATCATTAATTTTGACCAAAAGAATTATATATATACTCCATAATCTCTTCAGGGGTGGAAATGAGTTACAAGCCCCACGATTTGGGCGTCCAAACGTGGAAAAAAAAAAACCTATGTGCCAGTCAAAACATGCTTATCCATCTAACACGAGCTGGAACTCACAAAATGTACTTCAAACCCAGTCAAGCCCGAGATTTAGGTCAGGGACCAGCCTGGATTCGAACCCACTCTCCAAGCACCAGATCTAACACCCAATGGATAACATAACAATGGTAGCACACGAGATTTAATTCTTCATCCGGCCCACTAGCAAATCGGAGAAAACAATAAGACTCATGGACTTAAACATATATATAAACAACGTAAATACTAGACATTCCACAGATAAAATCTAACATATTTAAATAATAGGGGCTTTACTAATGAATACTTATGGGCAATTAGTGAATTGGATTGATTTAATAATGAGACAGAAACTGATATATGATGAATTAAAATATATTTATTGACAATTGTTGTTGGCAAATGCACGCAGGCATTTTATTTATAAAGTAACATTACTCTAGGCCAATAATTGATACGTTGGCTATTATTTAATTGCTCCAATATTATTTAATGGAAACAAATACCCTACTATATAACTAATCACTACATTAACTTTTACCAGTTATGCCCTTTCATCATCAGTTCGTGTGGCTATTGTACGTGAAATCAAACCAAGTCTGGAGTGAAGCTTAATAATACGTCTTAATTATAATAAATTTATTTTAACTATGGGCTTTTAAAGCATCCCAGATAGCTTTAGATCGAACGGGTTTTCAAGAATGCTTCGGATCAACGCCGAAGACTGCATATTAGGGAGGAAAGAGTTGGCTATAACGATTTTACTAATATGCTAGGCACAAGTAGAGTATAATAATAAAGTGGCTCTGCGGATGGAAGAATAGTTTTAGGGTTTTTGTGACAAACAACGGTTTACCCAATAACCGGTCGTCATGCTGCTAATGGGGAACCTTTATTTGGTTCAGAGGCGGGGGACTTACGTGCTAATCTGGCCCGTAGCTCAGACTTCGCTACTGCACTACCCATAAGAGAAGATGGGCTGGACTTACCGTGGCTCCATCTTATATATATATCAAAAAGAACAGCACAACGAGAAAATATTAATAAATCCCACATCCGCCAAGCCGAAGGATATTATAAATTAAAGATCATATATTAAATGAACACTAGATCATCAGCTTGATCAAAAGAGCCAACTCTTCTGTAGCATGAGAAATACGATATGCTACTGACAGGAATATATAGCTACAAACTTTACTTTATCCCGTTCAATCTCTTTAGTTATCTATAACTACTAAACTTTTAAAAGGGGGAAAAGTATATTTAATAAGGGACTTACGAATACTTTACTAAAAAAATATACTTATGATTGCACTCCAGGCTAGTTTAATCTTTAGTAATATAATAATTAAAGGTTGAAAAGCCACATTTTATATTTATATTAATTAATTTATTAAGTGAAAAAATATGAATTTGGGTTTCGAAACAGCGCATGAAATGACGCTATATAAATAATAATACGAAGATGTTAAATTTATATGTTTAAAAACATATTCTATAATTAAATGCACGCCGTTTCGAAACATAGGCATAACTAACAATAATTAAAATAAGCAAAAGAAAAGCAAAATATAACTGCAGTGATTAAATTATATAGCAAAATATTAATTAACAAAGAAATTTAGCAAAAATATTTCATTTATAGATTTCAAATACGATTTAGACAGAGTTTACAATATTGAATTAATAAAGAAATTTGCAAAAGTATTTCATTTTAGAGAATTTACAATATTATTTGGAAAATAATTTAGAAAGAAATTGCAATAATATGGTTAGCTAACCTGATTTTGAAGAAATAATGATTGTTGTTGAAATTCACACAGAGCTCTGCGATTTTAAATAATATTAAAACAGTTCTCCTATAGCTGAACTGGAGATATTCGAGCTGGAACGAAGGTGAGTTCTTTGGCGGCTTATGGCATGTTCTTATTCAGTTGGGAGACGATTTAAAATGGTGTTGGAACGAAGGCAAGTTCTTTTAGCGGCTTATGACATCTTTTATTTGGTGTGGTTGTTGCTTCGGCATTTGATGGATTGAACTCGGCGTTCCATCACGGGAACGGCAGCAAAATTTTGCCTGACTTTAGCCAGACATGGTAAAATTAAACAATTTATAACTTGGATCTTAACAGCTTTTCAAACGCAAGATGGAGTCTATCTTCCCACTTAAAATAAGGCCTATTTATACCTTTCTACAAAACTTTAATACCTTTCTGGAATTTCGTAAGCCTCGGGACCAATTGACTTTTAATTAAAGCAAAATAATATAATTCAATTTCTACAACAACTGATAAAATCTCCGAGGTGTTATATTTAATTTCCTTAAAAAAATGTATCAAAATATATAAACTATATAATTTGATTCATTTTCATTAATTAAATTCCTTTTCAGGTGTTATTACTTAGCAGAAGGAACGGTATTCTGATTTAATGAAAAAGTCTTTTGTTGCAAACAAAAATCAATCAGAAAACAGATTTTACTTTTTACCCGGGTGTGTCACTAATTGATATCTTGTTTACAAAAATTCTCATTTTTAATTGCGACCAGATAATTCTTATTTTATAAAACTAAATAACTTTTAACATATTTGTTTATTAAAAAAAAAGCAAATTTAAAGAAAATACTTGTTTCAACTATATATGTAAAACATTAAATCAGAAAACCGTTAAATAAATTAAAGAAAACATTTACATTACTTTTATTTAAACTTAAATATATATGAATCATTTTGCCGTTATTCCAAGGTTTAAATTATCCATCCACATACGAATATTATAGCGAATATAATTAAGAATTGACTGAAAATTAATAAAACATTTTATAATAATTTATGAGCATTTCTCCGCTATAATTTTATCAAACCTGTCTAATTATAGCGTGTCTTCGTATGTAAATGGATAATGCCATTCAAGCGGCCATTGTAGCAAAGTTTTCCCACTCGACTTATATATTACATTTTTACATTTAAGATAGGTTCGAAACTAGTTCAGATGAGTAGGTCATTAGGTTGATGGTGAAACGGAAAGGGATTGGAGATTTCCATTTCAGTACCAAATACTTGCATGAGAGTGGATTTGAATCAGATCTTTGCCTTAAGCAGAGCAAAATTTAGTCAGATATTTCTAATCTCATTAAATATAAATAAGTAGAAGCCTTACATTAATTAAAATAATTTGTGACTACCCAAAGTGTTTTAACCAATTACACTTTTGTGATATTTATGTTCAAAAATATTTTTTCATTTTCTATATTTTTTTATATTGTATAATGTTTATTTTGTGATATATACGTTCACATTTTTTTCTTTATTTTTTTATATTTTTACAACATATAATTATACTTAAAGTATACCTCTCACTAAATATATTCCAATCTTTTATCTTTTACATTTGTATATATATATTGTAACCGGACCCGCGTACAACCCTTTTAATCACATGAATTGTAACAATTTTCTGATGAGCATGCTGTAGGAAGGAACTATCAATTGACATTTCTAATGCAGATGTTAATGCCTCCTACAACAATATTTCCTGCTCATCAGAGGATGTAGTACCATAGAGACTGTGAACATCTAAACATTTATATGTTTGGTTTTCCAAACAGCGCCATTAGAGTTCCGTCTTACTACAACCTGACTGGCCTGGGTCTAGTTATGTCAGACGTAGCTCAGGAATGCATGAGATTCTCATGAACCAGTGCTATAATTGGTGAGTGATGCGATAAAACAAACAAAACTGAACAACTGGATAACCAATTTAATTTTTAGTAACAAAAAAAAAATTTATTAAATAACAATTAATTTGCAATTTCTAACGAAATTCATTTTTATCCACATGATAACTCATTTTTATTTTACTTATAAAAGAGTTAGAAGCAGTTCTCTTTTGTTTTTATCAATAGTTCATTTACAAATTCAATTATGAGAAAAAGCTTGGAAATAGTCAATTCAATAATAGTTCATTTTGAATTCATTTATTAGAAGAAGCTTGGAAACGTTCTAATTCAACAATAGTTCATTTTGAATTCATTTATGAGAAAAAGCTTGGAAATATTCTAATTCAACAATAATTCATTTTGAATCCATTTATGAGAAGAAGCTTGGAATTATTCTAATTTAACAATAATTCATTTTGAATCCATTTATGAGAAGAAGCTTGGAAATATTCTAATTTAACAATAATTCATTTTGAATCCATTTATGAGAAGAAGCTTGGAAATATTCTAATTCAACAATAATTCATTTTGAATTCATTTATGAGAAGAAACTTGGAAATATTCTAATTTAACAATAATTCATTTTGAATCCATTTATGAGAAGAAGCTTGGAAATATTCTAATTCAACAATAATTCATTTTGAATCCATTTATGAGAAGAAGCTTGGAATTATTCTAATTTAACAATAATTCATTTTGAATCCATTTATGAGAAGAAGCTTGGAAATATTCTAATTCAACAATAGTTCATTTTGAATTCATTTATGAGAAAAAGCTTGGAAATATTCTAATTCAACAATAATTCATTTTGAATCCATTTATGAAAAGAAGCTTGGAAATATTCTAATTTAACAATAATTCATTTTGAATCCATTTATGAGAAGCTTGGAAATATTCTAATTCAACAATAGTTCATTTTTGTATTCCTTTATGAGAAGAAGCTTGGTAGCAGTTAAGCATTTATGATCTATATAACATTTTGTTATCTTATGAATTATTACTGATTGGTAAACATTTAAATTCAGCAATTCTTGGTTTGTGGAGTATTCATCATTTGGTAATTAAAGCATTTATAATTTAGTCAAATATAAAAGTATATTCTTATACATAAACTCTGTTACATTATAAGAAGCTTAGAAGCAGTCAAGTATTTATGATTTATACAGCATTTCATCATTTTATTAATTATTACCGATTGGTAGACATTTGAACTCAACAATTCTTGGTTTGTAGAGCATTTATCATTTGATAATTGAGGCATTTATAATTTAGCCAAATATAAAAGTATATTCTTACACATAAACTCTGTTACATTATAAGAAGCTTAGAAGCAGTCAAGTATTTATGATTTATACAGCATTTCATCATTTTATTAATTATTACCGATTGGTAGACATTTGAACTCAGCAATTCTTGGTTTGTAGAGCATTTATCATTTGATAATTGAGGCATTTATAATTTAGTCAAATATAAAGGTATATTCATACACATAAACTCTGTTTGGCTTGTGGAGCATTTATAATTTAGTCAAATATAAAAGTATATTCATATACATAAACTCTGTTTGGCTTGTGGAGCATTTATCATTTAGTAATTACATTACCCAGATAGAAGTAATATGCAATTAAAGCATTTCTAATCCATATAGTAAATACGTTCAAATATTTTTATAAATAAATTTGCATATAACTATTCCATAACTTCATTTTATAACGTATGATAAACATGTTCTAATATTTTACAAAATAAATTCTACGTAATTATTTCATAGCTTCACTTTATAATGCATGATAAAGATGTTTTAATATTTTATAAAACAAATTCTATGTAATTATTTCATAACTTCACTTTATAGCATATGATAAAGATGTTTTAATATTTTATAAAACAAATTCTATGCAATTATTTCATAACTTCACTTTATAACGTATGATAAAGATGTTTTAATATTTTATAAAACAAATTCTATGTAATTATTTCATAATTCCACTTTATAACGTATGATAAAGATGTTTTAATATTTTATAAAACAAATTCTATGTAATTATTTCATAATTCCACTTTATAACGTATGATAAATATGTTTTAGTATTTTATAAAAATTTCCAGTTTTGCAGTCCAGTTTATTCAAAAAGAAGGCGGGTTATTTCATTTATGGAAAGTCATGGCACAGCGTGGAGAGAATGAAGCCGCTAAATTACCCCATTGACATTATAATTCCTCTAGCAAAGTTTTCTTTTTCCATTTTCACGTTTAGTTAAAGCTATATTTTAATTTGTCAAAAGAATTAAGTAATACACTTTCTTTTTTTTAAAAAAAAATTCAATATGTTCTGCTTCTCTGTGTAAGACGAAAATTCTTTTTTTCTCACAACGTGCCTAATTTGAATACTGCCTCAGTTTAACTCAAGTATCTTTTTTTTTTCTTTTTAATGATTGGATAATTAATTTCTTTTTTTTTTATTGAGACAGATAAAAAAAAAAGTAAAATAAGACGATATAACATTTTATTCAAATTCATCAATCTCAAAATTAAAAATATGATTTTTTTTTTAAACAAATCAAAATTTATTGCGTTCCCAATTAGACTGAATCACGCTAGATGTTTTTTAAATGGGGGGGGGGTCTTTTGAATATTTATATGAGGAACAGAATATCTGTTTCATTACCCCTCACCAAATTTTGGGATGAAATCGCCTGGAAGTACGATTTCATTCCATATACTACACACATTATTTCTCAGTATTGCCTGGTTTTAGATATGCTGATGAATGGGTAAGATGAGCTGGAAAAGTGAATACATGAACCATAGCCTCCAATGCTGGGACAAATAGATGGCCAAGCACAAACTACCAGTACACACCGCCTCATGACGTCACGAGAAAATATCTCATTTTTAAGCACTACCTCTCTTGTACCTAGAAGTATCATCCAACCAAGAATAGGAGCCAGAGAAAAAAAAATCAATTTGGCACTCAGCCAACCCTGCTCAGCTTCGGTGAGTCTTAGGGGCTATCATTTGGCCTATCCATGAGACCAAGGCCTATACATGAGACCTATATATACGCACTGCTGGACTACTCTTGGAGCACAACATCCAGGTCGGGATAGTGCCGAGCATATACTTCGGAGCATCATAACACAATGCATCCAAGCAGCTCCGCTCAATCATCCACCATCTCAACATGAAAAACACAAGTTCATGCATCACTACACCACACTCACAAACCCTTTTCCATCAGCTATCTCTATTTTATTCTGAATCATAACTGCAACCTGTTTTGGGAGACTGAGGATCATGATCAGTTCTCCTATAGTCCTCTTTTGTATTATGAGGTGACATACTTCTGGATCGTCTCTTTGTTGAAAATTTATCATGTTTAACATTACTGTGATGTCTTGCTTCTTCACTTCTGTATTTTCTTTGGAGATCATTGTTACTGTTTGATCTTCTAATTATACGCGTCCGATATGGGCCATGAATACCATCTGTGAATTTTCTCTTTTTCCTCTTCCATGGTGGTACTTCATTTTTACATAAAAGTTTCCTTTTAAATGGTTCTTCTGCCATAGTAATTATTTTTTTGGTATTTGCAAAGGTTTCTTGTTGTTTAATTTCTTTCACACTGATAAATCCCAGGTTTTCAGATTCCTTTTTGGTGTCTTTTCCTGCGTAAGCAACTATATTTTTAATAACTGTCTTTATATATTTTTTTTCTATACTCAATTTTTGATTTGAGTTTATTAAGCTTTTGTTTATAATTTTTATATATGGCTGAGGACTAACACACTTTTCTTTCCATTTTATGATTCCTTTCTCTATCTTTGTTACTATTTCATAGCATATATCAGACAATTTTTCTGAAACATTTTCTTCTATATTGGATAGTCCCTTTGTTATATTTTGATTATGTTCATTTTCACGTTTTTCATCTTCTTGAAGATCAGAAGATTTTAATTTTGCTTTATTAGATTCATTTTCATCCATTTGAAACTCTTTTACTGTATTTGATACAATTTCATTCTCAGCTTCTGTATATACTGTTTCTTTATTTTCAATTTTAGAGGTACATTCCACAATCAGAAGTTTTCCTGAAGGTAGACTGACAATTTCAATATCACTCTTTGTAATTTCAATTTCTTCCTTTTTAACAATCTCAAATTTTGCTTCATCAGTAATAGGATATTCAATTTGTGATTCCTTTAAAATATCTTTGGTTGGAAATTCCAAAGTTTCCTCCTCATCCAATTTTTTAGGTTGAATTATTTCCTTTATCAACTGGTTTAACTTTTCATTCTGATTTTTGAATGCTTCTTTAATTCGTTTTTCTATTCTTTGGTTTGCTTCTATTGCTTGCTTGTTATATTCTTCTCTTTGTTTGATATCTTCTTCTCTTTGTTTATCCCATTTTTGGTTATATTCTTCTCTTTGTTTGATATCTTCTTCTCTTTGTTTATCCCATTTTTGGTTATATTCTTCTCTTTGTTTGATATCTTCTTCTCTTTGTTTGATATCTTCTTCTCTTTGTTTATCCCATTTTTGGTTATATTCTTCTCTTTGTTTGATATCTTCTTCTCTTTGTTTGATATCTTCTTCTCTTTGTTTATCCCATTTTTGGTTATATTCTTCTCTTTGTTTGATATCTTCTTCTCTTTGTTTGTCTCTTTTCTTTTGGTCTGCTTTTATAATTTCTATTATCTGAGCTATCATAGCTATCTTTTCTGTTTTCTGAGCCTCCATGTTTACCATTTTTCCTTTGTTTTCTGAATCAGTAAGCTTCTCTCTCCATCCACACCATGACCTTACTCCATCTTCTTTGAAATGCCTGTTTCATTCTTTATGCCATTCATTTTTGTTTTGTTTTTCTTTTAAACTTTTATTTTTTTTAACCTTCCTGAACAAATTACATCACTACATCATATGCACTGTTCATATCACAGAATCGTGATCTGCTTATACCTATGAGTAGGCTAGCTAGATCGGACCTCACAATAGGGTGGCAAATTAACCAGCCTATGCCAGATAAGGCCTCACAGTAAGGTGACAATGTAATAGGTGCCTATGGTTAGGCTAGCTGGATAAAGCCTCACAGTTGGAAGCCAAATGTAACCGGACCCGCATACAACCCTTTTATCACATCAGTTGTAACAATTTTCTGATGAGCATGCTGTAGGAAGGAACTATCAATTGACATTCCTAATGCAGATGTTAATGCCTCCTACAACAATATTTCCTGCTCATCAGAGGATGTAGTACCATAGAGACTGTGAACATCTAAACATTTATATGTTTGGTTTTCCAAACAGCGCCATTAGAGTTCCGTCTTACTACAACCTGACTGGCCTGGGTCTAGTTATGTCAGACGTAGCTCAGGAATGCATGAGATTCTCATGAACCAGTGCTATAATTGGTGAGTGATGCGATAAAACAAACAAAACTGAACAACTGGATAACCAATTTAATTTTTAGTAACAAAAAAAAAATTTATTAAATAACAATTAATTTGCAATTTCTAACGAAATTCATTTTTATCCACATGATAACTCATTTTTATTTTACTTATAAAAGAGTTAGAAGCAGTTCTCTTTTTTTTTATCAATAGTTCATTTACAAATTCAATTATGAGAAAAAGCTTGGAAATAGTCAATTCAATAATAGTTCATTTTGAATTCATTTATTAGAAGAAGCTTGGAAACGTTCTAATTCAACAATAGTTCATTTTGAATTCATTTATGAGAAAAAGCTTGGAAATATTCTAATTCAACAATAATTCATTTTGAATCCATTTATGAGAAGAAGCTTGGAAATATTCTAATTCAACAATAATTCATTTTGAATCCATTTATGAGAAGAAGCTTGGAAATATTCTAATTTAACAATAATTCATTTTGAATCCATTTATGAGAAGAAGCTTGGAAATATTCTAATTCAACAATAATTCATTTTGAATTCATTTATGAGAAGAAGCTTGGAAATATTCTAATTTAACAATAATTCATTTTGAATCCATTTATGAGAAGAAGCTTGGAAATATTCTAATTCAACAATAATTCATTTTGAATCCATTTATGGGAAGAAGCTTGGAAATATTCTAATTCAACAATAATTCATTTTGAATCCATTTATGAGAAGAAGCTTGGAAATATTCTAATTCAACAATAATTCATTTTGAATCCATTTATGAGAAGAAGCTTGGAATTATTCTAATTTAACAATAATTCATTTTGAATCCATTTATGAGAAGAAGCTTGGAAATATTCTAATTTAACAATAATTCATTTTGAATCCATTTATGAGAAGAAGCTTGGAAATATTCTAATTCAACAATAATTCATTTTGAATTCATTTATGAGAAGAAGCTTGGAATTATTCTAATTTAACAATAATTCATTTTGAATCCATTTATGAGAAGAAGCTTGGAAATATTCTAATTCAACAATAGTTCATTTTGAATTCATTTATGGGAAGAAACTTGGAAATATTCTAATTCAACAATAGTTCATTTTGAATCCATTTATGAGAAGAAGCTTGGAAATATTCTAATTCAACAATAGTTCATTTTGAATTCATTTATGAGAAGAAGCTTGGAAATATTCTAATTCAACAATAATTCATTTTGAATCCATTTATGAAAACAAGCTTGGAAATATTCTAATTTAACAATAATTCATTTTGAGTCCATTTATGAGAAGAAGCTTGGAAATATTCTAATTCAACAATAGGTCATTTTGTTATTTTATGAATTATTACCGATTGGTAAACATTTAAACTCAGCGATTCTTGGCTTGTGGAGTATTCATCATTTGGTAATTAAAGCATTTATAATTTAGTCAAATATAAAAGTATATTCTTATACATAAACTCTGTTACATTATAAGAAGCTTAGAAGCAGTCAAGTATTTATGATTTATACAGCATTTCATCATTTTATTAATTATTACCGATTGGTAGACATTTGAACTCAACAATTCTTGGTTTGTAGAGCATTTATCATTTGATAATTGAGGCATTTATAATTTAGCCAAATATAGAAGTATATTCTTACACATAAACTCTGTTACATTATAAGAAGCTTAGAAGCAGTCAAGTATTTATGATTTATACAGCATTTCATCATTTTATTAATTATTACCGATTGGTAGACATTTGAACTCAGCAATTCTTGGTTTGTAGAGCATTTATCATTTGATAATTGAGGCATTTATAATTTAGCCAAATATAAAAGTATATTCATATACATAAATTCTGTTTGGCTTGTGGAGTATTTATCATTTAGTAACTGAAGCATTTCTAATTTAGTCAAATATAAAAGTATATTCATACACATAAACTCTGTTTGGCTTGTAGAGCATTTATCATTTAGTAATTAAAGCATTTCTAATTTATATAGTAAATACGTCCAAATAATTTTATAAATAAATTTGCATGTAGCTATTTCATAACTTCACTTTATAACGTATGATAAACATGTCCTAATATTTTACAAAACAAATTCTATGTAATTATTTCATAACTTCACTTTATAACGTATGATAAACATGTTTTAATATTTTATAAAAACAAATTCTATGTAATTATTTCATAACTTCACTTTATAACGTATGATAAACATGTTTTAATATTTTACAAAAACAAATTCTATGTAATTATTTCATAACTTCACTTTATAACGTATGATAAAGATGTTTTAATATTTTATAACATAATTACCTTCCAGTTTTGCAGTCTAGTTTATTCAAAAGAAGGCGGGTTATTTCATTTATGGAAAGTCATGGCACAGCGTGGAGAGAATGAAGCCGCTAAATTACCCCATTGACATTATAATTCCTCTAGCAAAGTTTTCTTTTTCCATTTTCACGTTTAGTTAAAGCTATATTTTAATTTGTCAAAAGAATTAAGTAATACACTTTCTTTTTTAAAAAAAAAAAAAAAATTCAATATGTTCTGCTTCTCTGTGTAAGACGAAAATTCTTTTTTTCTCACAACGTGCCTAATTTGAATACTGCCTCAGTTTAACTCAAGTATCTTTTTTTTTCTTTTTAATGATTGGATAATTAATTTCTTTTTTTTTTATTGAGACAGATAAAAAAAAAAGTAAAATAAGACGATATAACATTTTATTCAAATTCATCAATCTCAAAATTAAAAATATGATTTTTTTTTAAACAAATCAAAATTTATTGCGTTCCCAATTAGACTGAATCACGCTAGACGTTTTTTAAATGGGGGGGGGGTCTTTTGAATATTTATATGAGGAACAGAATAGCTGTTTCAATATATATATATATATATTGTACCGTTTATTTATATATGGTACAAATATACGTATTGGCATTTGGTAAAAGCTAAAAAAAAAAGTAAATTTAGATATTTTTTTTTTAGTATAATTTACTTTTTTAAAAATGTACAATGAAAGTTAAATTGTTCGTATTTTTTTTACGTAATTAAAAATAAAAGTAAAATTGGAGATAACAAAAAACACACAAATCACTAATCTAGACTAGCTAAAAGCAAAATATTTTAGCTAATTAAAGATGGCCAAAAAACTTCATAAAAAAGAGAACTTTGTAATTGAAAACCGATAATAAAATGTACAAGATTATAAACCTAAACGCCATGATAAAAACTGCGCAGAAGTCTGAAAACTGGGCCTCGAGTATAAAAAGAGAGAGGCCAGTTTGATCAGTGTCTTGTTTCATCTGTTTCTCTATATTTGGTCCTAGATAACAAAATATATCCAGGATCACCCTATGCTGAAATAATTCTGCATGTTGGAGTGAACCGAAGCTTCTGCAGACATCGTGCCTGAAGATGGACACCAGAAAACCCTTCATGACAGACTAGGAGAATAGACCACAAGATCAACTTATAACCAATGGCCAGGCTCATTCTAACCCAAAAAAACTATGCATAGTAATCTACAACCTTCTCGCTAAACTTACCGGTAAGCTATGACTCATTATTATTCCCGATTGTGACTAAATTGTCAACAAACCATTTTTACAAATATAAGCTTATAATACAATTCCGATAGAGACTTTAATTTTCATACTCAAGGAACTTTCTTTTAAAGAACTTTATACAAGATCTTGAAAATGAATTGTAAGAAGTGAACATTATTGAGTTGCTTTAATTATTTTATTTAATTGTTATTTTTTTTATTAATTGCTTCATGTTTGGATTAGCATATGTTCTCTCCAGTTTATTTAATTAACAATTTAACATTAAATATTTTAATTTGTTAGAATAAAAAAAATATTTCTAATATCAACTTTTCATTTGTATATTATTAATAATAGTTATTAATTATTATTAAATTTATTAATATTAGTGTAGTGAGATTTCAAAATATAATTTACCTTTGCCAATATGTGTTTAATAAGCTCCAGGAAAAATAATATTTAGAAAATAATTTTAGTTACGGTAAAATCTAATACCGTCTTTTGAAAGCATTTTTCTTTTTAATTTACGAGTTACGATATGTTATGTGAAGATTTCAGTGGATTCTTACAGAATCCTAGCACCTTTCAAATAAATTAAAAACTGATTCGTCAATAACATAAATCATAACAATTACTAGGTAGAGTTGATCAGGAAATATAGTTATGTTTTTAGAAATAGAAATACAACTTTCTTTTTTTTGCATAACTTGATCAACTCGTGCATTATATTTGTAACAGAGACCTAGTCAGATGGAAAAA
This sequence comes from Epiperipatus broadwayi, assembly GCA_028023455.1. Lineage (NCBI taxonomy): Eukaryota > Metazoa > Onychophora > Udeonychophora > Euonychophora > Peripatidae > Epiperipatus > Epiperipatus broadwayi. Next base: position 3,829,868 of record JAQFVV010012444.1, on the reverse strand, counting down.
CGTTTCAATCAGAGACTTAGTCAGATGGAAAAATGCTTCAATATATATATATATTAAAGTGGAAATCAACCTTTGATAATGCACTATTTCTTAAATATTATAAATCTCCGCGCATTCGCTGTCAATAAGATTTTAAAAAACTTAAGTGAATCACTTAAGTTTAGAGCGTATTTGTATATACACCAACTCTCATTGGCCATACTTAAATCAGGACTTGGTTCTATTGTGTGCCTGATGTTATAATCAAAATTGAATTGTACAAATTTAGTTAACTTATCACAGGAGGAAGATAGTATCTTATTTTTAACCACCTACGATTAGATTTATATGACTTATAAATGTAAATCTATTATTATAAAGTGCTGAAAATTTTGAAATTATTAAAGCAGAAGTCAACCTCTGATAATGTGCTGTTTTTTAAATATTATAAATCTCTGCCTACTCACCTGCCAGTAAATGAATCACCCAAGTTTAGAGCGTATTTGTATATACACCAACTCTCACTGACCATGCTTAAATCAGAATTTGAATCGATTGTGTGCCTAATGTTATAATCAAATATTAATATCAGGCACACAATAGACTCAAGCCCTGATTTAAACATAGTCAGAGAGAGTTGGTATATATGCAAATGTGCTCTAAACTTAAGTGATTCACTTACTGGTAGGTGAATGCACAGAGATTTATAATATTTAAGAAATAGCTCATTATTGGCGGTTGACTTCTATTTTAATAATTTCAAATTTTTCAGTGCTTTATAATAATAGATGTACATATATATATATATATATTGTACTGGTTCATCCCTACCCTGATAAGGTGAGCATGCGCACATATCGAACATGAAACAAATATGGGGGCACACCAGGATAGGAAGTAATTTCAAATCTTTTTTATGATTGGTTTGATACAGTCATCGGTATGTTTATAAAGTATTGACTCTTACATACCTTTGGAAGATTTCTTTAATTTAAAACCTTCGCGCCACTCCCAGAAAGAAAAAGATTAATTCCCCCTCCTGAAAGATTATGTAAGGCCAATAATAACATGAAATAAAAGGAATCAAATGAAATGTAATAGAAATAAACACCCGATGATCCAAGATTTAAATCCCGATAAGGTAGTATCCCATATGTCATCTCATCGTTCTCTTTATCTCAGGTAAAGAAATGAAAAAAACAAACTCGCACAATTATCTAAGTGTCTTATTATGTTAGAGAAAGACATAATAAATTATCAAAGCAGTAAGGTAGTTTTATAAATATTAAATAAATGTTTATTGAATCCCTTCACCAATTCCCAAGATAAATATAATAATAACAAACCACAATGTATAATAAATAATATAAAAATATATATATATGAGAGTATTATAGATATATTAACAAAGAAAAAGAATGTAAAATTATAAAGAATCAACTAGTGAGAAAGTGGTCTGAGGTTCATACACTCGCACATGAATACGATTTACAAATATTAATTATTACATTAAATAAGTGCGATATTTTACACAAAGAGATATAAATGAAAGATATGTAACACACAATAATATATATGTAATTAATAAAATAGTGTACCATGTAAAGTCATTTTTATACTTCTCTGGGCTCTAAGTAGGCTATTCATCTGTTCATCCAGGATCGCAGGGACTTCTCTATAACACGGCATCATTTGGCTGCTTTCATTATCATTTGGTAGCTGGATTTAGGATTCATTTCTGATATTGTTCAACAGCTCTCAAGATTGCTTGACGACTGTTTTCAGGAAACCTTTCTGGTATTGTTCCATGACTCTCATGATCATTTGATGGCTGGATTCAAGAGCCCTTGCTGGTGGCAGGAGTAGATCTGGGCAGGTGCACTGACTGGGGGTTTCCACTCCATGATCATTTCACTGATGCAAGTATATTTGTGCTTGAGGTTTAATTATAAATTTCTTCATTGGTTAGTGATTATCAATTAACAGTAGGGCTTTCTTTTTGTTTTCTACAGCACAGGTAATGATTCTTTTACTTTGGGTTTCAAATATCAATACCTTCCTGCAAACACAGCTCTCTACTGCACTAATTCGAATTGTCTAATTGGAAACCATCTTGAAGTTTATATCGGCATGATTTAAGAAAAATAATTAGAACTGGGAATTCTCTAAGTTCAAACAAGCAAGTTCAGATCAATCCAAAAGTTAGCATGAGTGAGTCGGTGATTGACTTGGTGACTGCTTGTGCCCGATTGAATACCTATGCTCAATTGAATTCCACTAAGCTGGTGAACAGCATATAGCCCTCCTTATTAGAATACCAATCTAGTTACCTCTCTGAAACACATTTAATTAATTAATTTTGACCATTGTTAGTGGATTCATACAATGCATGAAGCATTCCTATGAAATCCACTAATTAATCTCAAGAATTTATTTATTTATAATTCAATTGATTATCTACTCTGATTCAACATACACACAAAAAAAAGAAAAAGTTTGATTATGTCAGTTATTTTCTGATAACTAGATTCCATTTAAAATATATTTTTAATTAAATTAGATATTTTTCCCCACCCGCATTAAAAAAAAAAAAGAAACAAAATTACTTATCTATTAAAATTTACTTGCCTTTAGGCTTTTCTTAAATTTAAAACAATGGGTTTGTAGAGAAAAATATCTAGTACAACTTTTGATTTAAAATTATCTGTACCTTAGATTTTTAAATATTACAATTTCCCTTTCTTTTCACAAGCATTTAACAAACAAAAAAAAAATTATACATACAAATTACACTTACAAATCTTTGCGTTTATAAAAAAAAAATGAACATAAAATAATAATAAAAATAAATTCTAAGCATATAGCTAATATGCTAATACTTCGCGTTATAAGCCTTAACTATTGGATTTTTTTGTATGTGCGAGTATATGACATATCCACAGACATCTCTCACTTATTTTATAATTTGACTTGATTAAAATTTATATAGATGGTATTCACACACGTTTAATGGATTTATTACATATTTTAGGCCTGTTTTATTTTGTAATACCATCTTATGCTTGGTCATACGAAGTGTTGTAAAATGCTATGATACCTAAATAAATAAATTAAAAAACCAAATAAATAGTCTGTATTAAACTCTATTATATTCCATCACATACAAATTTGAAAATTTTTTTAACTACTGGTACACGATCCTCTTGCCAAAACGTCACTGGTACTTTATCCCAAAATGGTTGGGAACTGCTGATCTATATCGATATATGGATTTATAGTGTATATAAACAAATAAGTGCAACTCATATTTTCTCTTTTCTAAAACTGAAATGTAAGCTTTTAATTCTCTCAATACAAATACATATTATATATGGAAGAGATAAACAAAATATTGCATTTCATACATTAATAAAACATTAAATATTGTACAATAATATAAACAATAACTGAAACACAGGCTTATTCTATACCTGTGTCTATATATGTAATATATAGGGTATATGAGCACAGACTTTCAGATGACCCATCACTCTCCACTCTATCTAATAACACTGATACACTCAAGCACATATATGCTGAAAAGATAAATAATCACCAATATACGTATTTCATGCTAAACCAGCAATCATCAGTTGGTCCAGATTATCATCTCCCACACGTATATACTATAAGTGCTCAGATATATATTAAGATAGACAATCCTCATACTTTAATGGACAGGCTCCAATCTTCTACACACTCTAATTCTTCAACCGTCCATCCAATTGAAAATCTGATGATGGAATGCTCGAAGGCCACCCTGAGGCCAAGATTCAGGGTGGCCTTCGAGCATTCCATCATCAGATTTTCAATTGGATGGATGGTTGAAGAGTTGGAGGGTGTAATAGATTGGAGCCTGTCCATTAAAGTAGGAAGATTGTCTATCTTAATATATATCTGAGCACTTATAGTATATATGTGTGGGAGATGATAATCTGGACCAACTGATGATTGCTGGTTTAGCATGAAATACGTACATTGGTGATTATTTATCTTTTCAGCATATATGTGCTTGAGTGTATCAGTGTTATTAGATAGAGTGAAGAGTGATAGGTCATCTGAAAATAATATAAACAATAGTATAAATAAAACTTAATATTGTCTAACATAAGTAAAATTAGTAAAAAAATTATCACATAAATTGTGCAACATTTCTTGAAGCTCTAAAGCATTACTTGCACAAACAACTACATCATCTGAAAAATGTAGACGATTTAAATAATCTTAATTTTATTCCCTTATTCTTTCCATATTAATCCACAAAATCCTTCTTATAAAACTGAAAAATGTTTTGGAGGCATTGAATCATTTTGTTGCACACCTTTTTCAATGTTAATCTTCTTTTAGTAAAATTTCGCTTTTTAAACACATATTTTCTAGCGTCATTATCTGTGCATAAAGCGCATATATATTAGTTTAGTGTTACTATGTAATCTAATCATTATTGTTACATTTTGATAAATATTCTTCAGAATTTGAGAATATTTCAAGTCTATATCTTGATGATACAATGCTTTCATCATTATAGAATTGCTTATGGAATCAAATTATCTTTCATGATCTACAAATCCAAAATAGGATGCCAACTTATATTCATTGGTTCTTTCTGTTATCCACTGTGCTAAAATCACTTTTAAATCCAGATTGTTTATTGGGGGGTTGTTAAAATCACTATAGATAAGTTGCAATTATCTCTGTAAAAAATTGTATCAAACTGGTAAAAGACATACATTTGTAATTTTCAATATGTTCTTTATCATTTTTCTTAAACATTAATATTATTGCTGCATTGTTCCAATTATCTGGTATATTTTTTATAATTTGGACATTTGGTACATAACTTTGCCAACAATTTTGCTATTTCTTTACCTGATTTTTTTTTAAATATCAATTATAATTCTATCTTTTCCTGGAGCTTTTCTTTTTTTCATAGATTTAATTGCATGTTCATTTCTTCCTCTAAAATCCTTAACAATTCAGAAAATGTAGTAATTATAAGGAATACTTTTTCTTTATTACTATAAAATTCTTTATGTAACTTTTCCACACATTTCTCATGTCATCTCTCTTTTTAGTAATAGTTCTATTTTTTCTTCTTATTGCAGAAATAATTTTCTTTCCAATAGCAAGACATTGATTGACACTTTTGATACTTTTACTCTAACTTTCTTAATTCAATTCAATTATCTTATATGACTATTAACTCTTTTTCATACCATTTTATAAAACTCTAGAAATTCAATATAATTTTTTAAATGATTGCCCCATGCTTTTATTTATGAAAGATAAAAAAAAAAAAGTTACCATATTATTTCGAATCTAAGCTTTCAAAATTGGTAAAAAAATATAAAAATAATTTTATAATAGATATTGAAAAGTAATAAACATTTTTATTTACTTAAATAGGAACTATTTCCAATTTCTTTGGTGCACAATATAACTTTTCTTTTGAATTTAGCATCATATGCAAATCATTTTTCAATCATTAGTGAGTGTGGTAATTAAAAAACTCAAAATTACAATACTGCCAGATACGACATTATTCTCTCCAATTGCTATCAAATAGCAACTGGATAATTCAGAAAAGTGTGTTCAAGGAACCCTGACTAAATGCCTATCCATGATCATAATACTATGCACATGCATAAAGATATGATCATTGGAGAATGGAAAATTAACAGAAATAAAATGTTAAAATATTCATTTTGAATTTAAGCTGCACCCTAATTTTACATTTTTAAAATTTGAATAAAAAATGTAGCTTAAATTTGAAATTATAAGGTATTTTTACTTTTTAGTGCATTTATGTGAATGAAAGTGGATTTTTTTTTTATTACTATTTTTCATTTTCAGTTTTACAAAATTAGAAATAAAGTTTAGATATAATTTAATAACAATAAATGACAATATCATAAAGAGTACGGATTCCTATATAAACTTAAATATTAATAATAATCAGCCATTAAGCTAATATGCACATGCGCTTTGTGGATTTGAACTATAAATGAATGCTCTCACTTTCCAACACAAGATGAAGTCTTTGTGAAAAGATAGAATGAATCCATCTATACTTCCAACTCAAACATTTAAGTATGGGCAAATACTTAGATTTATCCATACTTAAACATTTGGGTTGAAAGATTAGAGGGATTCATTCTACCTTTTCACAAAGGCTTCATCTTGTGTTGGAAAGTGAGAGCATTCATTTATAGTTAAAATCCACAAAGCGCCTGTGCATTAGCTTAATGGCTGATTATTATTACAGTTTAAAAACATTACACTATATAAAATAATATCTTATTTAAACTTAAATATTGTAATTTTTTGCATTTTTTTTCTTTTTTGCTAAAATTGTTTGCAAATTCTAAGTAAATGATGATCAAAATTCATATGCAATGTTTCAACTAGATTGGAAACTGGAAAGTGAGTGGAAAATGAGTTACAAGATTTATAAGCAAAATATGAGGATGTTGAATAAAAGTTCACAAAAGCAAACATTTCAAAGAAATCACTAGCAGAGAATTCTTAGCGAGCCAAAGATCTTTTTTTACAAAAAAAGAAAACAATTTATTCTCTATTTATTTTAATTTACTGAATATCATTAGTTAAGAATGATCTGACTAAAGATCTCCAAAAAATCTGTAAACTTTTTAACCTAAAAAATATATAATCTTAGCAAAGTTTACAATTTGGATAAATTAGGCTTAGGGTGAAACCTTTAAAGAGATGATGCCTCTAGTGTCTCCACTGAGACTTGCTGTGAGTAACGTGTGCATCCTTCTTATATGGGAAGTTATTAATCCATATGCAAACATAATCTAGAATCAAAATTATATTTTGTGACTTATAGTTCAGATGGTGTGAGGAAAGAGATAAAGAGTTATATAAAAATCATAAGAGTAGATCTTGAGCTACGAATTATCAAAATAGATGTCATAAATCTCTGAAGGATAAGGGTCAGCCTGAAAAATAGGTGGGTATTATTGAAACATAAACATGGTTTTATGATGTCGATATTAAATAATGATATTAAGAGGAAAACATCAGGTAAGACATGTCTATTATTGAAATTATTAAAAGGTGTAATTTTTTCATGCTTTCAATGACTTTAAATTAAACCTGGAATAGAAATGAAATATTCCAAGAAATTATGGTACTATCAAATGCTATTATATTGTGACAAAAATGAAAGTAATGTCTGCAATTGCTATAAGGATGCTATTTTTCTATGTGTGTGCAATTGGGAAAAACTTTTCTTGAAACACAGCATAATTTAGTACAGTTTTGGAATGTCAGAATCCAAAGCAAAGGATCCCCAGACTTCAATTCTGCACTCAAACTTTTTATGAACTTTTGAATAAGAAGGCCATTCAATTATTTATTTTTATTATTAGCCACTGCAGAAATGTTTTAGTAAATAGGGGAAAAGTTATTTTTTTGATCTACAAAATATTTCATATTTTCAAAGACTGATTAAATTAATCACATCCTTAGAAAATATAAAGACTAATGTTTGGTGTCAATAAAATTAACGTGTTTGAGATTACTTATGGAATTTCACAAGGTTAAGATCTTGTCTTACTCGTTTTATATTCTCTCCTATCACTTTATAGTGTGAACTTAAAAAACCCAGTGTCAAGGTTTCATTCTTTCTACATTCAATAGCTTATTGCTTAAGTTGTTACATCTAATCAGAGAGCTTTTCATTACTGGAAATGCAGTTCAGAATGAAGTTACCTACCAATCTCTGCTTAGTAAGATTAATGCAGAATGAGGTCACCAGCAATCATTGTTCCGCAGAACTCATAATGAGGTTATACAACAATCAGAATTGTAGGATTAACTCATAATGGGGAGCTATCTAGGAATAATTACTTTATAAGACTAATTCAGAAAGGGGCTACCCAGAATTCATTGCTAGACAGAACTTATTCAGAATGAAGTTATTCAGAAATCAGATATGTGGAATTAATTCAAAGTGATGCTATTCATAATGTACTGTTTTATCTACATCATAGTTAGAATGTGAAGAAGTATAAGCATCAGAAAAACTGATAAATATTGTCAAAAACAGATATATCTCCAATATTATTTTAAATGACATAATTATAATACTTTACAAAATCGCATTTAATTCAGTTTCATAATTATAGGCTATCTCTCTTGATAAAAATATGAATAACAATATCAGAATTTTGATACACTTTCAAAAGCAAATTTTCTCTCTCTGCTCTAGAAGCATGGGATACTATATTAATAAAAGCAGAAACCCAGAAACCAGTGCAATATGGGGATATTACAACATTTTGTCATCTAGTATCCATTGAACTTACAGAAAAAGGCTTTAGAATAAGGTGGATATATCTGCTTTTGATAAACAACTATACTTTCTAATATTTCTTTATTTAAATGATGGCAAAACTTCCACTAGAATTAGTAAGTTATCATAAAAGCATTAAGTGGTAGATGGTTGATATATACGGTTATAATCTGTCAGGCCTGCAAATTTTATATGGATCTGAAAACTGGACAATACATCAAGGTATAAAAGAATGTTGTACTATGGTTCATAGTGAAAATCTAAGATGATAAAGATATAATTAAAAAAATTGAGAAGAATAATCACTTCAAATAATTTTTTGGAAAGGAAGATCAGGAAGCAGAAAATTAAGGACATTTTTAAGATTAATCATTGAAAATTGTATTCATTAGTCCTACTAATTAGAAAATATTGTCTACAGATGAAGTATATGGAGTATAATTTTGCTTCTACATATCCAAAAAGATCGGACCTCCAAATAAAAACATGATTTGTTACACATTGCACCAGACCATGCCAATCAAAATATTAGAAGAATCATAATCTTTTAATAAAACAGGGGTAGACATTCTTATACTTATCCCTCTCCTTTAAATTATCTATAAGGACATACAACAAATCTTAAAAGTCATTGTATCCAATGTATTGCAATGAAAAAGTGACTTGTTGTCTCTCTTCAAGCTTCTTGGAGTCCTATCTCTGAATCAATACATGTGTAGCCATTCATAACAAAATTTTTGAAGTGTTAAATGACAATGTGTTTCATATCTTAACTCTCAATGAAACAATGTGATAACATTAAATTTTGTTTTAAATTAAGCAAAACTCTACAGAAAACTTTGAAATGATGTAACTGAGTATAGCAGTGAAGCCATGAGTAGCAATAATTTTTAAATGGTTTGTTGATCTACAAATGTAAAAAATACACTCACATTTTGTGATGTAACTCATGATCCAGACATATTAGTAGTACTTTAAAATTTTTGGTTGAATAGTTAAACTAAGTATTTACATAAAACATACATTGGTTTATAAATGGTGCTGCACACAACTTGCAGAAAGAACCAGTCAACATTTTATTTGGATACCTTGGTATGGCCTTTTGCGTACATTGTTTACTTTAAAAATATAAGTTATCTAAATCAATAATCAATATTTATTTACAGTCATAGATTTTGATTATATATCTTTTTGCTAAAAATTCTCATTAAAATTTATGATGGACCTCTAAAAATTGAGATGCTGGAATAAAAACGATTTGAATGGCTGATTCCATCAGAGTTCACATGCAGTTCTGAGAGATAAAATTAAGCCGTATACGAAGGATTTGGAGTTCTAAAGTTTATTACTCTACAATTGCAGAAAACCATACAGATCCAATACTGAAATTTAATTATATATTAAGAACAACAGATGACAGCCACCTATCATTGATAATGAGATATTGGTTATATTATCAGAGTTACTAGTCATGTCTTGAGACAAATATACATATAAATTTCAAGTGCATTATTTAATCTCTATTACATAGTGTGCACTTTAGTACAGTGGGAAAATGAAAAAGGTTCTTATAGCAAAGGTCAGCCTGACTTCTGGCTGTACATCATATAATTAACCGGATGATTAGTAGTTCGAATGTTTCTTCTAGTAGCAATGCTTTAACAAAGTTGATGATTTTCAAGTAATTTTGATATATCAAAATTTAAAAGTATTGCCCTCATTCAAAATAATATGGTCAACATAATTTAATAATAAGTAAATAATTTAAATAGCTTATTGCTCAGAATTTATAAAAAAATTCGAGCATCGGAAAGTGGCAAAGCTGAAGCCTACGATCAAGCTGCCTAAACCACTAAGCATAATATAATTTAATAAATCTCCCCAAATTAAATTAAGATGCAGCCGGAAGAGGGCAGTACATGCTCAAATGCTTATTAAAATCTTGTTTTCCCACTTAATTTGCTTTTTGAAGATAAGTTCTATTAATTTAAACTTCGTTTTAGATTTTTTTTTCTTTATTAATATTTAAAACAAAAAGGGTAAATCAAAAGTTACGGCCAATGATGTTAAGGTGTCGTTTTAAAATATATTTAAAAAAAGAGAGAGAGCGTAGAAAGGATGACTGTTTATGAAAGAATTTTTTTCCTATGTGTCAAAGCATCGGCCAGGAAACGAACCCGCAAACCTGGGACAACTGCAGCCACCAACGCTTAACGAATTTGTTTCTCTTTTTATATAGATCAACAAAAAAAAAAAAAAGTTCTCTGCTCACAATAAATAACAAGAGATTAAAAAAAATACCAACAGAAATATCATGACTTCTCATGTGTTTCCAAAAGAGGCTAGTCTTTTTACTATAAGTTGAATAATCAGTGGAAATCAGATCGTATAGTGTTACAATATCCCTATCTCTTGACCAATTGTTTTCTGATTTTCGAATCCTTCGTCTAGGATTTAAAACTGGAACGAATTTCATTTATTTATTTAACAGCCATCTTTTACATTTTTATATTATTCAAGCTAGTAATCTGGTTTAATAAAAAAAAAAACTGAGTTTCAAACCCAGGCTAATTCACTATGCATTTTTGAGATTTTGATTCGGTCTATCTGGAGATAGGAATTTTGCAGCAGTTGTTATAAAATTAAGGTCTCAAATATATATAAAAACTGATCTGGCATCAGATCTACATAGTTATGCAAGTGAGTTAGCCTGAGTTTAAAGACATAAAGGTTTTCAAATTTAGTTTCAAAGTTTAGGATTTTTCAAATTTCATGTTATTAGTTCTGATAATGTAAAAGAATTAAATACAGTATCACTGAAAGATAGATGTGTGCATTAATTTCAGTTTTGAATACTAGTTTTCATTGTAAAAGACAGAAACCATCAACCTGAAGACGGAAAATTTGTACCACTTTACCATTTAATGCCACTAACTACTCAAACTTATGATAGATATTGCTAGAATAAAGATAACTGCACCTGTATAGATAAATATGGGATGCAGTAGCTGAAGAACTTTTATAAATAGTTAATAATAGTGTCAATGTTTTAATACTATTGACATTTTGGAACCACATGAACTGACAGCCTTTTTTTTAAAAAATAATACATTGAATGACTCACTTTCATTTACTTTAAAAACAAAAAAATTAATAAACCCATTCTTTTTTTTTATTCTAAGTTTAAGAACCTCTTTTACCCTTACTTGAAAACTGGTTCAGCCAATATGGTGTTTGCTGTTAATATTTATGTAGTTATTTTCACTGCTAAACAAACTGCTTTGTAAATACTAAAAAGCATTACTCTACTCTACAGCTTCCTGTTTCACCCAAAACTTTTAATGTTTTAGCAAGTCCGTTTATATTCATTGGTGGGCAATCTTGTTTACATTTTGCTCAACTCATTTCCAGTATTACAGATAGTGTCATCTGTGGAATTGTTATGTTGATAAAACGAAGAGCTAGTACTTTTTTAACTAAATTTAAAATACATAGCTAGAAGAGAAATGAATCATAATATGATTATTACAGAAGTGGACCCTTCTATAAGTTTAGTGCATAGCTACCTGATTATTTAGAGAGAGAGATAAAGACAAATTATTGTCAATCATAAAATTTCAGCTGTTGTGTAAATCACACAATGAAATTAAGTGGAAAACAGTGATTCTCATCTTGCTTGCCATTATGATTAAAGCATTGTGATGGGGAATACTTGATATTTGTACAATTCTACATCGAAATTTTTATACGAATATATTTAAACAGTATTCGCACTCTGTTTCCTTTCATAAATGTTTAATTTGGCAAATAATGCAACTAGTAAATTTATAGATGCTTGGACTGTTTATATCTTCTGTGATGCCTTGTTCAAGTGTTTTTCTAATCCACTGGTGAACTTCTGACTTGATTTCTACTTCTGTTTAGTTGGTCAATTTTTCAGAATGAGTGATGATCTGGTAGTGAGACTTTCTATTAATCAGCTTTCCATGTGAACAGTTGATCACTTCTTGGAGATAACTGATGATCTGGCATTAGACTATATTGATCAACTCTCCAGATCTTAGAGTTGATTGATTATTGGACTGTTAATCATTTCATTTCTTGATCTCTCTGGACTGATTGATGTTCTGAACAATGTTTTTTTTTGTTTATTAACTCACCAGTTTGTCTATTAATTCACCTTCTGGACTGACTAATGTTGTGGTATTGGATTCTCTGTTGATCAATTTACTGGTTTATTAATTTTCTGGTTGTGGCATTCTCTGCTTATTAGGTCTCCAAAGTGTTTGGGTTGACTAATGATCTGGTCATTCAAGAATTGACTACTGATTTGGCCATTGGATTTTGTTGATCAGTTTTTCATGTTATGTCTTTATCTTCCTGAATTGACAAATGTTCTGATCAAATGACATTTTGTTGATCAACTCTTTAGGTTGTTTGCTGATCTGATTGCTGGATTTATTGATGGTCCAATTATTGACACTTTGTTGATCAACTTTCTGGCTTGACTAATGATATTATCATTGGACTTTCTGTGGATCATCTCTTTGAGTTGACTGATGATTTTGACATTAAACTTTGTTGATCAGGTCTCTATGTTAACTGATGATATACTATTCACATATTTAGTTAGTAAAATAAGGAAGTGATAGTTGTCAATATTGTTAACATTTTACTATATTTACAACTGTAGCTGTTATAACTTTTTTTTTTTATACATTATTAGTTGGACATAATTAACTGTTCACTAATCATAAAAGAAGAATAAAGACAATAAATTATTATTAACTGTGAAATTATAGATAATTCAAAAATTACAGAATGGAATTAATGTACAAACTGACTTGGGCATTTATTCTCCACCTAACAATATGATTATATCAAGGAGGTGAAAAAGAAATTTGCACAATCCTATATGGGAACTTTTTTACTGGCTCCTATAAGGCAGTATGTTATAAAAACTGATTTTACTAATGGACCATCCTATCCTTAATGCTAACTTCATCATTACTAAAACAATTTTGTTTAAATAAATATTGTATGAAACAGAAGATAGTCAGCATATTTCCATATAATCTCATCTACACAATGTGTCCCAATAAACAAGTGATGGATTCTCTCTCTACAGCACCATCTCTGAACAATACATGGGTTGTGTAGTAACATAGTTTAACCATTATCCACAAAAATATTAAAGTATTGTCTGGATTATGAGTTATGACATGAAATGCATGTTTTATGCCTATGCATATCTAACAACTCCACAAATTAGTCTGTTTATATTTTTTGATTTATGTACAGATTTTATTAATTATTATTTTTTCTTCTAAACAGCATCTTCCTTTTTCATCTTTGAAGACTCTTCTCTTTATTATATCTACAGTACTTCTTGTTCCTCTTACATGCATTTCTGATATAAACAAGAGTAACTTATTATGTGACATTTAACTTACTGTACGAAATGAAATTCAAAGTGAGTAGTACTTAAATGCTTTGTCATATATGATATCTGAAAATTGGAAAGATGGAACCAAACTATGATATGGTTTCTTTTAACTCTCAGTCCACCAGTCTGCCACCACCATAGATAAGATCATTAAAAATTCAAATAAATGGCATTGCTATAGCTTTTCATTATTACCATGTTCAATATTATTGATCCACTGCAGGATTGAGATCTCTTCCAAGTTTAATCCAGTTTCCTTGATCCATATTACTGTCTTCAGCAAAAGATAATCTGAATGCTAAAAAAATATAGTAATGTCTGCATGATGGATGTCTTGCCCTAAACTACTTTGGTTATCTATGGAAAACCTGAGCATCCATTTCCTTTATTTTCTTTCTCTTTCTTTGTAAGACCTCTTTGTTATTAAAACTTTATTACTACTAACTTTAATATCATCTAGGTATTGGTAATTTGGTAAATATTTTAAATATGAATTATTCAGAAGAAAAATCTTAGAACTTTATAAGTTTACAAGTTTATAATTTTAAAATATACGAAAGAAATTAAACTTAAAACTATAATAAATGTCTTTATTAAATAGTAAAATACATATTTACTAAAACATGAAGGAATTTTATCAATAATATAAGGAAATATGAACTTTTGATACAAAAATTTACTATTGTTATTAATAAATAACTTTTGTTTGGATTTTTATTCATATTTCCATTTATGCTAGAAATAATGGTGAAAAGTGCAATGGGAAGAGACGGGAGGAAGAAAGTTCTCTTCTTTCAAACATACTCCCTAGAAGTGTTGTGATTTTTTTTATTTAGTTCAAGGAGTTGAAGAAAACTTTTTGGTTATATTATTATAGTTATATGGTCTATAATATTAAGATAGTATTACGTACTTAGAATTATTTGTTTCATATGATATTTTTTAGATTTAAGTATTTTAGAATTTCTTGTATAAGAAAAAAAAATTTTTTTTTTGGTTATAATTCTATAACATGAATGAAATGATGGTCACAAAAGAGTTATCAATGATAATTATAAAATATTATGATTAAAGTAATATATTATTTTTTTAATAAGATATAAGATATTGGTCTACAATTTTAAGCAAAGAATCAAGTAAAATAAATATGTGTAATATTTATAATGTGTATTTACATGAAAGTATATGATAAAGTATTGAATATATCAATTATACTATTAATATGAGTATATAAGTATATGTATGATTGATCTTTTTATAAGTTAAAGATAACTGATTTATGATAAAATATATAAACTATTTATTTGTTTTTTAATCTTCTTGATATGTTTAAAAGCATTAAGATGTTATGGATAAGTTCAGATGTTATTAGAGAAATGATGAATAATATTTTATATGATATTAAGTATTTTATATGAAATGTCAGATTTTAAGCAGTGGTATGAGAAAGTAGATTTATTGGAAATCATGTAGTGTTGTAAATGTGTTGATTAAGGTTAAATATGAAACACTATAGAGTAAATTATAATATTTATGATATAATGGATAGTGACATTTTTTTTAAATCTGTAAGAGTTTAAAATAGTAGCCAAGAAAGAAAATTAAGGTAGACCCAAGATAATGTGTGGCCTTAAGTTACATTCTGTCCATGATATCATTGTTTATTATAATTTTATAAGGTATTCATTTCACACTTGTTATCATGAAAAATCGCACAAGTATATACATCATATAAGAGAATTCAAAATTTAAATAATGGTCATAGCTAAACTTGCAAATGATGATAAGGTAAATCAATTTATTGCAAGAATAATGAAACACAAAACAAATAGGATGATAAAAGAATGTAAGAAAAAATATTCTATGAATGTATTTATTGGATATTAGAGATCAAAATACAGAATAAAAGTATGAAGTAGAAGAGATATGATATTGAAAAGAAAACCTGATTAGTCTTATAATAATAATAAAATGTCATATCTTAATGAATATTTTAAATAATTAAATATTTATTTTATAAGAAAAATAATAAAAATAGAAGGAGTAAAATGAGTTATAGAATTGTAATAAGATAATAATATTATAGGAAGATTAAAGGTAAAGGAAAGACAATATACAAGAATATGTAAAATAATTATAATTGAATAAAAATACAAAGTGTATATTTTATTGATATATTTTAGTGTACAAATATTAAGAAATATCTTAATATTAATAGAGTAAAGTATGAAATATAATATATCATGTTTGTAAATAGTTTTAGAGTGAAATATAAATTATTTAGTTTTTGTTAATCTTAGTTTATAAAATTTTGTATAATCAGTTAAATATTTTTTTTATTAAATATAAAGTACATGTAAATTCTTTCTTAAATTTGTATTAATACTATATATATATATTGTAACCGTAAATCTTGATGTCCAGCTAATGGCCATCGAAGGCCATTACCCTCTCAACTACCTATCGTGTATGAACACGTTGCGGCACTAAAAATTGTAACCGCAAATTGTGTGGTCCCAATTACGTAATATAAGTGCACTAGGAATTGTAACTTCGATCACTAATCAATTCCTGCTGTACATTGTCAGCTATTAAGAGCTGTATCCAAAAGCATATCATGCTATCTATTTTATGCACCAAAGACCACAACTACAGACCAAACTAATGATCTAACATAAACTTTTTACAATTTATTTGATCGCAGCCAGGGTATACCACGAAAACCTATCATAGTATTATTATAAAACACATTAAACAAATTATAAGTGCAATGTTATCACTTTTAAACCTTAATTTGCGATTTTTATGGGATGCGACCCTATGGCCGACCGTGTACAAGATGGCGTAATTTGTGGAACTACATAAGATTATGAAATTTTAAACCATCTATATGATTTTTAATACGAATGCTAGTCCAGGTAAAGCTTTGCAATAAATAAACATAAATACTTGGGTTCTGATTTTATAGTTTATCATATTACTGAGACTCTTATTATACTGACAAATGACAATTTAAAAACGTTAAGTAAATATATTTAATCATGTCATTATTTGGTAAATCTGTTTACAAGTTTAATAATTCATTTATAATTTTATACTAGAATCAACTACGCAAAGCCAAAATGATGGAAAAGGTAAATGGGATTTTATTGTACCTTACTCATCATAAACTACCAAAGACGAAAAGCATCTAAATGTTTTCTCAAAAAATATTTATAAACTCTTATATCATGTTGACGATAATATGTAATTCAATGTATGCTCTTCAATGTATGCTCTATCCAAAGTTTATGATTTCTGATGTTATGAATGACACATAGCAACGGCACAGTAAGTTTAATTATAAATCAACGTTTATTTACAAATTTATGAACAATAAGTAATTAATTTCAATATTCTAAATAAAACATAAATAAACAAATAAAATAAATAAATGATAATTCCATTGACTTTCTTCAATAACATCTCATAGGTACAGTTTTAAAATCTAATCATACCTTATTTCAATCTAATATAATGAATATTGAGGAGATTATACGAAATTCAGCATCAAACTCATGAAATATTGAACGTCATTTCCAGATTCAATAAATCCCTACCGTAAACTTATAATCATATAATAAATAATATTATGTCTGTAGGATTTAGCTATAATGTAATCATTAAATAAAGTGAAAATGTAAACTTACATTCCGGTAAATAATAATCAACCAACAGTTAATTATTATGAAGTACTTGAATAAAATGTCCTGCTACCATTTAATAATCTAACCGATAAATTATGCTTACAAATGAAGAAGATGATTTAGCAGATTAACTAAAATACTTTGCCCAACTTATATCTGTGAAGCAAACATATTCCTGTGGATGCATTCATCTACACGTAGGAATTAAATAATACTAACGTTTTGTGTATTTAAACACCCTCATAAAGTAATACGTATAATCACACAATTCCGCGGATTAACCACCAGCGCAGGAATGTGTAAAATACAAAAATGGCAATTAAAATAATCTGCGGATTAACCACCAGCACAGATTAAAGCCCTTTAACATTCTAAAACAACATTATTATTTACTTCACATTAAAGTGCAAAATCATCCTCCTTAGTTCTTCTGACTATTCAGAATACACTAACACTTTAGCAAATGTGGGTTCTTGCATAATAAAATGTTACGCTAATCAGGACAACTAATGTACTACTTATCTTGCTTAAAATAAACATGTGTAATATAATATAAGTAATATTGGCATAGGAATATAAATCTGGAAAGACTCACAAAATATCTCATAAAGATTGATATATCTCATGAATTCATTAAGTACTTTTAAGCTTTTCCGCAAGCGCTATTCTCTTGAATAAATATTTTATTCAACCCTTATTAATTTAAACCTAACAAATATAACTTATGAACTTCATATGCGAGTTCATATAACGATAAAATTAAATTAATGTATTATTCATTAAATATATAAAATTTAACGGTGTGTGTGTGATAAAACTAAATGTAAAGCATTTATAGTTCAATACATGAATTTTAGCAGATGTGTGTATCACAAATTGGATTGTATAGCATTTTATAACTCCTAATGTGGTCCGTGGAATCCATGTACGATGTGTAGAATAATGAGTATACAAGGTAATAGCTATAACTGTAGTTAAATTCCATACATGCAATTTTATCCATTTGATTAGTTATTATAAGCAACATTAGATTAACAATTTTGCATGGCTCCCCAAACATGAAACAATTTTTAAACATGATACGCAGAATTTAAATGAAAATGTTTTTCATAAAGTTATTAATCTCTACATTTCTCTATTAAAAACGTTCCAAGTTTATCACATCCATGCAAGTATTTATTTATCCACGCGTTAATCCAGGAATACTAATTACAGCAATTAATTTATTCATTTTTAAACCGACGATAAAATTATAAAATAGCTTTGATTAATTATTTGAAGAATATTATTATCCAAATGTTAAACAAATTAACTAGCAAATATTACTGGCATTGTAAAGTTAAATATCAATCAATATTATATTTTATTAGAATTAAAAAACGGAAATATTAAAATATTTTGATAACTTTAACGTTTTACTTTAACTTAAAATTCTTCTTTTTTAAAAAACAAATTTTCATATTCATAAAACTTCTGTAATTAAAATACTTATTTAATTTTTCCAAATTGTAGAATAATAAATATTTCAAAACATACCAAAATCTTGTATTTAATTCTTTCAAACTTAAACTGGGAATCTTCGACATTTTAAAAATGTAATATTGGAAATTATTACCGGTGATTCGATCCACTTGGCCAGCCGACTTGAACAGACTTTTAAATTTAGCAATTCATCTTATAATTAATTACCACTATGTTATATTTACTTTTATAGCAAATTTTTGTGGTAATCCGTTTACTTATTAACTATTTTAAAATCAGCTTATCAAATTTACACCATTTGCCTTTACCATTTTCTTTTCTTTCTCCCTCCAAAAGCAAACTATCAGACAATCTTCCCTTAAATTCGCGCTCTTTTCTTTTTACATTGAGACACATACGTAATTACTGTATTTATTTTTAATAATTAATTTTAACTGAACAAATGGTTTTTTAATTCAATAGAAATAATTTTTAAGATCATTTTAAACAAATAAAATTATAGTATTATTTTTAAGACTATTTTACCAAATTTTATGTGTTGTCAGATTTTTAAAAAGTTAAACATTTTGATATGAGTTAGTGTATGGGAAGAAGCAAATTTAAATTTATCAAAATAATATAAGAAAGTAATCTGTTCAAAGTGCAGCTCAAGCCAATCAAATCACCAAAAGAAGAAAAAAAATTTTTTTATATTAGTTACATCAATTAATATATTTTATACTAAAATATATGGTTACAGTTTACACCCCCCTACGGAAAAAATTTATCTTTCTTTGGAATTCCATTTAATCAAATTCTACTAATGTACATCATAAGTTACTATTTTTATTATCCTATCTATAATTTATCATCAATCTGAATATGGTATAACATTTATACGATATAAATCCTACTAATTTATTGAAGGTACAGGTTTCAAACTACGTGCATTGTAGGTGCCTCGGATTCCTTCAGGGGTTGAGAGCATAAATGCGTTCTCTCCCACCTGGCTTTCAATCATGAAAGGTCCATTATATAAGCTTAAAAATTTTCTAAATTCGTTTTTCTTTAAGTTGCTAACATGAGGAACTTTTCCATGAGGCCCCCTCTAGTTTAATGTACTACTTTTAACATTTGTCTTAATATCCTTTGTGTGAGGTGGTTTAATTCCACTAACAGAAGGTTGATTTCTATCTTGGGTCTTATTAATTAGACTAGGTTGACCATTAACTCTATTATAAAATTTTGGTCGTTTATAACTATGACTCCTACTCTCGTATCTTTTATCACGATAAGGACTTCTTATTGGAGCAACATTAACATTAGCCATGGAACAGTTATGAGAAGCTCTAGCCTCCTTTCCACCTCTATATCTGTTTTCCAGGTCACATTCACTTGTCTCAAGTGCATCCAAGATCTCTGACACCTCATCAATTGTATACTTATCTGCAGCAATCAAAACTTGTTCAATCTGTCTAGGTAAGTTATGCCTTAAGATCCTGACTATATGATGCTCAGATAATGGGAAAGCAGTTAAAGTTTTAAGTTTGACCGCCTGTCCACGAAAAAATTGAGTATAGCTACCTTTATTAGCATTATACTTTTCTCGAGTGATTTGATAACGCATGTTATCCTGACGATCTTCACCCCAGAAACTTGACATTATTAAATGTTTAAAATCTCCATATGTTTGAGGACAATCAAACAAAGACTGCCACTAATCTTTTGCAGCAGCATAAAGATGGTTGCTGGAGATAGCCAGTTTTTCTCTTTCTGAAAATGCGCATAAAGTAAACAATTCCTCCAGATTTTGAAGAAATTCTAAAGGGTTTTCCAAATACTCCCCTTTAAATGGCTTAATCTTTAGAAATTTAAGAGCTGTAGATCCGCCCATAGACATCTCTGTGTTCTTGACATCTTTAGTCACAGATTCAATTCCTAGTGGTTTTTGGAAAATGGGAGTTGTGCGGATACCAGTAAAATTACCGTCTGATACAACTACTTCTTTAACAGAGGTCTCTGTCCCATCTACATAATACTTGGTGTTTTTACCAATGAAATTATCATTATTCTCTTGAGCCTTTTGAATTTCTAACATTTTTAGCTGAAGATTTTCAATCATTGCCTCTAGTTTCTGCCCTTCTTTAAACTCATTTGATTCATTTGGCCACTCTTGACCTTTATCCCTCACTTCCTTCAACTCTTTTTGCATCATTTCTAAATCTCCACTAAATTTAGCATTAGTCTTTTTTAATTCTTTATTTTCGACTTTAGACCTATTGATGGTTTCCTCCAAAATCTTTTTAATGCTACCCAATTCTGCTCTGCTTTCTGTCACAGATTCACTCATGGATTTAAATATGCCTTGTTCAAAAGTTGAATGACTCTCATTCATATTCTGAAGTTTAAATTCCATTTCAGTTTTAATTTTATCAATAGATTTAGCAGATTGAGACTCTACTTCTTGAACTTTATAGTTCATTTCATTAACTATTTGTGCCAACTGACTCCTTGAGTCTCCCATTGCCACATCAAGCACCTTTAGTTTAGTGTCTACATTCTCCTCGTGGGTTATAAACTTATTTCCAATTTCTTCTATCTGAACTTCTAAGTGC
Organism: Epiperipatus broadwayi; assembly: GCA_028023455.1. Classification (NCBI taxonomy): domain Eukaryota; kingdom Metazoa; phylum Onychophora; class Udeonychophora; order Euonychophora; family Peripatidae; genus Epiperipatus; species Epiperipatus broadwayi. The sequence goes on along the minus strand of JAQFVV010012444.1, from coordinate 3,808,322 downwards.
TTTTTATAATCGAAGAAATTAGCCTTAATTTCTTCTAATTTAATATCGGATTCCCCTTTAGCTGCCTTACAACTACTCTCTAAGGATTGAAATTTTTGATTAAATTCCTCTACTGTTTTTACTCTAGCAGCTTCTATTTTTTCTTTCACAAATTCCTGAACTTCAGCCATTTTATTCTCGAAACTATCTAACTTTTCAGACTGTTCATTCAATTTTTTAGTCTGTTCATTTAATTTTTCAGTCATCTCTTTTTGAGAAATTAACATCTCTTTGTGAGACTCTAACATTTCTTTTTGGGAAAGAGATTGTTCGTTTAATTTTTCAGACATCTCTTTGTGAGACTCTAACATCTCTTTTTGGGAAAGAGATTGTTCGTTTAATTTTAGAGACTGTTCATTCATTTTTAGAGACTGTTCATTCATTCCAATCTCTATGCGTTGAAGCATTATCATAAACCGTTGTTGGAAATCAAAATCAGGAACTTCTTGAGTTGTCTCAGGATAATTAAGTTCTTCAGAATCACTCATTTTGAGTATTTTATAACAACTATTTCAATATTTTGTGAAACCAAGCTTTTACTTTCCTAAAATATGTGTTTTAATAACAATAATCAATGAAAATCTTGTTCAAGCCGACCAACCACTAAATCCTCACCACCAATAATCTATCCCAGATGGTATTTATCACATTTACACTAAAATAATCTGAACCCCCACTTCAAATATTTGCAATATTACAACAACTACTTTATCAACCCTTGATAATTTCAACTTCTCCCAATTCAACCATAAATATTGGTATATCCTGGAATACGATTGCTATTGTCATCAGAAATCTATATAAGTAATTTGGAGAAATATATAGCAATAAAACATACAATATTTTATCACCATGATAGAGCATTTGTCACATGATAATATTCTTGTAATATGGAAAATTAAAATTTTAATCAACAATCATTAATTAATTTAGTTCACATTACCATATTGTACTCTGTAACAATCAATTAATCAAGTCGCATGTTTATAAAGTGCTAAAAACTGTAATTGCACACCTATAATGACTGTATAACCTCAATATATCGGGCCGATCACGTTGTGGTGCCAAAATTGTAAGCACCACCTATCGGGCCGATAAAATTGTAACCCTAACATATCGAGCCGACCACGTTGCGCGCCAAAATTGTAAGCGTAAATCTTGATGTCCAGCTAATGGCCATCGAAGGCCATTACCCTCTCATATATCACATCACATCATATCAGGAACATTATGCCAAGTAGCAGCCAGCACTACTGCCTGCTTGGTGCCGCTGCTAGCCATAGGTAAACCGATCCAGCTTACATCGTCTGCTGAACAGCAACTAACCAGCAATCTAGCCCACTAAGTGGCACTGTTTCTCCACACTATGTGCAGAAAAACGGCACCATTTAGAAGTGATATTTACAATAGATGGTTTAAAATTTCATAATCTTATGTAGTTCCACAAATTACGCCATCTTGTACACGGTCGGCCATAGGGTCGCATCCCATAAAAATCGCAAATTAAGGTTTAAAAGTGATAACATTGCACTTATAATTTGTTTAATGTGTTTTATAATAATACTATGATAGGTTTTCGCGGTATACCCTGGCTGCGATCAAATAAATTGTAAAAAGTTTATGTTAGATCATTAGTTTGGTCTGTAGTTGTGGTCTTTGGTGCATAAAATAGATAGCATGATATGCTTTTGGATACAGCTCTTAATAGCTGACAATGTACAGCAGGAATTGATTAGTGATCGAAGTTACAATTCCTAGTGCACTTATATTACGTAATTGGGACCACACAATTTGCAGTTACAATTTTTAGTGCACTTATTTTACGTAATTGGGACCACACAATTTGCGGTTACAATTTTTAGTGCCGCAACATGTTCATACACGATAGGTAGTTGAGAGGGTAATGGCCTTCGATGGCCATTAGCTGGACATCAAGATTTACGCTTACAATATATACAGACATACTTATAGATTTTAGGCTATAATCTTAATACTATGTGCTTTGAGTGTTCAATTTTCCACTAGAGGAACCTCTGCATATCTTCAAACAAAATTACAACTGTATAAAGATAAGAGTGGTCTCTTATCTTCAACCTATTTTCTAATTATATAGGCGAATCTAACGCATTTTGATTTGAGAGTGTGAAGCTGTTAAACTCTTCACTAATTAAGTCCACAATTTCTATTAAACACTAACGTTCACAAAATCTTCCAAAATACAACTAGTTAATGTTGAGATCTTGTAGTTAGAAATATTTTGAAAAGATGTAAAGTTGTAAATATTAATTTATTTAGCACATGTTCAGCACATAAGTACATATATATTTAAAAAAAAAGTTGTAAATATTAATTTATTTAGCACATGTTCAGCACATAAGTACATATATATTTAAGGCTATTACCTTAATACTATGGATCTTGAGTATTCAATTTGCCACTAGAGGGACCCCTCTGCAAATATTCATGCAAGATTATGACTTTATAAAGATAAAAGTAGCCTCTTATCTTCAATCTACTTTCTAATTATATAGGGGAATCTAAAACATTTTGACTTGAGAGTGTGAACTGTTAAACTCTTCACTAATGAATTAAATATTTCTAATTACATGATCTCAACATTAACTCATTATATTTTGGAAGATTTCACAGTTGTTAGTGTTTAATAGAAATTGTGGATTTAATTAACAAAGTGTTTAACAGCCTCACACTCTCAATCAAAATGCTTTAGATTTGCCTATATAATTAGAAAATAGGTTGAAGATAAAAAGCTGCTTTTATTTTTATAAAGTCGTAATCTTGTGTGAAGATTTGCAGAGGTCCCTCTAGGGGCAAATTGAACACTCAAGTTGCATAGTATTATGGTTGTAGTATTAATATATATGTATTTATGTGCTGACCATGTGTTTAATAAATTAATATTTACAACTTTACATTAATACTGTAATAAATGTTAGTGTTTGTTAATAAAGTATTGAGAGTCTCTTTTCTTGTTTCCAAGTCATTATTCATCATCTATACATATATTGTAATAATTAAATATATTTGGTATTATTGCGCATAATCTAAGAGAAGATAATAAATAAATAAAAATATTATAATTGTTTAAGACATTTAATACTATGTTTTAATATCACTTAATTCCATTTTTTTCTTCATCTTACTCAGTGATCATAATGAAGACTGATAACTAGTCTGCCATATAAAAATAATATAATTAGTTTATAATACATGGTGGTAAGAAATTATTTTAAATTTGACACATATGATAATTAATAATGATAAATGTTGGTTAATAATTTTAATTTAGTTTTTAGTCAACTTATAAGAAAATTAGTTAATTACTTTGAAAGTAAGGAATTGATTAGTACATTTGTTTCTTAAGTATTTTTTGAATGTAGCTGAATGTAAGTAAAACCTCTCTTTACATTTGGTTATGTAAATTAATTTATTCATTTTTAAGAAACAATAGTTACCTGAGATGTTGATTGAGTTAAGGAATGTTAGTAAAGGAATGATATACAATCATTTTAATAAGTAGATAAATATTATATTATAGTATAATTAATTTTAACATAAGAAATTTTAATATTAAATATAATTTACTTATTTTATTGTGAATTATTGGAGTATCATTGATATTTTAGTGGAGTAGTGTTTGTGATGTTCTTATGCCAATGAGGGTATGCCTTTGGTTATACTCAATGCTAAAAAGGAGTACCTTACTGGACGATTAGATAACAAATCTCATGATAATTGTTATTTTATTGTTAAATAATTTATTAATATTGTAATATATTAGACATAAAATGGGTAATATTTGTATTATTGGAATTTTATGCAAAAGAAAGAAATCAGATTGGACTGAGTTAGGAACTTGTTATTTACATCTACCATGCATAGAGTTGGTAGTGAGTTGTCCAATTAGATTACAATCTATATATATATATTGAACCGGATATTATCCACCTCAAAACTCCGATCCCGACTTTGACAGCTATTTTAAAGATTCACACACACATTTATTTTATTTTCTGTAATTTGTTTTTTGTTTTAAAATCTGTTTCAGTTAATTTTGTAAAAACTTTTTAAAAAAAAGAAAAACTAACATTTTGTTTTATCTTTTGGGAAAGTTTTTTTTTTATATAATTGCATTCTTGTTTATGAAAAGTTTTTTTTTTTAAATCAAAAAAAAATGATTGCATTCTTGTTGCTTAAGTATAAATCTATTTTAATTTATAATTTATCTAAAAGAAGCGGAGATTTTATATTAATTAATTTTGTTTTTAATAAGTTAAGACCCTGTTGAGATTTTAATTAGATTGAACATGGTAGTAAATTAGCCCTGGGCTTATACTGTTTCCTTAATTAAAAGATGGAAAACAAAGTTTACATGGGAGATAAGGGGATTGTATAAATAGCCTTGAGTTTAGGGCTTAATATAGTTGGTCAAATATTTATAGAGACGTAAGCTTCAGATTGATTATTTTCTGGACTAGTGATTTGCCTTGGTCAGCTTGTTCTAGGCTAGTTTACAGAAGAATATAACACAGCCAATTCCATTTAACAGATTAATTAATATTCTTCAAATAAAGATTCATATTTGCTTCGATCACTGAAACTAACATATTGCTGCTCATTTTCTGGACTGGCCATCACTGAATTCTCAAAATTAACTATCTGAATTAATAATGTTTTCTCATCAGATGGTCAAATTCTACACCATGGGTATGCAAAATTCCAGTATGCCATGCTAAGCCAACCAAAGATGGTTCCTGACCTCTTTGCTGTTTCTTCCAGTATGCCATAAAGCCTAAACTCAAACTGTGTGTCAAAGTCTGCCTCCACCCTCACCACCATTTAAAGAACAAGTCATTTAAAGACTACACCATTGTTTATATTACTTGAAACCAACTGAATACTCAGTAAACCATCCAACAACAAGGTAATTTCTTTTATATGCTTATTAGGGTTAATTCTAATTTCTAGTAAAACCTCCGCTCAATCTAAAGAAGACAAGTGTATAAATTTATCTTATATCAAAATCATTTTACCTATTCTTTTGTATATTTGTGTGTGAAATATATTGTATTTATTGTGCATACTGGAGTACTGGAATCTTAGTTTTAAGATTCCAGATTTGTTTTAAATTTATTTATCTGAGAGGGTATTGTAAATTTATACTATTTATGTGTAATTTGCCTCTCTTTATTTATATTCAAACCCTTTCTAAATACTTTGGCAAAGTTTCATAGTTTTTTTCGTTCACCTGTCCCTATTTTTGGTAGTCCTGTAATTAATTTTAATTAAGTCAGGTTTGTGCTTCCAGAAAACTGCAAATCTTTTGACTGGTGGTTTATCGTGTTTGTTATTCTAGCTTTTCTGAAGATGGAGACTTTGTGTCATTTCTAGATTATGTAAGATCATAATCATTTTTTGTTGTCTTGTATGTGAAATTAACTGTGAATTGCCTTAAATGTGGTACATCACAAGCTATGCTACAGACAAATGACATCACTAGCCAATAATCTAGTGATCGCTTGTCTCACACTGTTTCATTAATTTCCTACAAGACTATTTCTATCCCTTTGATATCTCCAAATTAGAGAGGTAGAAATGTTTTTTTATAAATCACCAGCAGGAAGATATTATTAATTCCCTTTTTAAATTGTTTGTGAGAGAAAAAATTTGGCTGCCAGAGTGTTTAATGTTTTAATATTTGCTATACTCATATGCACTCTCAGATGAGTATGCTTATAATAAAAAAAATCTATGTCAAATTTTTGTATGTGGGCTAGATTGACTTGGTTTTGTTTTCTTGAAATTAATAAAATTTTCACATTAATTTAAATGTAATTTTGCTGATGTTTGTCTTAGTGCTTTTATTTCTCAATTGTCTGAACAATAGTTAAGATCTCTTGCTGTCTCTCTGTGTCTAGTTGTTGCAAACTATCATCATTTTTACTTTTGATCACGGTAAATAAATTTCCGTGTGATGTGATATGATGTGATGTACTGTGGCTTCTCCTTAAATGAAGTCAAGAATCTCTCAGCAATTATGCCCAGAGAAAGCAGTTAGCCACCTCACCTTCCATTCCCCACTTTAAGCTTTCCCATATTCTTCTCCATCCCATTTCCACAACATAATCTATGTGATATGATGTGATGTGATGTGATGCACTGTGACTTCTCCTTAAATGGAGTCAGGAATCTCTCAGCAGCTATGCCCAGAAAAACCTGTTAGCCACTTTACCTTCCCTTTCCATTGTCCACCCTAAGTTTTCCCATAATCTGCATTCCATTTCCACAATATAATCTTTGTCAACTCAATGACCTTCATATCTAAATCCCCCTGATCTTTCCCCAAACCTAGCATAAAAACCAATAACTCACTTTCTGTATAATCACTTTGTTCATATTTAATCTTCCATAACTTCATTATTTATACTCTTTCTGCTTCCAAGCATTTACATTGAAATAAAAGATGCCTAATATTTTCTATGCCTTCCTTACACAACTTGCAGACTAAATCACCCATATTTTTCCATTTACATGTATATTCCCTTGTTGCTAAAAATCCTGTTCAAGCCTTAAACAATAAACTACTTTCCTTACTATTATCATAAATTAACTCACACCCAATGTTCCATTTACTTCTATCTATATTTAAACTCATTTTACTCCCCATACTAGTTCTCCATCTCTCCAACTTCCTATTCTTTATTAATGCATCTATTCTTCTATCCCAGTCCTTACCACTATAACACTCAACAATTCTCCTAACACAATCATCCTACCTTTTGTACAAGTATACTGACATAAATTCTTTATCCAAATCTTCTGAATACTGCATTACCTTTCTCACCCATCTTGTTGCCTGCCCTTTTCTTGTAGCCCAATTAAATACTATTTTAGCTATTCTTTTATTATCCATAAACTGCAATCTACCGAACATTTTCAATTTGCTTTTTTCATCCCTCATATAAAAACTTGACCATCCCATTTCTCCTTGAATTGCCTCCGTTGCTGTCCATGCCTCTGCATCCAATGCATGTCTTTCTACTGCCCTTTATACTTTTTTCTAAATAATCTAATACCCCCTTACTAACACATAACACATTATTGCCGTTTGTTAACCCTGCTACTGCCACTCCCTTCCATACAATTCTAGCTACATCATATTTATTATATGAAAACACTGTTAATTTCTTTATCAATCCCTTTTTTTTCTTTGCTTTATTTATCAATTTTTTCTCCCATTCATCTGAGCAATTGTTCTTATTACTCAAGATGATTCCCAAATAACTATATCTATTCACCACACTTAACTTTATATCCCCCAATAAGAAATCTTTGTCTTCTCTTTCCCCAGTATTCACCATAATTATATTTGATTTTTCTTCACTAAATTTAATTCCCATATCTTTACCCACCCTTGCACATGTCCTCAGCATAACTTCCATATCTTCTCTTCTTTTTGCCCTCAAAAAGACATCGTCCACAAAAAAAAAAGACCCGACAAAGTATATACTCTCTTACCACCTATTAATGGTATCTCTATTCCTCTTCCTAGTCTTTCTATTGCCCTCTCCATTTCATTCAAATACAATGCAAACAAAATAGGTGACATAGGAATCCTTGCCTCAGTCCCACCCCATTTTTAACTTTAACTGATTCTATATCCCCTAATTGATATGTATAGTAATTATTTTTATATAATTGCTTAATAACACACACTAAAGCTTAATCCATACCAAGATTTTCTAAACTTATCCATAAACTATTTCTACTCACTCTATCATATGCCTTCTCTATATCTATAAAACTCATATATAACTGTCTACCTGATTTCCTACCCATATCCATAAGTTGTGTAACTACAAATAAACTATCTCCTATATGCCTATCTGACCTAAAACCTCCTTGCATTTCCCCCACTACATTATTTTCTTTCATCCATTTTGCAACTCTTCCAGCCACTATATAAAAAAAAACTTTATATAAAACTGATGTTACTGCTATCAGTCTATAATTCTTTAATTTTCTATGATCCTTACCTTTTACTTTAAATAATAATCTTACTCTTGAATTACTCCAACTACCCAGAAAAACTCTCTTCTGTGCCATTTTATTAAAATATGATAATAACTTTACTTTTGCCCTACGCCCTAAATTCATTACCATCTCTGCTGCTCATCCATCTAACCCTCTTGTCTTACGACTTCTCAATTTCTTCCCTCCCTCATTCAGTTCATTTTCTGTAAACCTAAGATTCCCATTACTATATACTTTCATATTTTCTATCCCTCTGTCCTTCACATCTAACATCTTTTCTATATCCATTACATAACTATTCAATATTCTCTCTAATTCTTCTTTAGAGCTACAATCTATTCCCTCCTCATCGAGTAATACTATCTCTCTCTCTCTCTCTCTCTCTCCTAAATTCTCCTTTTAATGTAATTCCAAAATATTTTACTCCCATCTCTTTCACTTTTATTAATATCATCCAATAATTTACTATTTAGTTTCATTCTCTCTACATAATTATTTATTTTAGCTAACTTCTTTTCTAAGTACTTTGCCCATTTAGCATTAATATCTTTTTTACTTTCTTTGTTCTTAATAGCACACTTATATTCTCTGCATGCTTTTTTCCTCTCTTTTACACTTTTACTAACTCTCACTTTTCTATTACTTTTATTCTTCTGAATATTCTCACCTAAAACCCTATTTGCCACTTTTTCTATTTCATCACACCAGTCCTCAAACTCATTTCCAACCAGCTCTCCATGATTTCCTCAACTTGTATTTTATACTCTTCTAACTTATTCTTATCATTCACTCTCCATCCACATCTTTCATTATTGTTTCTACTTTTATTTCTATTTTCTATCACATTACTAACCATTTCAATTACAAAGAAATTATGATCACTGTTACATACTCTCTCTTCATTATCAAACACCTTAGTTTTTTGTACTTTATTCATTCCATCTTTCTCTACCAATACATAATCTATTGTGTGGGATATATTATTTCTAGACCATGTGTATTGTCCCTCATAAATATTTGATAAGTTTCCAATGCTCAAATTTATTCTCTGACAAAATTTCTTCAAAAGCTGTCCATTCTTATTATTTACATCATCAATTTCTTCAATATGCCCATTCATATCTCCTATAACCATTATTCTCTTCCCCTTTTTTAAAAAACTCTGTATATCCTTAACTAGGCACTCATATATGCTATTGATCCACTCCATTATAGTTTGACTATCTCCAATAGCTATATAAACTATAGCCACCATCCATTCTTGTCTTCCCAACCTTATTTTAAACCACAAATGTTCTTGGCATTTAACAGTATTTAAATATTTTTTATATAACACTTATACCATCACCCTTTTTTTCTTTCTTTTTTCTATTTATATCCTGCCATACCAAATCTTCCAAAACAGGTTCTTCTTCTTCTCTTAGATGTGTTTACACTACTGGTAATACCTCAAGCTCTTCATTTTCAATTGCTTTGTTTAATTCCTGCCACTTTTCTGGTCTCCTACCACCTTGCATATTCAAATACCCAATTTTAACAATTTTTTCTTTCCTAACTACTCTTATAAATTGTTTTGATTTTTTCTTCTCCATTATGTTTATAAATAACTTGCTTACCATTAATTTAACAGACCCATTCCCTCTCCACATCTACATTTATATCTAAATCAACTACCCTTTGTTTATTCCTTATATCCCATCCATTCTTCTTCCTTTTAGTAACACTACAATTTAAAATCCCATCCTCCTTTACAAGTTTCCCAAATGTGTGATGTGATGTGATGTATTTTGGCTTCTCCTTAAACGAAGTCAAGAATATCTCAGCAATTATGCCCAGATAAACCTGTTAGCCACTTTATTTTCCATTTCCCACTCTAAGTCTTCCCATATTCTTCCCCATATCATTTCCACAACATAATCTTTGTCAACTCTATGGCCTTTATATATAAATCCCCCTTATCTTTTTGCAACCCCAGCATAAAAACCAGTAACTCACTTTCTGTATAATCACTTTGTTCATATCTATTCTCCCATAACTTCATTATTTGTACCATTTCTGCTTTCAAGCATTTACATTCAGTCAACAGATGCCTAATATTTTCTATACCTTCCTTACACAATTTGCACACTAAATCACCCATAGCTTTCCATTTACATGCATATTCTCTTGTTGCTAAAGATTGTTCGAGCCTTAAACAATAAACTATTTTCCTTACTATTATCATAGATTAACTCGCATCCAATGTTCCGTTTACTTCTATATATATTTAAACTCTTCTTACCCTCCATACTAGTTCTCCATCTCTTCAGCTCCCTATTTATTATTAATGCTCTATCCTTTTATCCCATTCCTTACCACTATAACACTCAATAATCCTCCTAACACAATCATCCCACCTTTTATACAAGTATACTGATATAATTCTTTATCCAAATCTTTCACATACTGCATTACCCTTTTCACCCATCTTGTTACCAGCCCTTTACTCATAACCCAATTAAACACTATTTTTGTTATTCTTTTACTATCCATAAACTGCAACCTACCAAATATTTTCATTTTACTTTTTGCATCTCTTATATAAAAACTTGACCATCCCATTTCTCCTTGAAATTGCCTCCTTTGCTATCCACATCTCTGCATCTAATGCATGTCTTCCTACTTACCTTTGTATTTTCTCTAAATAATCTAAAACCCTTTTACTAACACATAATGCATCATTACCATATGTTAATCCTGCTACTGTAACTCCCTTCCATACAATTCTAGCTACATCATATTTATTATATGAAAATATTGTTAATTTCTTTACCAAACCCTTTCTCTTCTTTGCTTCATTTACCAATTTTTTCTCCCATTCATCCAAGCATTTTTCCTGATTACATAAGATGATTCCCAAATACTTATATCTATCCAGCACACGTAATTTTATATCCCCCAATAAAAATTCTACATCTTCTCTTTCCCCAGTATTAGCCATCATTTTATTTGATTTTTCTTCACTAAATTTAATCCCCATCTCTTTACCCACCCTTGCACGTGTCCTCAACATAATTTCCATATTTTCTCTTCTTTCTGCACACAAAAAGATATCATCCACAAAAAAACAGACCCGACAAAATATATACTCCGTTGCCACCTATAAATGGTATCTCTATCCCTCTTCTTAGTCTTTCTATTGCTTTCTCCATTTCACTCAAATACAACAAAAACAAAATATGTGACATAGGGCATCCTTGCCTTAATCCCACCCCATTTTTAACTTTAACTGATTCTATATCCCCTAATTGGTAAGTATAATGATTATTTTCATATAATTTCTTAATAATATTTACTAAAGCTTCATCCATTCCCAAATTTGCTAACCTTACCCATAATCTATTTCTATTTACTCTATCATATGCTTTCTCTATATCTATAAAACTCATATATAACAATCTACCTGAATTCCTACTCATCTCCATAAGTTGTGTAACTACAAACAAACTATCTCCTATATGCCTATCTGTCCTAAAACCTCCTTGCATTTCCCCCACTACATTATTCTTTTCCATCCATTTTACAACTCTTCCAGCTACCATATATGAGAAAACTTTATATAAAACTGATATTACCACTAGCGGTCTATAATTATTTAACTTTCTATAATCCTTACCCTTTCATTTAAATAATAATCTTATTCTTGTATTACTCCAACTACCCAGAAAAGCTCTCTTCTGTGCCATCTTATTAAAACATGATAATAACTTTGCTTTTGCTCTATGCCCTAAATTCATTACCATCTCAGCTGCCCACCCATCTAAACCTCTCACTTTTCCACTTTTCAATCTCTTCCCTGCCTCATTCAGTTCATTTTTTTGTGATCATAATATTTCCATTACTAAATGCTTTCAACAGATACGCAGTGATCTGGTGGCTCCCTCCATGATCAAAAGGATTAAATAACTGACCGTTACAATATACATAATGCCAAAAACTAAACTACTCAATAAAATAATATACAGTACTAAGTATAGTAATTTGCAATTAAATCACTAGCCAAAATACAATTTAAAATATTTGGTATCAAAAGTTTTCCATGGTAATGAATTTTAAGTTTTAGTTGATTTAATGTTTAAACAGACATCAAAGTACTCAAACTGTTATGAAATGTAAAATTATTTCCCACACAAGTTTTGAGATAATTAATCAATAAAACACAATGTTAAATTTTAAAAAATTGCTAAGCCAAGCAGGCTTTTGATGCAAAGCATCTTTATCAAGGCTAGATAGCAAACTTTAACATATATACTCAATGTAAATTAAAATATCGTTTCTGTTAAGGAAAATGTCTTATATGTCAAGCCTCTTTTTCATTTTTTATTTTTTTCTCCAAATAAATGATTTGGGCTTCGAATGGTCAAGTTTTTTTTTTTGTCACACTCAAAAGTCAGGACTGAGAGTTCTGTGATTTAAATATAATGTCTTTTAAAATCATTTATCTGAGTCATAAATATTAATAAACTCATTTATCTTTCAGAGAAACTTTCACTGATTCAACTGAAATTTTACTAAGTCTCTTCCAATTATAAAATTTTATTTTGTTAATATACTTCTGTTTCAATTTTTCTCATAAATATAAAAATGGCTTATTATTTCTATTATATTAAGAACTTATATACTCTCATATTCTAATCTTTTTACTCCATTTCTTACCTACCACTAGAAAGTTATGAAAACATACTGACAACTGAGGAAGTTACATGTCCAAGTTAATTGGGTAGTTAACAAGACTAATATTTATCACCCACACTTTCATTATGCACCACTTGTAAATTATTAGAATCACTTTCATTCCAGAAAAAAGTCAAACAATCAAAAAGTTAATGGCAAATTCTTGTAATGATTATTCACCCATATATATTCCAGTCAACGGGTGATTGGATCTCTCTAAACTGACTGATGCATCATCTATAAATTAATGTTTGTGCAATGACATAGTTGAACTATTCTATTCACAACAAAACTAGTTAACATTTAGCACATCTAGATCAAGAATTACAACATGAAATATGAAATTCATACCTTCATTAGATTCTCTGCTATTACTAAATCCTAAAAAAAAACATTTGAAAATATTCTTGTGACTCAAAGCTTTATTGTCATGCACAGTCATTTCAAATGTTTCTATAGTAGTTTTGCTTAATTTAAAACAATGTTAAAATGTTGTTCCGTCTTAGATTAATATATGAAAAATATCACATTTTGTGTGGAACACATGATCAAGATACATCAGCACTTTAAAATTTTATGGTGAATAATTTAATCTATGTTGCTATGAGACACATGCAATAATTCAGAGATGGAATTTCAGATATCTTGGAAGAGAGAACAAGTTATCATTTTTGGAATATTCTATGTATGTAATGTCAGACCAAATAATAAAGCAAAGACTGAAATTAACTCGTGTTCCATATATATATATATATTGTAATGAACACTCAATCCATCCTGATTGCAGAGGGCGCCACCAGATTACTTAGTATCTGGAAAATTTATTTATTGTGATCAAAATGGACAAGTATGATGGTTTGCACCGACTAGATTCAGGGAGAAGCAAGAGATCTTAAGTATTGTTTAGACAATTGAAAAATAAAAGTACTTTGGCAGCAAAATTCTCTCACCTAAAAATAAAATAATTGGATAGAATAATATTTCCTGCTGGTGATTTATAAAATTACAAAAAAAAAAAAAAACACAACTCTAGTTTCCTGATCCGATATGAGAATATACAGTCTTGCAGGAAATTGATAAAATGGCACCAGCGAGCATTGCTTACCCTGGAATAATGCATCAAGACAAGAAAGTCAGATTGACGGTAGGACAGTCCTCCAATATACTCTACCTTTAAAGCAATTTGGGGTTGACTTATGTGCAAGACAAAAGAAAAATATGATTACAATCTTATGTAATCTAGAAAGAAATCTCTACTTTCAGAAAATCAGAACAATAAAAATGATAAACTGCCAGACAAAAGATTTGAGGTTTGAAAGAAACACAAACTAAAGATATTTAAAATTAATTATTCTACAATAACGACTAAGGCCATGTGAGCAGATAAAAATTGTGAAAACTGCCAAAACATTTAGCAATAGTTAGTAAAATAACAGAAGATATATTAGGAATATAAAATATAATCTCACAATGCACCTTCTGGTAAACAAAAATTGAAAACAAACTTGGAATCTTAAAACTAAGATTCCAAGATACACTATAAATATTAGTAAAAGGAAATACAGATAATATTAGTTTAAATAATTAAAATAATTAATACAACTTTATATATCACACTTATCATTAGATTGAGTGGAGATTTAATTAAAAGCAATTTATTTACCCTGGCAAGAATAAGAAAAGGTTTACCTTATGGTAAAGCAGAGTTCTTGTAGTTTTCTGAAGAGTGCACACTTTTAATAAGTTTATATTTCAGATGACTTCTCTTTATGATGGCCGCAATGTCAAGGTAAATTGGGAATCTGGGCTTATCTTGGAGTTTCATGGCATCATGAAAGAACAGCTTGGAGTCCAAGGTTCATTCTTATTTAAATTAGCAATACATATTGTTGTTTACACTATGACATTGTGAAGGCAAATTTCAAAAAAAACAAATGTTCGAACTGCCAACAGTATGAAGTTCAACTGGTTAATCAGATTGAATATTAGAAATAAGAAGTTGAACCAATCATTTTGACAGAGTATTTTGCTTGGTCAAGGCTCTCTAGAATAATCCATAAAATTTTTGGGGTTATTTATACCCACACTCAATTTCCCACAAAAACGTGTCCTGTTGTCAAATTCTACACCTTAGGGCGGGGTAAATCTCAATTTACCGCTCAATCTAATTTAGGAATTCCAACCAGTGATTATTTTAAACTAAAACAACAACACAAAATTAAATGTCCACTTTTAGAATAAACTTTACAATGATTAAAATAAAAGAGACAGTAATGTAATTAACAAGTTTGCTTGTTTTTAATTAAATTGATTAAAAACAAGCGGGGGAAAGAAAACTTTTTTAAACTCAATTCTATATAAAAAAAATTAAATGATCTATTTTAAATATAAATGAAAATGTGTTTTATACATGTACTCTTATAAACAATTTATTTTTTAATAGCTTTATGCTTTCAAATTTAATAACACAAAAGTTAGTTCTACTTTTGTATAGTGACTTTTGAAATGGCTACTATCCAGTTCACTATATATTGTATGACTGCAGAAAGGAGTTTGCTATTAACTGAAAGGAGACCCTTTGATTCCTCTTGAAGGCCTTAAAGGAACCAAGCAGGGCAAATTCCTAATGTACACTCCTTATGTTCTTATCATTACAGCTGTTATTACTATATGATTATTCATATAGTATATGAACATGGATGGACTGCTCACCAACACACATTAGCTACTGTGGTGAGTTTATTGCCTTTTTGCCTCTGAGTTTAAGATCAAGAAACACCATGGTCTTTCTTCTCAGTTGCCTGATAAGGCAGAATGAATGTATGTGTAAATGATAAATATTTTTCCAATAGATATATATAATCAAGACAGACAAAAATAAATCATGGCCCTTATTCCCAGGAGGCTGTAAAGTCACCAACCAAGGCAGGGGTTGGTGGCCAAAGGCAGAGGGTGCTAAGAATCCCCTGATTGTGGACCCAGGCTGCCATTTGATGACAACTTTTTATTTAGGTACTTACAACTGCAGATCACTTTCAAGTGAAGGAAGATTGCAAGAATTAGAAGAACTGTCTTATATTAAATGGGACATTATTGGACTTTGTGAAGTTAGAAGAAAAGGTGAAGAGACAATTGATTTAAAAAGTGGACATGTACTCTACTATAAAGGCACAAATATTGGAAATACAAGTGGAGTAGGATTCATTATAAATAAAAAGTGGAAGAACAACATTGTGGAGATTGATGGTGTATCGGACAGAGTGGCAAGATTAGTTATACAACTTAATAGCAGATACCAAATGCAGATAATTCAGGTTTATGCCCCAACAAGTTCTCATAGTGATGAAGTAGTAGAAGATTTTTATATGGATGTACAAAAGGCTTTTGATCAGAGTAAACAACATTTTAAAATTGTTATGGGAGACTTTAATGCTAGAATTGGTAAACAAATGAAAGATGAAAGTGCTGTAGGTAATTTTGGTTATGGTAATAGAAATGAGAGAGGTCATAGACTTGTGGAGTTTGCAGAAAAAGAAAAACTTTATATTATGAATTCTTTTTTTGAGAAAAATGTTAAAAGGAAATGGACATGGAAGCATCCAAATGAAGGTACAGCAGAATTGGATTATATTTTGACTAACAGAAAATACATATTTCAAGATTGTAATGTTCTTAATAAATTTAACACAGGAAGTGATCATCGATTAGTAAGATGTAAAATATGTCAAAACTAGAGAGACAAAAATTATTAAGAAAAACAATATTTACAGTTGATATTCCTAATCTTCAGAAACATTCTAATGAATTTAAATTAGAACTTACAAATCGGTTTCAAGTATTAGTAGATTTTGAACATGATTCAGATTTGAATGAAATTAATATGAAAATAACTGATACACTTTTAAAAACTGCAACAAAGATAGCTGGTAGAAAAAAGCAGCAATTGACCAATAAAATTTCTACTGAGACTAGAGAATTTATGAAGAAAAGAAGGAATATGAAGATATACAAAAATGATGCATTAAAAAGGATTGAATATCTTGAATTTTGTAAAATGGTGTGGAAAAGAGTTGAAAATGATATAAGAAAGTATAACTGTGAACTAGCAAGGACAGCTGTAGAAGAGAATAAAAGTCTCAAGAGTGTAAAACAACATTTTGGTATTGGTAAAAAATTTATATCTGCAATAAGGAAAAAATGTGAAACTATTACTAAAAAGAGAGATGACATCATGAAATGGGTAAAAGACTTCTATCCAGAATTATATAGTAATAAAGAACAAGTACCTCCTATATCTATTATATCTTCCAAATTGCCCAGAATTTTAAATGAAGAAGTGAGACATGCAATTAAATTTATGAAGAAAGGAAAGGCTCCAGGTAATGATGGAATTATAATTGATATATTAAAAGAAGCAGGTGAAGAAATAGAATTTTTTTAGCAAAGTTATATACCAAATGTCTAAATGATAAAGATGTACCAGATGATTGGAAGAATGCAGTATTAATATTAATATTTAAAAAAGGTGATAAAGAAGATATTAGAAATTACAGACCTATCAGCCTTTTATCAGTTTTATACAAAATTTTTACCAAGATAATTACAACTCGTCTACAGAGAACATTGGATTTCCACCAACCAAGAGAACAAGCTGGATTTAAAAGTGGTTTTAGTACAGTAGATCATATCCAGGTATTGAGAGAAGTTATAGAAAGGACAAATGAATATGAGTTGCCATTATGCTTTGGATTTGTAGATTATGAAAAGGCATTTGATTCTATAAACATTTCTTCAGTGATTAAAGCATTGGATCATCAAGGTATAGATCCAGGATATTGTCATATTTTAAAGAATATTTATAAAAATGCAACAGCAACAATTAGATTACATAATGATACTAGGAAAGTCAACATTGAAAAAGGTATAAGACAGGGTGACTCCATATCTCCAAAACTTTTTACAGCAGTGCTGCAAGAAGTATTTTGTGGATTAAAATGGGAAGCTAAAGGAGTGAAAGTAAATGGAGATTATTTAAGTCATTTAGATTTTGCAGATGATGTAGTTGTTTTTGCAAATAATGCTTTAGAGCTGCAGGAAATGTTGCAGGAGTTATCAGATGAAAATAGGAAAGTGGGACTAAAGATAAATGTTAAAAAGACTAAAGTAATGTTCAATGGATTTTCTCAAAATATGAAAATAAAGATTGATTATGATGAGTTAGAAGAAGTTAACAGCTACAAATATCTTGGTCAGATTATTAATACAGATGGAAACATAATGGATGAAATTAATCATAGAATTAAACTTGGTTGGAGTGCTTTTGGTAGAAATAACTTGATACTAAAAGGAAATATGCCTATGTGTTTGAAAAGGAAGGTTTTTAATAAATGTGTTTTACCAGTTCTTACTTATGGATCTGAGACTTGGATTCACTTAATAGAAGAGCAATACAGAGACTTCAGACCACTCAAAGAAGTATGGAGAGATGCATGTTAGGAGTAACAAGAAGAGATCAAAAACACAATATATGGGTAAGAGAACAAACAGGTGTTATTGACCTCATTGAAAAAATTAAAAGACTGAAGTGGAGTTGGGCTGGACATATTGCTAGAAGAGATGATAATAGATGAAGAATTGAAATCTTAAACTGGATTCCAAGAGATTGGAAAAGACCCAGAAAGAGACCACGTGATATGAATGAGTGGAAAAAGAAATTATACAGGGTGATGTGGAGAAAAGAAGCTAAAGATCAGAGAAGATAGTTTGAACTTTGAGAGATTTTTATCCTACAGTGAATTGATAATAGTTGACAATGATATATTGTACCAACTCCACTCATCTGAACTTGTTTTATTGACTGTTCATCTATTCCCTACTTATTATTCTTAATTTAGTTTTAATATCTAGATTTTACTAAATTTTTAACATTTTACTTTAGTATGCTCCCTATCAAACTCAATACATATTTATTTTTATATTTATTTTTCTTATATTCATAACATTATTTATTTAATATCTTTTTATATTTATCATTTTATTATTTATGTTAAGACCTATCTTATTATTATCATTTACTTTAAACAATCATTTAATTATATCTTTACTACTTATGGAAATGGGTCAGCACTTCAAGCAGAGGAATAGAATGCCATTAATAGATTAACCATCAACAATACCTGTAGCCATACAAATGCTCAGCTTGACCATATTTTCTGGCCATAGCACTCCTTGATTGCTGGAACAAAAATCTGTCATCCAAAACATTTTATTTGTTTTGAAAATAAAATTCAGGCACCAGCTGATTACATAAATTATATATAGATGGCATGCCTAGATGACAGGCACACCAATCCAGTGCTTGAAATATCTTAAAAGTAGCTCCTAATCTTAATCAGGGAGTTCAGCACATTTAACTTAACACATTAGATATGTATATCCCTAAATTAATGCTGATGCAGTTACAAGAGAAAGAAAGAGATAATAGACCAAATAACAATTAAGCAAACATTATTATTTATTCACTCAAAAACATATTTAACATAATATAACATATTAAACTTTACGTAAAAAAGTATAATTGATTATTTTCCAGCTAGATTTTATGATAGTCCTTCATTAATGTTTATTTCATTTAAAATAAAGTGTCTAGACAGTTATTATTGAAAATATATTTATCTAGGTTTTCATTATTGTCAATTTCCAACTGGTTAACCTTCAGTGTTCCATCAATTGTCTCAGGGCATGTATTCTTTCTTTGACTCAACAATGGGAGAGAGAGAATATATGGCAATATCTTCTTTATAGCTTATGCATTGGTTCTGGACATTCATTTCAAGTGAAGATAGCTGATTTTGCTGAGGACTTGGGGCATGAAACCCAGTCAAACACTCCTATGGATTTCTAGCAATGCATGTTGCTAATCTTGTGACTTCTGCATTAATTTTTTGCACATCTGTAACTACTGATTCACTACTGCACTTAAAAATTTCTGAATATTTGGATCTCTGGGTGTCTGAATGAATCTTTATGAATCTCAGAATGTGAATGATTTTAAGAAAACTTTAACAATAGGCAAATGCTCCATTTAGGATAGTTTTTGGTTACATGTACTATGTTTACCAGGTGACACTATAGAACCACTAAGAATCCTGCAAGTGATAAATTTCTATGCAAAAGTGACTGAAATCAACAGAAAATTAAAATTAAAATACCTAAGACAAAATATGCAAAGAAATCATGGAAGTCTGTAATACTAAAATGCCTAAGGCAAAATAAATCCAACAAATCTGTCAAAAATACAAATTACAAAAAAAAAATGCTATAAAATTTGAATTTAAAAAAATTAACAATAGCAGAAGGTTGAAAATACAAAAACAGAATTTCATAACATTATTTAGCTTTCAACATTTGCAAATATGCATCTGTGATCAGATTACAAAGCGACGGTTATATAAACTAAAAAGAACATTATATGAGAGAATCTATTTCTCCAATTAATTATTCTCTGCTTTGAAATTATGGCAAATCATCAATAACTACTTTTCAAAAAGGCAAAAAGAACATTACACAAGAGCTTTTATTTATCAAAAATAAGTCAAATACTCTCCCTCCCCAATGAAGAATTTCTATCCAAAAATAGCTGAAATGAACAAATTAAAATGAAATACATAAAACATCCCCCCTCTTTTTTCTAAACTCTGCTGACAACCCAAAATAAAAACAAATGAATAAAAAAAAATTACAAGAGAAAAGCAATCATGTCCAAATCCATTTAAATGTAGAATATTATTTTAAAATTATGAATAGTTGATCACTTTCTAAAAGTATTTATTTACCATCATGTGGAGAATGTGGTAATATGGGAGCAAAGAAATATATGCAATAAAAATTTATACCACGTGTGTTTTTCCCTGGGATAATGATGAAAATATAAAAGCAATGGTAATAATTTATTCAGCTGGTGCATAGAAATAGGTGACTTCCTATGTGTTCAATCCAATTAATTTCTTGACTTGGTATTGATGCACTTCCAAGTAGGTTACGGTTGAAATATTTCAGGAACGGCTTCCTTCCAGTATCAGCAAATTATTTATTATAATTATGAAAATTATTTATTAAAGATTTGAGCTACTCCAGCTTCAATTTAGTATTGCATCACACCATACCCCCATATGTTCTTAGTTGGTGAATACATTGGCTGCTTTCAATACATTTTTAAAACTTTGCAATTTAATAATATGTGGAGAATTATTTTCTTCAAAGCAGTATCAGATGAACTGTCCATATATTTCTTTTTTTGTAGACTCATTTTTTTCTAGAAAGTTCTTATTCCTTCTTTTATCCATTACCACCCACGTTCTGTTGAGGTCCTGTTTCTCTTTAAGCAAAGCAAAAAGCTTTTAGCACATTTTTTTGAAGGTCAGGAAATTTTGTTGACCACCTGTAATTTATTTTCGACTTTTATTTTTTATTTTTACATTCTTTAGATAATTTATACAGTTTTTTTTCATTTAAGATCTCTTTTTTCTATTATCATAAAATGAGCTGCATTAGCTTCCATCTTTGAAATCAAATTTATATTTGTTGAATTTCATTCATTCATACATCCACACAGCAAATGCAAATATATATATACATACATACTCGTGTTTCAATACAATATAAGAGCACAAACACTCTTTCCCCTTTCATACTTTGTCTTTATTTCAACACTTTCTCTACCAATTTGAACATCAAATATACTCAAATAAATAATATAAGAATTATATACATATACATATGTACAAATTTTCCTTTTGTGAAACAGGGTTTGAAGCCACTCTGGCCCTGTCACAATATATATATATATGGATTTTCTCAAAATATGAAAATAAAGATTGATTCTAATGAGTTAGAAGAAGTTAAACAATTACAAATATCTTGGTCAGATTATTAATACAGATGAAAACATAATGGATGAAATTAATCATAGAATTAAAAAGGAAGATTTTTAATATGTTTTACCAGTTTTTGCTTATGGATCTGAAACTTGGACACTTAATAGAAGAGCAATACAGAGTCTTTGGACCACTCAAAGAAGTATGAAGAGATGCATGTTGGGAATAACAAGAAGAGATCGAAAATGCAATATATGGGTAAGAGAATTAACAGGTGTTACTGACCTCATTGAAAAAAATAAAAGACTGAAGTGGAGTTGGGCTGGAAATATTATTAGAAGAGATGATAATAGATGGACAATTGAAATCGAAGAGATTGTAAAAGACCCAGAAAGAGACCACATGTGAGATGGATGGATGAAATAAGAAAGTGTGTAGGGGTAATGTGGAGAAGAGAAGCAGACCTTCATCCTGCAGTGGATTGATAATGATTGATGATGATTTCAGACTGGTTTACAAAAATGATATTAATTTTAGCTAACTTATTAAATATTATTTAGTAATTCTTATATGAATACTGCTATCTTCGTAAAGCGATATCTCTTAGTATGTGCGGATATACATATAAATATTAGTATGTGTGGATATACAAATAAATATTACTAAATAATATTTAAACAAGACATTTATTTTATATAGCATGATGTTTTTATAAACTGTAATACCAATAAGCTAATGCACATGCGCTTGGTAGATGTAACTATATGAATACTGATATCTTCATAAATATCATTTTTGTAAACTAGGCTGAAATCATCATCATCATCACTAACCATTATTAATCCATTGCAGGATGAAGGTCTCTCCAAGTTTAATCAATCTTCTCCAATCTTTGGCTTTTCTTCTCCACATAACACCTGCTCACTTTCTTATTTCATCCATCCATCTCACATGTGGTCTCTTTCTGGGTCTTTTACGTCCAAGCAAACTTTACTTCATTCTTTTATTTTTTCAATGAGGTCAGTAACATCTGTTAGTTCTCTTATCCATATATTGCGTTTTTGATCTCTTCTTGTTACTTCCAACATTCACCTCTCCATACTTTTTTGAGTAGTCTGAAGTCTTTGCTATTGCTCTTCTATTAAGTGTCCAAGTCTCAGATTCATAAGTAAGAACTCGTAAAACATATTTATTAAAAATCTTCCTTTTTAATTCTATGCTTAATTTCATTCATTATGTTTCCATCTGTATTAATAATCTGACCAAGGTATTTGTAATTGTTTAACTTTTTTTAACTCATCATAATCAATCTTTATTTTCATATTTTGAGAAAATCCATATATATATATATTGTGCCAATGCCAAATCGACCCGGTACAATATATATATATATATTGTGACAGGTTGCTTCAAACCATGTTTCACAAAAAGAAAATTTGTACACAAACATATGTATATAGTTCTTATATTATTTATTCAAGTATATTTGATGCTTAAATTGATAGAGAAAGAGTGGAAATAAAAATGAAGTATGAAAGGGGAAAAGGTGTTTGCGCTCTTGTATTTTATTGAAACATGAGTATATATATATGGTGTGTGGATGTATGAATGAACAAAATTCAACAAATATAAATTTGATTTCAAAAATGGAGGCTAATGCAGTTCATTTTATTATAATAGAGAAAAAAGGTCTTAAATGAAAAAAAATATTAAACTGTGTAGATTATTATCTAAAGAATGTAAAACGAAAAACAAAAAAATAAAAGTCGAAAACAAATTACAGGTGGCCAATGAAATTTCCTGACCTTCAAAACAAAAGATGCTAAAAGCTTTTTGCTTTGCTTAAAGAGAAACAGGGCCTCAACAGAATGTGGATGGTAATGGATAAAAGAAAAAATAAGAACTTTCTTGAAAAAAAAAAAGAGTCTACAAAAAGAGAAATATAGAGAATAATATATTTTTTGGAAAGGACAGTTGCTTTGGAGAAAATAATTCTCCACGCATTATTAAATTGCAAAGTTTTGGAAATGTATTGAAAGCAGCCAATGTATTCACCAGCCATGAACATACTGGGGTAAAGGCTTAAGCATGCTGAAGGTACGGTGTGATACAATACTAAATTGCAGGTGGAATATCTCAAATCTATAATAAATACTTTTAACAATTATAATAAATAATTTTGCCAATTCTGGAAGGAAGTCACTCCTAAAATATTTCAAACATAACCTACTCTGAAGAGAATCAGTACCATGTTGAGAAATTAATTGGATTGAACACATTATGCACCAGCTGAATAAATTATCATTGCTTTTATATTTTCTTATTATCCCCAGGAAAAATACAGGTAGAATAAACTTTTATTGCATATATTTCTTCACTCCCATATTACCACATTCTCCACATAATGGTAAATAAAGACTTTTAGAAAGTGACCAACTATTCATAATTTTAAAATAATATTCTACATTTAAATGAATTTGGACATGATTGATTTTCTCTTGTAATTTTCTTTATTCATGCAGTGTGTGTGTGTGTGTGTGTATGCTTATGATTTATGTATATAAAAAAGAAATATTTGAGCACAAATAATATTTATGATTTATTAATTATTGCTTAATATTAAAATTAATAGAAAGCTTATCCATATATGTGTTGCTTCTTTATTCATTTGTTAATATACAAGTGTGTGTGTATGCTTGTGTTTTATATATATAAAAAAGAAATATTTGAGCACAAATAATATTTATGATTTAACAATTATGTTTAATATTAAAATTAATAGAAAGTTTATCCATATCTGTGTTGCTTCTTTGTCCCTTTTAACTATTTTTGGATATAAATTCTTCATTGGGGAGGAAGGATATTTGACTTATTTTTGATAAATAGAAGTTCTTGCATAATGTTCTTTTTGAAAAGTACTTATTTTTGATGATTTGCCAGAATTCCAAAGCAGAGAATAAATAATTTGAAAAATAGATTCTCTCATGTAATGTTTATTTTAGTTTATACAACTGTCGCTTTGTAATCTGATCACAGATGCATATTTGCAAATGTTGAAAGCTAAATAATTTTATAAAATTCTGCTTTTGTATTTCCTGCCTTCTGTCATCGTTAATTTTTTTTAATTTGAATTTTATTCTTGTTTTTTTTTATATTTTTGATGAATTTGTTGGATTTATTTTGCCTCAGGCATTTTATTTGTCGATTTAAGTGAAGGATTCTTCATTCTGGGGGAGGGGGTCGTGTTTGACATATTTTCACCAATTTCTGTTTTTTTTAATTCGAATTTTATAGCATTTTCTTTGTTTTTTTATAATTTATATTTTTAATAGAATTGTTGGATTCATTTTGCCTCAGGCATTGCCTTAGGCATTTTAATTTTATAGACTTCCGTGATGTTTTGCATGTGTTACCTTAGGTGTTTTAATTTTCCATCGATTTAACCATTTTTGCATAGAAATTTATCACTTGCGGGCTTCTTGGTGGTTCTGCAGCATCACCTGGTGGCTACAGTACACATAATCGAAAACTACCTTTTTATATCTAACTCTCCCATTATTTATTTGCTTATTATCATTTCCAATTTTTATCATAACTTAAATCTATTTTTAATTAATATTTACATTTCATTTTATCTAATGTCTTTTCTAGATTAATCTACTATCTTGCTTCTTTTATACTGAAAAGATAGTTTACACAGTTTGTAATTATTTCAATTATTAGTTTTAATTTTATTATCAGCAAGAAATCTTAATGGCATTCAAAAAAATTTCTTTTATCAATTAATTTTATTCTGACTTATTTACATTTATTTTTAGACATTTTATTCTTTTAATTATTTTAATTTATAAAAAAAAGAGTGTTTATTTTTTTATTTCTCCTAACTCTTTTTTCCATCTGTTCTTATTAAACAGCTTTATTCTAAAAGCAAAATTATACTTTTTTAAAATGTACTTTTAAATTTTTTTTTTTTTTTGCTTTTCTCTTTGATCTAATAAATTTATTCATTTATTTTTAAATTATCAATATATAATGCAGATATGTATGTGTGTTTATAGTATATATATCTTGCTAGCATTACAATATATTATAATCCTAATTGATTTATTTAACATCATGTAAGTCTCTTTTAATTTCTTCTACAGCAAACTTTTTTTTTTGAAGATGGTATAATGAGAGTCAATACTACAGCTCTTTAAATAAAAATAGAATGTTTTTTTCTATCACATCATCTCTTATATGCTTATTCATATTTTTTTCACCCTAATCTCGAGCCATCTATTATAAATTGGAGTAATCAATGCATATCAGATGGTATAGTGGTATAAAAATCCCCATTTCCTGATCAACTTCCTTATGCATTTAACAACCATCTTTAACGTCTTTGTATTATTCAAACTAGAAAACTGAAATTAAAAGAAAATCATAAAACTTTAAATTCAGACTAACTTATATGCATAATTATATAGCTTTGACATCAGGTAAGTTTGGCAAAGACCAAAAAAAGTCTGGAAATGAGGGTTTTATAATACTAAACAATCTGGTAGCCATTGATTATTCAATCTAACAGTGAATAACTCTAGAATAGAGTGAAAGTAATTTAATTTGAAAGCATATGAGAGTTCATATAGTGATGTTAGTATTAACCTCTTCAGTTAGTGAATAAAAGAGGCCTTTGGTTGCTATAAAACAGATCTCCAAAATATATAGAAATTGGTTTGATGTAAGATCATTATAGTTCAATTATTATTGATTTTCTTCTTTTCTGAACTAAAGTAATAATTGGTTATTAATGGACATACTCGCTGAAAAGCTATTTTGTTAATATTCAGCTTTATTTCTGTCTAGCATACTTTCAGTATATTTACTATATCATATTCATGGCATACAATAGTGCGATTAATTGAATTTTTACATCAATGTTTAATTAACTATTCACATATTCCATTTTAATTTTAATTTGAATATTCAAATAGCCCATTTTTTGAAATGGATATGCTTGTTTTTTTATTATGCAAATGAGTTAACTTAGGTTTAAAACATTTTAGTTTATTGCCTTAAATAATACAAATAAATAAAAGTAGGTTGTATGTAAATGTATTAGTTTGAGCTTTGAATCCTATCTCTTGATAAAGTCAAAGATAAAAAATCAGTTTAAAAGTGAAGATTACACAGTGAAATATCATCTGGTGGTTGCAACAGAAGTCTTCTATTAACTCAAAGTAGACTGATTCTTCTGTGAAGTTTTAAAGAAACCAAGCAAATCTTCTATCTAAAATCCACTCCATGCATTCTTATTATTACAGCTGATATTACTATGTTATTATTGCTATGTTAAACAACTAAGTTTAAAAACTATTAGTTCTTGTTTTGCAGCTTTAAATTTAGATTATGGCTATGCTAGTAATACCAATTAAGAACTCTTAATTATATAACTAGTTATTATCATATAAAATGGTTGTCCTCCAATAATTATATTTTGGAAATTCATGACAGATTTTTTTTGGCTTGTAAAATATGGATAGCTGGTCACTAATATACATTATATAGGGAGTTATTGGTTTACTACTTTTCAGTTTATGATCAAGAAATTTCATGGTTTTTCTTCTCAATTATCTTTTTCTTAATTGAAATAGATAAGTTTTCTTGAAGTAAGAATGAATATGTATATGTAAGCTTTTGTTTTTATCAATATTTACAATCATATCAGACAAAATTAAATGTTGGTCCTTATTCCTAGAAGGATGTTAAATCACTAACAAAAGTAACAGTAGATAACCAAAGGCAGTGTTGGTGACATTTATCTGATTATGAGCCTATCATCATGGCTTTCTAGTTAAGTACT
The DNA here is from genome assembly GCA_028023455.1 of Epiperipatus broadwayi. Taxonomy (NCBI): domain Eukaryota; kingdom Metazoa; phylum Onychophora; class Udeonychophora; order Euonychophora; family Peripatidae; genus Epiperipatus; species Epiperipatus broadwayi. The sequence goes on along the minus strand of JAQFVV010012444.1, from coordinate 3,780,797 downwards.
TACAACAGCAGTTTTCTTTCAAATAAAGAAAGAAGAACTGTACAATATTAAATAAGATACTATAGATAGTCAAAATAAGAGTCATAGATCACATGATTCTATTCTCTTAAGCTTGTAAGTTATAAACAATGAGAATTACCAATTCCTTAACAAGCTTTATGATAAATGCTTAGCCAGAGCCAGCACTTAAAATATCTCTGTCAGGAATCCCCCCCCAAATCCCTGACCATGGTTTTGTGCTTTGGCACTCCTCAGAGAGGTGCCAGGGTAGGTTCAGACACTAGATCTAAAAATACCAACCCAAAGCCAAGCACTTATCTAAAAGTTATCTATTGAGTGGAAAATCTGAAATTTTCAGGCACCCACATGTCTTCAAACCCAGCTATCTAACTCAAATAGCTATATGGGGCTGATAGATCTTTAGCCATACCATATATTTGTAGTCTTAGCAATATAACATCACATAAGAGTTAAGGCAGAGACTATAAATAGTCAAAATAAGAATCATAGATCACATGACCCTATTCTCTTAAGCTTGTAAGTTATAAACAATGAGGATTGCCAATTCCTCAACAAGCTTTATGATATATGCTTAGCCAAAGCCAGCAATTAAAAATATCTCTGTCAGGAATCCCCCCCCCAAACACCTGACCATGGTTTTGTGCTTTGGCACTCCTCAGAGAGGTGCCAGGAAATAAAAAAGATGAAGAGGCTTAATTTAAAAAGTAGATAAATACCTAACTATAAAAATCCAAACAACTTAATTTAAAAAGTTGACAAAAACTTAACTATAAAAAGACAAATATAGATAGTTAGGTGGAGCTGCTTCTAGAAAGTCACTTGCTTCACAGCTCTCTTAAAAGGACTTTAAAAGTCAGTTTTGCTGCAGTCAAAGGTATTCATTATATGTACTTGTCCCTTTAAAGAACATTATTTGCTGACTGTGTGCTTTTTCTTTCACAATTCTCAGTTTTGAGAGTATTTTTATCATTATCTCACTGTATCTACCATCTGCTCAGCTACAATAGACAACCATATTCTTCCCCCTGTTTGATGGGTAGTTTAATTGTTTTATGGATCATAGATGGTCTTATTCCCTCTTAGACTCTTGAATTCATTCCATACTCCAGTACTTCTATCACTCAAAACATTTTTATCAAATTTTTTATGTGTTGTTCCAGTTATTTAGGCAATTAAAAACGATCTTTTTTTCTCACCCCACCCCCATTGGGGTAATAAACTGCCTAAAATTCTAATCAATTTTCACATTAGCCAATTAAAATTAACATTAACAATCCCTCCAGTGTGGATTTTCTTTGTGTTTTTTAAATCAAATTCTTTAGTTTTCCACTTCAAAATTGTTTTCTTTGTATAATTCTTAACTACTCCAAACAGTTTAAAAATGGCCACAGCCCCTAGCGGCAAAAATATGCAAAAACCTAATTCGCAACAACAAAGACCTTCAAAACTCCCAAAAATGTTACCTAAATTAAATCCCAAACAAAACTCAATTAAAGAAATCATCAGCACAGAACCTAATTCAAGGTCTCCATCTCCTGACCCTCTGGAGTTTCCTCCTCTACAGGCTGAGGCTTGCCCCATCAAAGGAAAAAAGCAATCCAAAAAGATTAATCTGACCAATCATAATGTTGCTCCAAGCACAAGTGGGAACACTAAAAATTCCTCACCTATGGTGGGAAAATCAGCCTGTTACACCTAAGTATAATGCAGAAACCTCAGCCATCTCTGAATCCTTTAAAAACCTAAGACCCAGTAATTACTCCAAAGCTGATGCTACTCATGATTCCCTATTTCAATCTACCAGTGCAACCAAGTATGCCAACATTACTCCCATTAATACTAGTCACACTATAGAGCCATCCCTCATTAACCATCCTTCCATAACTAGCTTCCTAAAACCACAGCAAGTCTTCACTAATCCCTATGCTCAGGCCACATTCAGCATCATACCAAAAAATCCCAATGTAACCACACTTCTAACATGTCAAGCTAAGCTCCTTCAAAATCTGTGGGCCCTTGATGAGGACAATCCTAACAATCACCAATCAATCACCTCAGCAACCCCACCAGAGAATCACACTGTGATCTCAGAACAATTTAACCACACAGTTCCACCACTTCTCCTCAAGTCACTTCATTGCTACCAGAGTGACAGTTCGGTCATTCTGGCAGTTACAGATTTACAATGCAGACTCCACAAATTTCCAGCACAGCAGCTATATGCCCTTATTAAACTCCACTGTCTAACCAATAGTCTACATAAAATCCTCACTCTTCCCAATGACTGATACATGGCAATACAGTTTCACAACACAATACAAGAGCAAGCCTTCAAAAACAGATTCAGTTTTTTACACAATATGTTCCTGGTTGTAATAGACCATCCTTACTTAAGGGGTTTATCAAAAACTGTCACATAGGGATTGAAAAGCAGCACCTACAGAAATATCTCTAGGCATTTGGATGTTACCTCATTTGAGTACCTTAGGGATCCTCTTACTGATGGCCTCACCTTCACCAACACAGCCTCATTTCAATTTCATTCTCATTGTTTTATTCTCATAGTTTTGTAGTAAAGTAGAGATAAAAGGTGGCTCCAGGATGGTTGCATTAGATCCTAAGATCTAGGAAATTAATCTGGAGATATTGGATGAGTAGGCACTAGATAGGAATTTAATGCACAAACCTTCTGGAATCCATTGTTTACTCTGGCTTGCATTGATTGGCACTAGTGTATGGAGAGTTTTGCCTGTTTTAAATGCAGGATTACATGAAATAAAGTTGTTGTTTTGCATTTAATCAATTCAAATTACAAATTTCTCCATCAAACCTATAATGCATCTTGATCACTGTTTCATTAAACCATCCATAAATAGTTTTCATGAACACTTTCATAAAAATCAAAACAATATTGGAGAAAGCATTCTTTTTTTAACACTAATTTTATTGGTAGAAGCTGTGGAATATAAATAATCTTTGGTTGACAACTAATTAACTTCAAACATTGTTACAAACCTGTTTGATTAACTGAATCAAATGCCTTGATCAAATCAATAATTGAAATAATTCTTTCATTTCCAACATTTTCCTGACAACAAAAAACATATTTATAGTGTTTCTTAATATTATAAAAGCATATTCAATCATGATTTGGAAACAAACTATTCGACAAAATCATTGAATTTTTTTTTGCTACAATTGATAATCATGATACTTTACAATAATTAGAGCAATCTTCTTTATCCCATTTATTTTTTAAAAATCAAAACAACAAAAGTATCCTTTTAAAACTAATCAGGCAACACACTTTCATAAGTTCATAAATTCCTAAAAGAGTTTTGTTACTAAAATATCATTATATTTTGTTTTCTCTGTCTCATCAGAAGTTGTAGACTTTCCATTTTAAAATTACAAAGAGCTGTTTTGATTTCACTAAACTGGATATGCTTGTTGAAATCTAAATAAGTAGATAAAATGAATGTATCATTAAAAATCATTCTCTCTATTTTCGTATCTTTATTCAAAAGCAATCAAAATGTTTGTTGTATTAAAATTATTATTGCCATCATTTAAGAGAATGCCATTGATAGATTTAATAGGATTATGACATCTTTTTTTCAATCTCAACGTGACAAAAAACATCTAAAGAGACGACAATAAGCTGTTATCTATTTTTCTGTCACAACAATTTAATCCATCAACCATTTTTATCTTTTTGTCAGTCATTAAATCCTGTATTTATTAAATCCTCTATTTATTATAAAGTTTTACGTTTAATTTATTATTTTGGCAAGCAAAGAATGTCACATTTCCTTTTAATCAAATAATTAATAATAAGGCCATTGTCAGAACACCAACCATGAGTCTTCTTTTTATTAAACTTAAAAATAGATTTATTCATATTTGGTAACACATTCCTTATGAGAATTCTAAGTCACAGTAATATGTCAATTTTGAAGTCCAAATCAGCAATTTTAATATTTAATAGTTGTTAAAATTTAGGGAACTGTAAAAGATACATCTAAAAGAACAAACATTTTATTTTTCTTTTGCAAATATGATTGGCACCATGTCCTATTTTTTTAATGCAAATATTTTAATCTTTGATCTGGACAACAGTTTGTGCTTGTAAATTCTCATGTATTGTAAACTTTTAAACATCACATGATCACCATTCCCTGTGCTTGCACAAGCTATTAAAGCAGTGATAAACTCTCCATACAGTAGTGTCACCCAGTGCAAGACATAGTAATCAATGGATGCAAGAATGTTTATGCATAAAATCCCTATCTAGTATTCACTCATCCAATATCCCCAGACAAGTTTTTAGCTGGTGGCTTTCATTGGTGAGGAGCCTAGAATGCAATCTTCTGGCAACTGACTTTCTATCTTTTTAATTAACTATAAAGCCATGAGTCTAAAATAAATGAAAACATTATCTATTTTCATTTTGGATTGGTAGTTTTATAATTAACTAAAAGATAAGAGGTGACTGTTAGAGAATTGCATTGGTTTCTAAAATCTGCGTACAGTACTCCTAGATCTAAGACTACTCACTGATGAAAGTCATAAGTTAGAAACTAGTCTGGAAATACTGAATGGATAGGAAATTTTGTGCACAAACCTTTCTTGTGCTCATTGATTACTATGGCTTGCACTGGGAAGCAATACTGTATGGAGAGCTTGCCATTGTTTTATTGTAAACCTCTCTTGTATCTAGACTTCTAATTTATAATATAATCTGTTAAATGCTATTATTTCAAGTATGGACACATCCATGCTTTTTTACCATAATTTTTCTGCTAAAATAGTGTTTGTGGTAATCAATTCACTTGTTATGTTGAATTTAATAACAGCAAACTAATTAAAATACCAATATCTTTATTTCCAATAACTTTTGGCCAAAGTCTATTAGTTTCAGAAACAAATGCACTAAAGTCTTCAAGATGACAAATTTGACCTTTAAATTTTATAGTTTTAATGATGCTAGTTTGAAAAGAATAGCAATTTTTTCTGAATTTTCTGAATATAATGTTGGAGTATAGATTCCAATAAAATGTGCACCAATGCCATTGTATTAAGCAAGTTTTAACTCTACTAGCCTTCAATGATTTATACAGAGGAATCCCAGGATAACAAATTAGATTGCAACACAACCATGCTCCTGAATTTTTCCTTTACTGATTTTCCAAAAAACATTAGGCATCTATGTTCTATTAAACATCTTTCCTCTAAAAGATAAATGTAATGATTTAAAAAAATATTTATATTATTAATCTAATAGTACTATCTGTTTCCTGCTTTATCCTTTTTTTCTTGATATGATTACCTTTATCACTTTAATAATGTGTAAATGGCCAGGCATCAGAACTTATCCAGACTCTATGAAAAAGATATAGGCCACACTATTAATTTTGATGAAGCTAAGGTTGTCTTCTTTGAGAGAAATGAAATCAAAAGAAGAATTAAAGAATCTTTATTATTGAAAATTTATTATTCTGAAGCAATTAACTTATTTAAGAGTTCTTTTAATATTAAGGGTGGATGGGAAGTGAATGGATTTGAGGGTAATGTTTAATATTATATATATTGTGTAGTTTTTGTAGTTCTTTACACTTGAAAAGTCTGCTTGTAGCAGTGAAACCTTTGGTTGTGTTTTAATATTATTTGTTTTTGATGGTCTGGTTGAATTATGGATTTGGGTAATTTTAATTTTATATATATATATATATAGTAGCCCTTGGATTTGGGTAATTTTAATTTTATATATATATATATATAGTAGCCCTTGGGTTTCCCAAGGCTCCATTAAATTTAGAATTAGCTATGTAAGACAGTGTTTAATAAAAATTTTCCTCATAGGCTGTATATTTTTTAATAGACAAACTTGCTAGCCAATGCTAGGTTTGAACCCATATTCTTAGGGATTGCATATCTTTTACTTAGTATGCAGACTAAACATTTTGTTATAAAAGATTTCTAAGCAAAAAATTATTTTATTTAGTATTGATGCATAGGACAATTTAATAGGCAAAGATATAGGTTATAGATTAGCAATATTTATACATCATTTTAATAGTTGGAGATTGGAAAAAAGGGAGGGGACTGTGCAATTTATAAAACTACTTTGGAGAATGAAACTAGATAATCATGGTTTTACAATGACAGGTTAAAACTCAATAGTTCATAAAATTAAATTGTAAAAAAAAAATAATCAAGAATTAATCAGAAGTCTTGAGCAATTGGTTTAATTAGAATTGTATATGTGAAGGATGTGCATATGTATTTGATTTGGTTGTGGATTTTAATTGTAAAGTGCATGATTAAATAATAATTATTTTATGTTGTCTCAAGGGGAACTCCTTTAAAAAAAAGTAATTCATTTTAATAGTTTATTCATAGCAGCCAAAATTTCGGTTAAGATTCTGGGTTTGAAGTTGGGTTGCTGTATGTTTTTTTTATTATTAAAGAAAAAGGGGGAAAAGGAGCTTTCTCTCATTTATTCTGAGGCGGAGTTTTCTTTCATTTGTTCTTTGGGGAGATTTCCATGAGCAGAAAATTACTAAAGTAATTCACTAAACTAAATCAGAGTGTGATATCTGTTGACACAGAAATTTAAGTTTGAAAACAATGGGTGGTCATCCATTGGAATGCAGACATAAATTTGGCAGGTGGTCAGTCATTTAGGAGGGCATAAGTTTCAAATAACAAAAAAAGGAAAAACAATAGGCAATTAATCAAGGAAAAATATAGGCATAAATGGTGGAAGGTCAACCCTTCCAGGGGGGAATGAATGAACCCAGAGAATATAAGAGTTTGGTCAATTTGTTGGTTGGCATTCTCTCTTGGCAGGTTCTCTTATCATCAGTTATAGAGAAGCCTTGTTGTAGAGTTAAAGGAAAATTTAAAAAAATAAAAGAAAGAAAAAGAGAGAAAAGAAATCATTTGTTGTTAGTTATTCTGTCTGTCTCCTGAATGATAAACTTAGCCAAATTTAATAATACTCATAGAAAAATGACTCTTGAGGAAGTTTATATTAGGTGCACATCTTTTTCTCTGAAATTAATCAACTTGAAGCATCAAATCTGAACACTGCAATCTTATATGAAGCATCAAATTTGAACACTATGATCTCATACAAAGCATCAAATCAGTCGTAAGTGAACTGAAAAGTACATCAAGAAGTGGGCTTATATATGTTAAAAATTAAAAGCAAGTTCTTTTCATCTGTAAAGTGTAGTTAATTCCCAGAACCCAAAATGAAGAAAATCTTATCATCAGCATGAAAACTTTGTACATTTTGGCATGGGAATTGAACTTGTATAAGAGTGACTCTTTTACATAAAGCCATGTGTGCACATGAATAAACCAAAGAAGGACAAAAGGGAAAAATGGCAGCCAGAAATCGGAAGGACAATCCCGGAGGACTGTTTAAGTATATTTTTATTATTTGTTATTCATTTCGAACATTTAATCTAAAAAAAAAAAGAATTTTTTTTAATCATATATATATCCACTTAAAGTTAATCCATGTTAAAATTATTATTATTATTATTTTGGGGGAAGATAAGCTAATATCAAATCATTTTGTATGTGTCAGTTTTAAATGCTTTTATTATTATTATTATTTTGGGGGTAGATAAGTTAATATCAAATCATTTTGTATGTGCCTGTTTAAAATGCTTTTACATTTTTTTTAATGAAGAGAGTGAGAGATATTGTTGAGTGAAATGTTTTTGGATCAAATCAGGTATTATTATCAAATGCTTGGACCTATTGATATGTTTTATGAAGGTTGTGTGACTGTTGGGCTAAAACATCATCATTATCCTATAAAAGTGCAGAGAAATAGTTTTAAAAATTTAATACGCATTTCTTATTGCTATTACTATTATTGTAAAGTTAAAGTTAGATATAAGCGATTTAAGGCTTGGAAAAATTGTTGGCTAATGTTCTGGTGTACTATTTCACAAGAGGAATGTAAATGTGAAAGTTTTACTTGTACAAATTGATGTTAGACCTGTGTATATGTGGATGGACAAAGAGTCCCCACCAAGCTAGTGGAGTCGTAGTTTATCTCATTCACTGAGATATCTATTCCATATTTATAAAGTATTTAAATACAGTGGAAGAGTTTCCCACTTGGTTATTTTCTACACCATAAGATGATTTCTTTATTGATGGCCAGAAGTTAATAGGTATACCCAAGTCTCTCTGTATGACTAGTGATAAAATCCTAGCATACCTCAACCTTAATGAAAAGGTTTTCTCTTATTCAGGTCATTGCCTACCTCATATTAATGTTGATATTCCTTATGGGTGTATAAATTACAGCTATTGCTAAGTATTACTTATAAATGTTGGATTCAGGGTTGCAATGCAATTTGATGTCAGGATGAGTGGGCATAGCATGTGTGCAATTAGTGTACTTGAACATTGTTTTATTGATATATTTTAATTGATCAGTAAGAGCCAAGAATAATAACGTAAATAAATATTAAACTTAAGGGTTAAATAAAACCAGAGAACATCATAAGCAATGTGTACATAAAATTATCTAGAAAATATATCCACATCCAGTTGAGAACTTTTCTGGAATGGTAAGATTACTGAAATATTGTTGTCACAAGAACATGAATATAGAGTGTATGCACATGTGATAATTATTAAGCTAGATACTGATTTGTTGACAGTTGAAAGGTAACTAAAATTAACTTAGTCTCACCATAGTAAAGCATAGGGTGAAGGCATATTAGAATAAAATAGTTAATGGGAATTATATTAAATTTTATTATTGGGATAGTTATCCTTAGAAGTAAATAGGTAATTGAAAGCATTAAACACTGAGGGGAGAAATTTAATGTTCGCTATGTTTGAGATAAAAGTAAGAACAAAATATAATATATGTGAAGGTAACTATTATCTTTATCTGTCTGTTATTAGTATTACCCCATGGCAATCATGATTCCCTAATAATTAAGACTTAATATTTATATTTTAAAACTTCTTAAAATGATCTGTTGATTTAGGGATTTTTTTTATTTGTTATACGGTTGTAAAACAGGGGAAAGCAATGAAAACCATAGATCTAGTTAATGTCCATATTATTGCATAGAGTTATAATTTGTTAATAAAAATTGTTATTTTTTTAAAATAAAATTTGCGTATGTCTCAATGTTTTGTGGGTTATTACAATCTAGAAATCTCAAATCCAATCATACATCAATACATTATTATTTATATTTGAAACATCATTCTGGTAAATATGGTTAATTTTGTGAACTTATGCAGCACAGTAGTACTGAAGAAAACCAGTGTTCTGGAAATAATCCAGCATAGTTGAAATATAGTTTATGAAAAGGGATGGTTATTGGGTAATAGTGGATGCAATCGGTGGGAATAAAATCCTTTCTCCATCCATTGTATTCAAACACCTCTCTAGATGCACTTCTTTATTATTTACTTTAATTATGAAAGTGTTTATGGTATATTATTTTTAAAAAAATTTAATATAAATGTAATTATTCAAGCTTTAATGTAAGTGGACAATGGCTATATTAAAGTCAGTCAAGATCAACCTTGCAGGTGATCATGAGTCAGATGTTTATCACCAATAATCCATAGCAGCTTGTTCAACTTCCACACCTTATTGTTTTAAAACCCTGAGAAGAGATTATAATAGGAGAAATGAGCTATCACAATGGAAAATTTAATAGTAAAATAGATAGTAATGCAATAGACCTATGAATGTGAGGATGATGGATGGATGGATCAGGAGGGTGGAGATGGACATAGAATTATTTGTAATCTGAAAGAAAATTTTAATTGTGACTTTAATGATAGTGAATGGGGAGTGTACTGAGAATATAAATTGTAATTGAAGTTGAGTTTAAAGTTTCTTCACTTTAATAACCATGAACTTCCAAGAATATTAATATTATTATTTTTAATGCATTCTCAGTGCTCTCTTATTCTATTGATTATTTATTAACCCATTCATTAGATATCATTATTGAAGTTTATTAATAAGGTATTGAAATAAGGTTTAGCCTCAATATTTTCATTGAAATTGCAATTTGGTGGCCTGGCAAATATGATTATGGATGTTCTATCACATCTTCATTGATCCCAATAGGTTTTAGAAATGATGTCAGCTGGGAGTGGTGAAGCATCCATCGATCCATCTGACCAAAAAGCTTATAAGTGGCACGCAATGTGGCCGCAAGTGTCTGGCTGCTAAAAATAGAAAGTTTACAATTGAAGCGTAGCATGGTCGCCAGAGTTGGAATAATATATATATATATATTGTTCACATTCCAAATTAGCCTGTGACTAAATTGCAATAGTGTACATAAATAAAATAAATCATCACATTTTCTTTTATAGGAAGGGAAAGCTGTAGGTGACCCGAGTTCAAACCCTACATGATCCAAGTACCCCAAAAGACTAAGACAGATAATTGGAGAAATATTTGTTCTTTCTCTATTCAACTTTGTGTTGGTAAAAGGAATAATATATATTATCAATGATTTAATAGTTGTACTTAAAAATTAGAATTTTAAGGCATATATAAATAGTCATCTTGTAGACACAAACTATTCAATTAATCGTTTTATAACTTTGCTTATTAACCTTATTTAAAATTAATTTATACTTAATATATTCTAATATTCTTTCTTTGATAATACTTTGTTTCTAATACTTGCTGATTTATTTTCTGAATTTTGAGTTATAGATTTTAAAATCATTCAAATTATTTTTAATAGGCAAGTTTTATATATTTGAATATCTAACATATATTTAAAAAAAGGTGTTGTTTAAATCATTTTATAATTTCTTTATGAAAAGTTATATTGTTTAAAACAGTTATATTATTTAGGATCAATTCGTTTTATTTTGTCTGAAAGAGGTAGAGTTTTACTTAACCTTTCAGGCTGATGTCAAAAAGTTAATATAAAAAAGATCAAATGATCATGTTGATATAGTCAGGCAGTCCATGTGGAGAGATAAAGACAAAAAGGCATTAATTAGACTGATATTAAAGTTGATAAAATCCAAATCATTTTGGATTTCTTGGCAATAATAAATTTAAAAAATTGTCAATTTTGAAAGGATTTAACCAGATGCCTTAAATGATGGGAACCCTGTGTTTCTAGTAACAAAAATATATGAGATCTTTAGATAAACTGGATGGATATAAAAGCTGACAATAATTTTGTTAGGAGGATGAGAAGAAAACTTGATTGCTTTTCAAATGTTACATTTATTTTTTTTGAAAGTGTCTACATCCCAATGGCAGGCTAGAAAGATATTTTATTATGGGCCTCTATTGCCCATCCAAGAAACCTATGCACATCAAAAGAGTTTAAGACCAAAGTATTAAAACATCTTATAACTGATTGCCAAATAAGAAAGAAGGAACTGTTTGCTCACCTGTGCTGTTAAATTCAAATGTAGCTAAAAAGTTAAACGTTAGAAATTTGTGAAATCATGCCATTAGCTGAATTTGAACCAAAGCCAAAGCAAAATGCTAAAAGAAATATGGAAAGCACAAATATTCATCTGTCTACTAAAAGTAATTATACCTAGAAAAATGAAGAAACCATTCTAATAATAAAAGGATCCCTATAGAAGCTAGTGGTTTCATCATCATCATCACAATAAATAATTGCAAGCCCAAGCCAAAATAGGGCTGTCAGTAAACTACTGTATTTGGTAAATATACATGTTATATACTGGTGTGTGGCTGATGTCAAATTATAAGCTGACTTTAAAATCATTTGACTCTTTGAGACTGTCTGTGTCTCGAAAGTAAAAAACTGGTAATATGAATTTTAATTATATTTTTTATCAGTGACTATTGAAGCAGATGATCTGATGCTCAGATCCTGCTTCACAGCCTACTTACAGTCTCCTACCACCAAACCATGTTTAAACCCATCCTTACATGTGTATACATATTTACTAACATATACTTTTTCTTTGCTTAACCATGTAAACATAACTGACATAGATATTTATATATCTTAATGCAAAATAATTTAATAAATAAATATTTAATTATTTTAATGTGTATATATGGGTAGTGGATAAATATATATATTTTCAGTGTGGGGATTGATAATAAATCCTACAAATAGTTATATTATTAATATATGAAATGTATTATTTTTTATATTTAATTTCAGCAGTCTGAAAATGATGCAATTCTTTTAAAAACTTTCTCGAAAACAATTACCCGAAAAAGCCCATTAGTTAGATTTAAAATATTACAATTTGTAATAATAAAGTAAAAACTCATTAGTGAAAATTTTATCAATGCCAACTTGTTTTAAAATCATAAGACTTATTTTAAAACAATCATTCGAGAAACTTGTAACAGGATTGCATTGTTTCTAAAAACTTACAAAACAAAAGATATCTGGTCAGCAGATTTTAGCTTTGCTAAAGTGCTCAAATTGCCTCAGGTCCAGCAGTTAAGTGCTATACTACACCATAAAAAGAGTATAAAGACTGCTGGATTTGAATCCAAAAGAAGAGGAGACAACCAAAAATTAACAATGGTCAACATAATCCATGTTAGTTTGAATCTTCATCCAATGTGCAGTGAGTAGAGGAAACTTCACCTTCCCCTCTGTTCCAACATGCTCATTTCTGTAAAAAAACCTCCAGATCCCATGCCTATGAACTTTCAAATGTCTGTGAATTAAATCATTAAAAATGCTATCTGTGATGCCTTATTCCAAAACTAGATTTAGTGTATTAACGCCGATGAATACTTCAAATATCAAGGATCACTACTATTTACGAAAGGTAAAAGAACTTTAGCCGCTCTATGATTCTATTAAATTTCACCTTCTATAACAATAATCCTGATGCTTCTTTTTAATATCTTATGTAAAAGTTTATATTTTATGTAATTTTATTAAAAATGCTATTTGTGATGCCTTATTCCAAAACTAGATTTAGTGTATTAATGCCGATGAACACTCCAAATATCAAGGATCACTACTATTTACGAAAGGTAAAAGAACTTTAGCCGCTCTATGATTCTATTAAATTCCACCTTCTATAACAATAATCCTGATGCTTTTTTTTAATATCTTATGTAAAAGTTTATATTTTATGTAATTTTATTTAATATAACTCTATATAACTTAATCTATTCTATCATTGAACCTCTATTCAATATGTTTTCTTCTTTTTATTTCCATGCCGCAATCATATTTTATTTCATTATTATATTACGTATTTTTGTGTTTTAAAATGCCAGTAATATTTCAAACTCGCTAGCATATAATTCCTTTCTAGTTTCCCTACCCATCACTTATAGGGTAATTAAGAACTCATTTTAATTAAAAACAAGTCTTATTCGACTTATGCAGATGCTGGTGAGTTTGGAAAAACAAAGTAATTATCCTATAAAGTGTTGTAGGAAAACAGATCAACATCTGTTTGTTTGTTTTTTTAATTTTTTTTATCTTTTTAAAATGCGTTAATCCAGACCGTAAATGTGTTTTATATATGTAAAATTTAATTATTATCAAGTTATTTCCACCACCCATTTGTTTCCATATAAACATATTTATTTCTAATAATAGCATTCTTTTAACCAAAATTTGTATTTATTAAATGGTGTGGGAAGTTATAAATAATTTAAAATAAAAAGAAGGGGAAATCTTTATGTCTTAAAATTTATATAATTTAATTCATTTAAATCATCCATGCCTGTTTAGCAATTAGATTATACCATTACGCAGGGTATTCTATAATTTATGGGCATTAAATAATTAAGTCTTTAAAGCTATATATTTCATTATCCCTAGCGTTGTGTGCATAAGGGCACATTCGTTCCTATATTATATATTCATGCTTCTTTTTCCTATGGAGCTATTGCAAAGTTGAACCCCATGATCATTCTCAAAGTCCAAGAACCAGGCTTTAACCCCCCTGGGGACTCATTTGGTCACAAATGCATGCTTTATATGGAATCGCTCTGGAAAAACCAGCCCAATTATTGCATCACCGACCGCTTTTCATCCATGAACCAATTCTGCTAACGTCGCAGACCTACATCGGTATATTTCTCAAAATGAATTCTTGGAAGCACATGCTAGGATCCATGACTGGATCATATCAAATATGCCACTATTCAAGCACCATCTTTCTGTTGTATTTCTAATAAAACCATGACATCCATAAGCTATAATGTTGTGATTTTTGCTAAACAGATATCTATGTCCAATATTTAAAATGTGCTTCATTGCAATGACCTTATTATTATGAAAATATATATTCATCAGCTATCCCACACACATCTGTCACTTTCTAAACTGAATTAATAACTATATTTTTGTACTAATGTAATGCTTCATTGTCAAATTATAATTACCTTTCCAATCGGTTGAATGCTATTTTGTTCTTTCAGGGGGTGTAGTGGCATTTCAATATTATATTTCTTAATAGCACTAAATCTTATATTCATTGTTATAGTACATATTATTGGCATAGCCGCAACTATAAATAAAGTCATCTATTAAATTTGATTCTTAATGTATCAACCAAATGTAATATTATTTCTCTATGACCCACTGTTATGTAATATTAATGAAGCCAATGATCAATCAATGATGACATGCATTTACTTATATTTTGATAAAATAATAAATCTTAAATATATATCTATTATAAAATCTCTGAATCATTGTGTTTTCTTTTATTTAAATTAATATTTTAATTAATAAGTGATGCTCTTACTGACTAGATGATCTCCACTAATATATAATTAATATGATAGGTCACGATCTTTTATTACTTCTAAATTGTGTTTCATGCTAAATATCCCACCATTGAACTTAAATTAGAGTGTTTTTAAGTCTCCGATGTGTGATGCTGGTGGAGAAAGATGAAATTAGATCAATATCATCGGGATTGTTGCTCATAAGTTGGTAGATCTGAAAAATAGGCAAATAAGACAGAATTCATGAGTGTTCCTGACTTATGTATCTTGCGCATGATTGGATTCGGGGTACTTTTGCCTAGATGTTAGTTTTTGTTATGTGAAAAAAAAAAACCGACCGGTACAGGTGTTTTTTCCCCAGGTCTGGCATGTCAACATGGGGCTTTGAATAAAAACTCACATACCTGAGAGATAGTAGTAGATATTGATAGATATAATGTATTTTTTCATAAATAATGATATTGAATATATATATGCGTAAATTTTTTCTCCTTGGTTTATATACCCAGCTTAGATTTTTTTAAATATTATTATACACTCTGTGCAAATTATTATTAGTATAAGTATATACTTTTTTTCCCAGTAATAATGTTGAGTATATATATATAAAAGTATATTTCTTCCGTAAATAATGTTTTGTATATGTAGTTTTTACAATAAATGTTTCAAATACAAATTATTTTGTTGAATCTGTAAAAGAAATAAAATAGTGACAACTTTCAAATGCTTTCATGTTTATGATAAAATATAAATAAGTATGTGCTCTAAATACTAATAAGTAATGGTTTATATAGTGTTTTCCCCCCATAAATGTTAATACACATATAATTCTTGTGAGTCTATAAAAGAAGTAAAATAGTGGCAGCTTTTAAGGGGCTTTCACTTTCATAATAATATAAAAGAAGTGTGTTCTCCAAATAATAAATAATAATGTTTTATATATAGTGGTTTTTTTCTCTTTTCCATAAATATTTTAAATACATGTATGATTCTCATGAATAAAATAGTGACAGCTTTTAAGAGGATTTCATGTTTATAATAAATGAATAAAATAGTGACAGCTTTTAAGAGGCTTTCATGTTTATAATAAATGATAAAGAAGTGTGTGCGCTAAATGATAATAATGTTTTAGATATATAATGTTTTTTTTCCATAAATATTTTAAATACATGTATAATATGTTTGAATTCGCAAAAGAAATAAGATAGTGCCAGCTGTTAAAATGCTTTCACTGTCAGAATAAAAGACAGAAATAAATATTCCAAATAATCGCAACTATGCAGATTTTTTTTCTCAATAAATAATATTCATATGCGTATAAACTACCTCAGGCTAATGAAAGAAATAAAGTAGTGGCAGCTTTAGTGCTTTCATTCTTGTATATATATATAAATACTTTCTAAAGTTAATAATGACTATTTTTTTAATGTTATCATATTATAAAGCTATGGGTGTATAGCTGTTATAAATAAGAATATATTTTATAAAAGTGTATAATTCAGTAAAAGCAGATCATCTGGTCAGATCATATAGCCTTAACCCTTTGGCTGGCACCTGGTAGCAATACCAATATAAATTTTGCCAATAGGTGGTAGAGTTATTAAAATAAAGGAAATTTTGAAAACAATGATTCACCATGTAACAAGTTATACAGAGTTTTTTTTATAATATATCAAAATACACGTGTATTGTTAAAAAAATTTCATTCAATAAATGTCATTGCTAATAAATAATTTTGTTAAGATGTTTTAGGTGCTGAAGAACAACCAAAACAAACAATGAAGCAAAAGGACAAAAAGAAGGCTAGGTAGTAAATATGATAATTATTATATATTTTTTTTGTATTTAAATGCCGGATCTAGAATTAATATTGCAAAAATAAAAGTCAGGCAGGATAGTGATCATCAGATAAATAGACAAAAATTAGGTACAGGAGTGGGGGATTAGAGTAAGGGGGAGAGTGTTCAGAGTGGGGGGAGGGTCATTCCATAGGATAAAAAATCATAGGATCAACTATCATATTTTTTGTGTAGCTGTTCAGAGTCAGATGTCTATATAACAGAATGGGCTACCACATCACAGAAAACCTCGAAGTATCGAATCTTGCACAGTTAGTGCAGGTAAAAAATTTTCAGGAAGAAGTTGAAGAAGACCCAATGGGGCACATTAACAATTTCAACCAACTTTTCTCTTTTTACCCATTTGACCAAGAGAGTCATATAGTGATAGCAAGCCAGCATCTAAAGCAGACTGCCAAAGACTGGTGGCATTCTCTAAAAAAACCAAGTACTTACCAGGAATATGAGATAGCCCTGTTAAAACATTATTGGAATGAGGAGAGGCAGGAAAGAATACATTGAAACATAACCGTCAAAAAATATCCAGAAAAAGGGAAGAACACATATATACAATTTTTCCTGCGCCAAGTGGCTCAGATGCGGACACTTACAGCATTCCCATACTCAGATGCACACATTATCAAGATTATCCGATCTAATATGCCACCATGGCTGCAAAGCATGATGTTAGCAGAATAACCAATGTGAGGGAATGAGTCAATTCCTCACCTCCATAGACCATGGATACAGTCATCCATAATCACTCAAGAAGACAGGTAGAGTCAATGATGAAACAGACCAAGTATACAATAAGAGCAATATCCCCCAAAATAAACACACATCAGGTCAGCATCGTGATCTCCTTACAATGATCATACATGAAGGAGAGGAATCAGTGGAAACATGGGAAGCTAGCATATTTCCAACCCTTAAAATGTATGTGAAGGATCATGTCACTTATGCCCTATTGGACACTGGGAGCCAGGTATCTTTAGCATCGAAGTCATGGATTCAGAAGCTGCAGAAAGATAAAGAAGCATGCATGCAGCTACCAGTGTGCCCTATTCATTTGGTCTTGGCAAATGAAAAGAGAGCAATGAGTGAGAATTACCAAATCTGTATAGAGATCAAGTTTTCCAAGGAACTGTTTGCCATACCCTCTTAGTGGTACCAGAGTTATTCTATGATATAGTATTGGGGTCTGATTTTTTGCCTCAGCACAGTGGGGGTCATTGATTATCCAGGAA
This sequence comes from Epiperipatus broadwayi, assembly GCA_028023455.1. Taxonomy (NCBI): domain Eukaryota; kingdom Metazoa; phylum Onychophora; class Udeonychophora; order Euonychophora; family Peripatidae; genus Epiperipatus; species Epiperipatus broadwayi. Next base: position 3,762,951 of record JAQFVV010012444.1, on the reverse strand, counting down.
AGATATGCCACCTAAGGAATGAACCCCTGAAATTTGAAGCAGCAAGATCACCAAATACTGAGACAATTAGTTGTTTCACTCAACCTGTAGATCCAGAGATTATCAGTACCAAGATTAGAAAATCAGCATTGATGGAGCCGAGAGATCAATTGACACTTAGAACAATATTAGAGGATGACATCAAAGTCTTTTTCAATATCCCAGAGAAAATATGTGGATATACCCACCGAATACAATTAAAAGAAGAGTCATATGCCCAGTCCAAGACCTACCCTATCCCATTCCAATATCAGGAGGAGGTAGAGCAACAAATTCACCAGATGATGCCCATGTGGGACATAATCGAAAGCAGCCCCTCACCATACAATAATCGACTGGTGGTAGTTAAAAAAATGGAACCCTGCAACTGTGCCTTGATGCCTGCCAGCTTAATAATATGACAATCCCTGAAAGGGATGTCCCACCCTCCATCCAATACATTTTTGTTTGACTTGCAGGAAAAACCTGTTTCTCTACATTGGACCTCACAGCCAGTTACTGGCAGATGGTCTTAGATCCACGGGACAGGAAATACACTGTGTTCAGGTACCAAGGTACCAAGGGCTGACCCATGTCTTTTAAAGAGTTCGTTTTGGACTCATCAACAGTGGAGCAGGGCTGATGCAATGCCTAAAATGAATCCTCTCAGAAGATATGCAGAAGCACATGGTCTGTTATGTGTACAATATTGTCATTGCATCTGCAGATCTCACCGAACAAATGAATTACCTGACTAGATTTTTCTAAGAATGTGCCAGAGAAAATATAACAATCAATCTCAAGAAAAGCCAATTTGCAGTAAAAGAAATACCTTTCTAGGCCATGTTATAAACAAGCATGTATTAAAGTGCATCCAGAAAAAATCAAAGCAATCAAGAGATTCCCAAAACCAACAACCAGAAAACAGGTCAGGTCAGGTCCTTTATTGGCCTGTGTAATTTTCACCATAAATTTTACTCCAGGTTTGCCACTGAAAATGGAAACTTAGTGGATCTACTCCACAAAGATAAGAAATGGGAATGGACAGACATGCATGATCATGAAATGGAAACCATAAAAACTAATTTCCTCCAAACTGTCATGCTCGATCACCCTGACTTTAACCACCCATTTTATTTCCAAATGGACAGTAGCAAAAAGGGTTTAGGAGCAGTCCTATTTCAGATGGGTCCAAAAGGACAACATCGAGTTTTATACTTTCGCAGCTGAACTTTAAAAGGTGCAGAGATCAACTACACTACTACAGAGCAAGAAGCCCTTGCAATCATCTGGGACTGTCAAAAGTTTAAACAGTTCCTTCTAGGATCTGAGGTCATCATCATTACAGACAATAGATGTTTAGAATTTTTGAACAAAAGTTTCTTAACAAATGACCAATTAATAAGGTGGAGCCTTTTCCTACAGATATTCCGGTATAAAGTGATATACTGCCCTGGCCCAGAAAACATTGCAGATATATTAAGTCAACATCCCATACCAATGAGCCATGAAACCCAGCAGTAATAGATCAGACTGTAAAAATTATGACTATGACCAAAGAAACCATGATGGACTCAAAATTAAAAAACCTGTGATACTGGCAAGATTTAAATCCACAATATAGGGCGATCATTCACTGATTGAATCCAAACCAGTCCAATGATGGGGCCAGACACCCCAGCAGATGGCTCTCACAATACCGAATCGTGGAAGGGATTTTGCAAATAAACACTAAGAGTAGGGATAATCTATGGAAAATATTATCTCCTAATCAGTTAAGAAACCAGTTAATAATGCATGTACATAAAGCCTTGGGGCACTACGGGCCAAGAAAAATTGAAGAGGCATTATGGCACCAAATTTACTGGCCAGGTATGTATGTCCAAATATTAGTCACATTGAGAAGGTGTACAATTTGTGCCCAATGTAAATTCCCAAACCAATCCTATGCTGGGCTAGCAAGCCAATCATAGCTATGGCTCCCAATGAGTTACTGGCTATTGACCATTATGGTCCCCTGCCAAAGTTCCGAGGTTTCCAATACCTCTTAGTGATGTATGACATTTTCTTGAAATATGTACAAGCATACCCCATAAGGACTGCTGTTCCAAAGGAGCCATTTGTGTTCTCCAAGATATACAATTCCGAGATGTAGGGAAGCCCTGCACCATACTATCAGACCATGGATCTGCATTCACTTCAAACATTAGAAGACTTGGATCTCCAAGCAAAAGCTGACACACCGACTCACATCCATAAGGAACCCACAATCCAACATGTGTGAACAAGTCATGCAGGAAATCAATAGATTGTTCCATATGAACCTTACAACTAATCACCAACCTTGTGTAGATAAAACTAAAGAAGTGGTTAGTTATATCAATCATATGATAAATGAGTCAACCAACTTTACACCAAAATGGCTACATTATTGAGAACAGTGCACAAAAATCTTCAAGGTACCCTTACCACATGACGATACAAATATCAATCCATTTCAGGATCAAGAGGATGCCAGGTGGAATTTAGCACATATGGCTAGAATGCGGGTGTGGAGAGAACTCCCCTCCTGCTACAAATTTCAGGGAGATGATATATAGTTACAGAATCCCAAATACAGCAACCCTACAAAAAAAGAATTCAAAAAGTACTTTCCTTTATATCAGGGGCCTTATCACATTGAAAGGGAATGTGGGGATAATGCATTGTTACTGAAAGGAGTCAATGGGATCAAAGGGATCTTTAACACAAGACTGTTGAAGCCATACATACCTCCAAATTGAGGGAGAAATTAAATAAAGGAGAGAAGCTGGATGGACAGTGAACATGTAGACAAAATGGACAGAACTAAACGACAAAAGACGTTGGACCTTAGTTATAATGTTTTATATATTGTAATATGTAGTATAGTTTCTAGTATTCAAGTAAAGTTTTTTATTCTTAGTTTTTTATTGTATTTTAATTAAGATGGAACAAGCAATACTCATATAAAGATAAGTTATTTTAAAAATAAGTTCAAAAAATGCTCAGTTAGATAAATGAATTTTTTACCCATGATACACGTCATTAATTCCACGATGGTTGTTCTTTAGTCACCGAGACATCAAGTAAAATGATTTTTTTCTTTAAACATTTTTTTTTTTTCATTATAAGTTTGGGAAAATGAAGCAGATGATCTGATGCTCAGATCCTGCTTAATAGCCCACTTACAGTCTCCTACCACCAAACCATGTTTAAACCCATCCTTACACGCGTATACATATTTACTAACATATATTTTCTTTTGCTTTATTATTTAAACATAACTGACGTAGATATTTATATATCTTAATGTAAAATAATTTAATAAATAAATATTTAATATTATTTTAATGTGTATGCATGTGTAATGGATAAATATATATATTTTCAGTGTAGGAGATTGATAATAAATCCTAAAAATAGTTATATTATATCATATATGAAATTTATTATTTTTATATTTAATTTAGCAGTCAGAAAATGATGCAATTCTTTTAAAAACTTTCTCAAAAACAATTACCCGGAAAAGCCCATTAGTTAAAAATAAAAGATTACAATTTTGTAATAGTAAAATAAATCCATTAGTGGAAATTTTGTCCACACCAACTTGTTTTAAAATCATAAGACTTATTTTAAAACAATCGTTCGAGAAACTTGTAACAAAATTGCATTGTTTCAAAAATCTTACAAGACAAAAGAAAGCCGGTCAGCAGATTTTAGCTTTGCTAAAGTGCTCAAATTGCCTCAGGTCCAGCAGTTAAGTGCTATACTACATCATAAAAAAAGTATAAAGACTGCTGGATTTGAATACAAAAGAAGAGGAGACAACCAAAAATTAACGATGGTCAACATAATTCATGCTAGTTTGAATCTTCATCCAATGTGCAGTGAGTAGGGGAAACTTCACCTTTCCCTCTGTTCCAACATGCTTGTTCCTGTAAAAAAAGCTCTGTATCCCATGCCTATGAACTTTCAAATGTCTGTCAGTTAAATCATTAAAAATGCTACCTGTGATGCCTTATTCCAAAACTAGATCTAATGTATTAATGCCGATGAACACTTTAAATATCAAGGACCATTACTATTTATGAAAGGTAAAAGAACTTTAGCCGCTCTATGATTGTATTAAATTCCGCCTACTATAACAATAATCCTGATGCTTCTTCTTAATATCTTATGTAAATGTTTATATTTTATGTAATTTTATTTAATATAACTTTATATAACTTAATCTATTTTATCATTGAACCTCTATTCAATAAGTTTTCTTCTTATTACTTCCATGTGGCAATCATATTTTATTTCATTGTTATATTACGTATTTTTGTGTTTTAAAATGCCAGTAATATTTCAAACTCGCTACCATGTAATTCCTTTCTAGTTTCCCTACCCATCACTTACAGGGTAATTAAGAACTCATTTGAATGTTTTAGTCTTATTCAACTTATGCAGATGCTGATGAGTTTGGAAAAACAAAGTAATTATCCTATAAAGTGTTGTAGGAAAACAGATCAACATCTGTTTTTTTTTTTAAAAAATTTATCTTTTTAAAATGTGCTAATCCCGACTGTAAATGTATTTTATATATGTAAAATTAAATTATTATCCCAGTTATTTCCACCACCCCATTTGTTTCCATAAAAACATATTTATTTCTAATAATAGCATTCTTTTAACCGAAATTTGTATTTATTAAATGGTGTGGGAAGTTATAAATAATTTAAAGTAAAGAGAAGGAGGGATCTTTATGTCTTAAAATTTATATAATTTAATTCATTTAAATCATCCATGCCTGTTTAGTGATTAGATCATACCATTATGCATGGTATTCTATATTTTATGGGCATTAAATAATTAAAATAGTGTTTAGAGCTATATATTCATTATCCCAAGTGTTGCATGCATATGGGCACATTCCTTCCTATATTATATATTTGTGCTTCTCTTTCCTATGGAGATATCGCTAAGTCAAACCCCATGATTGTTCTCAAAGTCCAAGAACCAGGCTTTAATCTCCCTGGTGAATCATTTGGTCGCAAAAGCGTGCTTTATATGGGAATCACTCTGGAAAAACGAGCCCAATAATTGCATCGCTGACCGCTCTTCATCCATGAATCAATTCTGCTAATGTCGCAGATTTACATTGGTATATTTCTCAAAATGAATTCTTGGAAGCACATGCTAGGATCTGTGACTGGATCACATCAAATACGCCACCATGGCATGCACCACCAGGCATGCACTGCCTTTCTGTTGTATTTTTAATAAACCCATGAACATCCATAAGCCGTAATGTTGTGATTTTTGCTAAACAGATATCTATGTTCACTATTTAAAATGTGTGTCATTGTGATGACCTTATTAATATGAATATATATATATATTCATCAGCTATCCCACGCATGTCTGTCACTACTGAATTAATAACTATATTTTGTACAAATGTAATGCTTCATTGTCAAATTACAATTACCTTTCCAATCAGTTAAATGCTATTTTGTTCTTTCAGGGGGTGTAGTGGCATTTCAGTATTACATTTCTTAATAGCGCTACATCTTATATTCATCATTATAGTACATATTATTGGCATAGCCACAACTATAAATAAAGTCATCTATTAAATTTGATTCTTAATGTATCAACCAAGCATAATATTATTTTGCTATGACCCACTGTTATTTAATATTAATGAGGCCAATGATCAATCAATGATGACATGCATTTACTTATATTTTGTTAAAATAATAAATCTTAAATATATAACTATTATAACATCTCTGAATCATTGTGTTTTCTTTTATTTAAATTAATATTTTAATTAATAAGTGATGCTCTTACTGACTAGATGATCTCCGCTAATATATAATTAATATGATAGGTCACGATCTTTTATTACTTCTAAATTGTGTTTCATGCTAAATATCCCACCATTAAACTTAAATTAGTCTTTTTGTGTATCCGATGTGCGATGCCGGCGGAGAGAGATGAAATTAGATCGATATCATCATGATTGTTGCTCATAAGTTGTTAGATCTGGAAAATAGGCAAATAGGAAGAATTCATGAGCATTCCTGACTTATGTATCTTTTGCATGATTGGATTCGAAATACTTTTGCCTAGATGCTAGATCTTGTTATGTGAACATACAAAACCCACTGCTACACTATTAACAAATCTTTTTAATAACAAATCCATATATATCTCTCTCTAAATTTTTGAACCTTAAAATGAAAATCAATTAGAGAAGATTTTCAATAATAATAAATATTGCTCTATTGATATTATGTATCCTTAGATTATTACATGTAACCATTTATATGTGCATTTTATTTTTATAAAATATGTTATTGTGTATTGATTCAAATATGAAATATGTTGATTTATATTATATTGTATATCAAAAGGGTTTAATAGTTTTTTATTCATAATGGGAATTGACACATACACACACATACCTGGTAATATAGTTATGCTTACACATGTATATTTGTTGGGCATGAATGTTAAAAATCGATAAAAATTTAACATTAGGAGAAATGGGTTTTAAAAGTAATTACTGATTTAGATCGGTGAAAAGTCCGATAGGTAATTTGAAGCTAATTTCTGTAAATCCTCTAATCTTTATGATCTGACTAACCTTTCTTTACTCTTTTCTCTTTTTAATACCATGTTTATTTTTATCAATCTAAAATATATGTTATATATGCAATAGGCGAGTATGTGTATGCATAGTGTTTTTTTTAAAAAAATAAAAATGTTTCTTTAGGATATAATAATTTTATTTATCCATTATAGAAATTAATGCACACACTTATGCTATATGATATGAACATCAGAGTTTACTTTCAATAAGGGAAAGGGGGAAGATCTTTTGTATTATTAATATAATTATTTAAAATGTAAACAATTTATCATAATTAACCATGTAAATTTGATATCTGTATTATTAACGAATAATCAATAATAAATGTTAATTTGTTTTATTAAAAGAGGCATATATCTTTCTTAAGAATTATTCATTGTCTTGTTAATTATGATCATTCATCATCACTGATGAATATTAATTCTTAAGTCATAATTTAAATATTATAATGTTTTAGGTAAATAATGACTAGTTGATAAAAGATAAATTTTATATTGTGAGTTAGTTGTAAAGCTGTGGCTAGAAATATCATCATCATCATCATCATTTTATTAAAGAATAGTCTAAATAAATATGTTTAATGGCCATATTAATAATGGTTCTCACTGTGTTTGTGTTTTATTTATGAGCCATTATAAGATAATGACTACCATCAAGATCATCAAATATCACTCAGGGTTTAATGAATGGTCACTGAGAATCCTATATTGTTTGGTATGAGCTAGAAAGAGCTATGAGAATGTTGGAGATGAATTTAAGATATTAAATCTTAAGTAATAATTTGTCTGATAATTTTGTATGCACAACTAAAGCATGAGGATGTTTTGTTTACGTTAATATTATTGCAAAATGTGATATGGTTCTAAAATACAAAATCTTACATCCTGTTATACATAAGGTACCAAATGGGTTCAAAACAAGTACATATTGTCGAGGTTTAGATAGTCTACTGGCACCCAGAAAGACCATATGCACATAAGTAAAACTAATAAAAACTGCTTAAAAGTACATACAAGCATTTATTGCTCTCATGTCCCCAAGCTTGTAGATAGTACATATTAATTTAATTTTTCTCATATTTTTATGAGGTATAAAATATATCAGATTTCTAATAGAAAATGTATAAATATAAGGACATCACACACTGGACTCAGCAAGGAGTCCATAGCTGGCAGTTATCAGATGGCCTTCACATATAAAACTTAAAAAAGCGTGCTCAATAAATAGTATCTACTGTTTCTTAATAGAATGTGATGTTAAAACTGTAGGTCTGATATAGTGTTATCCCCTTCCTAATTTTCTCATTCTATCACTAGTTTTCATGTTATAGCTTTGAGCCATTTAGACGAATGTTTGGTCCAGAAGAGTTTCTTGTGGCAGTGACTATTTTCTTGTACTCATAGTGACAGTGGGATTATGTGGTGTGTGTATATATGTGTGTGTGTGTAATTATACTTTCATGCTTTAATTAAATGCATAGTAATTATATAGTCAATATTTTTTATTATGAAAATCTTTATAAATATTTACATATAATAAGTCTTCAAATTTGATGAAATAATTACCGTGTGTTTGTTTATTAAGAATCCTTACCTGAAAGCTTGTCCAGGAAATTGTAATCAATAATGGGATGTTTTGAAATTAAATTTTAAACAATTATTTAGGGAATGATTATTTACTGTATTTGAAAATTTTAATTAGGGATTTCCTGTCCTCCATGGACATGGACGAATCTGCAAAAGATGGATTAAAATAGTCAGTTTTACAAAAACGTACACTGCTTTATTAAAATAATAATCAAGTCATTTATTACTCTAAGGTTTGTAAGAAATTTGAATGTCAGAGCTGAGAATGAGCCCTAAAACTTGACCTCCAGAGTTTACCATTCTGTCACTGCCCCAAATCTTTCAATCCATTGGTATTTTGAAATGGTAGAAACAGTTGTATAATCTTAACTGAAGTATAGAAAGAGTTTGTGGCATTAATAAAGATAAATATTTTAAATTTTTGTTCTTAAATCTAGAAATATGTGTAACAAGCTTACTTTTTATAGACTCTAGACTCTTTAAGAACTGAGAAGAAAGTAGTACTTATAGTTAAGGAACTGTGAAGATCTTGTGTGCTTTGATATAACATAAGAGTGTTGGAATATGAAACTCAAGATCCATAGATTCTAATCCAGCTACACCATTTCTGGTGTTCAATTATTATGAACTCCCAATTAATAAACCATTTCATTATTTCTATTTTAAATTAATTTTACTTGCAAAAGAAGGGAATTTAATTGAACAGCTAAATAGCTGTAATTTTGTTATTTATCCCATTTTATGAATCCTTATGCTTCAGTATTAGATTTAGAAATTCAAAGGAATGAAACCTTTGGTTTTTTAGTGATTATCATTATTATTCTGATACTAATAAAGGAACAAGTTTAACACACATTAAACAATGGCTCAATATTACTGGAAATGGTATTCATTCTAAAAATTACACAACACATGGAATGAATAGTATATTATTTTATAGAAAAACTAACTGTGATATCAAATAATAATAATTCATAAGTCAAATTCCAATAGAGTCCTTTTAACAAAATGCACATTTTTTGTATTAATTCTCATTTATTAGGAAGATGACATGGTCCATTTTATCCAACCATTGCTTTATTATATGGTTAATAAATCAATCATTGATCCTCAAGTGTTGTGAAACATTATTATTAGAATTGAATATTACAAACAATTTGTTTAGACAAAAATATCACTACCAATAAATTTAGATGCATTCATTCTTAAAACACTAACAACTTAGGAATTATGTCTGCTATGTTCAATCTCCCAATTTCCTATTAAGAAAGTTATATTTTAGAGTCAGACCAACAACTAATAATTCAATAGGAAGCAATTTACCCACAATGCAAATAAACTATGTAAATAATAATTTAGTAAGTTATCTACTTACAATATATATATATATCTTGTAATTATAGGATTCAATAATTCTATATTCATATCTCTATGACCTAGTATTATTTCCAATACCAATTTTACCATCTTTTCTCTAATGCATATAGGCTAGTGTTATAATTTCATATTAATGTTGATGTAATTCTCAAGTTTTATAGACTAGTATTATAATTCCATATTACCTTTAACATTTGTTCATTTACAGTCTATTGATACTTGAGATTTAAAAAATATTAATATAAATCAAGATGATCTGTTCAATTCCATTGCCAATTTTGTGATTTATGAGTCAAATCTGCAAAAAAAGCAACCTCTCATTAAACTTTTCCACTACTTCAAACCAGAATTTTCCAAAGATGCTATGCAAAAAATAATAAGTCTTTCTCTGTGACAGTTTATGTATCTTCTTTTTTTTTTGGAATATTCTATCTTGCAGGATAAATACTAATATCTTAAACTGATTAACTAGATTTAATCAACTTAATATATCTTTAGTGAAATAAAATTTGTAGTTTTTTTATTATATAAAATAATTCTGCTAAATTTCCATTGTGTTTAATTAGATAATCCTCAAAACTGATTAACTTTGCTTTTAATTACACCTATTTAATTCTAGACTATTTTTAATTTACTTTTAATTCTGTTTGCTATCAATATTTCAATGTCAATATAATATGAGCATTAATCTACACACATAGTTGAGCAGATAAATGATAAGTCCCATTAAAAAAGAGCCTATTCCAAATTTTTTAGTAGGAAACATAAAATGTATTTTTTAAAGGGAACTGTCACATGCTAAATTTGAGTGATTGTTTTATTCTAAACTGATAGTTTAAATTTTAAAGTCATCTTATTCATGAAATGCTAAACTCTATTAAGGAATGCTTTGTGCATAGGAGTAAGTCTGCCTTTGAAAAAAAAATAGATACTTTAGTATTATACCTGCTATGGTATATTAGTCTGGTCATGTTTGCATTCAATAATAATTATTCAAAGTTTCAGTTTATGATGTAATATCCAATAATTCTGATATGACTAATCTATGTCACATTTATACATACTACCAATTTTTTGCATATATACACATAATCAAGTTGTAAACTGTGTTGATCTGTGAATTTTTACTTGTGATTTTGTGCTATCTTATTGTTTTTTAAGCTGTAAAATTTTTAGTTGTAATTTTTTAACAAAATGAGTATTAAAATTTGGGAGCTACCTGCTATACAAGGGGGTGCAGTCAATTTATTCCAGAAATATGGATTTCTGTCATCAAAAAAATGTACGATAAAAACCACAATATTGCCTCAAGAAAATGGCCATTTGTAAGGGAACATGGTTTGAGGGTTCTAAAATCAACCTTATCACTGCACTGAATTCATCTCATTGTGACAATAAATGTCCAGGTATGAAGACCAGCTTGAAATGGCAAACAAAACCATTATGGATGTGCACAACTAACTATGCAAGGTCTGTATGAGAATCTTGTTAACTGCAAAGAAATGCAAAATCAGAGGTCCAGATAAAGTTGTGGACAATTACCACTTTCATGCAAGTTATCGAAGAAAATGTGAAAGCCTATTAAACAGAGGAATTGTGAGATTCTGGGTAGAATCACTTTAGAGTAAACCATAGCTATAAATAACTTCATTGATTTGGAAACTGGTGTTCACATACAAAATATAGAAAGACTTTGGGATTGCCAAATAGTGGAATAAAAAACAAAGAGGAATCACATGTCAACATTTCAATTCATATTTGACCAAATTTATATGGAAGTAAGTACATAAACAAATTGACCCTTGCCTTTTTGTTCTGGAAGACATTAAATGTTTCAGTCCCCCACAGTGACTTTTTATCCCCTCCCCACTATAAAAATATCTCTCGCATCATGTAAAATGCAGTTTTATATTTAAAAATACATTTACAGTTAAAACTTTATATATTTGTGTTTTGATAAAACTTTATACATGATTTATATATATATTTAACTTTATCTTACAGTTCACTATTTTTAGATAAAAAAAAAAAGTTAAGCTAAAACTTTGTTGCAGTTCACCATTTAAAAAACATTTCAGGATTCTTTTTCATATGTTCGTCTTTTTCCATAATGAATATATCTCTCCATCATTGAAAATAATGGGTTTTTTTTAGATTTGAAGTTTGGTATTACACATGCTATACATATTATTCTAACTTTGCAGTAACTTTAAAATAACTCGTCCACAAGATCTGTGGAGAAATTTTGTCGATTAGGTTTGTCTATAGATCTCTTGGAGCCATTATTTTAAACATAATGCAAACTTAGCAATACTTTTCCGAGTAAGACATTATGACAGGTATAATTCCAAAGTACCATAGAGGATGCTTTATGCATGGGAGTAAGTCTGCTTTTGAAAAAAAAATTGCTTATTGTTTTTCTGTTGTGTTTATACTGTAGTATAACTGAAACTAATATTTCTGGTGCTGTAAAAATAACATACATCTCTGTAAATAAATATAATACAAATACACCTAGACCTCACTTAGCGATTGGCTACTTAGCGATATTTCACAATAGTGATCATCATCAATTTGTACCCACTACTTTGATTTACAATCGATTATTCACTATAACGATTGGTAAAAAAAAATTTTTTTAAATTTTTTGGCACATCTTGAATTTTGCATCACTGATGATGTCAGGGAATAGGTATTTTAAAGTCATTTTACCTAAAAAACAATCGACTTAAAGCAAATATAAAATAAAAGAAAAATAAACTTATCATATGTTTTAGAAAATTAGTACAATTAGATTTTTTCTGCTTTTAAAATAAGTTGAATTTTTTTTTTATAAAATTGATTGTTTTACGATACGCATATGCGTTTTGTTACTCTGGTGTACAGTAATAAGTCTATGTTCAATTAAATAATTTATAATTAAACATTGTTTTTTAATTTTAATAATTTCACATAAGTAATAAACATAAATGTACAGTAATGTGTACTAATATATATATGTGCTATTTACACAGATAATGAAGTTAGAATAAAGTGATTTTTTTTAAAAATGCACTTCAGTATGGATTTTTTTTTCATTACGATGAAAAATTTCAAAGAATATAAAAACTTAAATTAAAATTTAGTTTCACTTTCTCTTTCTTTTTGTTGTACTGTACTTTCTAAACAGAAAAAATATGCATTTTTTTTCCTAGTGATATAAAACTTTTCTTTTTAGATACCGTACAGTTTACTTGTACACTGCATCCGATAAATAATTTTTTAAATATATACTTTATTCCCAAGTTAGTATAATTTTTTAGCTTTAGGAACCGATCGATTTTTTTCCCATAGACACCCATTATAAATAAGTATTCTGTATACGATATTCTTGCTTAACGATGAATTCTGGAGGACCACTTTTCATCGCTAAGAGGGGTAAAAGTGTATATTCACATGAAAAAAAAAAAGATAGGAAAGATTTTTTTTATTATCAAAATTATATGCCTATTATTAGATGTGTAAAAAGGATTTGAATAGTCATGCTATGCCTTAACATGTTGATGCGATCTATTATGATTATAAAGATTGGATGAATGTTGCAGTATGTTTGACTTTTAACATTAATATAGTACATGGGTTTGGTTCGTGATCGGTCAAAACTTTGTCATTTGCATCAAGACTATAATCACCCTGTGTGTGTGTACATGTGAAGCTATATATGCTAAGTATTACTGAGGTAGAGTTATCATACCACCTCGAATGGATAGATAAAAATAACTCTCTTATAATTTAGTTACTATGTATGCAGGTATTAGGAGATCAAGGACTTGATCCCAGCTCCATTTGTTTTTATTATTTAAGTAGGGAATTATTGATACAGTTGTGGTAAAATGTTTTGCATGCCCATCTTAAGTAAATGTGTAGAGACTAGTTTTTCACATAATTCTTAGCCTCAGGAAAAAGGCATTTCTCTGGCAAATGCTGACTTTTGAAGTTGTGAATGGTTTAATTTCCCTTACTGAGACACTACTGTGTGCATTGTGAAGTGCTGCATAGTGCTATAAAATATCTGGAGGTTTTGCAAGATATGACAAAAGTTGCTATGACAGGAAGAGGGGAGTAGTGAGACGTGTGTTGATGTGGGGAATGGCAAAGAGTTACTTTAATTTATAAACTGGCCGATCTGTAGTCAGAGGTAAAATTAGACATCATCAAGTAACTAAATGTGTGGTTTATATATAAAATGTAATAATCAGATATTTTACGGTAATATCTCCACACTAAAACTCCAATATATTTATTTATTTATTTCTATACTTAGCGCTTTCAAAGGAACGATGCCTTCATTTTCAAAGCTATAGATAGATAGTTCTAATACTGATTTTCATTTATTTATTTGTCACACTTCATATTATGGGGAAACCAAAGCTTCTGTCCACACAAGGTTGCTACAACATAAATATGCATACAATAAAGCGCTGGCAGATCCCTCCCACTTTTCCATCTTTGCGCAGCACAAAGCCACTATGGGCCACTCATGCATACCGGACAATCCACAAGTGATGTAATGTGCAGTGAGCAACATGAGATGAGAAGAAAAATTAAGGAGGCCTATTTCATTAATTTAGATGCAAACTCATTGAATAAAAAAGACACATTTTACGCAATCTCGAAGAAATGGTGGACCTGATTTGAATAATTTTGCATCTGTTGAATCAAATAAATAAATGAAAATCGGTATTAGAACTATCTATCTATAGCTTTGAAAATGAAGGCATCGTTCCTTTGAAAGCGCTAAGTATAGAAATAAATAAATAAATATATTGGAGTTTTAGTGTGGAGATATTACCGTAAAATATCTGATTATTACATCATCAAGCTGTGGCAACATACTAGCCAGTTCAAATATATACAGTTGCTAAAGTGGTAACTTGATGTTCAGAATTACAGGGGGATATTGATGAATATTTAGTATGCATGGAAATAAAACTATAGTTTTATATTTCCACCAATTATTTAGAATGGTTAGAAAATTTGGATGCAACATTATCTTTGCATAGGAAATACAAAATATTATTGCTTATTGGAAGAGTTAAATTTATAATTGTTGTAATGAAGGGGGGCCCAAGAAATTTACAGGCTTTGTGTAAAGTTATAAGATAATTTCATATTTATATTTAAATGCGGAATTCTGATTCTGTGTGTAAGTGCATTAATGTTAAATTGAAATATGGGTCAAAACAGAGATTAGGTTTTAGGAAAATTTAGCTAATCTAAAGTATATATTTTATTATTTTTTTTTTTAGTAGTTAAGGTAAATTTCAAATAAAAGACAGTAAATTTTTATTTTATAATGAGTACAACATTTGATATTGTAGTGATATTATATATGTGTGTGTTTCTTTCTTATTTAAGAGTAATAAATATTTGTTATTATTATAAATTTACATATGGGTCTTGTGTTTTAATATTTCAAATGTCTAGAATCTATATCTAGCATCTATATCTAGAACCTAAGAAGAATCTATATCTAGAACATTACACCACCTTATAAAGGGTGTATTTTATAGACTACCACAACCAATTTTATGAAGATGATATAAATACAGGTATTCATATCAGATCGCATTCAAATTTATGAATTGTTTGTATTGATTGATTTCCATAGTTGACTTACATGATTGATTTTCATGATGGATGTCCATGCTTTACCTCCATAGGTTACTTCCACAATTGGTTTCCATAATTCACCTTTGTAAAACCAAGAAAGATTTTTCTTATATAGGGGGAAACGATTATTTCGTGTGAATGAAGAATATACCCGACTCATAAAAATATAATAGATTTAAAAGCACTAGTTAAATTTGGAAAACAGACGATACAAAATAAAATAAAATGAGAGAAAATAGTCAATTTAGATATGTTAAATTTAGTTATTTGGTTCGTTGCAATGTTATGAATATTAGGAGTAGACATAAAATCCCTTTTCTGCTTTTGGTATTTAATATGATTCCCACTTGTAAACTCACATTAAAATTTAATTTAGCAAGTTTTGGGATAATATCCATTGCATTATAATCATTAATAATTGCACCTCATTAGCAGATCAAGACTTTGAGAAATTACAGTAATTTGATTATTAAAACTAAGAGAGTTAGCTTGGAAGTAGTGTAAATATTAATATTGGGAAATACTATTATGATGATAATGAACGAATCTATAGTTAGTTGGGAGGCTTATATGTGTGTTTAAGGAAATAAGATTAAGTGTTGTCAGTTAAGAAGATATAGAAGAAAACATTACACAGACATTTAGTGTTATATAATTGTGACTATTGAGTGATAGATGTTGAGAACGAAAATAATAGCAGTGGAATTGAATGGAAGAATTTATAATTTCTTTTGTTCTACTTTAAATTAAATAATAATCTGATAGTATATATTATAAACTAAATTAGTGTACCATTTTCTATCCAGATATTCCAATATGGAACTTCACTGTACACTTAAAAATTTGACTGTTTTAACATAAATAATTTATTTTGAAACTGTGTGGCCCCATTGAAATATTAATGGAATTTATAATTTAACAATTTTTTAAAGATAATTTCTTAAATATTTTATTTATACACTATATACAAGGATAAGTAATAATTTACTAAGGCTGTAACCTTAGAAATAAGCGTCTGAAAAATACGAAGGTAGGGACCTCTATAGATCTTAAAAACACAAGCTTACGCTATGAAGAAAAGAGAGAATCCTTCTTTACTTCAACCTACTTTTATATATAAATAGGTGAAGCTGAAGTGTTTTGATCTAAGAGTGTGAAGCTATTCAATACTTCACTAATTAAGTCCACAATTCTTATAATACATTAATACTCGCGAAATCTTACGATTTACTACGAGTCAATGAAAAGATCTTATAGTAAGAAATCTGTTACGATAATTTAAAGTTGTAATTATAAATTTTATTAAACGCCCATTATTATATTAAGTAATAATTTACTAAGGCTGTAACCTTAGAAATCGTAACAGATTTCTTACTATAAGATCTTTTCATTGACTCGTAGTAAATCGTAAGATTTCGCGAGTATTAATGTATTATAAGAATTGTGGACTTAATTAGTGAAGTATTGAATAGCTTCACACTCTTAGATCAAAACACTTCAGCTTCACCTATTTATATATAAAAGTAGGTTGAAGTAAAGAAGGATTCTCTCTTTTCTTCATAGCGTAAGCTTGTGTTTTTAAGACCTATAGAGGTCCCTACCTTCGTATTTTTCAGACGCTTATTTCTAAGGTTACAGCCTTAGTAAATTATTACTTAATATAATAATGGGCGTTTAATAAAATTTATAATTATACAAGGATAAGGTAAAACAGTCTTTAAATAGATTATTGCAAGAGAGGTCTCTTCATCTGCTATCACAGAAGAAGAGGCTATGACTCACTTGATTTGCCAATTGCTAGTTGACGATTTTTTAAAATTATACATCTTTAGTTTGTTCTCAAGCTAAAAATAACTAAATAACCATTTATTAACCATTAATGAATTGTTAGCTTAGTTGGATATGGATTGGCTAGTGGAAAAAAGAAAGGCTTAAATCTGATGAAAGTATTTGAAACCCAAATCTTATTGCAGTATTAGAAAATAAATAAATAATGGAACATCATCTCATCCATATTACAGATATTAAGATTTTAAATTTATATTGAAAGATGATTATAATATTATGCTAACTACTGTACTGTGACTGTTGGTTATTTGACTTCTCATCTGATGAATCAGTACTTTAATTATAAAACATGGTTCTGTTAAGCCGGATTATAATTTTTACATCCTAATATAAACAAATACCAACCTACACTTCTATGCACTTAATACAATGCAAATTCAATATTTTATTTCCTATGCTCCCCAAAATAGTTGAGACTTTCAACTATCCAGCAGTCTTCTTGAGATAATAATACTAATACAATGCTCTATTCCATACTTCCAAAAATAGCTGACAGTTTTGACTATGCAATAGCCATCTTCAGATTTCTCTCTATTATTTAAAAAAATACTGAAAGAAATGAGTATTTAATTTTTAGATCCTGTAATTAATGAAATATTACTTGACTTATTCACTACAAGATGTGACATTTCACTGCTTACTTTAATTGTCAATGAACACAAATTAATGAGGGAATGTTAATAAGATGTATGAGCACTGAATGGACACACACAAATTATAAATGAATATTTATTTATTGCACATGATTATATTAATATTGTAACATTACTGCTATACTATAAATTAACTATTTTGGAAGTAAAGATTATAAATTTTTTTATCAGCTTTGATTAATTTGACTAACTTGATTGTTGTGGTTAAGCAAATGTATTTATCATTTTCATTTGATTAAAGAGTATAAAATATAGTCATTAGTATACTCCAATAGTCTCTCATATTAATGTTTATAAGAAATATAATAATTATAAAGTATTTTTGAATAGCTTTATAAGCTGATATTTATGTTAGACTTTTATCAAATTTGTATGAAGAAAGTACATGTGGTTTTTCATTGCTATTTTTATTAAGAAAAAAAATTGTTGATTATATATATATATAAAAAGAAATGCTACACACATACCACTACTAATTCAAAGATAGAAATAGAATAGAATTATAAAATACAACATTACATTTTAATCATATGTAAAATCAACAGTTATTACATTTTATATGTTGTATGTGAGTGTGTGTGTGCTTGGAAGATTTCATATTTTAATATTTAAAACTTTATTTAACAAAGATTGATTTTAGTTTGTTAAAATATAAATTATTTATTAAAATGTCAACTTAAAAACGTTTAGAATAAATATGTGAGAGATTTGAAATTTTATGGTTATAAAAATTGTTGTTTTAAAATCTGAAAATGAAAGCCTTTACTGCTATTGTTTTAAAAGTCTTAACATTTTGAGCAGAATCTATGGCAATCCCTGGGAAAATCCAGAAACCTCAGTGCATGATGGAGAATATTAAGTCACCTAGACATCATGTGATCATCAGTATAAAAGTAAGATTGTGAGAAAATCAGACAGTCTACAAAAATTTTCAATGCTTGTAGGAAATAGCCATTTTGTTTTTTCATCAACCTGATGACAGGCTGAAACAATAATCTGGGTAGGTGCCTCGTCTAGGCATCTGACTTCTCATAGTCCTGCAGGATAAATGGTCCACAGCAGAGTAACTTGAAATAATCATTGAATTAATTCATAAAATTTTTGTTTCAAGAAATCTCATTTGTTATAGTTAATTGATCATATAAAATAAATAAATTGACTGGTGAAATGGTTGTCTCATTTATTAACAAATTGTTGGATTTTCTTTGATGGAATACTAAGGATTAATAGCTGATAAATTTTGTAAAAATTGTATTTCTAAATTTAAAAACAAGTTGCTGGGCATATTTCTCCATAAGATATTGTATAAACAATTGGATTCTTCATTACATAAAAAAATATTTCTAAGTCTCATGAAAATAAATTTGATCTCATCTTCAGTTATAAAACATTTTCAGATAATTGTATTTTTAAAATCAAATATGCTTCCTACAAACTTGCCATTACAGAAATGAAGTTTGATTTAAAAATGAAAGATCATTCTTGCTAATGGACAATAAACTTTGCTTTTTACTGATATGATTATAATTATTAATCTAATAGATTAAAGATCAAAAATGAATAAATTGATCTTATACTTTGAAGTGCTCAACATCAAGATCTTTGAATAAGATAAAATTTGATAAAAGAATTAAAACCATTATTTATAACAAAACTACAAATGGGTGTTCAATGCTAAAATAAATGCATTAAAGGATTGTTCATGCAAAAATATGTGAATAATATTCAAAAGAATAATGGATCATAAAGAAATATATAAATGCTGCTTATAAATTGTGGATCCTCCAAACAAAGAAATCAAGTCATTGTCACACGACCTAATTTAACAAGCTTGTATTACAAATGTTATAAATAAATGTTATATATAGCTTCTTAACAAGCTTTGCAGAATATCCTCAACCCCAGATTTGTTTCTACTACTGGCTTCCTCAATGAGGTGCTAGGATATTCAATCATAGCACCTCACTGAGAAAGCCACTAGCAGAAACTGATTTGGGTTGGGGCTATTCTGCAAAACTTGTTAAGAGTTTGTGCAAGCTCTATATATAATGTAGGATATAATGAACAACCAAATTATCAGTGATTTTTGAAAATGGATTATTTGGAGCAATAATTATACTAAAATGTAATTGCATATTTGTATACTGTTCTAGAATGAATAATACTTTTAAAGTGGCATGAATAATTCCATAAATCAGATGAATTATTTAATATACCTTTACTTTCTACTTTATTAGTTAAGTCATATAATGTTTTGCAAATGTAAATGTTTTCTTAGATATTTCAGTATTCAGATAAATGGTAATATTTTATTTGATATTATGATTAATGTTTAGATTGAATGGGATTAAATGTAACTTATGTGAAGATTGGTTTGCACACATGTTAGTAATTATTTAACTTATACTAAATGGTTATTACCGAATACTTATAATGTTTATGACTTATTGATATTTGACTTCAAATTAAGTGAAGTTACCATTATGTAGATGTGTAAATCTATAAGGAATATTTTATATACCATTCATACTTATTAATGTTAGTTTTTTTATTGTTATCTAGTGAATAATAAAGCAACCTAATCATTTAACTGTGCTTTGTATTGATGAAGTAGGACCCTCTTAATGTTAAAGCCTGAAATTGAATCCAGAAAAAGATTTTAAGGTAAAAATAAATAAGCCAACTGTGGTAAATTATAATTTAGATCTGCTTATTTTTAAAAGAGTGAAAATTTTCTCCCTTATTTGTAAATGAGGTTTATAAACAATGGATTGGTTAGTAAAATAAACCAATTAAGAATATTCATAGGATATTTAACTTTTATTATTATAATAATCACTATTCTCCAATATTAAATTGAGGATTATTTTATGAAAGATTGATATATCCTATTCCTATAAATGTGATTTCCTCATAACACATTATGATAAAACACTTGACAGATCCCAAATTATAATTAGTTTAAAAAATACACAATAGTATTTTATTAAAATGCATTATATAATTCTTTACTATCATTGTTATTGACTTTTTTATATTAGGCAATAAAATAATTGTTAATTTTAAATATTTCTCTTTGTCGTTCTTGAATAAATCGTCATTTCATTTACTACATTAATGAAAGGTCATATTAGAAATATAAATTTACATGTTAAAATTTTGCTGGATTGAATACATTATTGTTGTAGTTATGCTTTCTGAAATGTGAAATATTATTGTATAAGATGGCATACAAAAAAAATCGGTTTACATTATTGTATCTGAGAAGGAATAAACACATTTGATATACATGCATTTATTAGTTTAATCCTGAGATAAAATTATTATTCAATCTTTTTATTTAATTTTGCTAGCCATCTTTTAACACAAAGATTAAATTATTTTTAGTTAATGTTTTGAAATAAGAAGCACGTTATAAAGATTTTTTAGGATTAAAAAAAACAAGAGTAAAAATATACAGATTATTATTATTATTATTATAAAACCCTGAGAAATTATTTTTATCGAATATTTATAATTTTATGAGAGTTTAGAATAATTGCAAGTTTTTACGATTCTCATGATAATGGATAATGATGACGGGTGTCTGTTACAATATATTTGTTTGGATCAATAAAATTAATAAGTACTTCTTAATTTTTAATAAAGAAATAAACAAAATAATTACTTATTCTAATATAAATAAATAATAATAACACATTCTTTTATCATTTTACATAATGGAAATACAATATTTTATTAATCCAATCTTTCAAAATAGCTGATAGTTTCGACCATCTAGTAGTCTTTCTCAGAACTTCCATTTCCATTATTTAATAAAAAATATTAAATAATCTGTAATCTCTTCACCATATTTCATAGTTACAAGTATATGTTTATATATTGTTTATGAAAAGCATTCTGCTACAGATACTGTACACATATTTTACTCATTAAACAAATCAATTATATATATTGGTGAGAGTCTTTTTTCTCCACTTATTTTACCTTTAACCAATAGTAAGTGTTATTTACAGAACTATAGGGAGTTTTTTTTTTTTTTGTATTCTAAGCAAACTGAACGTTTGACACTTCTTCCCATTCTGCAATAAACAATCAGGAGCAAACTTTTTCATCTTCATTTTGCCACTTATTCTATCCTTTAGAAAGTAATAATAATTGCCAGATGATGATGTTTAATCCTAAAATGTGCTTTCCTACTCAGAATCTCCAGATTAGTTTCAGACTTATGGTTTAGCTTGTGAGCTTTGGAATATTGCAACTGGACCTTAGAATCTAATACATCAAACCTTCCAACTTCTATTACTTATCTCTATGCTATATTATCAAGCTATCAGTTCAAATGTTTTCAATCTAAACTAACTTGCCTTTATAGACGAGACATATAGATGTGAAGCAAATTCAGTTTCTATATATTATGATGTCCTTAATTTTTTAATAACTAAAGACACTACTATCCCATGACCAGGATTTTATATAATCAATAAAGCCATCACATAATCTATTACACAACTTCAGTTTATATATTGCTGTTTAGTAGCAAACTTTTCCACCTTTTGTTTGCCACTTGCTGTAAACTTTTGAAAGCAATGATAGTTGCCAGATAAATGTGATTTTCTATCCAAAATCCCTAAACTAATTTCAAGCTTATAGCTTTCATCAATGAGGAGCATTGGATACTTGAACAGTGCAACTGGATTTTAAAATCTACCTTCCAACTCCTATTATTTACTTCTATGCTATGTTATCAAGCTATCAGTCCAAACTGTCATTCTAAAGCTTCCAGTGAAGTGGCTAAAAAAGTATAAACTGTAGATCATGAAATGCTTTTTTAATTAAACAAACAGTAGCTGATTACCTCTCAAATATAACAAATGGATGAATTTGAATCACTAATAAAATATGTTCAAAATGGTTTAAATAAATGTGCATCAATATAATTATAATTGTAGTACTATTGGTTCGTTCCTCGTCTCTCATTGAATCAGTACTATAGACATTTGTTTGCTTGCCTATTCTGTTGCTTTATATATTTTGCCCTGCATGGTTTAATGCAATGAAAGAGTGTTGGGCTCTGTAGTTCAAGAGGATCATGACTCCGGTATTGTTACTTCTAGTGCTCGAATCTTTTATGAACTTTCAAGTAATAAACTATTGGGTGATTTTTATTTATTTATATGTTTTAAATAAGTTGTGCACATGGTTATGAAATATACTGCAAATAACGAATGGGGGGGTGGCGAATAAAAGGAAAATTAAATTAATTTTAATTCAAAGTAAATTTTTTTATTTTTTTTATTAAAGGCTATTGTGATCTGGTCGTAACCAATTAGCAATTTATCTCTAACTGTAAGATCAGAGTTGTAAATGCTAGTAATTATCCAGTGACAATTGACTAGTTTTATTTGTCAACTAGTACACTCTATTATTGTGAACTTAAGCATTATTATGTTTACCTAGATTTCACCAGATCAAGAGGCTTGACTCTTTTCAGTCTTCTAACCATGCCTTCTTTGTTTAGAAGTTTACGAGCCTCGGCATTAACGTGCTTGTGAAGTCTATTTTCATGTTTTTGAGCTATTTTTTCAATTACTTGATTTACTGTTTCCATCCCAATGTCCTTGTGTAAATTGTCATTTCGTACATACCAGGGGGCACCAATGATGCCACATAGTATTTTATTTTGAAATCTCTGTATGATGGTTTTGTTGCTCTGGCAGGTACAGCCCCATAGCTGTATACCATAAGTCCATACTGGTTTGAGGACTTGTTTGTAGAGCAATATTTTATTGTGTATTGACAACACTGAATGTTGATTCATTTGCCAGTACATCTTTCTATACTTTATATTTAACTCTACTTGTTTATTTTTGACATGTTGTTTCCACCGGAGTTTAGCATCTAGTGTCATGCCCAGATATTTGGCTGTATTCCCATGAAGAATAACTTGTTGACCTATGTATACAGGACTGTGTTCATCCTTCTTGTTGGTGAAATTCACATGCCTAGATTTATTTTCATTAAGTTTTATTCGCCATTTCTTGGTCCAGTGATGTATCTCGGTAGTAGCAGTTTGTAGTTTTTTTGTTGATTCCACACAGTTGTCCACGACCGCCAGGATCACAGTATCATCTGCAAATGTAGCAACAGTACTATCTCTAAATGTGGATATATCACTAGTGTACAATAGATACAGCACCGGTCCCAATACACTTCCTTGTGGTACACCGGCCTGGATTTTTCTTAGGTTGGAATAGGCATCTTCCTGTTTGATCCTGAAATATCTCCCTAATATATAGGATTACTGTGCAGGGAGAAGCTTCTCAAGTTTATATATTAGGCCTTTATGCCATACTTTGTCAAATGCTTTTGCCACATTCAAGAACACGGCAGAGCAGACTTTCTTTTCCTCTAGCACCTGCTCAATTATGTTTGTAATTCTGTGCACCTGATCAATTGTGGAGTGTTTATTTTGAAAGCCAAATTGATGATTTGGGATAAGTTTTTTATTTTCGATTATGAGTTTCATTCTCTTTAATAGGATTTTTTCAAACAGCTTAGATAAAATTGATAGTAGTGATATTGGCTGATATGATGTTGTTTCGTGAGGTGGTTTTCCAGGCTTTAATATCATAATAACCTCAGCCACTTTCCAAAATTGTGGAACATATTTCAAGTGAAACATTGCATTGATCAAATTGGTCAGTTTCATAATAGCTTCCTTTGGTAATTGTTTTAAAATTTCTCCTGTAATGAGATCGAACCCAGGTGCTTTTTTCATATTGATATTAAAATTAATTTCTCCTCTGACCTCTTCTGGTGATGTTAGGGGTATTTCTTCACCTTCTACCTATACAATCCTATCCAAGATTTCCTCTTCCTGCCCATTATTTGGCTGAAATTCACCTTCCAAATAGTCTGCAAAAGTTATTGCCTTTTGCTCATTACTCTTCGCCCAAGTTCCATACGACCCTTTAATGAGTGGTCTCTGCCTGATTGGTTTTTTGAGATTCTTGGTGGCTCTCCATAATGAGTATTCTGTGCTAGCATCATTAGTGAGTCCTTTCAGAAATTCATTGATAGAATCATTTTTGATTTGCTTTATTTCTTCTTTCAGTTGGGCAGTAAGACTATTAAACGTAGTTTTGTCTTGCAGTGCCCTAGTCTGTTGCCATTTCTTTCTTGCTCTTCTTTTTTTTTGCAATTAGCTCTAATATCTCAATTGGATAACTGTTGCCATTTACCCTTTTTTAAATTTCAGGTGTGCTTTGCCATGCTACCTGTTGGATATTATCCACAAATTTTTCGACTTCTGCGTCTAATTGTTCCTCTGTTTTTAGGGGAATTTTCAGGTTTATTCTGCTTTCAAGTATTAGTTTGAAGTTCTCCCAGTTTGTTCTTTTATTAATCAGAGTTGGGTTATTTGCCTTCCTTAATGTGGTTTCACTCAGTGTCATTATGATTGGAGTATGGTCTGAACTCAATTCTACACTGTCTTCTACCTTCAGAAAATTACAGGAGATCTTCTTAGTCACAAAGAAGTCAATCAGATCTGGAATTTTGTCTGGATCAGCAGGCCAATAAGTTGGTTTTCCTGTTGAGTATGTTTCACATTTATATTCATTTATTGCCCCTAGCAATTCTTTCCCCTTTATTGTTATAAGCCTTGATCCCCAGTGCGTATGTTTTGCGTTGAAGTCACCCCCGACGATGAATTGATCTCCAATATTTTTGAAGAATTCAATATATCTTTCTTTTTTGATTGCATGTTTTGGGGGCTGTATATGCTAGCCACTGTGACAGCATAATTTTTAGTTTTAATATTCGCTGCCACTGCTTGGATGCCATTAAATTCAAATTTCATTTCTTCATTATGATATATACTATCTTTCACTATTATTGCACTTCCCCCTTTGGCCAAATTTTTTGGATGGGTGGAGTTGTAGACTTTGTATCCTCTAAATTTAATGAATGACTGCTTGGTGAAGTGTGTTTCTGATATTAGACATATATCGATTTTATTTATATCTAAGACTGCTTGCAATTCTTGTTGATGTTTAAGCAGTCCATTTGCATTCCATGCCATTATTTTGAGAGTATTGGCCATATTTATTTTTTTCTGACTTCAAGTTTTATAACTCTTTCATTCACATTGGTAATTGATGTCTCTAGCTTTGTCAATTTTGATAAGATGAGTTGTAGGGTCTGATTGATACCGATATTTTGTACATTTTGTGTTGTATGCTTGGTTGCTCCTGCCACAATTTCTGCATACATTGGTTCACATGTTATGCTTATGTTTTTTAATTTACTTTGTTGCATTGGTACATCTTTGGTCATATTATCTTGTACATTTTTTACAGTATCTTCTTTAGTGTATGTTGGTTTATAAGTTGCACCTAAGCTTTTCAAACAATTTTGTTGTACGAGTATGTTCCTTTTTGGGCATTTTGTGGTCTTGATTAGTTTTGTTATTTCTGATTTTTTTGCAGTTCTTTTGCTATATAGCATCCTCTATAGTTAGCCGGGTGCTCTCCACCACAGTTCACACATTTTGGTTTTTGCTCTATAGTTTTTGGGCAGTTTATAGTTAGGTGTCTACCTGTGCACTTAACACATCTTGGGTCTTTTGCACAGTATTTTTGGGTGTGTACAAATGACTGACATTTCTTACATTGTGGAATTAGTTTGTTTCCTCTTATTGGTTGCACTTCTATTTTGCATCCCAATATATGAGATATTCCATAGATTTTTTCTATATCTTCCCCATTTTCAAATGTCAACATGAACATATTCAGTGGCGTTTTTTCCTTCCAGGATAGTTTATTGACTGCGTTAATTATTTTGTATCCTTTGGCTTTTATGTGATTGATGATATTGTCTGGTTTACATGAGTGATGTAAGTTTTTAACCATAACACGTATTGGCCGGCATTGTTTATTTTCATAAGTATGAAAGCTGTACTGACATTCTTGTAGGAACTTCACTATTTTTCTATAACTATCTGAGTCAATGCCATTTATTTTTGCCGTTGTTTCATTAATAAATTTGACTTGGAAGTCTTTTTCAGCAACAAATTTAGTTAAATTGATGTATAGCTGCTCATATGACTTAACATTTTCTACTATGACTGGGGGAGGAGCTGGGAATTTTTTGAATATTTGTTCATTTACATTTTGAATAGTGATTTCTTTTGGAACTTGTGTATTGTTTCCCTCTTGTTCATTTGTAGAATCTGTTAAGTGGTTTGTGGGATTAATTTTTCTTTTTTTAGCTTTATGTTTGACTCTTATCCATTCAGACTCTTTAGTTAAGTCTTCCTCTTCAGAATTATAACCAGGGTTTATGTTTATGGTTTGTGGCACATCATCCCTATTATCAAATCTGTTTTTTATCTTTGATGTCTCTTGCATGCCAAAGGTCATTTTCATCTCATTAAATGAGAAAAAAAAAGTGATACTAAAAAATAGCACCCAAAAACAATTGACAAAGTTTAAAATTCTTGACTGAAAATATCTCAGGAAAAAAGAAAAAGCCACATAGGAAAATGAAGTAAAAAGCATTATAGAACACTGAGCATTATGAAAAAACTTAAAATCGAAATTTGCTCATAAGTCTGTTTTTTAGGAGATGTTATGCGTGCGAGTTTAAAAGTGTGGTGAAAATCCAATGCGAGATGAGAAATTTTGATAACAAAAAAAAGAATAAAATTGCCAATATATTAATGCAATATTTATATAAAAATTAAAAAATAAACAAAATAAATAAATTCTAATACTTTTTAGCCGTATATATATATAAAAGATTGTGAACAAATATTTTGCACAATTCATCAGTTTTCGGCGAAACCTAGCGGACATTATCTGAAGCGCTACCTACACACAGCAAATCAAGACAATAGAGGTGGAAAGTTGTTTTTCTTTTGCTCCTTGGCGCTGTAGATTTCGAGCACGTGAACGGTTAGAAATTAAGACACGGTTAAAGGCTAAAAACATGGCGGGTACCTACGCTGGATCCCGGATTTTGGAAGGATTAACAGATTACGTTGGACTTCCTATAGATCAGGTAAGATTTTTTATTTGAGTAAAATCTAAATTATAAATTAGTTAGTTTAGTCTTAATTTTTCTCAGGATGTCAGGTTAAATAACCGGCAAATTTAAGTCGATTTCATTCGCGGTTCCTCTAGTTATATACCGAATCAAATTTTGCCGTCGTCCGTCTGGAAAATTAATTAAATTTTATCCACATTAACTTTTTAAATTAATATATATTAATTGTGTTGAATGTAAAATTAGTCTTTTTATTTTACATTTATAATTTTAATTTATGCCTTTCCATGGAAAGCTCGATCTTATGATATCTAGCATCCACATTGTTTAAAGCCTTTATTTGTTAATTGATTAACGTTATTGGGTAGCTTTGGTAAACAAATACAATTATTTTGAATATTGTATGTGCGAAATCAAGCGATATTACAATATTTGTTTTATAAGTATTGTAGCATTATATCTAAAAATGTTGAAATATACTTAGATAAACCATTCTTGCTGTGTATATATAAAAGTATTACTTTATTTCTGATCGCAATATTGACGCTCGTAGCAACAGTCCGATGAACATTTCCGTATTTGATGTTTATTGCTGGTATTTTTTAAAATCATTTTTTAATATATATATATCGATATTTAGTCAGAGGTTTAATGGTATTTTTGTGAATGTGTGACGTTATGCATTATCCACTGTCATCGCAAATCAAATGGATATATTAATTAGGACTTTTTATTGAACGTGTTGATGTTTTTGGCAGTCAGCTGTAATAAAATCTTCAAATATTGATATTTTATTTCTGTTAAAGAGGATAATTCGTTTATCACGCTATTGAATTGAGTTATCACATAATCTATTGATTTTTATTATTACTTGTCCAATAATTTATGTCATTATAATTATTATTTAATAGCAATACCATTGATTTTTTTTTCAATTTTTATGAGATTTATAATTGAAAGGTTAATTTGATAAATAGTAGTTAAAATTTGAATACAGGTTGAGGAGACGTGGTATAGTCTTGTCAGGTGATTTTTTCACCAATCCGTTAATATAAAAATAGTGAATCATTTTGTAAAAAATTTATTACTGTTTTATAAGTTTAAATAACTTAGAGAAATAAAAGTTTATTGTTGATTAAAAAAGCGGATTTAAGTTTTGTATTCTCGCTATCTGTTTAGAGCAGAACTTCATTTTATTTATTTATAGCACTTTTTACGTAGGAAAATAGAAGTGATAAAGAGGAGGAAATAAGGTCAAATCTAGTCTTAAGACCTGAACAAACATACCACAGTTCTCTGTTAAAGTTACGACCAATGAAAATTAACCATTTTACATAAGACAATTGTTATTGTTTTAATGAATTCACATAGCGTCAGGTGGTTATCAGAATCTTTTTTCTCATAAATATCTTGAAGGAGAGCAATAAAAAAAGATTGATATTTTATCATTTTATAATATAAAATAAAGAGATTTTGCAATTTTTCTTCTAAGTTGTTAAAAAAATGAAGCAGGGCAATCTTACCTAATATCTTATATTTACTCGATAACTTATCGTTTTATCTGTTATTCTTTTATAAATTTCCAAATGATAAACAGCAGTCCATTAACAAGCGGGTTGTTTTGGTGAACCTGTGGTAAATCTCTCCCCCCTCCCCTTTTTTTTTTTTTTTTACAATTTTAGGATCAATAGAACAAATGTATTTCTTTCCAGAAGACGGATAACTTCTAACATAATTCATTTGAATTTTATTATTAATATATCTGTCTATATTACTTTATATAAATTTTTACTACAGTTTAATCTACAAATGTTAAATTTCCTACACTCACACAGTTGATATCAACTACTTTAATTAAATAGATTAATGATTATTCCAGACCATTTACTAGGCTACACAATATTATATTTTTAAACCATACATATATTTTAAACTTTATTAAAGATTAATATCTGTTCTTATTGAACACAACCATTACACCAACAAACATCATTCCTCTCTTTTTTTTTTTATGTGTAATATAAATACATTTAAATTTTTATTTTGCCACACATACTTTAAACACATATATAAAAAATGATAAATTACTATCCAGATTCATTTCTGGGTCAGTCAGTTCTTTTCTGTTGGCCCAAGGTCACACTTCTTCCTGCACTCACACATTTGACATCATCCATAACTGCATTATTAGTTATTATTAATCATAATTTATCATATCATTCCTAACCCATATTTAAACTAAGTTTAGAGTTAATTAAGTTTGGTGTTTTAACTGAGCTAAAAATGATATGATAATCAGTAGCCAAATAAATGGTTAGTAATGATTATTAATGTATCCAAGATATCCAAAACTTCTTTCATTTTTAAAGTATTGTTTCTATTATAAATGTTTACAAAAACTCAATTCTTTCTATATACTTTTTATTTGCTTAACGTAATGTATTTGTATATTAAATGAAGTTTTTCATGTTTATGTAAAAATTGTGATGCAGTAGTTTTTTAGATCTAAAGAATACAGCTAGCCAGTTGGAACTACATCTAAATTAAAGAAACTTTTGTGAAAAATATTTTAAGTGAAATGATACTTTTTTAATAAAGAATTATTAATATATTTAAATTAGATGACATCAAGTGTATGAGTGTGGAAATTTGGCACCATAGATTAAATTGATAATTTTGATATTGATTGATCTGAAGCAACTGGAGAGTGCTGGCTTAACTAGATATGCTTTTTGGGGATCTTTTTTTTTTAGATGTCTTTATTCATGCAATTAGATATGTGTGAAGTGGTAGATTTATGTTTATCTAATTGAATATTTACTTATATTTATGTCAGATACAAAAAAGCTATTCATCGAAAGGTATAAAATTAACAAAATAATATTTGGAAAGAAAGGCATTAAGTACCGTTATGTTTCAAACTTATGATGCCTCATTTTAGGACTAAGGTTATCTTGAAATGAAATATTGTATAAATTATGCAGTGTGTGTGTTTAAAAATAAAAACAAGAAAATTAAGACCATATAAATTTAAAGTATAATTTAGCAGAGGTCTGCAAATTACTACATGTATCTGTTAAGAAAAAATAAATTCATTGATTTAAAAATGTATCAGTTGAAAAACATTCTTGTCATTAAAATTACTTTAGAGAACAAGGCCCTATAACAGAGTAAATTATGAAATTAAAGAAACTGCTGGAGTAGTGAAGTGAGGAATTTCTT
This sequence comes from Epiperipatus broadwayi, assembly GCA_028023455.1. NCBI lineage: Eukaryota > Metazoa > Onychophora > Udeonychophora > Euonychophora > Peripatidae > Epiperipatus > Epiperipatus broadwayi. Next base: position 3,731,881 of record JAQFVV010012444.1, on the reverse strand, counting down.
CTCGCTGAAGGTGCATAGTGGGCTCAAGGATTATATATACAGGTCTATATTATTATTTTTGTATGCCTTAAGGTTTAAAGTAACGGAAATTGGTAGGTACAATCAATAGCTACTATTATTTATCTAAATTATATTTATGTTTTATATGTATTTTATTGATATAAAACTAAAATGTTATTTATTTATATTATACATGAGTCAGTTTAATATTTTGAAGTAAAAATATGTTTAAATTATATTACTCTGGAGTTTTCATTATTTTAGTCTATATAGCATTTGACTTGGCATAGGGTTGTGAGGTATTAAATTTTAAAAGACAATATGCTAGGGTTTTTAAACATGATTTGAGTCATTATTGAACACTCATTCAATTATTTATAAAAAATATGTTAAGCCAATATGTTGCCACTGTTGATCAATATCTTTTGCTTTAAGAATTAAAGTTTTTGAGTAGTTGGATAAGTTGCAATCCGAGGAAATAATCAAATTCATATCACATCACATAAGTAATTGAACCTATATCACTTTGTAAATGGATTACTTCAATAGTATCCATCATTAAAATATCAATTCAAGTTTACCTCTCAATATAATAGTAAACTGACAATGAGGATAAGATGGATTTGTCCAAGTACATTGCATGTTTTGGCTGAACAACATTGAATTCAAACAGCAAATATGCATTGAAACATACTTTTGCAGTTATTTTTTACTTAATGATGGTTCAAGTAGTGCCTCTTAAAAAGTTTGATCCAAATTGCCCAGAAGCTTGGCTACCATACTTCGACAGAATGACAATGAAATTAAGCTTTAATTAAAATTGACAATGATTGTGTCTGTGGATCAGCTAATTACCAGTTTCTGATGTCACAAGCAGTACCCCTACACCCTATACACTAATATTTGATAAGGCTATAAAACTTCTAAACATCTCTTGGATACTAAAATCTCTAGTTATAATGCAAAGATATAATTCAGTCTACATAATCAGAAAGCTGATGAAAAATCAATCAACTGTGCAATTGAATTGCAAAGGATGGCATTGACATGCGATTTTGGAACATTCCTAGAGAAAGCACATCAATTTATGTAGTATGAAGGATCGTACATTAAGAATCATATTGATGGACTCCAATACCATATTTCATACTGTGGCATTTTAGATAACTTTAAGAGAAAAAGTGCTTAATTAGTCTGTACCTTTGCTGAGTGTAAGTATTGGAAATAAAAATAACATAGACCATTTGATGGCATAATAATTACTTCAAATAAACAAAACTTTAAGTCACTGCAAAAGAAACAAAATTGTTACGATTGCAATAAAAATTATTTAGCCAGTCTACATCTGTATGTATATGCTAGTTGTCATTTTTGTCAATATAATAGATATATTGAAGCTGATTTATCTTACAAAGAAGAATGGTTTATCTAATAAACAAAACCGTTGATCAAATCGTAAAATATTAAATCTAAATGCATTTAACCAATGAAGAGAAGTCCCAACTTTTAAAAAACAAATTATTAATGGTGGTTCTGTGGTAATGGAGATTGATTCTGGCTAAGCAGTCTCCTTTATCTCAAGTAAATATTGGACAAGAATAACTAGAAATCAAAAAAGGTAATGTAAAGTCCAGCCTAAAATTAATCAATGGTTAGCATGGCATGTGAGTTACATTCTTGGGGGAGGCTCAAGTCAATGTTTGAAAGATCCCATAATGAACCAAAACTGGTTCACATCAATGGGCTACATTCTGATCAATAAAAATCAAGTAAAGCCATTAATAAATTTACTGATTTAAAAAAAAAAAAATAACCAAATATACAGTAAAGCAATAATTCAGTGGACACAAAATGACCAAGCATGTCACTATCTAAGTAAATGGATATGCAAAAAGTGACCTATTACTAAACCACAATATGTACTTAAAAGTCTTTTGGAAAAGAAAACCATTGAGGATGGATGTTTTACCACCCAGCAGATGCAAATAAATCTTAGTTATTGCATTGTGGCTACCCTTGAGTAACACAAAGATGCTGGCTAGATCTTATATCTGATGGCGTAATATAGACTAATATGGAACATCAGGTATACCTAAGCCAGCTAAAACAGGACAACCTTTGGTCACAGGCAACAGGACCCTGGGAAACAATCAACTTAGCTCATGCTGCTGTCTAGATCTTATGTCTAATGGCTTAATGTAGAATGTTATACTTCTTTAGGTATATCAATGCAAAATGAATCAAAATATGCCAGCTAAAAGGGATGATCCTTGACCATAGGCATCTGGTTCCTGAGAAAGAATCAATATAGTCCATGCTGGATCTTTGCAAGGCAAAAACTTTTCATCATTAATGGTTACTCTAAATGATTAAAAAGAGTTATAGTACCCACCTTCAACACCTCAACCATAATTGAATCTTAGGAAAATTCTTACAACATATTGTTACCAATAATGGAATAGCCTTTATGTCTAGCAATTCAAAGATTTCTGTGCAAATAATGAAATCATTCACATATTGACTCCGTCATCCTACATACAGAGAGCAATGGACAAACTGAACATCTAATGCAAGAGGTTTAAAAACACCAAGAAACAAAAGCAAATAATTAGAGCTTGTGTATAGTTAGAAAGGTGTTAATTCTGCACACAATTCCGTCTACTGTTCATGGCAAAACCTCTGTTGAAATATTAATGAATCGAAGTTTGAAAACCAAGTTATCCAGTCTCAAACATAAACCTATAACAAAATAAAATAAAGCAGCAAATTATAGCCATTTCAAATTTATGTCATATGTACCCTGGCAAAACCAGGATACCAGTTGTGATTATAGCCAGTTAAGATCAACACCTACTAATAGTGAAAACTTTTGAAGATCAGTGTCATAAATGTCATAAGGACCAACTTTGCATTGACCTTAATTAGTCAGAAATAGCAAGCACAGAAGTGATAGAACCAGATTTCATAAATCAACAAAAAGGAATTGTACCAGAGGATGACATCAAAGAGCCAGGTCATATCGAAGATTTGTCTATACCCAAATTAGAGTCAATAACCAATGACTAATACTAAGAAAGAGGACAGCATAACCACTACTAAAAGAAGCAATAAAAGAAATAGAAAATTGCTAAAGTATCTTTTAGAGTATAGTATGACAAATTAGTGACATTTCATCTAGGGTGAAGGAATATTGTGATCCATTCTTGTTAATCCTTGGGAAAAAAATTAACATTATTGCGATTCAATGAATGGGAAATAACATTCAATGCTCAATATATACAATCAAATAGACCAATGATAATAACAGGAATTAGCATATTCTCTATAACTTGTTCTGTTTGTTTTTTTATTAGGAAGTGAGCTACCTTTAAAATGATTCTGACCTGGAATTGAGGTGCCTACAAAACTCAAGTATGGACAGGCAACCTAGAAAAGGATTACACTCTTGCAATTAATATCTAGACTTATCTATGTATTTTAAATTAACTCAATAATTGTTAAGGAAGGTTATCCTACTTGTGTATATACAATTAAACACTTAAAATTAATTGACGATAGTTGCTTTCACTAATACATAACAATTAACTGACCAGCTCTATAACAATTAGGAGTTTAGACTAAACATAGCAGTTGACCCAATCAGAAAATCTGTTACCATTTTAAGAATTGTAGTAAAGTAGGTTCACATTTGGCATCAGGACAATGGTATCAGTGAATTTGACATTGAATGGCAAATCTATTTAAAACATCTGGGCAAATATTTCCTTGATAATTCCAGAAAAGAGGACATTATGAAAGTTGCTAACCTGATCTTAATTGGAGATTTCAAGTTAATAGAAATAGCAAACAGGCAAAAACTTACAGATCATTTTAGCCCTGGATAGATCATCTACACCAATTCTTGTGGGCTTAGTTGACCTAAATTTATGAAAGTGTTTGGTAATCTGACCTTTTATCTACTGAAGTAATATAAAAAAGAGGCAATGGTCATGAATTAATTCTGAAACATGCTGGAGATCACGTGATGTTTATTGGCTTAAATCTAATGCAAGTGATATTAAACAGTCAACAATTCTCTGTTTATCCCAATCTGAAACATATCAAAAAAAAAGACATCATATACTATTGCTACATAGTTTGATAATTAGAAAATCATAAAGTACATAAAACATTGCAAAATAGGACACTTAGCAAGGATTTGCCATACTAAAAATAAGATTTGCAAAAAAAAAAAATTCAGGACAATAAACCTGCCACAAACAAATTCAATATTAGATTAATGAAGTAAGTAATGATTTCTTCTGGCAGATAAGAATCAGTTCTAAACTCATCAAAGCTGAGACTGACAGCAAAGTTACGATATTTCTTATGTCACAAATGAACTGGACATTGTTATGCAAAGATTGCACAAAAATAAGGTTTGATATTAAAGCAAGAGCTGCAAATAATAAACTCATGAAAATAAGTTATGATTAAAGTGCCAGTGAAGATTAAAGAAGGCTATAAACAGTTAAATCTCATTAGTAAAGAGGAAATCAAAACTATTGCTGGATTGCAAATGGTTTGAAGTCTTAGGCCTAAAAATATGGTTAGTAAATAAAATTATAATGGAAAGAGAAGCACAGATTAAATGTCCAAAATTATTGGGATCAAAACGAGGAAAAAATAATAGGAATTCATTTGCCATTGAATTGTATGAAGGGACAAAACCTTCTATTGTAAAACACATACAGTTCTTTTGCGCTGAGAGCACAAGTTGAAGAACCTTTACATGCCCTATGGGTTACTCTCATATGTGGTGATTATTGAGTTACAGTTAATGAAGGTTTAGCAAAAAGTAATTATCAAGTTTCCACTGTAAAAGAGATGTTAATCAGTTTGGAAAGTGAAAATTTCTTTGCAAAAGTAAATTGCAACTTTTCATTAAATACTAGTATTTGAACAAATGACTAAGCTCCTAGCTTTTGTAACCCATAAAGGATCTTTCTGTCAGAATAACCATGACTCCAAATATTTTCAGAGTCAAAATTGATGTGCTGTTAAAGTGAATAGATGGAGTCACATCTTATTTTGATAATATTAATAACTGTGAGCTCAGAAGTATTACAGAATAAAAAAAGTGTTAATCTATACTCTAACTTCAGAGCTAAACTCTATTCTGGTAATTGCATATAATATGTCACATTATTTTGGGAGAAGATGTAAAGCCTGAGCCAAATAATGTCAAAGAGGCAGAAGAATATAAAACAAATTGAATTATTCATAAAATTTCTTTGAAAGTTTTTTGGAAAGAAAAACCAATATGGCTAAACTTTGATATACATTACTTTTTTTTTTTTTTTCATATGTCATAGCATCGGCCGGGATGCGAACCCACACCCGTCTGTAACCACTACTTGCTTGCAAGGCGGGTGCGATGACCTCTCGGCTAACAACGCTTGGCAAAATTACTTTATAAGGGAAAACACTAGAATTGAAATATATGGCAAAAAGATGCATTCCAAGAAATCAAAGATCTATTAACCTTTAGCTGACTTTTGGTTCAGTTTGACAATTGATTTGAAAAGTGAATAATTATTTTATTAAAGAGCCAACTATTGGAAGTTTAAGTGGGGTTGGATCTTCTGGAAGAACAGCATTGTTATGATCAGTATAGTGAGAGATATTCAGCTCTTTGGAAGATACCAATTGTTGATATTTTAGGTTTAAACATTTAGATAAGTTCTCATTCTGAAGAAGCAGAATATTTTTTTTAATTATCATGGGAAATTTTTCTGTTAGTATTATAAAACATTCTGTTGCAGTGTTAGATGGAAATGTGAAGACATAAATAAGAGGACATAGACTTTCTTAATTTCCAGATTAGTATTAATATAAACAATAGCAATATACTCTTCTCTGCACTTAACATAATGCTAATATAATATTTTATATTCAAACATCCAAAATAGCTGATAGTTTTAACTTTATAACAATTGTTATCAGAGCTTTTTCTGAATTGGATTACATTATAACTAACATAAAATATATTCCATGACTAATATGCATAATAATTTCATTATAGGAAATGATTATTGATTAGTTATATTTAAAATATGTGTTAATGCAATGTTAAAATAAGCTACAGTATTAAGAAAGTATTAACAGTTGATATTTCCAATCTTCAAAATATTTTACTGTAAATTGTTTTAAAATGTTCAAGATTGCTCAGACTTGAATGAGATGTAGTTTTTTTTAAAAGTGATTTATCCACAAATAAAATTTAAAGTGTTTAAAATACTGGCAAAAAAATATCTAATCTAATACAAAGTCATTTCTAGCTGAGAATATTATTAGCTTGCTTGAAATAGTCATACATATACTGAAAGAAAGATTGATATTATTGGAGGAATCTAATTACACATCTTACTCTAAAGAAATATGTTAGATTTCATTAGGCTACTAGATGTCTTTGAGTTCAGAATGTTTTCATGTTTTATTTTAATACAGGAAACAGAGTTCTGGACATGAGGAATATGAAAATAATTTAAATCTACCTATTTAGAAAAATGTGTGAAAGGAAAAAAAATAATAATGATATATAAGGAAATATAACCAAAATGACAAAAAAAATCTACAAAATAGGAAAATCTGAAACGTTATAAAATCTTATTTAGATATAGAGAAAAAAGTTATTTTGACAATGAAATATACAATTTTTAAAAATATAGAAATCTACAAAATAGTATATAGTAATAAAGAATAAAAATCATGCTATTAAATGTAAAAGTGAAAGGCAGTTGGAATCATTGTAGATTTTTTAAACAAGCAGTGAAAGAAGAGATAGAAAAGTTGGTAATCTTATTAATCTTCTATCAATTCTTTATACACCTTTTAATGGTTTATAAATGGTTTGGATGTATAATTTTATTATAATAATGGAACCTACATATATTGTGGGTTTTACAGTTCTGAAAAAGATTGTTACAGTCAAAACTGTCAGTTAGTTTGAAGGTAATAAAATATTGTATTTGCACTGTATTAAGTACATAGAAGAGTGTGTTGATATTGTTTATATTGGCATAAGGTATGTACTAAAATCAATATAAATTCATTAACCACTATACCAAAGTGAATGGAAAGAATGAGAAGGAATTAGAAATAATTAAGTGGGTTTATAGATTTGACTTTGATTATATGCATTTTGACTGTGATTAACGCTTTTCAACAATGTGACATAGACTTTATCAAAATTCAAGAGCAGTAGCTAGATTACTGTATAGGGAACACAAAATGGTTAATATTCATAAGAATGTAATGGCAGGATGATTTCGCTTCTTCAGGACTATATAGAAATTTGCAGGAAGCATTTTGTGAATTAAAATGTAAAGCAAAGGAAATAAAAATGATTGAAGATGATTTGGCTGTCTTAGAAATAATGATTTTCATCTGCAGGAAATGTTTAGAAGAGCACCGAATAAAGGTACGTATAATAGAAATGAAAAAAAGCCAAAGTTGTGATTACTAGATTTTTTAAAAAAGCACAAATTAATATTAATGAATTTAAAAATGTTAACCTGATCAGAGTATTATTATGAATGGAAATATAATAGATATAATAAAATTGTAGAATTAAACTTGAAATATATTCAATAGAATGATTTTATATTAAAGGAAATATGTCTAAGCGCAAGTTTTTAAAACATGTTCTACTAATGTTTGTTTTCTTATGAATCTGAGACTTGTACTATTAATGGAAAGCGATGTAGAGATTATCGACCACATGGCATAATGTGGAGCAGATGTAGGTTAGGATTATACGCAGAAATGAAAATATACAGATTGCCAGAAACAGATATCACTGACATTATTGAGGCCATTATTGAGACATTAGGGAGTGGAATGTAGTTAGGCTTGGAATATTTCTAGATATGATGGTAGATATCAGAGAGAGACTAGAAAAGATATCACACGTTAAATTGACATATGTAAATTTGTTATTAAAACAAGAAAAACTCTCCATACAGTAGTGCCAATCAGTGCAAGCCAGAGTAATCAATGGATGTCAGAAGGTTGTGCATAAAATGCCTATCTAGTGTCTACTTATCCAATATCCCCAGAATAGTTTCTAGCCTGTGGCCCTTATCAGCAAGGAGCCTTGAATCTGAGATCACTGCACCTAGATCTTAGGATAAAACAGATAAAAGGTGGCTGCTGGGCGGCTGGAGGGTAGAAACTAATCTGGTGATATTGAATGAATAGAGACTGGATAGGGATTTTATGCACAAGCCTTCTGGAATTCATTGTTACTCTGGCTTACACTGATTGGCTCTATTGTATGGAGATTTTTGCCTATTTTAATAACAGTTATGAGCAATCAATAAGAGATGGTGTTCATGTAATGTTTAGTGGTTTAATATCAATCGTGCCTAATAGAATAGTGGTGGCTATGAATATTGAAGAACCAAAGGCACCAAAATGTATGGTACTGAAGTGAGTTCAGACTTACATGACTATATAAGCTAATGAACTCGGAGATTGAAAATATTGTATTTTCAATTTTAGACTCATAGTTGTATCATTTTTTTTTTACTCATTTTTATAGTTAAGTAGAGATAAAAGGTGGCTGCTGGAGGGTGGCATTAGATCCTAAGATCTAGGTGCAGTGCTCTCAAATCCAAGGCTCCTCGCTGATGAGAACCACAGGTTAGAAACTAGTCTAGGGATATTGGATGAGTAGACACTAGGTAGGGATTTTATGCACAAGCCTTCTGGCATCCATTGATTACTCTGGCTTGCACTCTTTGGTACTACTGTATGGAGAGTTTTGCCTATTTTAATAACAGTTATGAGCAAGCGTAAGAAATGGTGATGATGTGATATGGAGGAAATTAATGGAATGAAAATAGTGGACATGAAATTGAAGAGATTTTCGTCTGCAATAGTAATTGCAATGTATTTAAACAAACATTGTTTTCATTGCTTTTCTAAATAGTGATATATGAATCTGTTGTGTATTCTAAAATGAGTTGGTGTATTCTAAAATGAGTTTATATGAATACCAACAAGTTAAATGAAAGAAAAATTAGTTACGAGAAATGAACAATAGTAATAATTAACATTTATTAATGTTTAACAACACAAAACATATATATATATAAAGGACAATTAACATTTTAGGTATTTACAAACAAAATCATTAAAATCTTTTCTGCTAATTAGTATGTTCAGTTCTCCCTAATGTTCATCATTAACTATATTCTAATTCAGTCAGTATTATTCTTAATATATTTTACAATATTCACAAGTTGATCGATACAGTTCTCTTCTGACTAATCCCATAGAGCCAGTTAGGCATATGAAACTAAAGATCTGTGCGTTCAGTTGGTTGCCCTAACCAGCTATTGCCACCTACGGAGACTCAATTTTTGGGATCCAATCCCTTGTTGTGAAAAGGTTCTCCACTACTTTCCAGACTGCTCCCCCCCCCTGGATCTTTTTCACTTTAATCAAATATATTACATCAGCACAGAACACACCAAACTAACATGACAGCACTAAGAGCACCAGGAACATCACAGTGGAAAAAAACTGCCATTCCCTTCTGCATTCTCTATTTATACCTACACTTCTTTTTATATTAGCTAATCCTGATTTTATTAGTGACAGCAATCTTATCATTTCCTGTTTCTGCCCTAAATTTCCTATCATAAAGATCAGTCTATTTCCAACATATTTTTAGTTGCACATCTGTTTTTCCTTTTACTTCAATTACCTAAATTTTCTATCATAAAGATCAGTTTATTTCCAACATATTTTTATTTGCACATCTGTCTTTCCTTTTACCTCAAGTAGTTCTTTCAATCTCCATTGTATTAAGCCATTTTTATTACCATTTTATTTAATCAGTTTTACACATTTCCTCTCTGTTTTATATATACAAAGTTATCTTTTCACAAATATTTTAATGTAACATACGTTTGCTAATTTAATTATCAGTTCACATTTACTTTATTTTTAAGTAATCTATTTAAAATAACATTTCTATAATTAAACTTTTCTTTGTGTTTTCTTCTCTTTTGTTTTTCTGTAGTCATTAAATATGGATTCCTATTTATACATTATTAAACTTAATAAATCCATATTTTTTAACCAATATATGGCTTCCTACCTTATACATAATTAAGCTTTATAAATCCATATTTTTTAACCAAATGGAACACCACTCCACTTCCTACTCCAGAAAAAATCCCGTTAAACATCATACATAATCTTGAAATTTATTTGGTCTATACTTTTTCCGAATAGGTCTGGGTGTTTTTTTTTCTATCTTTGATAAACATTTTGCTTCTGCCTATTTTTCTAAAATCTCTTTTTCACTAATTTTTTTCATCTTATATGTGCTTGTTCTGTTTGGTTTTCCTGAACATCTGCCTTTGTGCTGCACATTTTCTCTTCTGTTCCTGATTTTATCACCACAAAATCACCTGTATATATTATTTCATGCCCTCTGATCCCCTGATTATTACCATATGATTAGACAATATTATCCTTCAATTCATGATTTACATAAAACATCTCGAATCCACACTGCCATTTACACTTTAAACTTTGTTTTATCATAATTATTTTGGTGAGCTCCATTTTCTTTTGGGTGGATTAATGATAATTTCATTCTTAATCTCCTTCCTAGTAACAGTCTAGCAGGTATAACTCTGGTTACTGTACAAGGCATTAAGTGTTGCCATAACTTTATCTCTTGTCCCATTTCATAAATTGTTCACTGCATTAACATTAATACTAATTTCGATTTCTTTAAACCAGTCACTTCCTCTTAACTGATTGATATTTAACTCTCTTATTCATGTATTTGATAGGCACCATCACATAACCTATCATTTTTAATTCATTGCCATTCTTCCCTAAGCTGTTTCCATATCTTCTCAGAGATTAATGATATTCCAGACCCATTATCAATTTCCATTTCTAATTTTTTAATACAGATCTTTAGCTGTAACATAAATTTGCTTTGTCCACTGGCTCTTGTGTATTGATACTATATATGTTATCTATTATGACTCCCTTAGATTTTAACTTTAGTTGCCTCTCTAATTTTTTTATCAGTTTCCTTACACATTCTTGCCAAATGTACTCTCTGTTTATAGTTATGGCACATTTTGACATTTGCAATCTCTTCTCATGTGTCCAGTTTTGCTTCAGCAAAAGCAACTAATTCTCTTGTTTTGCACTCTGAAATATTGTTTTTACTACATAACTCTCGATTGTTTTTGCAAACTGTCATTTTATTCTCATTTTCATTTTTATTTGTAAAAAGTGCCACTTGCTCTATTATTAGTTCTTGAGCACTCTATTCTTTATAGCTGACTTTTTTGTGAGAAAGTTTTGTCTGAATCTATCATCTAACAGACCACAAAAATAACTGATCTAATAATATCTCTACATAATCTCCATATCTGCAATTTTTCATTAATTCTTTTAAAACAATTCCATACGGTTTTACTCTTTTGCCATTCCTTTGTCTTCTATTACTTAGAGACGTCTGACTGTATATCTTGATGGTCTAGAACTAACATGGTCATTTACTTTTTTAACTATCTCTTTGTATAATACTATCTCAGCTATGGGTATCTCATAATACTTGTTTATTATATCTTTGACTCTTTTTCTGATAAACACATCAGCCTCTACTTTTCTTTACTTGTCCTCAGCCCCATTGAGCAAAAAAAAATTATCTAACTGCATAACATAAAATGACCATTCCCCAGTATTACCAACTTCGAATTCAGATATCACTGAATTCAATGTTTTTTTATTTCCCTAACTTTTCTAGGTTCAAAAACCATGCCGAATTGTATCAAGTTTTGCTATGACTTGAGTAGGTTCAAATTGACTGCCAAATTTACTCACTGTGTCAGATTCGAATAGGCAACTCACCAAGTTTTGTTGTGTATTTTAAAATGAGTTTATATGAATACCAACAAGTTAATTAAATGAAATAAAAAAATAAATCAAGAGAAATGAACGATAGTAATAATTAAACATTTTTAGATCTTTTACAACATAAACCATATATATAAAGGACACTTAACATTTTAAATATTTATAAACAAGATCTGTAAAATCTCTTCTGCTGATTAGTGTTTTCAATTCTCCCTAATGTTCCGTTATCTATATTCTAACGCAGTCAGTATTATTCTTAAATTTAGTTTACAATATTCACAAGTTGATTGATACTCACAGTTCTCTTCTGATCAATCCTATATAGCCAATCCCTCATTGCAGAAAAGGTTTTCCATCACTTTCCAGACTGCTTTCATCCTGGATCTTTTTCGCTCCAGTCAAATATATTACAACAGCACAGAGCACAACTGCACTAGGAACATTGCAGGGGGAAAACTACTACTCTCTTCTGCACTCACTATTTATACCTACACCTCTTTTAATATCTGGTAATTCTGATTTTATTAGTTATCACAATCTTTTCTTACTTATCATTTCCTGTTTATGCGTGAAATTTCCTATAATAAAGATCAGCCTATTTCCAACTTATTTTTATTTGCATATCTGTCTTTCCTTTTACCATAATTAGTTCTCTCAATCTCCATTGTATTAAGCTATTTTTTATTATTTCATTTATTCAGTTTTACACATTTTCTCTGTTTATATATACAATGTTATCTTAAACAAATATTTTAATGTAACATACGTTTGCTAATTTAATTATCATTTCACATTTACTTTATCTTTAAGCAATCTACTTTTTTGCTCTCTATACTTAATTATTTCTATAATAAAACTTTCTTTGTGTTTTCTTTTTTTGTTTTTCTAGTCATTAAATATGGCTTCTTATCTTATACATTATTAAGCTTAATAAATCCATATTTTTAACCAAATACAACAAAATCTTAATTCACATAAACAACAAAACATCACACAACCAACCTTAACTTACACATATTGCTATTCATCAGTGAATTCTTTTATTCTCTCTATTTTTTTAGCATCTTGTGTAAGCTTGATAGGTGCATTAAATCCAAAAGGTCTAAGTGCACTGTTCAGAAAAACATCCAAAATAGCTCCTCACTGATGAAAAATATAAGCTATAAACTGGTTTGGTGATATTTGAATGGAAAAAAAAGTAGTAGATAAGGTTCTAGCATTTATTGATTACTAAAGCATATATAAGATGCCAAAAGAATAGAGAGAATATAAAAATTTGCTAATAAATCTTAATTATGAACAAATATCTTTGATAATTTTAAATTCTTTTAGGTAAGCAAAGACTTCTAACAAGAAGTAAAATAATGTAGCCACCAAGAATTTGCACTCTTTCCCTCACTTTATATATCTAGTATCTTTTTACTGAGAATTTAGAATCTATATTGAAATCTGGATTGGATTTGCATCAAAATCTCATTACCAGAGGTCTAAAATCTTTATGAAAGTGAGCAGATTAGAGATCTTACCTCAAACTAGTTTTTTTTCCCTGAAAACATTTTTATTTATAGTGTAAATAGTTGGATAGTTTTTTTTAGTAAAAATATTTTATGAAAGTTAATGGTAATGCAAAATGATGAAGAATACTATTTACATAAAATTACACAGTCGTGTAATGTAGCAACTGGGAATTGCAGTGAAAGATGTTGTGAATTGCCAAATATTTGGAGTGATGAGCAAAAGAAAAAATATTTCAAGAAGTCATTATAGTTTATAATGTAAGCTTAGCTTTATAAATATATTTTTGATTTAAATCCAAGGTTGTGACAATGATCCCATAATACCTTTACAAATTACTTAATGTCTAGCAGAAGATGGACATAGTAACATTGCCAAGATCATGTTGCTAGACATTATTTTATACAATATAAATTAGCATTTGAATACTTATGGTACACTACATTATAATAAAAAAAAAGATTATAGATATGCATATTACTGTTATTTATTGTTGTTTATCTTTAATAAGTATTTACTGTTGTGCCAATATTTGTATAGTATTATCTGACATAGGACCAAATGCTTTTATGACTGATTGACAGAATGTAATAACAGTAGTTATAAAAAATTTTATAAATCAAAATACCTAGTAATATATCATAAACTATTTCTATACTTAAATCATTTCTTTACATAAGCGCTGCATTAAAAAAAATTTATTTATCTGAAGGCAATATCCAAAATAATAAATACATTGCATATATTAAATTATTGAAGAATTCTCTCAATAATTAGGTTCAGCAGGCATTTCAAAAATATAAAAAAACAAGATACAATAATTGTTTATAATCAATAGCAATAGAATTAAAATATCTAATAACATCTGATTTCAAAATATTTTATTTTTGCATGTGAAAATATCAAAACCTTTACGTAGACCGCACAAACCCTCACCACAGGCCATATGTAGCCCATGGGTAATATTTTGGAGAGCTCTGGCCTAAAGCATTCTTTCAGTGTTTTATGCATAGAAATCAGGATGAATCTCATTTGCTGAATCATCATTGCTAACTCAATTAGTCCATATTTTATTTTACAGTCATGTTCAATATGTCCGAGTGATAGTAAAAGTTAAGGTTGTTTTTAATAAATTCTTTTAATAAATTCAAACACACACCTTTTTTCATACAACAAATCATTTATTAATTTTTGCATAAAAGTGCATTTTCAATTTTTTATGAAATAGAATAAATATTAACACTGGGATGCTCTTGTAAGATTTGAGTTAAGAGCAACAGAAAAGGGTTGTTATAAGGAGGGAAAGGATAGATTAATATAGTGAAGCAGTTCCTATGATCGATGATCTCAGACATAGATAAAATACTTAGATGTTTTTTGACAATAATAAAAAAAATAATCAAATAATTTGTTGTTCAGGAAGTAGTAGAAGTGACAGAACTGGACTGTGATTCATAGATCTTGAGTTCCAGTCTCCCACTCTACCACTATTCCAATTGGTTGCCAATAAATTAAAAAAATAACTAATTAAAGCTTAAAATTAGTATCTCAGATAATTTGCATCTTACTAGTGTAGCAAACTTTATTCTTTTATCTTGTTAGAATAAATTAAAGGGCTGAAGCATGTACATTATACTATTAAAAATGCTGAAGTGCTATCATTTGGTCATCACCCAAAAGCCTGGTTTCTGCCGATGTACTTTGTGATTTATGTTCATGTTAGACAAGGTATGATATCATTTTTTATAGTCAGTAGATGTGATGTTTTGTGAGTTACTATATTGTCATTTTTCTTTTGCTCTACTGTGTAGGTAAGGCAGAATAACTGTAGGATTGTGTTCCAAAGGATATGGGATGCATTGGACTAATTTGACAGATAGTCTTCAATTTGCTTTCTTTCAATACTTTTCTAATGTGCTTACAGTCTTTAAAATATTTCTAATAAAGTATCTAAATGTTTAATCAGTATAGTTGCACTGTAAAGACAAGGTTCATCCTTGCATTGCTCAAGAGCTATTTTGTGATATGAATAAATAAATACTTTTTTGTCAAATGTAAATAATTATTCATTTATTACTTGATATAACTGAGTTCACATCATAAAATGAAATAAAAATAAGTAATAGAAGAGAGGAAATAATAGCAATGGATTAAGAAAGTATTGTTAGAGCATTAATATAGTTCTATAATGAAACTGATTTCTTGTATAATAAAAAATCAGATACTGTGTTCATATTACCAATAGACTTCCCAAATGACTGAGTGTAGAATGACTTTCTTAAATACTTAACTGTAAATAACATATAAATATTGCCTAACCAAGAATATTTCCTGCTGCCTTTTTAGAATAGAATGTTGGTTCATCAAAAGCAAGGCATTGTTTCTAATACAGTATCTGATGATCATGAGCCTCTCACATCATCAGGCATCTATAGTAATTTTGAGAATGTTCCCATGTTTCCTTCTTTTAATTATTTGCACATTTATAACTTGCTGGATATATTATAGAGTCCACAATTGTAAAATCCTTCCTTCATTATATTGGTTGTGTAAAATAAATGAATAATAAAAGACTTTTAAAAGAGTATTTTATTGTGAACTTGAGCATGGCTTTGAACCCATTTATATTACAAGAATTATTTCAAAACCTTTCTAAAAAAGTGCAGTGTTGATGTTTCTGTTGGGAAAAATAACAAAGAATAGAATACTATATTAGAGGGCTGGAATTAGATATAGTGTGGAAATAGAATAAAAAAATTTCAGCAGAAGTTAAAAGACAGTATCTTAAAATGTCAAACAGAAAAATGGACCAGCTTGTTCGCATGTGATAATATTGCAAAACTGATCTCTAGAATTGTTCTTTTCTACTTTTTTTTTTATCTTTCAATTGTTCTTTTCTACTTTTTTTTTTATCTTTCAGTGAGTGTCAATTCTAATGAATCTTTGATATAACATCAACAACTATATAAAAAGGGAAGAGAGCTGTTTGATCCTTAAACCTTTTGGATCTAATGCACTTATTAATTATTAAAGCGTACACAAGATACCAAAAGAGTAAGAAGAATAAAAGAATTCAATGATGAATAGCGATTTGTGTAAGCTAAAGTCATATGTTGTTTCGTTAATTATGTGAATTAAGATTTATACATGACTATTTAGAAAAGCAATGAAAATAATCCAGAATAAAAGAATTCGATGATGAATAGTGATTTGTGTAAGCTAAGGTCATGTGATGTTTTGTTAATTATGTGAATTAAGATTTATACATGGCTATTTGGAAAAGCAATGAAAATAATCCTTGTCTAAATAAATTACAATTATTATTGCTGGTTGAAAATCTCTTCAATTTTATTTTTATTTTCAGTTCATCAATTATCTCCATATGATTTTGAAAAATTTCCATAACCATCAATTTTACATGTGATCTCTTTTCTAGTCTCTTTCTACTGTGCAACATCATATCTAGTAATATGTCGAGCCTAGCTCCATTTCAGTCTCTTAAGTCCTCAATAATGTAAATGTCACCGGTTTCTTCTGTCATATGTATATTTTGATTTCTGCTTATAATCCCCACATACAGCTGCTCCACATTGTGTGGTCAATATTCCTTTTTACTATTAGTGCAAGTCCCAGATTCATAAGCAAGCACTTAGACATATTTCAAGTTTAATTCTACAAAATTCCAAGTTGAATCCTAATTTTCACTGTTAAAAGCAAAAGCCAGAAAACAGTATGGGATGAGAATATTATAGTAGTATACCATGTGGAGTTTCATAATAATGTTTGTATTCATTTTCCAAACACTATTTTAAACCCATATATGTAAATATGATGAGTAATGTTTGTACACTAGAGCACAATACCAAACTGATCCTTGTATTAGTTTTTACTTGTATATTTTTGTTAGAAGGGAGTGTTGTTTTTTACATTCACCATTTAGGATTGCTTTTTGTTCCTATTAGTATTTCAAGTTAACTACTTAAAATTTTCACACTTATAGATTTGGAATCTAAACATTGCTGCATGAGTAGATAAGTAGATCTAATATTTAAGTAGAATTCCTCTGGGTAAATCTAATTTAGTTTTGAAGTTGGGGGTAATTTTCATTAAGTCAACAACTGTATAATTTGGTGATATAAAGATCAAAGATGCTTTCAGTTATCTTACATATGAGGTTATTAAAATATAAAATTTTTGATCTAGAATCAAGCTTGTGTAGTTAGCTCTATAGATTAGATATGAACATCACATGATCACTTTTTATGCTTGCTAATAACTGTTATTAGTATTGCCACTCAGTGCAAGCCAGAGTAATCAATGGATGCCAGAAGGCTTGTGCATAAAATCCCCATCTAGTGTCTATTCATATTCCTAGACTAGTTTCTGGCTTGTGACCTTGATCAATGAGGAGCAATTAGGCAATCCTGTCTAATAGGATAGTGGTGGCTATGGTTATTAAAGAAACAAGACACCAAAATGTATAGGTACTGATCTCATTTCAGACCTATATGACTATAAACTAATGAGCTGGGATTGAAAATATTATTGTGTTTTCAATTTAAGACTCATAGTTTTGTAGTTAAGTAGAAATAAAAGTTGGCTGCAGGAGGGTTGCCTTAGATCCTAAGATCCAGGTACAGTGCTCTCAGATCCAAGGCTCTTCACTGACGAAGACCACAAGCCATAAACTAGTCTGGGGATATTGGATGAGTAGGCCCTAGATGGAGATTTTATACATAATCCTTCTGACATCCTTTGATTACTCTGGCTTACACTGAGTCGCAATACTGTATGGAGAGTTTTACCTGTTTTAGATTAGATATGCTGATTTTAAAACATTTTAAGCATTGAAAATTTTCAAATCATGTCTGGATGAGGATGGAGAAAATTGTTTTCTATTACAGAAGTGGGGACCCATTAAATATTATCTCTAATGTTTATATTACATATTTAATATACTGTAATCAAAGAATTAAAAAACTTAGTTAAATGATGATAATGGGAGCAGAAATTAAAATAGGAAGTGCAATAGCTTTTAAATAAAATAAACAAATATTACACAGTGTTGAATATGGAATGAGAAAAACCTTATGATTTTTTTTAATCAGAATTGTAGCATTATATGAAATAGAAGCATGATCTATTGAGAGCACACTTAAGTTTGTTAAGAAACGATTTTGTTAAAAGATATTATGACTTGCTAGAGTATTACAATTAATGAGCAATCCAAATATATTTTTGTTGATGAAATCGCTTTAGTCGGTTGGTTTATTGGATAAGTAGCTTAAAACTCTCAATTTAGGAAAGTAAAACTGAAGGCTCTGATCAATTGTGATTGAACATTGTTTTCTATTAAGTTTTGTGCAGTCGGAATGCCCTCAAAGGAGGATGAAAAAATTGAGTTTATTTTTTGTCAAGGAATTGCATAAATTGAAACCAAAAAGAAATTTGATAAATAAACTTATATAGGTAAGCTTAAAAAGGAGAGCTATTACAAAGAGCGAGAAATATTATTTTTGAGTATGTCACTGGTGATTCAAGGATTTATGTCAGTACTAAAGCTTCAAGTAGAAAATATATTTTTTTGATACTCAGCTAGATTCATAAACCAATTCACAAACTGATCCTCAACCCCATTTATAATTTAGTTGGACTAGTGGACCAATAGAGCCTTAATAAGAAATATTAAACCTAGCTTTTAGTTTCATATATATATATATATGAAACATATTTCACTTTCTAGTTGTATGCAAAATTATGTTTGACAAAGAAGAATAGAAAGAGAAACTGATGTAGTAGCAAGAAGATAATGATAGTCATTGGATTAGAGGAAATTTTGAGGTGAAGTAAAAAATGTTTTACTATGGATCAGGATTAAATAGAATACACTTCTTTAGAATGACATCGAGATGTGAAAATTGATTATTTTCATTGGGAATATATAGTAATTTAGATTGCGCTTTACGCAAAAAAGTGAAGCTTGTCTCAATCTTATTAAAAGTTATATATAACTTTTAATAAGATTGAGACAAGCTTCACTTTTTTGCATAAAGCGCAATCTAAATTACTTACTAATCAAAGGTGAAGTAGAAAAATTGGGAATATATAGTAGAAAATAAAATAAATTGGAGAATTATAATTAAGTATGTAATATTAGGGTATGAGCATAGTCTTTCACATGACCCACCACTCTCCACTCCATCTAATAACACTGATACTCTTAAACACATATATGTTGAAAAGATAAATAATCACCAATATACGTATTTCATGCTAAACCAGCAATCATCAGTTGGTCCAGATTATCATCTCTACACATATATACTATAAGTGCTCAGATATATATTAAGATAGACAATCCTCATACTTTAATGGACAGGCTTCAATCTACCCCACACTCCAACTCTTCAACCGTCCATCCAATTGAAAATCTGATGATGAAATGCTCAAAGGCCACCCTGAGGCCGAGATTCTTGTCACACCCATGTTGACCTAAGGTCAATCTGAACCCCACATGTACAGGACATAATCCATTAAATACATATGCAAGGATGGGCAGACATCTCTATAATGTAATAACTGAAACACAGGCTTATTTATACCTGTGTCTATATATATGTAATATTAGGGCATGAGCACAGACTTTCACACGACCCACCACTCTCCACTCCATCTAATAACACTGATACACTTAAACACATATATGTTGAAAAAGATAAATAATCACCAATATACGTATTTCATGCTAAACCAGCAATCATCAGTTGGTCCAGATTATCATCTCTACACATATATACTATAAGTGCTCGGATATATATTAAGATAGACAATCCTCATACTTTAATATATATCTGAGCACTTATAGTATATATGTGTAGAGATGATAATCTGGACCAACTGATGATTGCTGGTTTAGCATGAAATATGTATATTGGTGATTATTTATCTTTTCAACATATATGTGTTTAAGTGTATCAGTGTTATTAGATGGAGTGGAGAGTGGTGGGTCATGTGAAAGTCTGTGCTCATACCCTAATATTACATATATATAGACACAGGTATAAATAAGCCTGTGTTTCAGTTATTACATTATAGAGATGTCTGCCCATCCTTGCATATGTATTTAATGGATTATGTCCTGTACATGTGGGGTTCAGATTGACCTTAGGTCAACATGGGTGTGACAAGAATCTCGGCCTCAGGGTGGCCTTTGAGCATTTCATCATCAGATTTTCAATTGGATGGATGGTTGAAGAGTTGGAGTGTGGGGTAGATTGAAGCCTGTCCATTAAAGTATGAGGATTGTCTATCTTAATATATATCTGAGCACTTATAGTATATATGTGTAGAGATGATAATCTGGACCAACTGATGATTGCTGGTTTAGCATGAAATACGTATATTGGTGATTATTTATCTTTTCAACATATATGTGTTTAAGTGTATCAGTGTTATTAGATGGAGTGGAGAGTGGTGGGTCGTGTGAAAGTCTGTGCTCATACCCTAATATTACATATATATATATAGACAGGTATAAATAAACCTGTGTTTCAGTTATTAAATTAAGTATGGTGATGAAGTATTTCAAAAAGAAGGGTTTGCTTTAGAAAAAACTACAAAGCAAACATCACAAAATGTTAAATAATCAGAATAATGGGTTAGTTTGTTTTATATGTAGATGTATTTGTAGTTTACAGATTTGATTGTTTAAATACTGCAAAACTCATTCTCTACTGTATTTATTATTATTTTTGTTTTTTTTCTCTTGGAGTTGTAATGACCATACTTGTTTGCCAGTAGCTGCTTGCTGCTAAGAATTGAATAGTCCTGTATTATTTGTCTAATAGGTGACAGTATGATCTTAACAACTATCCTAACTATTTGTGATTTCTTATTTTATGTCTGATGTATTTGTACAGTCTGTCATTTCTTCATATTACTATCTTTCAGATGCCCATCTCAAGGTCACATTTATTGCTTTTTCTCTTTGATTGGTGTAAATTTTCATAAAGCTTTCTAAAGAAGAATCAAGTGATCTATTATTTTAATGTCATCCTTTATCCATATGGTTCTGTATTATCCGCCAGAAGAAAACTTTGAAAAGCATTTTATATCCATAGAATATGTACATTGCATGATAACTTCAATAATAAATGATAATATCAACAGCCAAATCAAATGATTACTGATTTTAAAGCTTTTCGCTACATGCTGTTATAGAGCCATCTATTGTAAACTTGAGCTATCAATGAGCACCAAATGATATAATGCTATTTTTGTCTTTTTCTTCCGTGAGTTGTCAGTAGATATCGCTAGAATAGATTAATAATGGAACAATATTAAGATATGTAAAATATTCCAGTATTTAAAAGTATAAGCAAATTTTCTTTTATTTGTTAGAAGGCATAACAATTACGTATATTTGGTAATTATAATATTCTTGGTATTATTTAGTGTATAACTGATAGGAATTTATGCATGCAACCAATATCTATATATCTGAAGATAAATTGGATTCTCAACATATTCTTTGCATTTTCTTACATGCAGATATTTGTATTGGCTGATTAAAAGATAGATATAAAGAAGTCTTCACATGTGTTTAAGTCATAGAAGATACTCAAATTATTTAAAATAAAAGGGACTGAATTAATAAAAAGCAAAGAGAGAAGAATTGGCACTTAGAATAAGGTCTAATTAGAGACTGCTATCAGTATTTTAAATTGTAGTGTAGTCTTATAGATAGCTAAGTTTCTTTACTCAACTTTAAAATAATTAATTATTTAATATATGACATTTAACAGTGTGGAATTAAAAAAAAAAAAATTTCACAGTTCATGATATTGTCTGTGACAGTTTTTTTTTTTATTATGAAATTTTTCCTATGGTAGTATTTTTCACTTCAATTCTTAAAAAAAATTGAATTAATAGCTCTGTAATATCTCGTGTAAAACTGTGAGGGCTTTTCAAGATACAAACCTGCCTGGACTATAAAATAACCGCAGTCAGTTTTTTGAATTAATATGGAAAATGAAATTTTTTTCTCTGTTTTCATCCAGAACAACCATATTAAAGTATTTTCTGATTTTAAAATGGCATCAGCAATAGATAAATAACATTAGCATCTATATACCAGTCCATGCAATAATTAAAGGCATGGACTTTAAAGTAATATTCCAATCCACATAACAATTAATGAGTTTTATTAATTAAATTTAATTTTTTGAATTAATGCATGATAATATCGGACAGATAAGGAGTAAATGTTATTTAAACGGAAAAGACACTCACAAGAAGATGGCTTGAAAAGAAGAAAATTTAAAAAACATTCTTAGCTTAATTTATGAATAATATGATATATGAACAATTAGCGGGGTTTTAAATACACTTTTAATAACTCATTCCCAAATTGCTTCCCTTAAAAATCAAATTGCTCTCTGTAGTGCATGTGCCTCATGGTGAGAACCACTGATTTATATAAAAGGATTTTTAACTGAAACACACAGGCTTATTATTTATCT
The DNA here is from genome assembly GCA_028023455.1 of Epiperipatus broadwayi. Lineage (NCBI taxonomy): Eukaryota > Metazoa > Onychophora > Udeonychophora > Euonychophora > Peripatidae > Epiperipatus > Epiperipatus broadwayi. The sequence continues at coordinate 3,708,905 of JAQFVV010012444.1, read as the reverse complement.
GTGTCTATATTTGTAATATATAGGGTGTATGAGCACAAACTTTCACACCACCCACCACTTTCCACACTATCTCATAATACTGATACACTTGAACACATATATGCTGAAAAGATAAATAATCACCAAAGATAAATAATCACCAATATACATATTTCATGCTAAACCAGCAATCATCAGTTGGTCCAGATTACCATCTCTACACATATACGCTATAAGTGCTCAGATATATATTAAGATAGCCAATCCTCATACTCTAATGGACAGGCTTCAATCTACTCTCCAACTCTTCAACTGTCCATCCAAATGAAAATCTGATGATGGAATGCTCAAAGGCCACCCTGAGGCCGAGATTCTTGTCACACCCATTTGACCTAAGGTCAATCTGACCCCTCATGTACAGGACATAATCCATTTAATACATATACAAGGGATGGGCAGACATCTCGACCAACTGATGATTGCTGGTTTAGCATGAAATAGTGATTATTTATCTTTTCAACATATATGTGTTCAAGTGTATCAGTATTATGAGATAGTGTGGAGAGTGGTGGGTGATGTGAATGTCTGTTGCTCATATACCCTATATATTACATATATATAGACACAGGTATATAATAAGCCTGTGTGTTTCAGTTATTACAAAGTAGAGATGTCTGCCCATCCCTTGTATATGTATTAAATGGATTATGTTCTGTACATGAGGGGTCAGATTGACCTTAGGTCAACATGGGTGTGACAAGAATCTCGGCCTCAGGGTGGCCTTTAAGGATTCCATCGTCAGATTTTCAATTGGATGGACAGTTGAAGAGTTGGAGAGTAGAGTAGATTGAAGCCTGTCCATTAGAGTATGAGGATTGTCTATCAAAATATATATCTGAGCACTTATAGCGTATATGTGTAGAGATGGTAATCTGGATTAACTGATGATTGCTGGTTTAGCATGAAATACATATATTGGTGATTATTTATCTTTTCAACATATGTGTTCAAGTGTATCAGTATTATGAGATAGTGTGGAGAGTGGTGGGTGGTGTGAAAGTCTGTGCTCATATACTCTACATATTATAAAAGCATTTTTATGAACTTAAATTATGTATTGATTTTAAAATAATATACAAAGCTAAATGTTGATCACTATTAAGATTATTTATTCAAATTATCTTCATGGTTTATATTTTATAAATTAGGAAGCTGTAACAACTCATAAAAATAAAATTTTGCTACCTTTTGAATTTGTTTAAACATCTTCATATATGTATTTCAGAGTGCATGCTTAAATTTAATATTTTAGAATGTATTGCTTAGAATTGATGGAAAAAATCTTGTAAAACGGACTGTAGCTACATTTTATTGTTCTAAATGTTAATAGTGATCTTGCTATAGTTTGAATAGTAATTATTACATTTATTAAATTTGTTACAACAATAGAGATTCCCATTTACTGCTGCTGCTTTTTAATAGTTAAAAGATGGAACTTATCCATTACTTTGAATATTTTTTAGCAAAAACCTTTTATTGTATCTGTATGCGTACACAATCTTACATTTCTACTATCCTGCAGACTTCTTCAGAGCTATAATATAATGAACAACATAAAATAAAATACATAATATAAAAAATGTAAACAATAAAATTAACAACAAAAAAAGAATAACATAAAATATAACAAAACATAATAAAAAATAAATATAATCAAGCCCAAATAAAATAATTAATTAATTTGTATGATGGTATGACTGTTAAAATACAAAACTGATAATAATTAGTACAAGCTGATTTGAGCAGAATCATATTGAGTTCTTATATGATAAGATTGACTTTCAAAATATTTGCATGCACATCCGTAGCTTACTTAAATAAGTTTGCTCATTACTTGATTCAAAATCCAGGGTACCATTATATACAATAATCATGGTAATTCTCGCCAATCTATTGGACAAAGATTGTAATAGTTTACTAATTGTAAGGTTTCTAGTTGAATGTCTTTACCAGTAAACTTAAATTTCCTATAGAGATTAGTATATGGAGAATCTATTGCAGCCTAATTCTACTAGATAACAGACTAACTCCATTTGCTAATGTAAGTGGTAAAATTTAGATGTCTCATGGCTTCTGCCTGCAGTTTTCTTTTGTCCATTTCATAGTATATTTTCTTATTTTTGGCACTTTCAATATTTGGCTTGAGAAAGAAGAATCATACACTGAAAGAAAAAAGCCGGATTCTTGACCACCCGAGAGAAAATAGGAATAATTAAAATTTTGGTCTGACTATTCCCTGAAATATTTATTTTAGCAATAAAAAATATAATAAACATTTCTGAAAGACAATCTAAATGGTAGTTTAAAAGTTGGTTCAAAGTAACATGAAAGAAATTAATAGTGGAAATGCTATAAGAAAACAACAGACATTCTTAGAGGTCAAAGATATGCTTTGGGAGGAATCACTTATAAATCAAAGAACAAAGGAAGTTTTTTTTTTTTTGTATAATAGAAATTCACCAAGAGATAAAACAGGCACACTATATGAAGATAATTTAACAATTATTGCATAAATTGGAAAAAATTGAACAAAGTCAGCAAGAATTTCAGCACAGAATGATAGAAAAAATAGGGCAAAGTCAGTAGAGAATAATAGAAAAAATGGGAAAGTGAATAGAGACTCCATTGAGGAATGTAGTCAAAACAAAACATGATTGGTGTTGAAGATAATTGGCCAATTGTATTAGAAGGAAATATTTCAAAGCACAAATAAAGTAAATATTGATATTAAGATTACAAATAAATATAGCAGATGCAGATTCTACAGTATTTAAAAAGCAAACAAATCTGCCCAGAGTGTTGATGAAAATCTTAATAAATGTGTTAGAGATGATTCTGTACTACTGGTTAAAGATTCAGATGACAGCAGTGATGATGATCTTAGTAGATATGATAGAAATATGAATTCTAAGCTATTAGTTAAAGAACAGATTGGTAGAAGCTCCAAATGTCAGTGAATTAGACAATCTCAATTAAAGGAAATGTTGAAACGAGGAAAATGATAACCCTAATGATGACATAAATAAGTGTTATTTAATGAGGTTTTTGGAAACTTCAATTGCACTTGAGGAAAATATTCGATGAAGAAAATGTCAGAGAAGATGAGTATACCAGACACCAAATCAGTAGAGATGGAAGAAAAGAATATGAAGAGATGTGAAAGAAGATATATTGCCTCAGAAAATAGTAAAACGTAATGAAGACATTGATGATGAATTAAAAAGACAAGTCATCAAGGAAAATATGAAGATGGGCTCTTGAAACAATAATGCAAAGAAGCACAATTGTAAAGGAAAAATTAACTTATAGGTTGTCTGCCAGCATTTAAACTGAATGTCTGATGCAGTAAATTATATGAAATTAACTACAAGTGAAGATTTCCTGAATATGATCGACAATAAAACTTTGTTTAAACTTATAATTATACAAGAAATGGGCAAAACTTAATTAATGTTCATGGTAAGGATCAACGTTATAAAATTATGGAAAAAATTAAAAGAAGCCATCAAATGAACATAGAAGAAATCCTACAAAATGAGTTTCCCAAAGGAAGGATGGATGTATAATACTGGCCTATCAAAACCAACACAATATCCAAGAGTAACATCTAAAATATTTGTAAGACTTGTGGGAGAAAACTTGAACTACCATCTAGAAGTAAAGGATAGATCAATAGAGAAAATAAATCAGTTTATGTAAATATGATTCCAGATGATAATGAAGAGGACTTTGTTAGAGAAATTTCAAGTCTGGAGAAAAGAACTGAAAATATGGGACGACTAAAGAGGTAGAATTAAGAAAGACAAGTATAAATTAGATTTTGATTTTTAGCAGATATCTATATATAGAAAGAATTCACAGTGCTACTTAAAAGGGGGGGGGGTAATTTTTGTACCATTTATGGGAAATAGAAATATGAATATTAAGTCTATTTTATGTGGTTAAGCAAATGGTGAAAAGACTAGTCAATTTCTAAAATCAAACTAAAATAGAATAGAACTAGCTAGGCATTTCCAAGTAAAACTTTAATATTTTAGTTAACTTTTGCAAATTTATATGTACACACGCATATATATTTGGCATAGAAATTTAATCTTAAGTTTTATTTAATATCTTAGTTTTGATAAAGAAGGGGAAATTAATTAATCTATTAAATTATATTTTAAAGAAAATTTTGATCATTTATTAAAATAAAAGATAAGAAAAATTATTTTAGAGAAAATTAATTAGTGGATTAATTAAAACTACACAAGATATAGTTTTCATTTTTAATTAAGGTAATAAGCCAATAAACATCACACACAGCAAACTAGAGTAATCAGTGGATGCCAGAAGGCTTGTCTTGGATCTGAGAGCACTGCATCTAGATCTTTGGATCTAATGCAGCCCTCCAGCAACCACCTTTTATCTCCATTTAATTACAAAACTATGAGTCTTAAACTGAAAACACCTTAATGTTTCCAATTCAAGCCCATCAGCTTATATAGTTATATGGGTCTGAACCCAGTTCAGTTCCCATACATTTTGGTGTCTTTGGTTCTTTAATAACCATAGTCACCAATATCCTATTAGGCAGGATTGGTTTTAAGCCAATAAACATCACATGACCTCCATCTCTTATGCTTGTGTATAACTTGTTAAAACAGGCAAAACTCACTATACGTATGCCACACACAGCAAGCTAGAGTAATCAATGGATGCCAGAAGGCTTGTGCATAAAATCCCCATCTAGTGCCTGACTAGTTTCTGGCTTGTGGCCTTCATCACTGAGGAGCCTTGCATCTGAGAGCACTGCATCTAGATCTTAGGATCTAATGCAACCCTCCAGCAACCACCTTTTATCTCCATTTAATTACAAAACTATGAGTCTTAAACTGAAAACACCTTAATGTTTCCAATTCAAGCCCATCAGCTTATATAGTTATATGGGTATGAACCCAGTTCAGTTCCCATACATTTTGGTGTCTTTGGTTCTTAAATAACCATAGTCACCAATATCCTATTAGGCAGGATTGGTTTTAAGCCAATAAACATCACATGACCTCCATCTCTAGATGCAGTGCTCTCAGATCCAAGGCTCCTCACTGATGAAGGCCAAAAGCCAGAAACTAGTCTGGGGATATTGGATGAGTAGGCACTAGATGGGGATTTTATGCAAAAACCTTCTAGCATCCATTGATTACTCTAGCTTTGCTGTGTGTGGCATACATATAGTGAGTTTTGCCTGTTTTAACAACAGTTATACACAAGCATAAGAGATGGAGGTCATGTGATGTTTATTGGCTTAAAATCAATCCTGCCTAATAGGATATTGGTGACTATGGTTATTAAAGAACCAAAGACACCAAAATGTATGGGAACTGAACTGGGTTCAGACCCATATAACTATATAAGCTGATGGGCTTGAATTGGAAACATTAAGGTGTTTTCAGTTTAGGACTCAGTTTTGTAATTAAATGGAGATAAAAGGTGGTTGCTGGAGGGTTGCATTAGATCCTAAATCTAGATGCAGTGCTCTCAGATCCAAGGCTCCTCATTGATGAAGGCCACAAGCCAGAAACTAGTCTGGGGATATTGGATGAGTAGGCACTAGATGGGGATTTTATGCACAAGCCTTCTGGAATCCATTGATTACTCTAGCTTGCTGTTTGTGGCATATGTATAGTGAGTTTTGCCTGTTTTTAATTAAGGTAATGTTTATTTTATCAACTTTATGTTATCAAAAGTAAACTAATGAATTTTATAGTCTAATATGTAAATTTAAATTTACTTTAAAGTCGTAATCTTGTGTTAAGATTTGTAGAGGTCCCTACTGTCGCATCTAGGTGCATAGTCTTAAGGTTATAGCCTTAATATATATTAAGTAATGAGTATGCCCTTAACAAATTATTAATTACAACTTTAATGTCTAGATTATCTTTTTATTATGAACATTTCAATTAGTACCAAAACAACTTTTATTGGTAATTAAAACATTCCATGATATTTCTTTATCTTCATGCTTGGCATCATCACCATCAATATGAAATTGCAACCAGATGCAATAAGTTTGAACTCTTTAGATTACCAAGAAGCTTATGCAGACCAAGCCTAATCCTTTCTGGATAAATAGCTGACCTCATCAAGAATTGTCTCAATAGCACCTGGTCTATGATATACTAAACAACCAAGTGAAATCAAATGGAAAAAACACATAATGACATTAAATCAATAGTCAACTTGAGAAATCACTCATTATTAGATATTTTAATCTTTATAGTTTAAATTAGGGGAAATGATCTAATATGAAAGTGGCAGGTGATGCCATCAAGTTTATGAAATGTTTGTTTAGTACAAATATTATAAGGGGGAAAAACATAATATCTGATTAGTCATTTATTGGAACTAACATTTAAATATGTGATTGTATTATGAATTCAAATAAAATCCAGTAGAATTTATTTGTTAAATCTTTGAAGTAGAATTTAATTTTAGTATGACATATATAGTGTATACTGAGTGATTTGTGTATTGTACTTCATAATTTCAACATATATATATATATAAATGCCACATATGGAAATTTAATTATTTACACAGTTGTCTTTAGATTTACAAGCATATTTAATATGGTTATTATTATGTGCTTTATTCATGATGTATACAGTTTTAAATACTTTTTTTAAGAGTTTATTAGCATATGTATTTGTTTGTATAATTATTTAAATGATGATGATTTATTAATGAGATGATAGTATTGGTATTATGGCTAAGATATACAACTGATAATAATGAATAAAGCTGACTTTAGCAGAATCATATTGAATTTTTACATGATAAGATTGACTTTCAAAATATTTGCATACATTTCTATGGCTTAGTCTTAATGGATATAACCAATAGTCTTGCTTAAACATAGTTAAATGTATCACTAGAAAACTATGCAAAGATCCAAAATGGTGTACAAAAGGGATATATATTGCTTTATCTTATAAATTACCAAATATCAAATAATGAAAAAAAAGATTACCAAATATCAAATAATGAAAAAAAAGATTATTTGTCAAGAGATATGTAGTGTGCTGCATGGGAAAATGCTCACACTAATTTTAAAAGATTTGCCCAGATCCTGTTTTATCTAAGATTGGATTGAGCATACATCACCTAAAGCCTATTTGTATATTGATAGGTAACACATTAGCCAATGACTTGAATAGGCCATTAGGCTATAATGCTGACTGAATTTGAGTGTTTTCTTTCCAAGTGGAGATCTGGCAATAAATAACAATTGTTTTGAAGGCAAAGATCAAGAAAGGCCAGCAATGCGGACAAAGAAGAATCTGGACTGACATTCATACCCAGTTAAATCCCACTGAAAGTGCTGAAGGTGGGATCTAGGTGAACTTAAAGGCACTTCTGTTTATATTATTATTTTAGTATGCCTGCTTCATAATCATAAAGGTAAATATACCTATACATGTATATATTTTGTAAATAATTTTATATGTATGTAAAAGATTGATTTAATAGTAGAGAAAGCAATTAAATAGTATTTCTGACATTCCATGCTCTGAGAATCTTTTATTTATAATATATTATTTGTTTCATACTCTTTAGTTCAGACATAGCAAAACTTGGCACAGTAGACAGTTAACAGTAGAATGAGGTAACATCTCTTATCAAGATTGTCCGGGCACAAATAATCAGTTGCTTGGAATTTTAAAGTTAGACAGTGTTGAAATTGATTAAAAGTGTTATAAGCAAGCCATTAGTAAGGAATATGGCTACAGTTCAGTTAGGAATAGGGGAATTTGACATTAGTAATTTCTCCGAGTGGCCTATCTATAAAATATATAAATGAATATTTTATTGTTAATAAAATTAAAGTCAATGTAACAAAAGATGCCATACTACTTCTTTTCGGAGAACAAAGAATAATTGAAGTCGCAAACCAGCTATGTGAAGCAGAAGATCCTGAAAGTCTACTTTATACTGAATTAGTTAAATGACTTAGTAACCATTTTAGCTCAGAGCTATTGAAGCACATAGCTCACTTGCATTTTCAAAATAGATGCCAAATGATGGAGGGGAGAGTCACAGATTTTGACTGCCTTGAGGAACATGGCAAGAAATTGTGCATATGGAGACTACTTAGAGGAAGCATTGTTAGAACAGTTTTTATGAGGGATAAGTGATGACAGAGTCCATTAACAGTTATTAGCTATCCCAGATGCAACATCTTGAGGTTGTCTAAAAAGGCACAACTGATGAATTAATATTAAGTAATTAGAGAATTTGAACTAGCTAATATGGATGGTACAAAACAAACTACAATCTTCAAGATAAACAAGGCAGAAGGGGCACCAAACAAGAAAATTTAATGTTATTGCTCTGGGAAAAATGTACACATTACACAGGAATGAAGCTGGGAAAGTGCAAAATACAACAACTGCGGGAAGAACGATCACCCAATGAAGATCTCCACACTAAAGTTAAAACTAATCTAAACAAAAAATATGCAGAAAATAAAATTAGAACATACAATCATTTTATCTAAATCAATAAAGCCATGAACAAAAATGGACAGCAAATAATATATTAGTAGTAAAAATATATGATAAATTCATGGAAATAGAGATATATATAGTGGGTGCTGATGTATCTATCTCATCGAAGATGGACTGGTCCGAATTAAGCAAAAAAATCCAAGGGCCAAAACTGACCTCAAAGCGGAAGATGCAAATGGAAATCCTAATAATATTGTTGGGATAGTAAAAGTAATAGTAATCATAAATAGCTGACAGGAAAAATTAAGCCTATCTATAGTTAAAGGCAATACAATGCCTATAATAGACACGGAATTAATTGCCCCTTTAGGCATTTCAATATTCATGCTAAATAAAGTTAATATCAAAAAGGATATTAAGGTGAAATTCCCTAAATTGTTTTTGGAGGAACAAGGGAAAATTAATAGCAAGCCAATTGAAATTGAGTCTCATGAAGGAGCAAATCCCATACATTGTAAGCTAAAATAGATACCTTTTGCACCACGATCACAAGTCAAAGAGGCATTAGATATTATTAATAAAGAAAGGTGTACTGACATCTATTGAAGATGCAGAATGAGCTACACTTATAGTCATCATAACGAGAGTGGATAAATCTGCATAAGTGGAGTTACAGGTTAACTGTAAACAAATAAAATCCCTAACTTGTACCAAATATTAAAGAGATATTAAGTGACCTAGATGGAGCAAGTTTTTTTGCAAAGCTATATTTGAATGTTACTTCCTTTCAAGTACTGGTATCGAGAGAAACAGTGGCACTCCTTACTATAACAACTCATAAAGGGTTATGTAACTGCGGTCGGTTGCCATTTGGTATGACAATCACCCCAAATATATTTCACATGAAGGTCAGCACATTATTAGATGGATTGGAGATAATAATGCCATACCATGATATACTCATAGCAGCAGAGTCAGAGCAAGCACTACAAAAGAAATTAGATAAAGTACGCAAAAGGTTAGAAAAATTTGGTGCCAAACTTAATATCTGAAAATGTATTTGGAATGCATCAGAAATAATTTTTGGGCCATATTATTTTAAGTATAGGAATTAGACCCTTCTCGAAAAGATTAAAACAATTATTAAGACACAAATTCCCAAGAACATTAAACAATTTCAGGCTGTTGGGATTTAGTTAATTTTTAAAAAAAATTTCTAAAGAAAAAAACACATGTAGTCACTTCCTTGTATGAACTATTTTGAAAAAATCAGCATTGGAATTGGAAGAAGCAACAAGAGAGCCCTTTTCAAAAAACCTAATCTTTTCTCACCTCAAATCACTTCATTGATGCATTATAACAACAATCTTGAAGTAATGCTAACAACTGATCATGGAATTGGAGTGGTATTCGATCATCCATCACATGATGGTGAATGCCCCATAGCTTTTATATCTGGGATATTATCTAAGGCTGGAAAAAAACTACAGCCAGTTTTGTAAGGAAGCATTAACTATTATAGTGGCAGTTTCCAAATTCCACCAATACATTTGTAGTTGATCATTTAAAATAATAACTGAACACTTACTGGGAATATCTGCCAATAAGAAAACTGCTCCTGATTACCAAAGTTCTTGTATGGTTCATTGTACAATTTATTAATATGTGACTATGAATTAATATATTAGAAGGGTAGTCAAATAAAGAATGCAGACACCATCTTGCACATCTGATTCAATGGAAAAAAGTGGACAATAGAGTCAAAATCAATTATTTAGACCACTGGAAGCCTGAAATGGTAAATAGTGAAACTTTTGCCAAGTGGATGCAAGAAACAATGGCCAGGTATGGGGGCAGATATAGAAACATATATTTAAAAATATAAACCCTGTTAACATCGTGATCTAAAACAGACAGACTGTGGAGATGTGTGCATATAGACCATGCTGGTACAGTAAATGGTAAAATATTTTTTGTTCTAGTAGATGCTGGTTCCAAGTAGGCAGAATACAAATTAACAAAAAATATGAGTGTGGCAGAAACCATCCACATATTATGGAAAATAATTTTAATACCATGGATCACCGGAAGTCATGATCATCATGATTGGATTCATTTCCAAAGAATTTAAATCGTTCTTAGATGAATGGGGAGGGGAGTAAAGCATATTTATACTCTTCCATATCATCTAGAATCCAGTGGGAGTGCTGAAAAAGTGGTGGAACATTTGAAACTAGTTTTAAACAAGCTAAATCGCATGAGCATAGATGATGCTCTAAATATGGCAATGCTACACTAACATATTATGGCTTCCATGTCTACCGGAAAATCACCTGCAGAAATATTGATGGGCATGAAAGTTGCATAACAAGCTGTCCTTTCTTATGCTGGACCAAGGAAAACCAACAACATTTGAGAACATCTATATGGCTGGTGAAAACATAGGTACTGTCAGCATATTAACCATGTCTGGAAAAATTAGACAAAAGTAAACAATGACTACGATGTTAAAACTTATGAAGGGGTATTATCCAGAACCAAGAATATAACTGATGAAGACAATGAAGAATCTCATACAAAAATGGATAATGAAGCAATGGAAATTTCAGATGAATCAAGGATACATCACTTCCAATTGATGAATATTATTGGCCAGCAAGAAGACACCAACACATCATTCCTCTGCATATTTAAAGGACTATAAATGTGACTCCAGAGAATTGTGTTTTTCTGGAGTAGTGCAGGCAGAAAAATATATGCACACATGAATTTTAAAAGATTTGCCCAGATATCATCTTATCTAAGATCAGATTGAACATGTGTAGATTGATAAGTAACGCATCAGTCAATGACTGAATGGTTCACTAGGCGATGATACTCAATGAATTTGAGTGTATCTGGCAATAAATAGCAATTTTGTTTTGAAGGCAAAGATGAAGAAAGGCCAGCAACATGGATGAAGAAGAATCAAGAAGGCTCTGGACTGAACTTCATATCCAGTTAATTCCTACTGAAAGGAATCTAGGTAAACTTAGGGGCCATTCTTGGTCTATATTATTATTTTAGTATGCCTAAAGGTTTTGTAATTAATTGTAAAGATAAATATACATATATATATTAAGCAATTAAATCACCTCACATGGTTAAGAAATCCAGTACTGTCCTCTGTGAACTAATATATAAATACATTAGAGTTCATATTTAGGAATTAAATAATACTTTCAACATTCCACGTTCTGAGAGTTTTTATGTTCGCTTATACTAAGAATATTGAATTTATAAATATTTATTTTAATTTATTTAATGTACTTTGTTCATTATTTGTTACAAGATTCAAGATGCCATTACAAACAATAGTCATTGCATTATTCCAAAGAATCTGGTAATTCTCCTCAAACTAGTTGGCATATAGAAATATTGTTAATAGTTGTTAAGTCTGTAGGAATTATGGTTGGATATGTTCAACAGTAAATGGTTTGGTCATGCCCTCGGTTGGTTGATGTTAACCATATCTGGAAATCTTTTGTCTATTATAATATATTCAGTGAAAATAAAATAAGTTTTAAAAAGAAAAAAATTGATTAAAGATGTTGCAGATTAATTTGGAAAGAGAAGTAAGGTTTGGATTTTAGAGTTTTAAACTTTTTAATTGTTACCTGTCAGGTTTTGTTTCCAGGTATTGTTGATTGCAATCCGTTTGCCCTTTAATTTTTCAGAATAATTAGAAAATAATGAGACAGTAGATAAAGATTGCACTTGTTTTGAATTAAGCTTCAGACATTATTAGGCATTAGAAAAGTAATAGAAACATGGAGTATAGAGATCCTTAAAGTGGTAAATGTCTTCTTTTTGTATAATGTATGCATGCATATAAGTGAGAAAGGTATTTCAGCACTCTAATGCAAATTTATATTTTACTATAGTCAACTACTTCCTAAAATAAATAGAATGACCTCTCAGTATATATGTTTCAATTATAACCCAGCCTCAAGAGATATTCTAATGGTTTTCACATTTATTCATCACATCGGAATAACAACCATAATTTCTAGCTTTATGCATATATTTTACTTTTAAACAAAGAATATGTCAAAACATAGTCACAATTTTAAATTGTTTAAATCCTCAAATAATATTAAACAAAATGCAAAGCAGATAGCTTTTCTCATTTCAAGTCTCTAAGCATACAGTAGAGCTATAATATATGCTATATTTTATTTTAAGCCTCTCACATACGCTTATTTTAAATATCTCATGTTTTGTTGATAAAATATGTATTGTGTATCGAACTGCAAGTATATAATACTTTTCAGTATACACAAATATATAACAGACACTTTTTATTACTATATATATATTAAGATTATAGTATAAACAAAATTTTAAAAAATGTAGTTATTAATAATAAATTAAGATATCAAATTTAAATATATATTTACTGTGTTTGTGTTTATTGATTTATATTCATCTCAGTTAAATATTCATTTTCTTCAATTTTTTTTCCTTATAAAAGCATCATAAATTGTCTTGTTATCAACATGCTATACTTTCTCTAGATGTTTTGATGTTTTTAAGTCCATATTGACTTTATGCATGATTTTAAATTTTGTAAGTTTTAGCATTAGGCTTTTATTATGCAGAATACTGTTTATCATGTTTGGAAAAACTAATAAAGCAAAAAATAAAATGTATATTGATACACCATATAAGGCAACATCGCTATATGATTAAACAAATATTATTTATTGTTCATAAAGTCAAATTTTTAATTAAAGAAATATTTTTTATTATTATAAATAAATAGATTTCAAAATGATTATGCCAAAAATGATTACTACTTTTTACTTAATGAAGGGAAGTCTAGCATAAATTTTTCACAGATGACCCCCCTCCCCCCACACACACACCCAAACAGTAAAAGAAATTTAGTTTCTATATGTTTATTATTGAACGGAAACCACAATTTACAAATACTTTTAGAACTATAATAAATGGATATCAGAAAATATTGTTTTTTTTTTCAACAGTAGTTTGTAGCGAAAAACAAAATGGTTTATAAAAATACCTTCAAAGATAAAAAAAAAAAAAATCAAAACATTGCTTATCGTAACCGAGAAACAATTGACATTGTATGATGTTCAATCAGGCCACTGGATCTTTCTAAAAGATAAATTCTTAGCGAATCTTATCTGCTCATCTGAGGAATCAAAGTTCATATTAGAGGAATAACTGTTCCTCACAGTATTAGAATTTCTGCTAACACAAAAGAATGCCAACTTTAATTGAAACATTTATAATCTGTTTCAGTTCACCAGGTCATATCAAGATTTGTGTTTTATAAAGATTGGTGGCTATTTTAATTTTAAAGTAAAAAATTAAAAATAACATTAATCAAAAGTAAATAACATTTTGCTGTAAATAAATTATAATGTGTAATTTTTATGTTCAATGTTTTTTTTTAGAACCAGGATTAAAAAACTCTAGAATTAAGATATTGATTTGAATATATATAAAAGTGATAGCTAGTTTCTTATATGCTGCCAGTTATATAAAATGCTAAAGCAATAAGGTTAAATCTTGCTGCAGTTTTATGATTAATGTTGACTCATTGATATCTCATTTTTTATGTGCTGTCACCTACACAGAATACTGAAGCAAGTAGGGTTCAATCCCACTGAGTCATCTGACTAATATTGCCCTCACTGATTGCTTATCCCCAACAGGGTTTAATCTTATTAAAACAGGCAAAACCTCTCCATACAATAGTGCCACTCAGTGCCAGCCAGAGTAATCAGTGGATGCCAGAAGGCTTGTGCATAAAATCCCCATCTAGTGCCTACAAGCCAGAAACTAGTTTGGGGATTTTATGCACAAGCCTTCTGGCATCCATTGATTACTCTGGATGGCACTGAAAGGCACTACTGTATGGAGAGTTTTGCCTGTTTGAATAATAGTTACGTGCAAGCATAAGAAATGGTGATCATGTGATGTTTTAGGGTTTAATCTTGTTAGAGTCATATGGTCTGTACTCATCTATTGTATAACTGCCAAATTTCTGGATTAATCATTATTAAAATTATTTTACCTAAATTTTTTAAAAAAAAAATGGATTGGCAATTAATCAATTATAGTTTTTATTGCAAAACCTTAGCAAAGCACATTTTCCCCCTGTTTTATCAAATAATAATGGGTTCAATACTTTAAGCATATGACTAATAAAGAATGAGTCTGTAACCCCCATGAAATCAAGAAAAAATTTCATAGCTTACATATAACACTTTATTTTTAGTCATGTTTTAACCCTATTTTTGTTGATCTAATTGATGGCATCATTGTATTATTGGAACTGCTTATGACCCTACCAGAAATTCTTATACTCATTTTCTAGAGGTTTTTTTTATCCACCACTGGATGATAACTGTTTTAGCTTGGATAGGAACCCAATTCATGAATACAGTAGATATTAACCTCTATATCACAAATCCTCTGCATTTGTATGTATCTTTTAAAACTAATAGTAAGATTTTACAATTTAAAAATTTGTAATTATAAATTTATTAAACGCACATTGATTATGTGAGTAATATTTACTGAGGCTATAACCTTGATAATATGCGTGTAAAAATGCAATTGTAGGGACCTCTACAGGTGTTTTAACCACAAGCTTACGCTATGGAAGAAAAGAGGGGAATTATTTATTATTGTTACTATTTAATATTTATACTAATAATGTAATAAATTGAAAAGTTGCTAGTCTTTCACATGCGCCTACTGTTGTTTCTTTGACAGCCAATCAGATGTTAGACAGCGGTCTGAAGAGCGATCAGACCTTGACATATGACAGATTTTGATAAGAAAAGGATGATACTAATAATGTAATAAATTTTATAAAACATTCACAGTTATTGATACATGCTAATAACACAAAATTGTTTAACCTTTACATTTCAACACAGGGATATTGGATATTTGGAAATGTTTGTTCAATACATGATTTTTATGATAATTTCACTTTGCATTATGCAAAATCAAGTGGTGTATATTATCAGAAAAATATATCAAGGAATGCAATAAAGCAGAAAAAAATATTGTCATTATATTTTCAAAATAATTTAAAAAGTAAGATTTTAACGTTTTAAAAATTATTGTATTTTTAATCAATTCTAAATTTTAATAGATAAATTTAAAATTATATTTTTATTAAGAGGTTCACTATATTCATTACAAAATGTCCAATAAAATGTTATATAAAACTATTTACCTAAGACAATATATTATTCCAAAACTCAAAAAGCAGACATAGATATCTTTTATTTTTCCTTGCTGAATAAATGTAAAATAAGAGTTCAGGTTGTAAATAACTCAGATACAATACATGTGAAGCGAAACAGGAAGAAAAAAAAGATTAGTATAGGGTAGAATAATAATGTTATTTTTATTGTCTGACTTACTTTTCACTTTGTGAAAAAGATTTCATTGTTAGGTAGAATCCATTACAGGAAGAAAAAAAGATTAGTATAGGGTAGAATAATAATGTTATTTTTATTGTCTGACTTACTTTTCACTTTGTGAAAAAGATTTCATTGTTAGGTAGAATCCATTAAAAATATAAAATCAAGAGATTATTAAAACATGATTGTTTGCAAATGCCATCTAGTAAAAGAATAATGAATATGTAAATAAAAATGTAGATAAAACATACACATTAGACTATTTATGACTCATCCTCCTCTGATTACAGAATCAAAGCATCGACATAAAAAGATGTTGATGTAGCTGGCACATAATCAACACTTCTGAAAAAAACTGAGGTGGAGTTTGAAGAGTTATATTGATTATTTCAATTACAATTGATAATTAATAAAGTAGTCTCTCTGAGCACTTTTGTTGTGTGCTCAGTCATCATTTCACAGTTAAAAAACTTTCATGCTTTTGTTTTTAGGCAGAGAATACAACTTTTTTTATGAATATTTTAGAATTACTAAAGGCATAGCTTGAAAAACCAGACATTGATCAATATTAGAAGTTGTATTTTTAACTGTGTAAAAACTCCATATGGCACATATTATATTATGAACATCTACAGACTCGTCATTTGAATTCTCATTCGTTATATCTATCTGCACATATTCACTACTTGAAACATTGTTTTATTGTTTTGAGTGATCATGTTATTTCATGCTATTCTGATTGGCAAATATCTTAATAGTTTCAACTATCATCTCTCTATGCATTTGATATGCAGTTCTAAAATTTACATTGCATGGTCATAAAATTTAATGACAATTTTTACTTTTAATATTTGGCTTTTTTTATATATTATTATTATTAAAATGTAGATAAGAAAATATATGAAAAAATCATAACTTCTGAAACCTAAAGTTGTGTTTGTTTCTGGTCAAAACTACAGATATCTCCTAATCTATATATATATGGTCTACAAGAGAAGCCTATTATAATAACAAAAATTATGCTATTTTATGATATAAATTTAGCCAGCCCTTATCTTTTCTTGTAGTTATTGATATCACAAATGATTTTTTAAATATATTTTTGTATGAAATAATAATTGAAAAAACTAAATAAATACTTACAAGTGATTGAAAATTTAAGCCAGCAATAAAAACCCATTTCGATCTGACCAAGGAAAAAAGACTGAGACAATTGTTGCTCTTATTGACGAAGATAGCTTGTTAATTTTTTTGTTTTTAAGAACCATAACTACTGCTATGTCTTGAGAAATCAGTAATAGGAAATTAAAAGAAAGCTTGATCTCACATGAAAAAACACTGTCAGTACTTAAATTGGTGAATCTAATATTCTCTGCTATCCATTTCTTGGTAAACATTATTCAATAAGAACAGCAAAAGTGAGACAAAAATAACCTATTGGAAAACATCATAAAATTGTTAATTTTTAGTATAGAAAAATGAAAATTACATTTTCTGTAAGTAAAATGAAAGATCACTCCAATGACATAATTTGCATATCTGTGTAGTGTGTTCAGTTTTGACAGTCAAAGCCAACAAATGCTAATTTCAAGAAAAAAATGCAAGCTGTGTGATGAGCCCACAGTAATGGCTAAAATAATTAATAATTATTAAAACTGAAGTTTTTTGCAAAGTGATATCAGTACTTTCTTAAATTAGTGCTATGATAAATTAGATGTTAAGTATTGAAAAATGTAGTGTTTTATAGGTATCAAAATTATCCAAAATGATTGTTGATAATTACTAAACCAATAACAATAAATTATAAAAATAATTGTAAAGACTTGGATCCAACTTTTGAATCTAATGGATCTTTTAAAATTCAAATGAAATAGGTAGAATATATCCAAACCCTGTAGTGTTATTGGATAAATCATCAGAAATGAAAAGTTATTCTTGAACAAAAACAAAATTTTCCTATTTAATATCTTGATATTACCAAAGTTCCATTTTGCCTCTGAAATTTGCAACAGTGATAATAAAAACCTTATTAATGGCTACAAAAAATTTGCAATAGATTTCAAAAACTGATTGGTATCAACTAAAACATTAATAATATTTCTTTGAAACTGTAAAAGGCCTGAAACTTTTCTTTAATACATTTCATGAAAGGATATTAACAGACCATCAACACAGATATTAAGAATTGTGATCATAATCTTAGAAAAGTCAATAATTGTGAAAATTTAAAACCATGTATTTATACTTTGTCACAAAATACTATGTATAAATTAAGAAATATATATATAATTTTCATATAAATATTGATATAAAATCAATTTCTAAAAGGATTTTATTAAATTGACTACCAATAAACTTTATTAAAGAATTCATTCTATATAATGTAAGCATTATTTTAAATGCTTTAGCTTTTTGTAATGTTATAAATAAATAGAAAATAAAAATAAATGTTGATTTGATGTTCACATTTTGTCACTTTTAATAATGTACATGCTGAACTAGATTCATCTGTCATTCTATTTCTCAGCCTGTCTTTAATTAAATTCATTTCTGAAAACAATGATTCACATGCATATGAAGAGGAGAAATTTGATAATATAGTGGTCACTAAATATTTTAAACAATTAAATGTTTCAGGAATAGCATTCCAGGCAAGCTATGCCCAATAATCCATCATTTACCATTAATTCTAACTCATTCCTCAAATCAACAAATTTCTGTTTCCATGTAGAACTGGATTGATAATCGACTGATTGCATTTCCATATTTTCCAAATTAACCCACTCAAAAATTTCGAACTTGAGACTATCCATTGTTATTATGTCTGGGTATAAAATAAATTTTGATGTTTCTGAAAATTTTCCGAACTGTGTAAATATTAAAGAAAATTTCAATTATCGATTGAATAATATCACAAAACTCTTGTGTCAATTTTGCTTGATCTGGCTTCTCATGAAATTCTAAATCAGTCAAGAACTTATTTATATTTGGAAAATATGTGAAGGTGTAAGAAATAAAATAACATCGTTGTAGTTTCACATTAGATGTGAACACATATCAGTAAAAAATATTAATTTCAAAAGCAAATAAACATCAATTAATTCATTATATTTTTCAATGATTTTCTCATTACATAAAAAATGGTCTAATTTCATCTAAATACTCAATGAATCTTTGAAGAACTTTTCCTCAACTTAACCATTAGACATTGTTGTACATAAGTAAACCATTGTATTCTGAGTTGACCTCACTCAAATTTTAAAAATTTCATTTATTTAGAGCTTGTGTAGATATAAAATTGACTTAGTCACAAGGTTCATAACATTATCCAGTGGCTTAATGTTGGCCTTTTTGCATAAAACTTGCTGATGTACAATGCAATGAAAACCCAAAATTGAATGTCCAATATGGTTGGTAAATAAACTGAGACCATTTTCTTTTCCACTCATACTTTGTACACCATCTATACTTATTGTTGCAATTTTGGCAACATCTATTTCTTTTTCAGCAACTATATTTGAAACTTCATTTGCAAATATCTATTCTTTTTTGTTGTTGTTACTAATGAGGTTAAACTGATCTATTCTTCTTTGATATAACCAAACAAGCTGATTCATTTATGTTTGTATTTTTATCAAGGCAGAGAGAAATTAAACTAGAAGATTTTATATCTCTTTTTTATTGGTAAGTTACTTTGTTAGCCATTTGCAGGATTCTTTCTTTAATTGTATTTCTAGCCAATGGTAAATCTTTTATTCTTTGAATAATTTTTGCTTTGTTTTCAAAATCTTCTAAAAGAACTGGTGCACATTTCATCCAAGATTCTTTCATACATTCTCCATAATTAAAAGGTTTCCCATGTTTGACAATTACATTTGAATTAAAAAAACTAGCAACAATTATATTTGAATGATTTTTGATAAATTTCATTATAGATGTTGATTGAATATTTATATTTTTAAATGCTTGATCAATATATTATTTTTGTTCACTTTTACTTTTTCACAGAGCAATTTATGATTGGTCTCATAATGCAGGTTCACTGATGACATTTTCAATACAACTATTCTGGAACATAAAACACATACTACTTTGGGGTCTTTGTTAATCATTCCATGATCATCAGTCCACCAACTTTGAAATTCTCTACTGCTTGACAATTTTTGTTTTTTATTTTTACTAGTCATATAAATATAATGATAACAAATTTATTTAAAAGTAAATTTAAATGAACTTTAATAATTTTATAAATCAAAGATTTATTATGTGTTAACATATATTATTATCCTTAAATTTCACTTTTACAGCAAAACAAAAAGTCGTTTGATGGCATTGATTACGCATTTCGCATTTCATTCCTTAGTTCGTGATTGTGATTACCTGAAAAAAATGAATGATGTCAACATGTTTAGATTAAAAAAGACTTGGACAGATTACCATTTTATTATTTTTACTTTAGATTTGAAAAAATTTACTTCAAATAGTTATAAAATATTTTACTGAGTTTACTTTGTAGTTTTATTGGAATCATTTGACAGGTTTATAGAATATAATACCACAGTATACCGGTACCACTATATTTGACTTAAAATATTATTCTAGCATACATATGTATAATTTTTTTTCCAAATTTTGTAATTTATTCCTTTTAATCAGAGTTCATTTGTAAATCAAACTAAATTATAATATTATATTTATTTATTTTACTGTTAGTTTACAGTAAATTTTTATTGGTACAGATTTTAGCAACAACAAAAAAATATTGAATAATTTAAAGCATAGAAAATTATGTTATGTAAATAGTTTGCATGCCAGTAAAAAATTTGAATGTGCCATCTCTGACACCTATAGGTTCGCCATCACTGTTCTAGAACATCCATTAAGTCACTTATCCTTTATATCCATGGAACTTCTGTTTTGAAGTGTAGAGTTGTTGGATCCATTTATTAAGAGTCAACCTGATGTTTTATGGCACAGGTATGAAGTGCTAAGTCAATTTATCCCAGTTCTGGCAGTTATAGCTCTATGAGCAACGACTTTCTTTCCCTGATGTCACTTTTGCACTTAGCAATGCATAGTTGTTTGCATAGATGTTTTTATAATTTTATTAAGATATCTTGAATGAATTAAGAGCAACGTTTTTTTTATACTATTATAAATCTTTAATTCTAGATGATTTGATCTATGATTTAGAATTAACAACACTTTGGAAATTTGAATAATCTGAATTTACTTGTGAAGATTTCACTTTCGAATTCCCCAGTTGGCTAGTTTTAACTCTATATGCTTTTCTTACTTTATCAAATATTCAAGTATTTGTTTTTATGACTATTTCAGTTCAATAGTGGCTGGTATTTCTATTCAAATTGCAAATTGAAATTCTTTGTTTAAATTGACTCGGGTTATTTAGCCGATGAGAAGGTTCATCTTGATTCAGAGAAGAGGCTTGTTACTTTTCTTTTGTTTTCAGATTCATAATGTTCTGTCTAAGATAATTTTAGATGACTTTTTTATTATTAAGTTCATGATTTTGATTCAGATCCATTGTTTACGTCATTAATAATGATCATTATATATAATATATATAAGTAACAATAATATATATATATTTCTTTCCTTTAAAATAATCTTTCAGTTCTTGATTGTATTTACTTTATTCTATCATATTTTTCTCATATTGTTGTAATGTGTCAGAGTTATATCACAAGTAACAAAATAATTTTAATATAGGTTAGTTGTTGTGTATGCTTTTATAATTTAATTCAAATACATATTTATCGTATGATTAAGTTGGAGTTTAAATGGATATATAACACTTAATAGTTTATCAATTATAGTGTTTCATTTTTATTAGTGTAGTGTTTACTAAAGAATGATAATATATTGGATCTTGGATTAGAATTAGGTCAAAAGGTGTGTAAATGATATTGGAAGGATGTAAGGGCATACCTTACAATATATATATATATATTAATTTTGTAACTAATTTACGAGCTGTATGTAATAGATTCTAATATTTCATAATATTAACATGCAGTAGATTGGAAGATTTTGCAATCGTTAATGGATGTAAAGTGATTAATGGAAGACCTTCAGGCTGTCATTCCAAGATACTTTAGATTGGCTTGTATAAGATCATTTAGGTATAAAAATATGATGACTGCTCTTATCTTGCAAGAACTCTTATTTTGTTCTTTGATTTGACAGTATTCTTCATACTTGACAAAACACCATTGATGTACTAAAGCAATATTAGAGTGCATATGTGTAGGGTGTGATTTCCTTCTGATTAAAAAAATATATTAGCTTTAGATTACAATCATAAGGAAGGTTTTTAGGATCATTTATAACTTATTTCAATAATTATGAAGCTGAATTAGTTAACACTGAAATTCATAGTATACTTCAGTAGTATTTAAATATTTACATAATTAAATTAGCATTGGGTATGAAATTCAAATAGTATTTAGTCATTGTTTATAGTTTATAAAATACTCCTGGATCTAAAAAGTAAGTTTATAAAATTAATTCATTTATTTATTAATTATTTCTGATATAATTCTCAATGACAGAATAATGTGTCAGTTAAAGGTACTAGTACCAGTATTTTGCCTATAGCTGACTTCTGTTTTGAAAAAAAGAAATCCAAACAATATTGTGAGTTTCACGAATGCAGTAAAATACAGAAAGTGAAATGGCATTAATGATGTGCAACATGCATTAATATTACAAGTAAAATGTTTCAGTAGTCCAAAATTATTGATTTCACAGGTTTTTTCATATTTGTGAATTTTTCCATTTTCAAGAATATATTTTTTACCTCCTCATTGTCAAAGTAAACTCTACTAAAATAGGAAAAAACTCCAGGAAGTTAACTGTAATTAGGATTATTAATTTATAAATATTAATTGAATTTTTTTTTTGTACACTACTTTTATTTAACTATTTTTTAATCTGTTTAGATAAATTCTTGTAATTTGAATTTCACTCCCCAGAATCCAATTTATTTGAAATTTTGCTTACATATTATACTGTAGTCAATGGAGCTCCAGCCATGCCAGATATTACAAGCTTATTAAAACTAATAAATTTGGAATGGGGCAATGAAAATTA
Organism: Epiperipatus broadwayi; assembly: GCA_028023455.1. NCBI lineage: Eukaryota > Metazoa > Onychophora > Udeonychophora > Euonychophora > Peripatidae > Epiperipatus > Epiperipatus broadwayi. The sequence continues at coordinate 3,685,816 of JAQFVV010012444.1, read as the reverse complement.
TTTTTTCTTATGTTTTTTTTTATAATAACAATTATTAACTTATTTAAAAATTTTACATTCCTTAAGAGATAATATGAAAATTCTAAAATACTTTTTTTAAAATAATTTGTTAAGGTAGTTATAAAAAAGAAGAGAAAAAGCATAATAAAATATTCCCCCCCACCCTCTTTAGTAATTTCATTTATGTACTAGTTTTTAATTAAAAAAAGAATAAATAAAAAAGTAAAATTTTATATAATGTTTTTCAGTTTTTTAAAAGAAAAGAATAAAAAAAATAAGGTTTTAATATTTTTGTTAAGGAATACTCTTTTAATTAATTAAAATTGTATTTTTTTATCTCTTAAAAAAATAATTCTCTGGATGGCACAAAGATAAACCTATCTTAAATTCACTGCACTTTATTTAATTTTTTTTTTTCAGATTAAAAATTAGTTTGTAGTTAGTCTGTACACTCATGATACCATATGGCCAGAGCATTGATGATGATCAGTATGTATCAGAATCCTAGCACTTTTTTTATTATAATAGATATTTTAGCACTTAAATGTGTGCATTCAGGTGATTGTGTTATATTATGCCGTAAGTTTGGCAGTGGCTAGAAGATAATTAGCCTGTTTATAATGTATCATTTTTGGATTCAGTCACCATGGATGACTGTTATTTAATGCTAGTGATGTAACTTATTATAACTACTTATTTTTATTAAATGCTGATTTTCTCATGCTCCTTTTATATTTATTGATTTTTATATTTGTTGATAACCATTCATTGACAATGTTAATTGAGAATATGATATTTGGGGATGATGTTTTTTCATCTCCCATAACCTCATATCACCTCTTTTTGTGTACCATTACAAATGGTGACCCAAATGTCTTTTCCTATGATGATCAAGTTCTGGTGGTCACTATTACAAAATCATCACACAACTTGGATCTCATACATCAGTATACTCGAGGAAGAAAAATCTGTATTTTATGCAAAATTAATAGAAAAAAAAAAGAAATACACTTGGGTCTCATTTTATGTGGTAGATAGGTTCCACAGAAAACCTGCATTAAAAAAAATCACATAAAAATAGACTTAACTTACCTTGAAAAATGGGGGGATAGGGTTTGTAATTTTTAGAATTCGCATAAAAGCAAAGCAACAAGGAAAAATTACTTTAAAATTCGCATTAAAAAAATAAGGAAATAAAATATGACTAATAAAAAATATCAAATATTTGAAAAAAATTGATACAAGACAAACTTTTTTTATTAACTACAATATTTAATTTGACATTTTTTCATAGTATTTTAATCATTATCGCTATTTTCGAATGTGCAGTTTGTTTGTAAACTGGTAAGAAATCAGATTCGTCAATGTGATGTAGCTTCTTCATAAACGAAGTCAAGAATCTCTCAGCAATTATGCCCAGAGAAACTTGTTAGCCACTTTATTTTCCATTTCCCACTCTAATTTTTACCATATTCTTCTCCATCCCATTTACACAACTAGTGCCAATTTTAGTGTTGTGCTGTGTTAATGGTTTTCTGTTGACAACTGATTTTTACTACTGAAATAAATTTTAAATGTTCACATTTTGTTTCTATATTTAAAAAAATGAGGTTCGCAATCAAAGCAAAAAGATTATACATTATCATTAAAAATATTTTCAGTTTATAAAATCTTCGTTATTTATTTTAAAAATTGACATTATTTATTTCTGTTATTCCTAACAAAGTACATTTTAAAATTTTTGAATATTTATTGCGATATTTTTATATGTAAGTATAAATCTATTATTATTATTTACTCATTAGTATAAGTAGGTTATTTATTCTAAATACATTATAGCTTCAGGCCATATTCATGTTACCTGCTAATATAATGTTATATTTTTGAAAAAAAAAAAAAAAAGTATTTCAAGTCAAAATAAGTTATTAATAATTTAAATTTTTTGATATCTAATAAATATAGTGAAATATGAAAAATATTAAGAAGAAACATGAATCGCATAACTTCAAAATCGCATTAAAATAATCTGCATAAAACGAGACCCAGGTGTACTGTGAAATATGTGACAAGACTATAGATAATGATTTTTTGATTAAATTATAGTTGTTTATAAATTATAGAAATAGTGATGTTAATGTATATTTAAAAAGTTTATACCCCTGGGTCTCATTTTACGCAATAGATAGGTTCCTCAGAAAACAAGCGCAAACGAAATCGCGCAAAAATAGACGTAATTTAATTTGAAAAAGGGGGGATGCAGCCTGTGATTTTTCAAAATTCGCATAAAAGCAAAGCACCAACGTAAAATTACTTTAAAATTCGTGCAAAAAAAAAAATAAGGAAATAAAATATGACTAATAAAAAATTCAAATTTGAAAAAAATTGATACAAGACAAACTTTTTTTAACTATAATATTTAATTTTATTCAAAATAATATATTTTTATGCATAATTTACAGTACAGTAATTTACATTTTTTTATACACATTTTAATTATTATTGCTATTTGCCGAAAAACATGTTCGTTTGTAAACTGGTAAAAAATCAAATTTTTCACAAGAGGAAATACAACTAACACCAACTTCACACTCATGTTGTATCAATGGTTTTCTGGTGACAACGTAATTAGTAATTAATCTTTGAGACGATGATTTTATTAATTGTTTATGAAGCTCGCGATATCCAGACATACAACCAGCACATTAATGATTAGTGTCATTAATAAGAAAATAATAATTGATTACATTCTTTTTTAAAAAGCAAAAACAGAATGTGATTTAAAACGTAAAATTAACACGCACAATGTTTGAACAAATTTACATTATAATCTTGTAAAATTTAATGTGTGTATACATAAAATGTGAAAATCATGATTTTAATTTCATTATTGCATAAAATCTTACTATTATAAAGCACTGAAAATATTGAAATTACTAAGATGAAAGTCGAATTCCAATAATGTGCTATTACTTTCAATATAATGTAAGTGCCCAAAATTTATTATTTAAAGTAATAGCGCATTATCGGAGGTCGACTTCCGGTGAAACATGAATCGCGTAACTTCAAAATCGTGTTAAATAAGTCCGCGTAAAAAGAGACCCAGGTGTATTTAAAAGAAAACAAATAAAGTAGAATTTTGGATATTGAATTGAGCTTTTGGCTGTTGGAGTTTATTTAATTGTACTTGTTTCTGGTGATAGATGGAGGGTTCAATCATTGCCTTCATGATGCAGTGTTTTCATGTATCATGAACCCTAGCCTTTAAGTCTCAAAAAAAAAGGGATCAAGGCATTGTTTTAAAGTTTAATATATACCAGCTTCTAAGACTCAAAGAAGTAAAGACCTTGCAAATATGTGTGTGTTATTTTTTATTTTGGGTTATAAGTAGCTTGTGATGTTTAAATTGAGATAGCCCTTCTGGTGTTTATGCTACATTGTGTAGTTATGGTCTGGTAGAAGTGTTCTGTATCTATCTCAGAATTGCAGGTTACTTTTCATTCTTTTGCTGTCAGATGCTAATGAAATCTCTGGAAAAAGGTTTATGTAAATGGCTTGTTATATGAATTTTGTTTTGTGGATGCACTTAATAATAATAATAATAATAATAATAATAATAATAATAATAATAATAATAATAATAATAATAATAATAATAATAATAATAATAATAATAATAATAATAATAATAATAATAATAATCACACATGCGAGAGCAGAATAGAAATGGAGAATAAAGCAAGAGAAATAAATTAGAGTAGATAAGTTAAGTCAAATATTGAGATAGGCAGGTTTAAACAAAAATAAATTAATTGATGGGAGGTGATGTGTGGCTTATTTTATGGAAAAAATATTTTGAAAGTTTACATTATGCTTTGAAGATTAATTAAAAGTAATCAAATAATAGATTATATTTGTTTTGATAAAGTAATTCACTACAATTATTCTGTGAGATTAAAATAATTTTAATATAAATATTTATGTTGACAGGGCAAAATTGAGACAAAAGGAAGAAGAATGTGGTCAAGAAAAAGATCAGCAATCAACTGGAGAAACCCAGATAATAGAGGAAATGACTATGTCAGCCCAGTTATTTCAAATCTTTAAGGAAATGAAGTGTATTCAACAAAGAGAAGAGGAAAATAGAAAGAGATTAAAAGAGAGTCATGTGCTGCTAAAGGAAGTAGAAAAGAATAATGAGAAAAGAGAAGAAATGCTGCTAAGGAAAATAGAAGTTATCAATCAAAAAATGGTGATTAAAATGAAGGAAATTGATCAGAAAAGAGTAATAGTCAAGGAAAAAATAAACTATCCAGAATATTACCTGAATAATGGAGGAAGAAGAAGGAAGACAAGAAAATAGTGATTTAATGGGTCATATACTGGGTCTGATTTGAGAGGAAAAATAAAAGGATAGATCAAATAGTGGAGAGGATAAACTATTGGAATTTACAAGTGAATGAAAAAGTACTAAAACAAGTGCAGATTCAATTATCAAAATATTAAACAGGAAACTGAATATGGGAAAAGGAATGGAGATGTAGTCAGAATTGTTCAACAAGGAACTAACACAGAGATGAAAAAAATTAAAGGATCCCAGTCAGAAATCATGAGTTGAACATGAAGAGTTAAAAAAAATTCAAGTTAAAAGGAATTAGAATTGGTAAATGGATTTTAGATGATGTCAAATTCCATTGAAGGACATGAAATGGAAATTGAAACCATCATAAAAGAAGCCAGGTTGAACCTTGTTTCTTATAATGATGTGCATAGTTTATTCTACCACTTGCTGAGATAAGAATGTTTAGGGAACAGGCTGGAAAATACCTGTCAAACATGTATGCAGCTTATAAAGTATTTTAGTTTAAACATGATGCCAGAGGAAAGTAAGATGGTGATAGCATGGAATCACTTACAGGGAGCATCTCAGGCATGATTAGATTCTTTGATTACCAAGCCTAGTACTTTGCAAAATTACAAAGAGATCTTATTTGCCAGCTGTTGAACTGAAGAATATCAAGAGAATATTATGTACCAAGTCTTACAGGAAAGGTATAAACTTGGAGAAATATATAGCACTTTTTTCAGAAGGCAATTGACTAGATTGAGAGCCTTAATGGCCCATTCTCTGATTGACAGCCAGATCATAAGAAATTTGCTTCTTAAGATTGAACAGATGTTCATTGATACTGTTCACTGATTCATTGAGCAGATGGCCCGAGTTGCTCAGTGTACTTGATCTAAACAGTCAACCAGAAGAATATTTTAATTGTGAAGAAGGAAGTTATCATCAATAGAAAAAACCCATAAATATAAGCAGAAGTGAAGCACACATTGTGTATGGATGGGAATAGCATTTACAGATTCTATCTATATTCAAAAAATAGAAAAAAAGAGGAAAAATACAGATAATATAGGGAAAACAAGAATAGTGAAGCATTCACGAAATTACTCCAGCCTCAACAGATCAAATCAAACTCGAGAAAGAAGCAAAGCTGAAAAATGAAAGGATCAAAATCAAGTTCAGCACATGGAAGTAAACAATAATTATGAAGATTGCAGAGGATATTCTAAATCACTGAAGATGAGAACATCATCTCTATTGAAAAACTGGGACAGAGTAAAAGGTGACACAGAATAACAATGAGGTTGGCCTATTACTTTATAGACCCTAGATTGGTTTTGAGATAAATGAGTTTAGACATGATGAATTATCTTAATACATACACCATTTGGTAAATTGAAAAGAGATTTAAATCCTAAATGTGACCTCCCAAAATTGTCAAAATAATTTTAGCTTGCTATAAAAAATGCAAGAATAATTAATCACTAAGATGTGATCTGTAAATCATGAAACAATAAGTGTCTAAAGACCATGAATCCAGTCAAGAGCTAATAATAATGATTAAATGAAATGTAGCATCTTAAGGAAAAGAACTTCAGTGTATATTAAGGAGGCTGAGATAGGCTAATATACTCTGTCTATTCCCTCTAAATAAAGAAATAAATTGACTAAAAATAAATATAAAAACAAACTTTTAGTGATGTAAAAAAATGTAACAAACCAGTTGTCTGGGTATCAATCTTGGTAATCATCTGTGAGAGGAGTGTAAATAGTATCATAATGCCTTTCTCAAGTATATGTCTGAATGGTATTGGGTAATCATATGTACATTTTTTTTATATATTCATGTATTATAGTTATATATGGAGTGATGGTGACCCTTCTCTTAGATAGACTTCAATTAAGATTGCCTTGGGCTATTTGTCTACCAGTTGAATATTCCTGGTATTACTTGTTAAGTGAGCTGCACCTGTGATAGAAGATCCAGGGTGTAACAGTAATCTTTGTTTTTTGCGAAATAGTATTAAATGTACATGTTAGTATTATAGCACTGATTTTCAGTTCTTATGCATCACAGATTGTAGGAATGTATTATGGCATAGTTGTGTATGCAATTAACCAGTGCTCCTGTGGTGATACAGTACTAGCTATAAAGTTACCATTAAGAATGTAAAATTTAAAATAATGAGAAATGAAATATTCATCTCCATTTCATTATCTCATCATTTTAAGGGAGAGTATTGTAATGCTGTAAACAATGGCCATCTCTGGCCATGCCAGACATTATAAGCTTATTAAAACAAACATTTAAAATGAAGAAATGTGAAGAATTATTTTCTTTATGCTTTTTTATAATAACAATTATTAACTTATTTACAATTTTACATTCTTAAAGTGATAATATTAAAGTTCCAAAATATTTTTTTAAAGAATAAGAGCATAAGTATTTATAGTTTGTTAAGACTAGTTGTAAAAAAAAGGAAAAAGCATAATAAAAGAATAAAGTAAATATTTTTCTCTCTCTTTCTTCAGTAGTTTCATTTATCTATTTTAATTTAAAAAAATAATAATAGTAAGAGAGATAAATAAGTAAAATTTTAAATAATGTTTATCAGTTTAAAAGAAAAAAAACGTTTTTAACATTTTTGTTAAGAATTACTGTTTTTAATCAATTAAAGTTGCTGTTTTTCTTTTCTCTTTTATCTCTAAAAAAAAAAGATAATTCTATAGATGACACAAAGATAAAAGTACTTTTAAAATCCATTCACTGCACTTTTTTTTTTTTTTCAGATTAGAAATTAACTTATAGTTAGCCTCATGGATGATGATCAGCACATATCAGAATCCTAACATTTTTTACTACGACAAATACTTTATCACTTAAGCATGAGCATCCGGTTAATTTTTTTTTTGCCATAACTTTGACATTGGCTAGAAAATAATTAAGCCACTTTTATAATGTATCTCTTTTGGATGTGTCACACGGGTGACTTGACTATGCTGGTGATGTAGTTTATTAGTATAACTATTTTTTTTTTTTATTATCAAATGCTGATTTTCTTATACTCCTTTTATATTTATTTATTTTTATATTTGTTGATGATTATTCATTTGCAATGCTAATTGAGATTGTGATATTTGGAGATGATGTTTTACCATCTCCCCTTCCTTGCCATCACCCAATGCCACTCTTTTTAATGTATTATTACAATATAAATTCCCAAGGACAATACATTTTTTTTAAAGTTTCAAAAATATTTTAAGCTAAAAATTAATGAGAAATTTTATTTCTATATGTAACATTGATGTTAACAGTGTATAGCAGCATTCCTTCTAATGTAAAATTGAAAGGTTCAATAAAAATATATTTAGTTTCATTCAATATTTTCAAAATATAATTCAAATATACTAAATTGGCAGTTATCAATTTACTGAGCAACCTTAGTCTTCCAAATATTTTAAATTAATAACACTATGACCAATAAAGAAATTATTAAAATGTGTATAGACTATTATTTATTAATATATTATTATTGGTAACAAAAATGAAAACGATTCACATAAATATATTAAAAGGTAAGTTAAAAAATTATTTTTTTCAGCTTTCATAGTATTCTTGATATTTCACAACCAAAATAAAAACATGTGTTCATGTTTAGAAATAGTCTATGAATATTTGGAACAAGAACGATCTTCGCTTTTATTTTTGGTTGCTTAATGTCAAGAATTTTGTGAACACTGAAGAAAATGTATTTTTTACTTTTTTGTGTATTTTTACTATTAGAAGTAAAATAGTTTAATTTTTATCTTTTTCAAATATTTCAAAATAACTATCATTATAAAATAATTTCATTTTAAAAAGTAATTTGTATTTTGTTTATAGTTTAGAGCATTAGACTTGTAGCTGGTCCAAAATTACCAAACTCTCATTATTTATACTTGAACTGCTTTTTTTTTTTTTTTTTTTTTACAAAACTGTTATTCTTGTCCTTATAGAACTTTTTTTCTAGAGCTGCTGTTAAAAGTCTCTATTCTGCCTTTGATCACAGTTGTACATTCATATTAAAGGAATAATAATAGACTGAAATACAATCCTACCCCATGCTGTGAATAATCTTGGATCATAGCGTAACATATTTTTCTCTTTTGTTTAAGATTATATTAAAATAAGTTTTAGGAATAACCTTTTTTGAAAACCTGCTGCTGCTATGTTGTTATGGAAACATTTTATGTATAACTTCTCTAATACGAGCATATTCTATTGGTGAATATTGTGCCCTGTTGAAGAAAAAATATCTATGCATGTTATGTGTATTATTTATATTGAACCATACTAAACTTGTGGATACTCTGCTCAATATTACTTTGAAAAATATTCGTACACTAAAATCTATTCCTTTGCTGTGGTTTTCTATTCTTTAATATATTTCTCCATTAGATACCAGAAGAGAAATTGTTTCTCAGAGTTGATTTGCTAATAACCTGAAATATAGTTTTGCTACATAAGTTTCCTCTTAAATGAATATCATCTTTCTTGATGTTCAGTATCAAGAGTGCCCTTACGTTACTGAAGAATTATATTATAAAGTTCCAAACAAATTTCTTTTTCTAGATCCAGTACCAGAGTCAACTAATTTTGTCTTTCTAGTCATTACTAGAATCTCATGAACAGATCCAGGATAATATACAATGCTGCAATCATTAAGCCCTGTTATCACTTAGTGCAATGATTAAAGTATCAAACTCTGAATGTAAGATCCTCTGATTGGTTCCAGTTCTGACACTTCCACATTCAAACTTCTTATGAACTCCTGGGCCATTTGATTTTTTTATTTATAATGAAATTTAACAACTATTGACCTTTATAGATGTATACAAACCATGAACCATGAAATACATATGCCTACAATAGGTGAATTGAAGAATTTAATAAATCTACTATTGATTATATTTTCTGGATGAAATCTCTACAGATTCCTATATAATATTTCATTAATAGTTAAGCTGTTAAAAAAAAAATCCAATGCTAAATAAATAAATAATAAGAATGAAAGTCAAAAATAATGTATTTTTCATTTTATTAAACTTGATTTTGTGATTTTATAGAGAATTTTAAGTCAGTTTTTAAAGCTGGAATTGAGGCATGAAAAGTCCAACTTCTTGAGCTCACTGATTGTTATGTGTTACTTTTATCTCTAGTTTAATGCATTATTTTATACAAGTAATTAAAATCTAGACTATGAATGAAGTAAGTTTAATGTGAGATAATTTCAATTGATGAAAACAAAAATTGTTTCAATGACAACTTAATGTTTTTCCAGGAATTTTTCATGCTTTTGTTAAGGGAGATTTAATAATGATTTATATACAGATTATATAAGCACTATTTATATATTGCCATAAAAAAGGTTGTAAAGTTTATTCCATACATGATGTTATTTGATATTTATTTTACTTTTTATGCAGAAGTTAATAACTGATTGGATGACTGTTATCTTTGTGATTAAACTAATGCTTACTTTGGTAGTAAATAGTGCAAATCAGTTTTTCATGCTTTGTAAAAATTGATTGTAGGTTATTTTTGTGAAGAGGCCTTACTAGATTTGACCATGACTAAAAGATTGAATATCATATATCTACATACACACATATATATGAAACAATTTATCACAGTTTTACTATAACTTTTTATGCAAATATTTAGTATCATCATTATATTTCATCATGTGCTTTGCATGATTTAGAACAGTAGGAGAGGGGCAGATTCTAGAGCTCAAATTCCATGAGTCTCTGCTCATTTTTGTCATTTATGATATTGAAACTTCATATAAATTTCTGAATAACAAAGCACTTGATTACATGTAATTGATTAGGATACTAGATGGAAAAACAGATGTTTACAATTCTTTTGATCTATTTTATTTTTATTTAACAGAATGTTATTTGATGACATGATATAAAATGGCTTCACCTTTGATGAGATCAGCAGCTTCCATTTGTAGATCATATGCCTAGAGACTTTATTACTTATGATAGGTTATTTCCTAACCTTTTTTTTACTTATGATAGGTTATTTCCTAACCTTTGCAATATATATATATGACGTGTATGCGTCAAATAAATGAGACTTTAGACAGATTTGAGTAAGTTAAATTATTAGTTTAATTTTCAGCAAATTACAATATATACATTACTGTTACATACGTCGGCAGAAGCACTCCTTTAAAGTTGGGTATCATAGATCTGCCCGTTAGGGCCACTGTAGTCTAACTTTTCTACTAATGCTCACCGATTCTCCCTCTACATCCCACTTATATACCCGACTTCTGGAGTCCTAACAATATTCCATAAATACCTTTTCTTATATGGTCATTTAGCTGAACCCTTTGCTAGTTCTTATGGGTTTTGATTTATCCCCATTTTTACCTTATAAGGCGAGGCATTTTGGAATACATTTTACTTAACCTTAAACCCATATATGGTTATTTTTACATGACAATTTACATTAATAATTCCAATACTTTTTATACACTTATATTATTTATGAATCTTTAATTTTACACTATTATTTACATAAAGAATTTCAACAATCTTAAATCACCTTGTCCAGGACACTACAATATATATCACTGATTAGCCCCAAAAAGTATCATCTAGTGGTCTATTGTACTATTTAAAGCACTATAGTTTCTGTCATAGTATTTGTAATATACATGTAAATATGCATTTTTCTCAGATTAACTTTTTTTTTTTCATTCCCTCTGAATAGAATCACACATTTCTCATTTAAATATCAAAAGAACAACATTAACATATGGAGAAGGGAATTGATGTTTATTTCCAGGATCACCCGATGGTATCTCTGTTTCAGTATAAAATATTGTATAGTAACAAACACTTGATGGTTTTATCTCTGCATTAATATAGGAATCTAAATATTTATTCATTTACATGCTTGAGCATTTTTTGATATTTTTAAGAGAATGTCTAAAAATTTGAAAGGTTTTAAGATTTTCAATCCCTTATAATATTAATAGACAGTATAAATTACCATCAGGTGATCCTTAATTGTAAATTCTAGCTTTAAAGAAAACAGATATCTGTTGTGAAGTGCATACATCCAGAATAGTCAAGCATACTGAATGGACTGAAAATCTTTCACGAGCTATCATAACAATAATATTTGTAATCATTTAAAATAGTTTCATAATTTCTAAACAACATTTATATACCATGTTGCCCACATACTTTTTTAAGCATACTAAGAAATACATGGATATGCATTGGCAGTAAGCTTTTTTAAAAAAATTCTTTCAAATGTAAATTCATGTTGGTTCTGGTGGTGCATGGATCATTAAATGGATTTTCAATTATGATATAATAAATGATAAACTTAGGAAAGCATGGGAGTTAAACTGCAAATGTTAAAGTTAATATGTCATATTATAGAAGACTTAACTATTAGAAAGTAATAACAAATACACATGTGTATTACTGTATGTTGTAATAGTTGCCATATCTTTCTATTATGCCAATAGCTTAAAATTAGATATTTTTCAAATAATAAAGAATTTATAAGTAATTTTTACATTATGCTTTTTCCCCAGATAGCTGGATTTAACTATTCTAAGTAGCTATCAAGTTATTGATCAGTAAATGAATGTCTAGATGTTCTTAGCTAAATATTAAAACAATAATACTAAAGAGCCTCATTACCTAACAGTTTGTTAGTTAGTTGGATGTCTTTTCCTTCAATATTTCTGTATAAGAAAGAGGATAATGAGGATTATGTTATTTATAAAGCTACTGTGATAGAACTCTCATAATGCTCCTAAAAAGAGCATTTGTTTTAAATAATGTTTCAAATTTGTTATAAGCATTATTTGCAATATGTATTAAAATGCCTGTATAAAAAAAAAATGTAACTATAAAATCGCAGAATAAAGAAATAAAAATTACTTTTGTTTAACTGGATTCTGTTGATTGCTTTCTTATAAACAGTTACTATAATTATTGTTGCCATTTTTTACAATAAGTTCTATATTTGTCTTAAAACGTAAAAAAAAAAAAAGTGATCATTTGCAAAAGAAAGAAGGAAATTTACAGCCATTTAGACTGCTAGCAGTATGAGATAGTGTTAAATCTGAAAAGGGGGCATACAATTGATCTTACATGAGCTAATTTCAAACTAATTTGATTTTTGCAAATTAGAGTCATACTTAGGATGGTGCAGATGTGGACATCCATTCACTTTAAAAAATAATATATTAAGATATTTGGAAGTATGTGATAGTTCTTGTAGCCATTATGGTTTAAGAATGATTATAGTCATTTGCTGATATGATGTAATCTTATCTAATTAATGATGGCATTGAAGTTTTGAATAATGATATTTTGAACAGATTGTGAGGGTAATTTGATAAATATCTGACTTTTATTAAATAATTTTGATGACTGAATTTATTGATGTATGCAATGCTTTTGATTCATTTAGATGGGCATAAAGAAATTCAATTTTGATAAGACTGAAACATGACTTCAAATGATAGTCATAAGGATAGGACTTGGAAGAACTTTTAACATGACAGACATATACAGTGAAGTCTTAATATCCACTACATTTTGTTCCAAGCTTTCTTCATGTACATCGTATATCATGTGTAATAATTTACATTTTATTGGTAAACTTTGATTACAATAGAATACATATTGTTTATTGAACTGTAAGTATACAACACTTTTCAATATGTGTATGTATATATAATACAGATGCATATATATATAAAAGTGCATATATAAATTAAGATTACAGTATAAACAAAATTAAACAGTAATGTAGTTATTAATATAAATTAAAGGGGCATATTTTCATATATTTTAGTGAATGTGTGTTCACATTCATTCAAAAAAAATTAAAAATAAGTGAAAAACTTACTGAACCATGTTATTTTTTAAAAATGAAATGAATAGCAAAATTAAATATACTCTGGGTGATTTTTTTTCAATAACTTTTTTGTGTATTGAAATATAATAACAGTCATTTTCAATGGCCTTCTGTAGTTGTTTTGATGTTTTTAAGTCCGTATCAATTTTACATTTGTTTTCTCATTTTATAAAACTTTTAGCATTTTGTTTACAAAACATTTTATTTTGCAAAATACTGTACATCAGATTCAGAAACGAAAATAAAAAAAGAATAAAATGTATATACTGTCAACATAAATTGTAGAAATTTTATTAATATACATGATCATGCACAGCACTCTTAAGACAGAAAAAGAGTTGTTGCTATATTGTAAAATTTATTAAATTTATGTTCCATACAGAAATCTGAGACAGAAAAATGGTAGCTGGCATATTAGAAAATGTATTAAATTTAAAAATTTTAATGTTTTTTTTTTTTTTCGTTTGTTTATTTTCATTTTTTTGGGATGGCATATAATTAAAGTAGTGTATATTGATATAGCATAATTCATGGTATCACTATTAGTTTCAAAATTATTGGAATTTTTTTAGGAATATATAGATACATAAAGTTATTTGATGATAAATGCCATAATATATTTATTATTACAATTTATAAAAATAAAGAAATAGAAAAAACTGTGGTAAATATGAAATGCCAATGTTGTTCACTAATGTTAAAGTATTTATATGGATTTTATTAAATAGGCTGATCTTAATCTCTTTAGAGATTCAGAGTGATTACTAGAGTCTTAAACCAAGACAATGTGTTTATGATTAGAGTGATTATGTGAGATTGTTTTTACCCATGATTCTGAATGATTTTAGAGAATCATGTGGAACAAAATAGATATGATTTTTGTATGCAAGAATATGCAAGAAAAGTATTTCAGGAAAAAGTGATTTTTATATTAAAATTTTAATGATTGGGTCAGGGCCTCATCGTGTAGAGATTCTGTCTGCCATTTGGACCAGTTGACATTCTTTTGAAAATGCTTAGGGATTTTCTTTCAGATAGCTGATTTAAAGTCAATCATCCAATATTAGTCAGTAAATGGGTATCTAACTACTTGTAGCTAGGAGTACAACAAAAATTGGAAATAAAATCCTCACCTATTAGCAATTGGAAAGCCTGATAAGTGCTACCTCTCTATTCTGTCAGAGCCTATTGAAGACGTCTTTGCTCTGCTGTGGACTATTTATTAAAAAGGCTCTGTTACTATTTACTTTTAAATCTAAATATTTGATTTGGTTAATCAAAAAAGTTAATGACAACATTTGAAATTGACTGGTTGTCAATGAATATTTATTCATATTATGCTTTTTTAAATAACAATGAGAGAAAGTAATATTATTAGCAACAGCAAATTGAAATCATCTGACATTAAAGAGGGATGTGTATGTGGTATCTTCAGTTTTATATTTCTATTTTTATCACTGCAGGTCATTGAACTGCTTGTGAAACAGGCACCAGAATATGATAGATTTAAATGTGATATTTTTAATTTGAATCAATTAACAGCAAACATACGTTTCCTATTGGTTCCTATCTTTGCAGTATGCTGATAATCACAGTATTTTTTGCCAATTCAGAAGATAATTTGGTGGAGCCACTATATACATACCAAAATAGACAAGAATATCAATAAGTTTTATTTTTTCATAAAAAAATCAAAAATAAACAAACAATAAAACATGGAAATAACAGTGTATTTATATGTTGGACTATTTCCATCACCTAATATGAGTTGAATGTCTTTAGAGAAATTTAACATTATTTAAATATTCCAAATACATTCAACTGTTAGTGATAGCAGACAGGTTAGTATATGCACAATGTTCCTAGAGGTATTATTCTCCCCTCGTTAGGTGTTTTTGGCCTGACCAGTGATAGTACTAGCATGGGAATTAAATCTGGATCCTTATTTCATTTAGAAAAAAATTTTCTAATTAATATATTTAATGAATAAAAATGATTTAAAAATAATTTTCATAAATGTGATCAATGCAGATATTCCAGAATAAATTAACTTAGCATTTGTCATTATCGCTATCATACTTATTGAAATTATGCTGTTCAATCATTGCTTGTTCACTGAATATATTATTTTTAGGTTTGTTTTTTTAATTAAATTATATTATTTTTATGTTTTTTGCTTTACCTTGCTTTTACCTTTAATAAAAATGATCCTGCTCATGCTAGAGGCATTTTGATTGCTTGGCTTAAAGTCATTGTTTTGTGGTTATCTGTAGTTTTATTTGCTGATTTTTTTATTTATTTAACGTTAAAAACTGGAACTAAAAATATAAGTTGATTTATTAATTTAAAAGGAAAAAATCTCTGGATGTCAATATCACATAGAGAACTTAATACCAAAAGACAAGGATTGGCCATTTCTCTATTTTCAAAGTAGTCCCTGTGCTTGTAAGAACTTTAACTTAAATTTTGAAATTAAAAATCATATATTTTCCATAGTTATATATTTATGGTTATTTTTGCAAAAATGTTATTATTTATTTATTTTTGATTAGATTATGATATAAAGATCAAGATTTTATTTGAAAATATTTTTTAAAAAAAATACAACTGAAGAGAATTGTAATAATAATATGACTGGGAGAAAAAGGAATGTTTCTGCAATTTTCATGGCTGTTTTTTTTAATTGTCATTTGAAAAATAATTAAATGTAGAATGTTAAATTTTACTGCTTTATGTATTATTTACAAAAAATTGATTTAGTATTAGAAATGGAATTTAAATAAATTTTATTTTATTTCAAATAGATTTTTGTCATCAAAAGCAAAATAACGAAAATTGCTAATTTGATTATATATTTAAGTTTATTATTACCCCCCCCCCCCTATTTACAAAGTTGAAATATTATTTTGACCATGGTTTAAAAATAATTTCAAATTTATATTTCTAAAAAATAATTTAAATAATTGATAATGTAACCCATATAGTTATTAATAGATATGAAAAAATATATAATGCAAAAGAGTTAAACTATTTGTTGTTATTGCTAATAAAATTTTTCTCCAAATATTTTTTATTTATTTTTGAAACTTATTGAGTAGTTTATTCTAGTTATTTTGATATCCGAATGATGACTTTACCATTGGTAGTATATACACCCAACTAACACTCAATTGGTTTAGTAACATGTTAAAAGAACTTTATTGTTTTATCAGAGCATGATGTAAAAAAAATGTTCAACCTTTGACTCGGATATAATTAGTTTGTGAATATGAATCAGATAGAATATCTTCATAACATAATAAGTAGAAAGACATATTTGGATGTTAAGAGCCTGCACAGATTCCAACGTACTTCTGCAATAAATTAAAAGATATCTTATTTCAGTAATACAATGTCTGCAAAGTAAATTAATTATATAAAGTGTTGCTATTTTGGGAAACTGGAAATAAAATTTGGATCTCATATTAACATACAACAATTTTTGATTTAAAGATGTTCCACAAAATTCTGAGAATATGATTAGTATGTAAAATCACTCAATGAGTTCTTGAATGTTATGATATTAAATCTATTATTGCAAAAGTATGTCCTTATTAGATTTGACATGGGAAGCAAATGAACATTAATAAACTTCCTTAAAAATATTTTACACAAACTTTAGCATTATGTTTTAGGAAAGGCAGATTTCTTAAATATAACACGTCTTTACTGAATCCAGCAAGGAAGGAAATAAGTAGTAATCAATTTTCTGAAAGACTATCTTACAGTAAATGAACCTGGATATTTTTTTGTAAGAGGCAAATTCTTATTACAGAGATTATTTCAATATCATACTGAGATGCAATCACTAATTACTTTCATTGGAAAATTGCTGAAATATAAGTGTATTGATATTGAGTCTCTCTGGCAGTTAATGAGTGCTACCAAGCAATAAATTCAAATTAATCTTAGTAATGGCAGTTCTCCCATCAATTTCCAGATATCTTTTAATATAAATTATCATATCTTGTGATGTTCAAGTTTATTGTAAATCAGAAGGTCCCATATCAGATATGGCCAATAGGTTTACAAGCTATATATAGATCTTTGATATATAATGTGCTGCTCATGAAAGTATGTTGCTACTGTTTAAATACATATTTTTAATTTTATTGCTTTACTTAATTTTCTGACGTTACTCTTTTTATTTTCAATCTTATTTACAATAATCAGACTGGATTTTGAAAATATTGTATTGTTATGTAGTGATCGCCTATCCACACATATGCTGTGTTTATTATTTGCTTTGAATCTGAGCTGGATAAACTTAAGATTTTATTTCTTTCTTTGTTCAGAATTAGTCCGTGCCCCCTTCCCCCAGTTTCAGCCTACTATCCAACATTGATTGATAAATGAATAACTTATTTTTAGCTAAAGGATAAAACAAGGATGAAAACATTCAAATTCCTACCATCACCAATTAGCAAGTCTCATGTAAGCTTATAACCAATTATATTGGTCAGTAAATAAGTATTTATTTTTAACTAAAGGATAAACAAGGATAAAAAACTATTTTAAAACTCCCATCAGACAATAATTAGCAAGCCGATAATGCTTTCTCATTCTATGATCATCTGTGCGGGAAGGGATGGAGGACTGGTGGGTTTTTTTTTTTTTTACTGAAGAATACTATTTTATAAATAGATTTTTTAAATTTTACATTGTGGTTTCTGAAAGCAATAGTTAAAAACTCTTCACCACCATTCATGAACTAAATCGTAATAAAAATACTCTAGAATTGAGTTTTGCAATGATTATGCAAATCGTTTTTCCTTAATTCTGTTAATTTGATATTTTGTGCATTCTTTTAATTTCTTCTGTAGCATTTTTTTTTTCTGAAATACTTTATAAAATTTAACACCTGTCTAATTATTGTTTTTCAATATGTACTGTCCTTTGCCATACCCCCCCCCGTCCACACACACACACACAAAATTACATTGCACTTTAGCTTTGATATACCCTTTATAATGTAAATGAAGTTTACCTCTCCCACGTTCAAGTTCTGCATAAAACACTCTTTTAGAAAGTTTTGATTTGTTCATTTATTTCACGTTTAGTCCAGTAATGTCATTTTACAATCATCGACTCCACATCCAGGAAATTGAAGAATATCAATAATTTTTATAATTTGTAATTTTTGATATTCATGGAAGAATTTTGTAATCAAGTGCCAGTTTATCAATAAAAACGGGTCATGTTTGTCCATGTTTTGCGCTTCTCAAAATAGGACTGAAATTTTTTTTATATAGATAGATTTGAGTTGAGAAAGATACATCTTCGTGATGATAATGATGAATTTAAATTATTGCATGAGTGTAATTTGTCTTTTTTATTTATTTGATTAATTGCGTCAATTATAACACAATTCTTCTGAGACATCTTCCTAAGAATGTCTAATGGCTAGATTGTTTTAATTGTTGCTTAGTATATTACTTTACAATATAAATTAAAATGTCTGGTCACAATTTAAACGCTCTAATTAAAATTGTTTGAATAGTTTCTGGTTGTACCCTGCTGCTTGAATGATTTAACAAGCTAATTTAGTTAATAATATTTTTTTTTCTTTTTAAAATGACAAAACAGTGAAAGTCATTTTCAGTCATAAAAATATATATTCATAAACAACCATTTTAAAAATCTAATTGACTTATTCAGCGTTTGGTTCGGAAGTGTGATTGTAAAATTTCAAATATGAACAAAATATTTAATAATCATAGTAATATGTGTCGTTGTAGAACAAATAATATTTGCAAATTTTCTGTTGTTAGCAACCTGACTCCAACTAATATATTTTTGTTTAATTATACTAAAGTAATGAATGTTTATTATAAAAAGAATTATTTTTTTACTGTATGTTTGACAGATTATTAGCAAAATTAATGAGACCAAAGCAAAAAAAATATAAACTTCACAGTTTAAATCTTCAAAAAATAAGAGAAGAAAAAAATATAAGACTTGTTTTATATTGCTTTGATTTAAATTCTTAAGAGATATAAAGAATAGTACAAACTCAGGAGGTGTTTCAATTTCAAAGAAAAGAATTTTTTCCTGAAGAGATTTAAAATAAGAATCTCAAATAAGGTAGAGCAAAACTCTCCATATAGTAGTGCCACACAGTGCAAGCCAGAGTAAGCTAGAAACTTGTCTGGTGATATTGGATGAGTAGGCACTACTGTATGGAGAGTTTTGCCTGTTTTAACAGCTTGAGCAAGCATAAGAAATGGTGATCATATGAAATATAAATCACAAACAAATGGTTTAAAATACATTCTTTGGATAATATTTTTAGTTAGAGAATAAAATACAATTCTCCCTTCCACTCTACATACCTGCATCAGTCAACTCCAAATGGTCATGTTTTTCAATGTTTCCTTTCTTTGTAAGGGACCCACTTTTGTATGACACATTTTACATTTATCAGTATGGAAAAAAAACTGTTCTTCCCATATCTTTTCTTTTGGCATTTATTTTAAACTTTATACCCCTCCTTTAAAATACAACAAAGTACTACTTTTTCAACATTAATTCCTTTAAATGTGCACCTGTCATAACAAATAAACATAATTATTGATTTCACACTTGGCTTAATGTACTTAATGCTTACGGATGTGCTTTTGTGTTGTATTCAGTTTGATGAATTAGTAATCAATATATGCATCATTGCATTTTTCTATTCTATATTATAATTATGTGCAGGTGATGTGGGGCACAAAGATGATTCATTATGTTGGTGCCAAGACACCAAGATAATTATTCAAATTTATTTTTAAATAAAAATGTTTATATTTATCCTGAGTGTAAATATTTTTTTATTTAAATATGTAAATATTTGAAACCAGGCATTCTTCACAAACCTGGGAGCTTAAGTGTAAGTATAGTGGATTTGAACTCAGATTTTCAAGCACCCTCCAACTATCCACACTATCTCATACAACTGATACACATAACCACACACATGTAGAAAAGATTACTAATCACCAATATACGTATTTCGTGACTATCATCTCTCACACATATATATAATCAATGCTCAGTTTATATTAAGATAGCAAATCTTCATACTTTAATGGACAGGCTTCAAGCTTGTATCCTGTCCATCCCTCTTATATGTATTTAATGGATACTGTCCTATACATGAGGGGTCAGAGTGACTTCAGGTCAACATGGGCATGGCAATAATATTAGCATCAGCATGGGATTTGAGTTTTCATCATCAGATTTTCAATGATATGGATGGCTGAAAAGTTGGAGGTTGCAGTGGATTGAAGCCTATCCATTAAAGTATGAAGATTTGCTATCTTAATATAAACTGAGCATTGATTATATATATGTGTGAGAGATGATAATCTGGACCAACTGATGTCTGCTGGTTTAGCACGAAATACATATATTGGTGATTAGTAATCTTTTTTACATGTGTGTTGTCATGTGTATCAGTTGTATGAGATAGTGTGGATAGTTGAAGGGTGCTTGAAAATCTGAGTTCAAATCCTCTATACTTATTTAAATATGAGAAGACTAGCCTACACCATTTTTCACACTAATTAATAAAATGTTTAGATTTCCGAATCACTTTATTATTCGAAGCACATTCTGAATTGTAAATATTTTTTATTTAAATATAAGAGGAATACTTCTTTACTTAAACTATTGTGACAATTGATTAAGCCTCGAAATATATTTCATATATATTCTACCATTGCACAAAACTGAATAAGCGGACATCCTTTTGTCATCATAATTAATAAAATTTATATATAAATGAAAATGTTTAGATTTCCCAATCACTTTTATTGAAATATCCTAATTTATATAAAAAGTCATCTATTATTAATAATAATTTATTGAAAAATAAAACTTATTTTAAAAATATTACCTCATAGATACAGTAATTCTTCATGTGATGAAATTATGTTTATCAGTGAAATTTACAGGGTTTAATTAAATGTAGAGTATTGTTAAAATGGCTGACTGGAATGTCAGGTCTTAGGATTAATTTTGATGCTATATTGTGCAAAACTTTTTTAATAACAATGTTGTCTTTCTCTGTTTTTATTATGTCATATCTTTTTACACATTTTATTAAATAGCTTTTCCAATTTTTAATAACGATATTATCTTTTTATATATCGTATCTTTTTACACATTTTACTAATCATGTTTTCTTTGAATATGAACTCAGGTTTGTTCTTTAGCTAAAAATTTGTAGTTGATCCATAACCCATATTATGGTCCAAGTTAAAAGAAAACAAAATGAGTACAAAACAATTTTTAAAAAAATATTATTGTGCAGCAAAATATTTAATTCTTAACAAATTTCATGGTAATGATATTATTTAATGCAAACCTTATATAATTGCACTATTGAAAAAGTCTAAAGTGAATAAACTATTTGATTTTTTTATAGTTATTCAGTGTAAACTACGAATAAGCAAAATAAAGTGTAAGACATTTTATTTGCTTCTAAAAATGTATTGAATAAACAATCTTAGTATAAAGATTTAAAATTTATTCTCTTAAATAAATTCTGGATAAATCTTTAACCTTTGGATTGAGTCTTGTGAATTATTTTGGTTTTTGACCAATTCACCCACTGGTAAATTTTTTCGTAAGTATTATACGTTAAAATGCATGTAAAACGGTGTATTTTATTATATATAATTTTCACTGAAAAATTAGTGCTAGAAGGCAGAAAATTCAAAATTCCCACTCTTACAATAGACATAAGCCCAGTCTGACTGGTTTAGCCATTGTCTATTGCCAAGGCTATAAAACGTTCAATGTTTTACAACATTGTTTAAAGAAAATAGTTCCAATGACCAAAAATATGTTTATTTGCAAATTTATTACTGTTTTAGATATTTTTTTACAATAATTTACACTATATTTATTAGATATCAAGAAATATAAATTATTAATAACTTATTTTGACTTAAAATACTTTATTTTCAAAAATATAACGTTATATTAGCAGCGAATGTAAACATGGCCTGAAGCAAATTACAAGCTTAGCTTCTATGTAAGCAATCTACTTATACTTATGAGTATGAAAGTATTGCCATTTTGCAATAAATATTCAAAAATTTTAAACTTTTAAAACATAATTTGTTAGATATACGAGAAATAAATAAATATTCATTTGGATGTTTAAAAATAATAAAAATTAAGAAATATTTCATTGATTTTATAAACTGAAAATAATCTTTCTAGAAACAATGACTTCTAAACTCTTTGTTTTGTTTATGATCTCATTTTTTTAATATTTACAGAAACAATATGTGAACATTTAAAATTTATTATTTTCTGATCAGTAATAATCATTTAATCTTTAAACTGCTTGACCCGACCAAAAACGAGAAGATTTGTCGTCACTCTAAATCGGCTACTTTTTATCCCATGTATACATATTATATGTCATTCGAAAGAAAATCAAAAGTTCTGTAAGATGGTGCCCTCTTCAGAATTATTTTACAAGTAAAAAATCAATAAAATTGACCATATATGTCAAACAAAACCAAAGCACCGCCTCCTCACCACATTTTCTTGAATCTTATTGGCTGTACGACTTCTGTCAAAAAGGGAAATTGCTGCCAAAAAGTAAAAAGTTACGTTCATTTTGATTTTTATTACGAAAATGATAAACGAATGTTTACAACATTTTAAACAATATTTGAATTGAATTACAAATTATTATTGATAAAATAATACTAAAAATCAAATTATTTTAGAAAAATAGTTAAGATAAGACCAAGAATTATTTATTTATTGCTACATATTTATCATAACATTAAAGTGAAAAAAAAAAGATTTTTGACGCAATCGTTTTTGGTTGGTTGAATAGCGGTTACTTTTATGTCATCGCAATTGAATATTTTTTAAATTATAAATCAAATTTTATTTTTGAAAAGACTCATTTTCTTTCGTAATCTGACAATTTAGTAATATACTTTTTACAAATGAAACTAACGTATTTATATTATTAAAAGTGAATCTATTTTAACAATAGATTTTGTTAAAGCTGTGAGTTGGCCAATTAAAAGTTTTGATTTTTAACTCATTCGGCCAATTAAATAATAATCATTGAAAGGGTTAATCATATTTTACATTGATTTGTGAGACGAAAAAGTCAGAAAATGCTGAAATGTGAGGTAAAGGCTGCATGGTGGAAGGGTTAATTACTAAACTATACAATAAAGTATAATTTATATAATAGGACTTAGTTGTTAATAAATATTAAAAAGTAAAATAATATAGTAGTGTAGATATTTTATTATTGAATGAAAACAAATGAAACTTTTTGTTAATAGAAAATGTAAACAGGTTATGCATGTGAGTGGTTCTGAAGTAAAAAGTAACTAATGGATTTTTAAAACAAAGAACTTTTTAACAAAGTGCTAATGGAATGTAAGAGTTATACCAGCTGTGTTTCTTAAAATTTACCTAGTTTGTTAATCCGATCAATATAAGAAAGAAAATTTAAACTATTGGTGAGATATATATATATAATAAATTATAGTTATTAATAGTGGAATAACATCACATAAAAAATTAAATAATAATGTAAATATTTTATTATTGAAGGAACAAGATTGATTATATAAAACATGAATAAGTATGCACGAAAGATTTTGAATGGGTTTTGAAACAAACAAGAACTATTTTTAATGAGTTATTGACCTGCCAGTTAAAGTTGATATAAATATTAGTTTAGAAAGAATAATAGAAATAAGTCAGACTCTTTTGCTATGTGGGATGTAGCTTAGATGTGAAGCATTCCAAAGAATCATATTCTGACTAGATAATATTTTTAATAACTAGGTAAGTAAACTAGAATTACTTATATAATATCAGAGCCAGCCCAAGAAGGGAAGGGAAGTAATGCAATGTTTTTATGGGTGTGTGTGTAGATTACTTATATAATATCAGAGCCAGCCCAGGAAGGGAAGGGAAGTAATGCAATGTTTTCTGGGTGTGTGTGGTGGCTCATATTTAAGAAGTCTTATTTGCAGTTTTTTCCTATCTCTACTACAAATTTCATAGAATTGATCAAAAATTATTATAAAAACTTTTGAAAGAAAAATTTAAACATTTCATATTTACTAAATAAATAATTTGTTTTATTTTCGCATGTGTTTTATTCTCTGAGTTTATTTTATAGAAATAAATGAATAAAACACATGTATTTACTGAACACATTAAATGACTAAAGCCATACTTTCAAGTTTTTTTGCAAAAGCTCTGGGAAGAAATGTTTTTAATTTTTTTTTTTATAGAATGGCGGGGGGGGGGGGTATTAAAATTTACCTTGCACAAATGTGTCCCTTACCAATGTGGAGACACTGATTATATGTTTTTTTACTTTTGAATTGTTTCAAATATTATACCTCTCTGTTAAAATATAATAAAATAGTGTTTTTTCACAATAAATTACTTAAATCTATGCAACTATCATAACAAAATCACACTTATCATTTTCCACTGACTGAACCTATCCAATACTTTAAGTTGTTCTTTTGCATTGCACAGTGAATGTAATTGAACCAAAGAATTTTGTATTCGATATATGCATCATTGTCAGCAAATACTAACTACATACAATTGCCTCATTTGTTAAGAATTGACTCACCTATGGTGTCTATGTATATGAAAAATGTACTTGTTATGTATAGCTATTACTCTAGTACTGTAGTGTTGATTACCATTAGTCCTTTTTTCATTCAGACAGTCACTCCAAAATATCTTGGCTCACATCTTGCTTTCCATGCTTTAAATAATGGACAATAGCAAATTTTATTTATTTTGCACGTTTATTATATATGTGTTTACACACACACACATCTGTTATATCTATAATATATTTTTAAAAATGTAATACGTATAGACAAACATTATGAAAACTACAGCATACTGGTCAAGCGTTGGTGGCCTAGCGGTTAGCATAGCCGACTTCCAAGCAGCAAACCCAGGTTCGCTTCCCGGTCAACGCATTTGATATAGGAAAAAAAAAACTACAGCATACTGATAAATCGAGAGAGATTAATCACATGACAATAACAAAATCAATGGCTTTATTGCTTAAATGTTTATTACTTTGAGCACTGGAAGTATCAGTAATGGTATTGATTGGAGGACCTTGCATGCCACAATCTTAGACTACCACTGTACTAAAGTAAGTCATAAGACAGGGAAATGGCCAAGAGATTATTTGCGATAGTGCTCATATAGGTGGTCATGCATGTAAAATTTATAAATTCAAATTTCTAATTGTTTTTTTTTATTTAATGTTTTTTCAAAGCGATAGATTGCTGAAAATAGATAGAGATTCCATGCTTAAGGGAAAGCTTTTAATCTTTTAAAGAAGTGGGTTTATGTTAAACCACTAACAAATGAGGATTTTGAAATGATTTCTTGGTAAATATTTTTAATTAGAGAAAAAAATAAATCCCTAGCAGATTTCTCAGATAAACGATAAATGTTTACTTGTATGTAATATGATATATATATATGGGGGGGGGGATTGCTTGTATAAATTAGAGTGAATAACTTTACATGATTATTTTCATTATGTTGAGAATATTATACGCCTCACCCTGATTAGGGATGTGTCGGTCAAAACATGTTTATCCATCTAACATGAGCTGGAACTCACAAAATGTACTTTAAACCCAGTCAAGCCCAAGATTTAGGTCAGAGACCAGCCTGGATTCAAACCCATTCTCTAAGCTCCAGATCAAACACCTAATGAATAACATAATAGTGATGGCACTGAGAATTACTCTTAATCCGGCCGACTAGCAAAGCTGAGCAAAACAATGAGACATCTATTAACTATGACTATATTAAAATAATAGATAAGCAAGCTTTACTTTTGGAAGTGGAGAAAAGAAGGAATTCGAACTACTCAAATAAGTTAGACAATAAAATATATAGTTTAATATACTGACAAATTATTATACATTTATAAATAAATTATATACATTAGTGTGTGTGCGTGAATGAGCAAGCGGTCTACCAAGCGATGGAGGATTACATAGTGTCATTCACGCTATTATTTCTCATATGCTCTTTATTAGCTAAAAATATATTATAAATGAACACACGTCAAAGTGGGTCCAATATTAGGATGCCAATCGAATATTAGAAAGAATTATGATAATACTGCCATTAATGCTTTGATTTACGTTTCTGAAACGTGGTGACTAACATATGATTTAGGGGAGCATTCTGAGATTCACTATATATATAAATACATTTGAAAACACTTGATTATATTTGAATCTATGATAAAATATTTAATGAAAAATTATTTTAACAATAGTAAGACAAACGCTTTACTTTTCTCAAGGCATATACTCTTAAATAGATATATAAATAAGTTACGATAGTGAGATTGTATGATAAGATTGAAATAACATTAGTAATTAATCTAGCTATTAATATTTGGCATTGATATATATTTTGAGCAGAGCGCATTTTAATATTAGAGCATTAAAACTGGGCCATGAAGCAAAAGAAATACTAATACAAATAAGTTTGCGGTGCTGACATAATAGCCTAAAATAACAGGAAAAGTCGTGCTTCTGGACGAAAAATGAAGTGGATAGGCATGCCGTGGTCATCGCCCACGTGCAGGCCTTTGATACGAAGAAAGTGGATGTGCATAGTGTGTGCCAAACTTACGGGATCACCGCCAGAGGCATTTTATACAAAATAAATGTGGATGGGCATAGCGTGTGCCAGACTTAGGAATCACCACCAGAGGCCCTTTTATATGACATAAATGGTCCTGGGTAGTTTCAACTATCCTCAGGACAAGACTTGAGAAGAAACCTATGGGTTCGAGCTTATTGTAACCCCCAGATTAAGAAGCACATATATATATATATAATACACGAAGATCGGCTAAATGTCAGTAACGCAGTACGAATGAATGTCTCTAACAACATTGAAATATAATTTACTGCTTTAAAATAGATGACCCTTATTTGAATGCTATAATTTATATAAATAATATCACTATGCAGTTATATATTCTAACCTCCCCCCGCGCATCCTCACCCCAAAATATACTGTTTATTACGAATATTACGGGTTCTAGCTCAGTTAACAAATAAATAAATAAAATATTCAGCATTAATTAAAATGATTACTAGCTCTAATTTTTTAAATACAAATTCGGTTCCATTTTAAAATGAATTAACAAATATTTACTATTTTCATGAGACATGGAGTGACAATACCGGGAACGAGATAGACTACATTGAGCCATTATCCACACGATACTACCTCAATGGCATAAGAACACTATCCCCCCTTTTTACTATACCAAATAACTAACTCATAGTATTCTTACGACTTTCTAAGCTCTATTCACTATGATTAAAAATAATAATCATATCTTAATCTTCTTTATAACAAGAATCTAGCTTAATTAAATAAATGAAGTAAAATAAAATAAAATCTCAGGTTCATAAATTGTATTCTAACTGATTTAAAATTACGGTAGTAAAATATGAAAAGGGAATTTTATGTCATAATCTACTACACAGCAACTAATAATAATAAAATAATAATAACAATAATAATATAATATAATCTTATTTCTTCCTAAATGAAATAAATAAATACGTACGTGGTAGTATTTTAATAATCTGACAACAGAATACATGTGGCAACATTAACATATAATTTAATGTAATATTGTGGCAACCGACTTATGACCAATAAATAATATAAAATTATGATCTTTTAATTTTAACATACCAATAAATTCTCAAAATTCTTATAACACTTTTATGTTTACCTTTTGTGCAAAACGTATATGTCTGTTTCAATTATAAATGTATCGTGATTTCATGCATCCATGTGGAGAAATAATAACGCGGACACAAAACTTTAAAACAAATTTAAAACAAAGTTTATTAACAACATAAATAAATTAACAATATTTTTACACTATATACATTGGATATCCCTTACTTTTATATCTCAACTTAGTTTATTAGTTTATAAATGAAATCAAAATATTATTTACTTTTCCTAGTTAAATCTTATTTTTTAACGCTTAAGAAAATACAGTATTATTACTTGATTTATTATTATGGTTAGCCCATTACAAAATACATTTCTTATATGATTATCACAAACACTTTTCATCCCTAATATTATTAAAATTACATTTTTTACAAAATTTACATTCGTAATAAAATTCTACAAAATAACAAAATTTAATTTCATATTGGTTGTATGGAATCTTACAAAGTCAAAACACTATTCTACATTCGGTATTAGGTTTTTATTATTTATTATCCGATGTTTATTAATCCTAATATTCTCATTCAAGCCTTACTTTGGATGATATTATTATAATTATTAATATACCATGCACAAGTATATGTTTATTATACCTTATTGAATTTTCTCTTGATAAATATGCAATACTCATTCCCTCCAACATTAATATTTAAAAAAAAAATTCAAATTTTATTATCACTTTTTAAAATACTTGGTTTAGATTTCTTTTCAAAATCTGATATTCATTTTTCGGAATTAATTTTACAATGTATTATATGATTCTTTCTCCCTTTATGATATTTTGGACTTTCAATTTTAAAGTTACACAATTCTATACATTCAAGTAAATAAACTATTCTTACATAAACGATAACATATCTTCAGTTCTATTTTATTCATTATTTCTTTGAAAATATCTTTCTGACCGATGCAGATTCACGAAATAAGGATAGCGAAGATAGATGCATAGGATCAAAATACAACTAGAATATTACTCGTCATATACCTTGACAATCATGGCACAGTGAATTAAAAGACACTATAGAGGAGTGACCTTTACCTGTCTACCAACCTCTATCATAGGAACGATGCTAAAGCTATTTCTTCAGCTTTATTCTAACATCAAAAGTTTAAAGATATGCAAAACACTGTCCAAACCATATGTGTTCAGTCATAGGACTTTGTTAACTATACTAAATCACACAAAACTAAATATGATCCAAATCCCTTATATTTTCCTATTTCTTAAAAAAAATACATCATCTTGGTTTCCTCTCCACTAGTACTTCCAAGTCACTATCCGATCTTATTTCTCAAGATTTTTTTTTCTATACTGTACATCGACAAATACATATCTGCATTACTAACAATAATAAAATTCATTGATATTTTAAAACTATTCCACTGTTCTATAAGAAAATCTTTTTACTACTTTCGTATATTTAATCATATACAAACTATTTAAATATCTGAATACTTTATCACATGAAAGTTCAAAAGAATCACACAATTGTTCTGTTAAATTATATTATTAATATACTTTAAATAAATTGTTGCATGCATATTCCGAATTACTCCTATCTCATTATATGTTAAAATGTTGCATAAAATGTGTACATATAATTAAGACTTTCACACTTCATTCTTAATCAATAGATGATCTAAAAAAAAAAATACATTATGCATTATAAATAACTATTAAAATTACCAAACGACCTTTATCTCCTCGATCGTGTTCCGTAGGCTTCACCATCTATTTGATCCTTGTAGATATAAGATTCACATCCATACACTTTATTTTAAACACTATTTCTATAATTTTATCAAGTTATTATATTTAAATTTTAATATTAATAAATTTATGTTTTATGTTTTCCCTAATCTCACATAACATTTTATATTTTAAAATAAATTAGTAAAAAATATTCAAATTATATTTACTGTACTCCTTCATCAAATTTTCCTGAAAAACTGTTCATACTAAAGCCAAAAAAAAAATTGTTTATTATTTCTTTTCCATTCACTTAATGTTCCTCTCCCTGCTTGTTCAATTTTAAGGTAAAACAAATATTACTTCGTTCAATAAATATTCCTGAATGATAATCCTTGGTTTTTTATAATATTTAATACAATTATTAATTATGATATTAGTTAATCCCGTAAAGAAAACTTCTAAATATTATCTTCTAATATTTCTTGCTAATATTTTCTCCCGCGCGACTTTTACGATGCATCTTCTCAGTACTTTGATTTAAATATTCAATAAAACTTTTCTGCTTCCATGGATTCATTTCATTAAGTAAATTAGATTTATATTTTCCAAATCTTTATCTTTATTAAGCATTTCTCTAATGAACACTTTATAATATTTTTAATTCTTCTTAGAGAAAGTTTTTCGGTTCCTTTTCATAAAAACACAATATCTCTTTCATATTATTATTCTGTAACTTTTTTCTTTCTTTTTAAAATTCTGGTACTATATGCTTTGTAATGTTTCCTTTAAAAAGACAAACATTCTTTCTCCATTATAACTTTTATATATTTTTTTCTTTATGATATACGCATCTTAATTTTTCCATAGAGAAGAATAAAAAAAAACTTCGGAGTAGCCTTTTAAAATTGTGCGTCATAATTTTTCCTGATGGCAAATAACTTTTCTTTTAAGTTTTCTGTATAATGTCCGAATTATATTTATCTGAGTTCTAATGATTTTCTGGTTGATTACAAATAAACTGTATTCAAGGCACTTTACAATTATTTTTACTTTATCAATACTTTTAGGTACTTTTTTCTGTAGTATTTCCATTTTTACTGCAAGGTTTCGGCTAAACTTGAATAAAAATCCTGGCAAGAAATCTTTTAAATTAGCCTTCCATTTAAAGGCAGTTCAAAATATTATATTTTAAAACAAAACTTTTAAAAATAAATACAAAATTTTTAAATTATAACACTTTTCTAGCTTACGATCTTATACAGCTAAAAAATATGTTCCTCCTTCCTTTACTTACACATTCCTTCTCCCGCTCCAACTAATTCCTATTTTTCATCTGCTAAATTACCTCCGTTGATTGGTTAATGACTTTTTTTAGCGCGAACAAATTTACACATTTTTAGTTTTATAATGGATTAAACTTTTTAAATAAAGAATTTATTACGTCATGTTTTAAAATATTACTTAGAATAGTATTTTTAAACTCAATTACAGTTTTATCAAAATCATTTAAATTTTAAAACAATTATTAAAATAATATTTAATATTTTAACTTTTACTTTAACGATAGATAGCAATTACACTTAGTTTTATAATTCACAAACTTTATTATTACAGTCACATGATTACTAACTTTATCAGATGATTTTTCTTTTTAATTTACGTCTCGGTCTAAATTACCAAAACTGATATATTTTATAAAAATTTGGAAAATAATTTAAAAATGTAGAACTAAATATAATTCTCACCATCCCAAAGTTTATTTTAAAATATATTAGATTAAATTTGAATATTAATTATAATTATAATATTACATATAGCGTTTATTTAATTTATTAGTTTTAAAACATTACAATTGAATTGTTAATATACTTTTAACTATTTATAGCTGTATTATTTTATATGGCCAGCTTTTACAACCATAAGCAAGTATATAATTAAGCTTTATTTAACTGTTTTTTAAATAATAATCCCTTACACTTTTATATACCAGGTATTTTTCAGCCTTAAATTGTACTATAAAATCTAATCGATGATACAATTATCAATATATTACACAAACGTATTTTAAAATTTAAAATTTTTTAGCAATTGACCATTCTACCTTATTATGACCTATAGATAAGGGCACAATATATAGATAGAGAGATATTTAGATTAATAAAATATACATGAAGATTTTATTTAGTAAAAAAAAACATTAAGATTCACCCCCATCCCTTTTCTGATATTTAAAATAATTCAATCCCATTTTCGTTGATTTTACAATAAATGGAATATATAAGTATATTTTAAGAGTAAATAAAAAAGGCTAGAAGTTATATAGAAAACAAATAATCGGTCACCTTTTCAGAAATGAATAAAGAATATTTTAAAATTTCAAAGCATTAATTAGCCAAAGTTCTGGATCCTCCCTGGGTAGAAAATCCAGAGTTAAACAAATATATATATATTGATATTAAAGCATAAACAAAATGTTGATGTAAAACAATCTGGCGAGCGTATTAATTAATACTGCATTATGTTTTAAAAGGAGACATTAATAACTTGCTTCATGAAGGTTTACATAAAAATGACAAAAGATTTTTTATAAATTAAGCTCGCCAGTTTGTTTGAGAGTGGCAAATTAATAAAAAAAGCACACATAAAATCCAATAATAAATAAATGACCACACCAAAATTAAAGAAAGTTAGAGCATATGAGATAGAATTAAATTTAAAGGAATCATTTGAGAGCAATTTACATATTATATATAGAAATTAACTAAGAGCAAATTACATATTAACAAAAACAAAGTTAAATAATATATTAAAAGAAATCTTGATAGATTAGTTAGGCTAGATTGACTATTAGGTGGCGGCTTGGAAATTTACCTTTCAATTTTAAGAGTCCATTTTAAAGTATGGCACGTGCACGGCAATTGAAAAGCAAGTACTTCGGTGGCAGAAAACTTCTATTAGCATTCTAAAGTTCTTTTTTTAGACCTTTCTTCATTTCAGGGCAGCAGGATATTACGGTAGCGGCAGATGATGACCCAAGGGCCGATGAAGAGTGGTGGATTTACTGCTACATCATTTTTAGTTTCACAGCGATGTTAACAATCATTTTCACTAGAGTAGCTAATCTCCTCTCATTAGTAGCTAATCTCTCTGTGATTCAAAATTCAGTCATTTTATACTTTTTCTTTTATCAGTTGTTTTTGAAGATGCAACAGTAAGATAACGTCCAAAATAAATTCAAATCTATTTCCAGATTAAAAATAGATTTGCCAATTTGTTTTTAACAAAAGTATCTCTAATCTTAATCCCATTTTATTTTAAGTAAAACATTAATTAAAATACCTACCCCAGATTAAAACAATAGTGCTTCCAACTCCTTTAATTATTTTAGACAATTACTGTAGCATCTTCCATATTGGATTTTACAAAATATACAGTTTAAAAGAAAAAAATAAGCAATTTAAAAAGAAAAAGTCTAAAAAATGACATATAATAAAATATTTAAAATCAATACCGTTAGTAAGTTTTTGCTCCCATATATATATTTGAATCGCACTTATAATACTTTAATAAAAAAAAGACCTAATAATTAATAATAGAATTAATAATCATAAAATTAATAATAAAATGTTATTGAAAGTTAAAATTGATAAATTTAGGTGCGTATTTCAAATATATACATAACATATACATATACATGACAAAAGGAGCGGGATGGGAAATAAGCATTTAAACATAGGTTAGTAGGTAGAAACATGAAGCACAATCTTAAGCTAAGATTGATTGCTTCAGGGAAGACAATTGATTCTCCAAAACTTATCATAAAGTAAGAATATCTTATAAAAAGCTAAGGATTCTAATGGTTTTCTATGGAAAAAAATTCAGCTAGTTACTGCAGATGAAAATTATACCATAAAGTATGAATATTGTATTAATTAGACAACTTAACTTATTATATATAGTAATTTAAAAAAACCCTGATGTACAAATGTATACATGTGTAAACTATGCTAAGCATGTATCATGCAGATATGCACTTTAAATATGTGTGTATATATGATAATGTAACTTAAATCTATTTAAAAAGAAAATCCATTTAGCTTAAAGTTGTTTTTTCATGTAATCTACATCACTCATCATCATCCATTTTTCTGAGTTATCAGTAGCTGATTCTAATGGTCCATCATTGTCTTGTAAATTCTTTGATGATTTTTTTTTTTTTAGGATATACAGCAGGTCTTGTCAGCTGAGGGTCTCTAGAAAAAAAGTTTAGAATGGTTGGTTGATTAACTTCTTTGATTTTCTTTTTGTACATCTTGTAAGGTCTTACTCCTTGATTTTATGCTGTTCATGACCTCATGATATTAAATCATTTCCTTCAGATATTTGAAGTCCAGGCTCTTTCTCTACAATATTTTTTTTTCTTCATTGTCTTCCTTTTCTGCATCCATTTGCATTAATTCCTCATTTGTTAATTCTTCTATATGTGATTCCAAAAGTTCTTCAATGTTGTCATTATCAATATATGTAAATCCTGTTTTTTTAGTTAGGTCAAATATGGTTTACCATATTGTTGAAGTAGTTTTTTTTAGACTTTGGTGCTTATAATGAATTGCTGGCAGATTTTCTTCTGAGTTATGTTCATTAATGATCTTAGTCCATGCATTGCTATAAAATCAGCCGCTGTTTTTATATTGATGTCCTTGCAGAGTTGTGGAATTGTCTTATCACCATCCATATGAAAAGTGTCGACAAGGTTGCTGCATTAGTTAGTGAAAATAGTATATCTTGAAGGTTACAATAATTCCTTGTTCCATAAGTTGAAAAAATGATGTGGTATTCTGTCATAGTAATTATTGCAATGATTCCAATTGAAAACATATGTAGGTGTAAACTTAAAAAAAAATCTGTTAAAAAAAAAATTTCAATATCACTAGGAAAAAAAAGTGTAATTTCACTTTAGTAAAGTGGTCCAAGAAAGGGAGAGTAAACTCACAATTGACAATTTTTTGTGTTCTTTCACAAACTTGTTTCACATTCCACTGAAAAAAAAAACCTTATTGAAGTTTTTTTATTTTTTATTAATTCATAGTCTTACATTATTTATGTGAAATTATTTATAATTAAAATAATGTTGAATAATATCTTATTTAACTTACTATTCTGATGATAAAGACTTTTTATTTATCATCGGTTTAAGGATAGCCAAATTACAAAATTGATATTACCAAAATCTAATTGCGTGGTTAACTTCAAAAAGGAAAAAAAAAGGATCTAATGCCTTCTCTGTTTGCATGTACTATGCAGATGTAAATAAATAGCACTTTATATACAAATATGCTATCTGTAGTCTTTTTTATGGCATGAAATGCCACATTTAATGTATGCAATAGCCATTTTCTTGAAATGACAGCAATTTTTCAAAACACAGTATGTAATATAATAGCAGGGATATAGACCATTTATATAAAAGTTAAAAGCATGAATCTTCTTTAATTTATTTGTATTGCATTTCATCACACAAAATTTATTATTAAATGCATAATGCATGAAATAATCTCCCTTTTTTAAACTGAAAGTATATTTATGATAGTAGCAGTTTTGATTTGCCTGAAATTAGCATTCATAAAAGTTTTTATTTAAAATTGCTCGATTGAATATTTTAGCAAATACATATACAATACACAATTTAAAATTAATTATTTATAGTATATGACCAAAATTTATTTTTATGCTGAATGAAATTAGCATTTTTTTCAGTACTATATTTTTTTTTACATCTGTGATAATCTCCACAATTGCCTTGGATATCTGAAACAAATTATAAGATGATTTTAAATCAAACAAGTAGATTGCTATTGTAAACTTAGATTTAGTAACTTTTGATCATGTAAAGTTGATTATTAATTGCAAAAATCATGAAATCATTTCTTTCCTTTCCCTTTTTAGTACTGAAAATATTTAGATTTATGATGATAGCAGTTTTGATTTGATGGAAAAGTTTTAATTTGAAAATTACTTGACTGAATATTTTAACTAATATACACAATTTAAAATTAATTATTACTGTAATAATACATTGTTTATATATTATGTTGAATGAATTTTGTATTTTTTTAAATAGTATACTAATGTAGCCATTGTCTTGGGTAAGTTTGAAACAAATTATATTCTGCTTTAAAATTAAGCATATAAATGTTATTTTAAACTTATATTTACCAATCTTTTATGATGTAAAGTTGATTATTAATTGTGTAATCCATGAAATCCCTTTTTTTTCTTCTCAAAATAACAATTATGATGGTCATAATTTTTGCCAAAAGTAAAGTATTGTTCATAAAAATTATATTCTGTAAAAGTGAGTAAATATGGTATACAATTTTTAAGTTAATGTACACATTACTTAAAATTTAATATTAATATATTTGGTTGTTGTACATCATCAAAATACGAGATCATCAAAATATGGTTTTGATTATTTATTATTCTGAATGAAACTTTTTATTTGCTTTTGTAATCACAAATGATGAAAATCTTTACTTTGGGTATACTATTAATGAAGTACCGATTGTTTGGATGAAAATTAAACAAACTACTGCACTGTACATTATTTGTATTTTTAAGTTTATAATCAAAGTATTTTATATAGTATTGTATAATATTGTGTCCTGTAATGTGTATAATGAATAAACTTTATACTGTATATTTTTATCATGGATGTTATTATTTTTTACTTTTGGATGACATAACTATCTTATAATATCATCAGTCTTGTGATATGGATACCTAAAAAAAATGATTTTTTAAAAGATCATTAAGGTGACTAATTGATTGTAAATTAAAATTGTAGTTACAAGTTGATGATGATGACTATGGTGAATTCTCACATAAAGATCTGGTGCTAAGTAGGGTATAGATTTTTAAAAAATTAAAATATTTACTGTTTATTTACATTCAATTTATTTTCTCTGCAAATGTTTTGATGAATTGTGAAACAGTTATGCAGACAGTTAAATTCTAGTCTTGTTTCTCCATTTTTGTATACTATAATCATAAGCATAATTAGATGGGTCTTATGAATTTCAGTGATTGATTTTACATTTTTTTATATTGTTACTGTTTTGTATTCTCATACTATTTTGACAGTATTAATCCATTTTATGCCACTCTATTGTAAAACTATATCTGTAAGCTTGAGTATAGCCTCGAATCAGATTTTCATTCTAATTTCTAGCTGCTGGCCTTTCTCAATAGAAAGCACAGATTATAAATAGTATCTGCTAGCATTTTTTAAAATTTTATTATGCAATTTAATTTAATGATCTAAACTTATTTAAAAAATCCTATGATTTTAAACTCCAATCAATTCTATGTAGCATCAGTAATTAGTTTAGTAATATTAGTTGTATGAAAGAGTACTGGAGATTAGCATATTATAGTATATGTTTCTGCTGCTAGATGCCTTTTATATGAATCCCTTGCATTAATATGACATGAGTCATCATCAAACAAAATTGTACTGCATAGTAAATGGTTTTGTTAAGGGCATCTTGCTTTACTTGTCAATTTTTGTAATGGCTGAAAGATTGGAACATAAAATTCTGTTTTTGTTGAGGATAATGGTAGTGGAAACAATTCTAATGCTTAAAGCAGCTTACAATCAAGCTGCTCTAGGAAAAACACATGTTTATGGGTGGCTTAATAGAGGTGTTAAATTCACCATGTCCAAAAAGTATGGTGAGTGAAGTCCAATGTCAAGATGTGCTGATTTTTTTTTATGCAAATAGCATTGTTCACTCCAAATTTATTCATAACAATCAGACATTTTACCTACATGTTTTGAAATATTTGCATGATGCATTAAAACAAAAATATCCAAATTTTTGGCAAAGTAGGGAGCACAAGATTCACCATGATAATGCACTAGTGCATAAAGCCTTGGGTGTAATTTTTTTTTATTATTAAAAGGCAGCATGATGCAGCTTATTCAATCTTTCTCCATGTGACTTCTTTTTATTCCCCTGAATAAAAAAATTTTCAAAAGAGAAACTTTTGTGGCCTGGAAATGGTAAAGAAACAAACATTGCTGTTAAAAAGGCATCGCTTTGCAAGAGTTTCCAGACTACTTCCAAAAGTGGAAAACACAATTAGACTAATGCATTGCATCATGTGCACAGAAGATTCAATTTGTAATACCTAAAACTAAATACACAATTTTTTATTATAAAATTCTGGTTATTTTTGGGTAACCCTTCATAAACCAACAGCAATTATCTTTGATCTTTTGGCAGAAGGTTGTTGTATATGTCAACAAAGTATCTCTTTCTTAGGTTGTATTCAATATCTGCAAAACCATCTGTATAAACATTAATAATTAATAGTCCACCTAGGTAGATCATTAATCAGATATATGATGTCTGTTAGTTTTACTATCTGGTCTTTATTGATTATCTTTTTATAAATAGATGACTAAAATAATGCTGCACAATCAGTTTCCTTTTTTTAGATGTAATTTCTATGTGGTATTTTTTCAGATAGAATATTTATACTATCCCTAAAACTTTTTGATTAATTAAGAAATATAATGAAACACATAATTTATGGAATAATAATTTTAATACATTCACACATAATTTATATTTATGTAGCTAAATATATTTTTACTCACATTATATAGACAAAATAAAATATTAATGAGAATTTTAACTAATTTAATAATTTAACAGAAATTTGTACTTCCATATATAATCATTTGTTATTTAGAGTTATATTAGAAATTAAGAACTGTAATTCATTTTCTAGATCTAATCATGATTGATATTCATTTTAATAGTGACTAATTTTGAAAGCTAGTTTTATATAATTATATTAATACAAATTGAATTAAAACCTTTATTGACCTTTTGTTCAGTTCAAAATGCATTTCCAATTGACAGCCAAAATTTCTGTCAAATCAATAATTTTTTTTTTTTTTTTTGAAATGTCAATTATTCTTTTTCATTTAAAAGGATGTTAGAATTAAAAATGCTTTATCAACTATTTAGGGCTAGCAACCAATACATTTAATTAACAATCAGTATAGCAAAAACAATGTACCTAAATGAATGTAATAAAGAATTTAAAAGCAGAAACAGAACACACTATATTTTCATTAGATTTTGAATCACTGCACATCTTGATTTTGTATGTTCAGATTAGTTTATTTAATATGGGAATAGTAGAAGTAAACTGATGATGGAAATAAGTTATACCCAATACAATTACTGTCAGATTAAACAAAATTGTTTTATTATAAATATTTTCCAATGTGATTATCTTTATATTTTATTTTCACCTTTCAAGAAGAAAAAACTTAGTTTTTTATTGTTATGCATAAATTTCTTGAGAATTTCATGATTCCAAAAAATTATTCTACAATCTCTCTAGAGATCATTACTTATGGGTTGCTTACCACTGTTCTAGAATAAATGGATGTAAGAATGCAGATCTTAGTAGAAGGAGCTATAATATTTTCATCCATATTTAAAACATTCTTACCTACATTGAATGCTTCAAATCTGATATGACTTTGATAGCTAACATTTATTATTATTTTAAACTATTTAAAAAATAAAAATTGTTCTTGCACAGCTGTCAAAATCAAATAGAAAGCATATAATAACTGATGTCAGAAACATTTTGATAACACTTTGTGCATTATAGTCTTTTTTGATATAACATCTGATGAACTATGATACTATGTAATATAACTTCACCTTTGCACTGATTATCATTGGGTGTAGTATTTTGATTTATTTTCACATAAAATGTATACAGTTCTTGAAATAATGAGCAAAATTCAAAGCATTACTTTAGTTCATTTTTCACTTGTCTCATATTTGCCCACAAACCTTAAAATGTAAAACACAGTTATAATCTTTTATGGATGCAAGGTAAAAAAAGGAAATAAAATATTGTATTTACATTGTTTGGTTCCAAGCTTTTCTTGGATATGAAAATCTATGAATAATATCAGACCCTATATATTATAAATTTTTGTTGTATATATAATAATAAAGATGTGTTTTATTTGTATTATGTATTTGTGATAAAATTTAGTTAAAAATTGTGCACTTTACGGTGAAATAATAACTTGAAAGAGAAACAGAGTAAATTTATATGTAGATAATTTTTCAAATCTAAATGTGCTAAGTATGAGAACATGTTCTTTTGATCACTTTCAAAATAAATAAAACTTAATGCCCTTCTTTATTCATTTTATGGTGAAAGCTGATAATGATTCATGTATATTTGCCAAGAAAATTAAGATTGATAATCAGGAATTAGAATTAATAATTAAGAGTACCTTTGTTCAGGTTATTAATACAGATGGAAGCATAATTGATGGAGTTAATCATAGAATTAAACTTGGATGGAATGCTTTTATTAGAAAAAAAACTTAATATTAAGAGGAAATATATCTCTATGTTCAAAAATGAAAGTGTTTAATAGATGTGTTTTACCAATCCTTATATATGGATCTGAGAGTTGGCCATTTAACCAGAGAATAATACATAGAGAACAATACAGAAATTTCACATCATATAATGAAATATGGATATAACAATAAAGGATCATAAGGGAAATGCAAACAAGTATCATTGACAACCTTGAAAGAATTAGGAGACTGAAATGCAACTGGGATGAACATATTACTAGAAGAGATGATAATCGACAGACAGTCTAATTCTTTAGCTAGATCCCAAAAGATAAAAGATATATTAAGAGATCACATTTGAGGTGGATGGATGAAATAAGGAAGTTTATGGAGAAGAAAGTATGGATTAAAGAAACCGAAATAAATTTGAAGAATGTTTTAACTTATTGTGGATTGATAATGGTTGAAAATGATGATGATGATGATGGCATACATTTTGTGATATAATTCATTTTTTAAAAATGCACATATTTGAACATCAGCAAAATTTAACAAAAATATATGAGATAGAAGAGTAAGGATTCTAGAAAGAGATAGAGAGCTTCTGATGGAGGTCATACAAGCAGATAAGGAAATGATTAACATGATCATATCCATACAGATGGGGCTTGCATGTGAAATTTCCTAAATTCAAATGTAACGTTTTTTTCAAACTGTAGGTTACTAAATCAGTACTACTGAAACTGTAATTAATGAATCCATAGATATAGAGGGACTGCTGTTTTTTAGTTTTGTTGTGATTATCTCATAACCCCCTCCCCCCAATCTGTCCTTGTATATTAGTTTAATAATCTCAATTTATTCAGATATTTTATTTCAGATTTTCTGCATGCTCTGATATTTATATTTCAAAATTATAATTACAAAAAATAATCATAGAATGATTTATTTTTCGATAGTTCATAAAAAGTTTGATATCGGAAGTGACAGTTAAATGACCATTAGTGCACCTTGATCTCCTGAGTGTATCGGTCTATTCCTGCACCAAATCACGCTGGCAACATTGAAATAAAACCTTTTTTATATTTCAAATGCTTAATGATATGGAGACATTTATAACAGTCAATTATTTTATAAAATTCTGGATTTCCAATTAATTTCGGAAACATTATACATTTTCCATTTAAAAAGTTGAATAAATGATATTCATTTCTAATAATAATAAAAAATCATTCTTTTTTAGTTAAAAAAAAAAAAACAAGTTTTAATATGAGAAATTATAATTGGTAACAAAAATTGAATGCATTTTCTAAATAGTAACTGTCTCTGTAAAGATCTCTTAAATACTCCTTGATCTTTGTGTTATCTTTCCTTTATTAAGAAAAATTTCTAAATAAATCCAACGTTATCGAATAGGCATGCCCCTGTTAGAGGGAACAAAATGATAGGAGTAAGAATGCTATTAGAAGAATAGGAAAGATAAGATTAGCAATCTGTTAAAGATAAATTAACTAAAATTATCTGAAAAACTGCATAGACTTTAGATGATGTAATCATGACGGAAAGAGGTGGGGGAAACTATTTCCTCTGCTTAATGAAAGAATCTCACACATCTCCTATATGGATGATGTTGTGGTGTTCCTACCATCTTATAGTGAATTGAGTCAGCTTGATCAACTTTTGGACCATTGTGCTTACAAATTCGGTCTTCTGGTTAACCATCAGAAATCAGCGATGTGGTCAATTCTCACAGGTCAAAGTATCTCAGGGAGGTTTGAAGCCACATCCCAAAAATTTATTGGATTTCATTTTTCAAAATCACCTACAATGATGCGCCGAGAAATAGAAGACTCATTGCTTGAAAAAATTAATAATAAAGTTGATTCTTTATCAAAAGTTTACCTTCCTTTTTTTGGAAAGGTAGCACTTTTAAATGCTTTGGTTTTTCCTAAAGTGATATACTATCTTGCAGGAATTATTCCTACGAAAAAATTTATTACTAAAGTAGAGACTGCATGTAGGAAATTATGCTGGGTTGGCCGAGACACCAGCTATTAGTCTTAGGATTTTGCAAAAACCCAGAAGGCTAAATGGTCTTTCAATGCATTCACTCTTTATCTTCAGCTTGCAGCGGACCCACAATGTTCTTTATAACATCTTTAATAACAATGAAAGGGTTCAATGCCCTTTACCAAAAGAAGAAATTTTTCCCACAGACTGACCGCCTCCTAAAAGACATCTGATATGGTTTCAGCAACAGATTACATACGTCATCAACAACCTCAAAACATTTGCAAATCTACTTAAAACAAAACTGTCATATTGGGAGCTGTATGATCTTATTGACTTTCAAAAGCAAAGGATTTCCAGTTGTCTTTCAATTAGTAATCAAAGACTAATTAGGATGACTAAATTCTGGAAATTACCACCCAAGCTTGTGGACTTTCTGCTGAAGACCAGCCTGCGAGCCTTGCCTACTAATGTCTTTTTGTATTACAACAGAGGGCTGAATATTGACCCAATGTGCATTCTTTGTCATCGTCATGATGAGACTACTGAGCACTTCCTATCAGAATGTGTAGTCTTAAATAATCTTAGGCTGTATGTTCAACAAAAAATCAATGGAAATACAAATCAGACAAATCTTAAAGCCACAATAGACAGAGGTTTGTTTTTTCAAATCCGTCTTGCAACAATAGTCAAACACTGTATTTGGTCTGTGCGCTGTAGGCTGGTATTTCAAAAAGAAATGATTGAAAACTTACAATCTGCATTCCTGAAGATACTTAAAAAAGCAAAAGATACAGATATGCGTACTTCCGATCCATTCACAGCTATGCAAACATGGAATTCAATCCTAAATGGGCAAATCTGATTTAAACTAAGACATTCTATTAAGCTCAACCATTAAATTCACTGGAGCAATATAATTTTTTTTTAGCATACTACTAATAATGAAAACAAATCTTTTATGAATCTTCTTTCTGAATTCTCACTGTAAACAATGTATTAGTTGTCTTGCGTTGTTAGCCGAGAGGTATCGCAGCCGCCATGCAAGCAAGTAGTTGGTTGCAGACAGTTGTGGGTTCGCGTTCCGGCCGATGCTATGACACATGGAAAAAAAAAAAACAATGTATTAGTTAAAGAATTTTAGAAATCTTTTGTGAATCTTCTTTCTGAATTCTCACTGTAAACAATGTATTAGTTAAAGAATGTTAGAATATTATTTTGTAACCTATTCTTATTTAACTGTTGTAACCAATCCCTTCCAGAACCCTTACTGTAAATACGTCAATAAATTATATTGGAAAAAAAAAAAATTCTGTTATCAGAACTAGACAAGTAAATAAAATTATATTCAGATAAAGTTATTATGTGTACATATATTGTAGCATTTCATCACATATGCTTCAATCACATGATTCAGTAGCAGCAGTCCGCAAGCAAGCATGGTCATTTCCACTCCAAGGGCAAAAGATAAAACAATAATAATGATATAATAGGGATAAGTTTTGCGGCGACTACTCTGTGTATCGCATATATATCCGTATAAAGATCACACTGTAAAGAGAAATGTGAATAATTCCATGTGTGTGTATGTTTAAAATTAAAAAATCAGATATATTACTCTTTAACTTAGGTTTAAAGTTTATATCTGTGCTGGAGATAATCTTTAGTTTAGAAAATGATTAGTAATAATCAATATTG
Source organism: Epiperipatus broadwayi (assembly GCA_028023455.1). Classification (NCBI taxonomy): domain Eukaryota; kingdom Metazoa; phylum Onychophora; class Udeonychophora; order Euonychophora; family Peripatidae; genus Epiperipatus; species Epiperipatus broadwayi. The sequence goes on along the minus strand of JAQFVV010012444.1, from coordinate 3,641,859 downwards.
TATTTATCTGAGGTGGATGGCATCAAAGTTGTGAGTGGAATGAGTTTGACACTGGTAAATAAAATGTAACTGTTACATTATTCTGTTAATTTGATATTTTATGTCCCCATTTTTTTTATTTCTGCTGAAAATCTTTCCTAATACTTCGATGCTGTATCTAATGGTTGTTTTCCAATGTATTCTGTTCTTCACCATATCTTTCCAGTGGAAATAGTATTGCAGTTTTTTAGAATGGCTTAACCTTTATAATACAAATGGAGTTTGATTCCCTTTTAGGAAGTCATTTATTGTTCATTTGGTTCATATGTCCAATCAGACAATCTGGAAATGGCAAATGATTTTCAAGATGGGAAAAAGTTGAATGGCGTATGATAATAGCCATATTTATCATTAATTAAGTTTAAAATGTATGTCTAGGCCAAAAATGAGATAATAATTTGTAGCCTAAAAAAATTAATAATAATTATTAAGGTATTTATCTGGGGAGGGGGGTAATTATAGACACAGGAAATTTAGTGTCTTTAAATTTTAAAACACCATATTCTTACAAATTACAATCTTGTGGTATATGAGTTTGAATTCCTGACAGGTAAATTTGAAATTGTTTTTCAACTCCAATCAGGCTTACGATTTTTTTTTTCAGCGAGATGGCCCCTAGTCATTCTAGCTATTTATTCATTCATCATTATCATCATCATTATCAACCATTATCAATCCACTGCAGGATGAAGGCCTCTCCAAGTTTAATCCATCTTCTCTGATCTTTAGCTTCTCTTCTCCACATCATCCCTGCACACTTTCTTATTTCATCCATCCATCTCACATGTGGTCTCTTTCTGGGTCTTTTACAGTCTCTTGGAATCCAGTTTAAAATTTCAATTGTCCATCTATTATCATCTCTTCTAGCAATATGTCCAGCCCAACTCCACTTCAATCTTTTAATTTTTCAATGCCCATACATTGCGTTTTCGATCTCTTCTTGTTAATCCCAACATACATCTCTCCATACTTTTTTGAGTGGTCTGAAGTCTCTGTATGGCTGCAGAAAGGAGTTTGCTATTAACTGAAAGGAGACTCTTTGATTCCTCTTGGAAGCCTTAAAGGAACCGAGCAGGGCAAATTCCTAATGTCCACTCCATACGTTCTTGTCGTTGCAGCTGTTATTACTATGTGTTTATTCATATAGTATACGAACATGGCTGGGCTGCTCACTAACACGCATTAGCCAGCATGTTGAGTTTATTGGCTTTTTTTTATTATTCATTATTGGTCAATAAATGGGTGTCAAGCTCTTCTTAAGAAAAATTAAATAAATCCATTTCAAAACCTTCACTACCTAGCAATTAGTAAGTGTAGTGAACCAGTGATGAGACTTGTAAAGGGGGAAGGGGTGTCGCTTTTTTTTTTTTCAAATTAAAATACAATCAAACCAAATGTTTGAACTTTAAGGATTGCTTTAAGGTTTAATAATATTTCATATTTTATTTGAACTTTAAACAAATTATTAAAAACAACTATTGAAATGTTATATACAGGTTTTAATTTTTTTGACTAAAGTTGACATTTGTGATTTTGGTACTATTGTTTCTTTATCTATCAAACTCATAGATACAAATAATCTTATCAAATTGAAATGGAAATATTGCAACTTCCCATGAGCTATGTATAAACTAATGTTAACTTGTCAATAAATGAAAAAAATAAAATGATACCATCCATTTTATTTTTGATAGTATTTAAGAATTATTTATTGACATGTTTTAAAGCAGAATATAGCTTCACTTAAATATAGCACAAATTATTCTGAAATTGTTTTTTAATAAGCCCAAATATCAAATGAAGCATCAGTTTATTCAATGTAACTATAAATTATCATATCTTAATGTATATGAAATTGAAATTGAAGTTGTATAACTTCCTATGAGCTATGTATAACCCATCAATAAATAAATGAATGATACCATCAATTCTTTTAATCTTATCGGTAAACATTTATTGATAGATTTATTCATTTTGAAATTACAAGGAATCTAAATATGAAGCAAAAAGCAGATTGGAACATTATTCTTACTTTATTGTTTTACAATAAGTTTAATAATACTTAAATGACAGTAGCCATTAAGAGTGCTGCTATGTCTTCCCTATTAAGAAAATCCCGTTTTTTAGGAATAAGAATAACAAATAAAATTTGTAATATAAATGGGGGACACAATAAATCAATGACTTAAAATTCTAACAATTTAAAATATACAATATTTACAAAATTAGATATAAGCATTCTATTTTACTGTAGAGTTCAGTAATACTTTCTATACTAGTATTTTCCATACTACTTACAGGCTATTGACTAATGTATGTATGTGATAGTATACATCTTCACAACAAAACCATGTGAATAAGAGGCATCTTTGTGAAAGACAAATTTTAGTCCATTCGTCCATTTTATAAAATAAAATTTGTAAATTAAAAGGTTTTCCCCCAATGCTTTTGCAAGAAAAACTTGAAAGTATGTCTTTAGCCATTTAATTTGTTTGGTAAACATTTTAGTATTTTATTCATTTATTTTTTTAAAAATAAGCCCATAGATTAAAACATATGCTAAAATAAAATAAATTAATGTTTAAAAAAATTTTTTTTTTGAAAACTATAATTAAATAATATTTTAAAACAAACATTTATTTAGTAAATTTGAAATTAAAAATTTTTTTTTTTCCAAAAGTTTTCATATTAGTTTTTGGACAATCCTGCAAAATTGCTAATAGAGATAAGAAATTATCTGCAAATAAAATATATTTTTTTAAATATCTAAATGTTTCCATCACCACACACAATGCACTGCACCCCTCCTTTTCTTGACCTGACTGTGATATTATCTAAGTAATTTTCTAGTAATTTACAGCCAGAGTATGATTCTCTTCAATGCTTCTTCTCTGACCTCCACCCACGTTGTGAAGAGAAAGGTGAATCCAGCTTGTCTCTTTTTGAAGGAATATTTAAATCGACTTTAATCAGGCATATCAATAAATTCATTAAAAATAGTTAACAAAGTTATATTCTTTTAACAATAAAGTATTTATACTATTATTTAATTTTCCATGAATATGTTATTCCACTACTAATAATTATAATTTATTATATATGTAATCCAATATTGTATATTTTTACACATTATTTACTGATATACCTTTTATATTTCATTGCTATCTTTAAATAACATGACTGATATATCTATTTCATTTCATTAGCATCATCAACTTATTAAAAATAGTTCGTTTTAAAAATTATTAGTTATTTTTAATTCAGAATTTCTCACTCATAACTTGTTTACTACTTTATTATTTATTTATGGTTATTAATAACTAAGTCATATTGTATATACTCTACTTGTATTATATAGTTCAACAATTAGGAATTTAGCCAGGATCTATTTAAGAAAAGAGTTAAAATTTTTAATTTAGATTGTTTATTCAATAAATTTTTAGGACCCATTAAAAGGCATTGCACTTTATATTATTTATTTATAGGTTATAGTTAAGGCTTTACTTCATTAGTGTTTGAAATCAATATATATATATATGTGTGCTTTGCGCACAGATAATGAAGTAATAGTGCTTGAAAATAAGTAATATTATCCAAATGTTTGGCAATAGTGCAATTATATAGAGGTTTTATTGCATTCAAGAGAATTGTGTTAAATAATATTATTGTCATGAAAATTGTTAAGAATTAAATATTTTGGCATGCAATAATATTTTTTTTTAAACTATATTTTTTACTCATTGTGCTTTCCTTAGATTTGGAACATAGTGAGAATTATGGATCAATTATGAGCGTTTAGTTAGAGAACAAACCCAAGTCTACATCTAAGGAAAATCTGTTTAGTAAAACATGTAAAAGATAACATGGCATAAAAAAAAAAAAAGAAAGATAATATTGTTGCTATAACAATTTTTCTCAAGATAGCAGTGAAATCAATTTTCATTGTTTCAAAACCAACTTAAGAGGACTAAGTTAAAAGGGCGTTTGTAAATGATATGTGGTTATAATAATTAGTTAAAAGAATGTTTGAGATAGAATTTATTAGCATGGACCAAAATAAACGGATGAACGGAAGTTTAGAGTAAAAATAATAGCAAAGACAGAAAGGAATAACTTTGTTATTACTAGAGCGTATAGTTAGAAGCAGGCATATTTGAAATTTTTTTTTTCATCATACGTGAGAGCAAGTTATTTATGAAAATTGGGAAATATGCTGGAAGGAAAGGGCGATTAGTAGGGATAATGAAATGCATGGTGTACTGCATATTTATTATACGAAATTAAATAGAATATTTTTTTTTGGATTGAGTTAATAAACATTAGTGTAAACATAGTAGAAATAAGATATAATACTTTGAGTTTTAAGTTAAATAGAATAAACCGATAAATGCTTACGAGAGCAGAAAAAATCAAAATGGAACAAACAATAAATAGCGAAATGCCAGTAAATCAGTCTGAAGAACCGATAAATGCTTACGAGAGCAGAAAAAATCAAAATGGAACAAACAATAAATAGCGAAATGCCAGTAAATCAGTCTGAAGAGCAGGGAGTCGATGATCAGAAAAATGTACTAGGGAAGGAAAGAGAATGTTTAAAGGAAATGATCGAAGAATTTGCAAACCTTGTGAAAAAGGAAATAGCTAAAATGTCAAAAGAAGTAGAAAGATGGAGAACAGAGAAGGCTAAACAAGATGAAGATATATAGAGAGAATTAAACCAACTAACTAAGAGGCAGCAAGAACATAGCTATCTAAATCTCATTTGGAAAGAATGTCAGGAGAATTCTAGAGGAAAAACTGTTTCAAAAAAAATAAGGAACAGATATAAAGTCAAAAGAGGAGTGTTATATTATCAACCTCAAAAAGGCAAGGATGAATGGAGGGCGATGATACCTCTAAAAATGAGACAGTCCCTCATCAATTACATGCATCGGTTGTATGGCCATTATGGAACACCAAAAACCAAGTATTGCCTAAGACATTGGTTTTACTTGCCCAGGATGCACCAGGACATTATCACTGTACTGAATCAGTGTGAAGTGTGTCAGCGTATGAAACCACAGAATCAAACATACATCAGATCAATCATACTGGATGACCGAAATGAAATTATGGCTATAGATTTTTGTGGCCCCCTTGCCACCATTCAACAAAAAGAAATACCTACTTGTTACATATGATTTGTTTTTGAAATGGGTGGCCGCTTACCCTCTAGCACGCACCACCACTCGAGAAGTTACTAAGGTATTAGACACCTTATATTTTCCAAAAGTAACTCCTTTTGTATCTGAAGAATGGAACCAATGGGTCTCCAAATGTGGTATCAAGAACCTGTTACCATCAATCCGAAATCCTCAGACTAAACCTTGTGAATGAGTCATGTGTGAGTGGGGCAGACTATTCCATGCCTATTTGCCAACAAACCATAGAGGGTGGGTTAAACAATTACCTCAAACACTAAATTATATTAACTGGTCTCTAAATGAATCCACAGGGTTTACTCCCATGTGATTACATTTTGGAAAACACCTTCCAAAACTATTTAAAACTAATCTTCCAGGGAGCTGAGAGGGAGTCATTAACCAGGATCTTGATAAAAGACAAGCTAAGGCCCAAATGCAATGAATGAGCAGTAGGCATAAAAAATGGAAGGGAACCCCTAAATATAGATTCCAAATAGGAGATAAAGTCATGGTTAGGACGCCCCATGTTAGTTGATCCAGGGAAGTTCAAATTTAAGAAATTTTGTAATCTGTATGAAGGCCCTTTCAAAATTGTAGATTACTGCAGGAATAATGCTTTCTGGGTGAGAACGGAACAAGGAATTAAGGGCATATAATGCTCGGTCTTTAAAACCTTATGGGAATGAATATAGCGAGTAATTCAAAATTGATATAAAAGCGTTAATAGTTATAGTAAGTAGATAAATAATTAAATGTGATATTAAAATAATTAAATAAGACCATTAAAAAGAGCGATCTCCTTTTAATGGTCTCATCAGGGATGGGGGTATTGTGCCAGACTGTGTATAACGTCCATGCATAAAATGGCTGTTGCTGAAGAATCCGCACAGTTAATTTTTATCATATTAAAATTATAATTTTAACAGATCAAATAAATTGTAATCTAGAGATGTATTGGAAGTATTTATATATGGTACATAAACAAGTGGGTTTGGTAATACTATATTCCTATTTACACCCACAGTACAAGTGTATGTATTATATGTATGAATAAAATTTATTCGCACATCAAAACTATATCAAAAGAAAAACTAAGCTTGTAATAACATTTGTTTACGTGTGGAATATTTATATATACACGTATATATAAAGGTTTTTTTTTTGTTATTTCTAAAAAAATTGTTTAAATAGAATTTAAATTTTATATTTATTAGAATGAGATTTTCGTTAATTAATATTAATTTATAAAAGGAAAACTTTTTTTGTAAATTGTAATCTGCTTTTAATCAAAAAATGTTTTGTATTAAAAGAAATTGTTCTTGGTGATTATTTGTAAAGATAACACCAAAAAGTTGATTTTATCTAAAGAATGTAAGCATAATGGGTGATTCACTCAACCAAGATGGAAACCATATGATTTCCAATATAAGCAATTATAAGTAAAGCCGAATTTACAAGAAAGTCTGATGTGAAAAAAAAATATATCTACATGAAAATTATACTCACAGACCCCCATAACTAATGGAGATGGTCTTAATATTGGTGCAAGTTTACCAGAAAATCATGGAGTAGACTTATAGCAGCAGTACACCACCCGTTCATCCCTGAAACCTGAAAATGCTGTAGGACAAGCAGCAGACCCTGATGGAAGAAAAACTCATACGTGTATTGGTATAAGAAAGCACTACCTGCCCTATTGAGTAACCGTATGGTCCCCCTTGAACTTAAGGGAAATTAAAAGTTCAGATGAGTGTATATAATTTTGTTTTATATAATTTTTTTTAATAATTAATTTCTTTATTTACTCATATTTTAGCAATATTGACCTTTATTTAATTTTTTTATAATATATAATGTTTGTTAGCATTTACGTACATGTAAACTGTTGAATTATCCTTCTTTTGAATGTATTGGCTGCATACACTTGATTTGTGAATTTATTACTTTAAAGTGGGAAGGGGTATAGATCACACCCATTATGTGATCATTTTAAATATGTTTTTTTTTAATATATATATATGCATTTGTTTTTTTTATGAATGACTACTCCATTTAATCAAGTAATTCTCATTAATATTATATTTTTCATTATTTGAAATATTAACTGGATTAAATAATTTATATATATATATAATTGGTGGAGGAAGATGTAAAAAAAATGGGAATAATAAATAGTGGATTTCACATTTAAATCATTTACCATTTTACTTACTTAGTTTTGATAAATTATTTATTAGTTAACATATAGAATTATCAGCTTAATTTTGTGAGAAGGGTGATAAGACTCACTTGTCGCCCTCTTTCACTTATTTCAAATGAAATGACTGTTGAATTATTAATGGTACTGTTGCAGATCCAAATCATATGGGTTCTGCAATAAAATAAAATAATACCAGGATTGAACCAGCTAAGGCCACCTTCAGATAGACTGGTCTTCAAATAAAGACTTTGTGGGAATTGATACCAGGAACCAGAACTCTTCTACTGTAAGAGATATAACTGAAAAATTAAAAAAAAAAAAATTAAGAACTTTCAAGATTTGACAAGCTAAACCTAATTTTTTTAAAATGAACTTTAATCTGACTTTTCAAATCAATTATTAATGTTTAATTTTTATACATTTGAGTTTTCTAAAAATCATTTCCATTTTTTTTTTTTGTTCCTTTAAGTTTTATTGTGATTTTTTTTTTTTTTCGTTAAACTAAACTTAATAAATGCTAAATTTAAGTCGGGCGTGAATGGCTGCATAGATTTGTAAAGTTATATTAGTTTAATTAAGGGAGGGTAAATCTTAGGTTATTTGTTTCGTAGTTAAATTGGGTCAATGGATTGGATATATTGATGTAATTAGTAAATGTAGTATGAGGTCCGCTACGTGTAGGATACCTTATATGCCGCACTTGGATGAAATAAGCCTTTCTTATTGACTATCAGAGACAGACAGTATTCCCTGCTCCTTGAATCACCCCTTTGCCTATGGAATGGGATAGTAAGATGGAAAACGCAGTCCCTTCCTATGGAGTTTTTTTTATTGTTCTTCTCACCATTCAGATGTAGTATTCCTGTACTGGATGAGAGTCAGTGTCTTCTATAACCATGCTGTTCAGAGGCGCATTCCTGATAGTATGGTATTTGTGCTGCGTATTCATGCTGCATTGAATACATCGATATATCAGATGGATTGACGTTGGTTTGACTGCGAACTTTTGGCCTAAGGTTAAATAAGGGATAGAATATTTTCTTTTCAAATGCAATCTATGGAGTTTATTCATACTCGACACTCTTAAAAATATTATTAAATTCATCTGTGCGGATTGTTTAAAATAAGAATTTAAATTTAAAAATTAATAACCAACCTAAATAATAAATTTTATTCCTCAATTTTATTTATATGTGCGTTAATAAATGTTTGTGTGTTAATTTCCGGCAGTGCCTTATTTCATTTTTTTTATTAATATATTTCTTTTAAGCAAGTTTTATATTAAATCTCTGCATCTCCATGAGCTAGTGGCATGGGCTGACGGTCGGAAAAAATATATACAATGTAAAATTTGAATCTTAACTTACGCATATCTGCCTACTCTATAAATTTTCCAGGTTCAAATAACCTGGCGGCGTCCTATATCACAGATATGGTAAGACCACATCCTTCCGACCGTTATAGTAAAGAATTCTACATATATGATAACAGAGAAAAGAATAATAGAAAGAATAAAGATAATGCCAGAAAGGACCCACCCGGACTTGCATGAGATCCCCAGATTCCTGCTACTTCACCTGAGTGCATTTCACCACACCAGTGATTAAGAAAATGGCTGATTTATTGACTGATGGCAGCCAGGAACTTCCAGGGATTAACCCAATTGCCCTGGTTTTCCTGATTAAGAAACTAGATGGCCCTAGGAGTCTGGGGAATCTCAGACCCATTTTGATGATCCCTTTACTGGTAAAGACAGTTGAGGGTCTCATTAAAAATGATATCATAGATAACATCATAGACCAGCTGTCTAAAGACCTATTTGCTAAGAGGGAGAGCTTGACAGCCGATGTCGTGTGTCGATTTCACCTTCTGATTGATCTTACATGCAAGAAGAAGCAATCAAAGCCAGTCACATTATAACTCAAATTTGCTGCTGCGTTTGACTGTGTTAAAGTTGATGTTCTTGAGGGTCTTGGAGGGACTCAAGGGACCATCTGCTTATCTCCAGATGATGATAGAGAACCTCTATAATAGAGATATTTTCTTGTCACTGGATGGTAGAGTCTCTCTGGGCTTCAAGCCTACAATTTCCAGGCCTCACCTCTCAGTGCACTCTTATTTACTGCTTACTTGAATCCGCTCTTGCTGAGCTTCGAGGCAACTCTGAAAGGAGTTGCCATTCCTTTGCTGGGGGAGAGAGTCCACCATGTCTCCTACATGGATGATGTGGTGGTTTTCCTCTCCTCTCAGGAGGAATTCAATAAGTCTAGAAGAGCTCTTAGAGCTGGTTTGTTTTGGAATATGGTCTAAGTGTCAACAAGAAGAAGCCAGCCATGTGGTCGATTATGACTGGGAATCAAATTCCTAGCTTAGCCCCCTCTCTCAGAAGTTCCTGGGTTTTCATCTTGCCCTCCCCTCATCTGAAATGAGGAAGAATGATGATTTAATATAAAACTGGAAAATGTATTAAATCACTTGGGAAAATTTACCTATCATTATTTGGGAAATTGGCCCTTATGAACTCAGTCACGTTACCTAAGATAAGTACTTTCTCGCTGGGTTTGTCCCAACTAATTCCTTTATTAAGAGGGTCAAAACCCAGTGGAGAAAATTATATTGGGGGGGGGGGGGCTGTCATCAGCCTAAACCTACTCCAGAAGCCAAAACAACTGAATGGCTTAGTTTATATGGAATCAAAACATTCTTTATTCAGATTACTTATAATATATTGGTGAGACTTTTGCAATCCTCAAATGCAGAGTCTGATGCATGCGGAAGAATTTGCACCTACAGATAGTCAGCAACTGTGGCTTCAGAAACAGATATCTGTAGTTCTGGACAGCCTTAAATCTGAAAATCCAGCAAATATGTTCAGAAATAAAATTACTTATTGGAACACATATACACAGATGTTTCCAAATAAGACCAAAATAGATGGTCTCTTGCCCATTGGAATATTAGGGTTCTCCAGGTTGACTAAATGGTTGAGATTAGACCTAGGTTCATAGATTTCCTGATTAAGGTCAACCTCGGGTCCTTGCTAACTGCAGCTTTCTTGCATTATTAAAGAGGATATCAGATGGATCTTATTTACACTTTATGTAAAAAAAGAAGAAGAATCAATGCAACACATACTTGGAAAATGCCACACATAGTCAAATTTACGTAATATTTTCAAATCCTTAATGAAAAATAGAGAACCTGAATGTGTTCATTTAATCAAAGCTTTCAAAAAAGGCCATTTTGGAATAATTAGAATGGCAACTTTCACCAATTTTTGCATATGGATTCTCAGAAATAAAATATTATTTGAGTGTGGCAAAGACTATGATGCAGTAAAAACAGTGTGATTTTGTTGCAGTAAAAACAGTGTGAGTTTGTTACATGAAATTAAAGAGATTGATAAAAAATTTTGTAATAAATGGCTTGTAGACCTAACCTTGTCACTAATTGATCTTAAGCAAATATTCCCCGACTAGAATAAAGACTACAATTTAATAAAGAGTCACTTGGATAAGTATAAATGACAATTTGCAGCTAAAATTATATGAAGTAGAATATTAAGACCACATATTGGAAAAAGTGAGATAGATGCCATCGGTGTTAACTTAATGGCTTTCAGGAGTAATTAATATGAATTTTATTGTAATTTAAATATTAACAGATAAATTGTATGCATTCAGAATAATGTTATATCAGTGTATAACTAATTGAATTTTAAACTATGTAAATTTGAATTCAATGTATATGCTCGATAATCCTAATGGTAATTTATACATGACATGTATGTTCATTGACAAAGTATATGCTTTCACCATAATTCTGTATCTATGTTAAATTAATTATATTCCCCTTTTCATGTTCCACTTTTAACTTTACTAGCTTTGAATTTAATGTATATTATTGATAATTTTAATGTATACTAGAACTTGATATGTATCTTTTGATAATACACAAGGAGCATGAATAAAGTTATATTTTTGAAAGAGATGGAGATCTACAAAACTGGGATTCTGTTTCTTTTATTTCAGTTATTAACTATCAGAGGGTCGTTGGTTGATCTGAGAGATACAAACTTTTTTAAAATACTGTTAGGTGTATCAGATGCATTTGCGCAAAGTCATTACTAGTTGTACATTTATATGTGATTAATAATCAACTATAACATTTAAGATGTGATTTGTAAGGATGTGTGATATTTGATAGTAAATGGCTATTTGTGAAAACAGTATTGTTGTAGTTGCGAAAATAACTTGTAGATTGTAACTGAAAATAAATAAAAAATCATTATTTTATTATATAATGTATTCAGTAAAGATAAATTTGAAGTGTTTTCAATTTTTATCTAGAATTCCGGCACATAGCCCTTGGCTAGAGGTAACAACCACTGCAAGTTTTTTTTTACTTCAGTCTTTATATTTCTTTGTTTAATAATTTTTAAATTATAATTGGAAAATAAATTTTAAAATAAAGGCAAATTTCCATTTCAATATTTTGACTATGATCTCTGCATAGTTGAAGATCTTAGACCAGGATGCATAAAAGTTTGAATCCATCTCTTATCTGTTGAGGTTGCCTAGGTTATGGATTAGTGATTATTATTTTATTTAAAGTTTGGCTGCTGTGAAATGATTTTTTGAGTTTTTCTGTACATTTTCTGCAAAAGTGACACGTTTTTAATATCTAAATTAGACACTAATAATGTAAGGGATCAGTTACATTTATCAGGAAATATTTAATTATATATTCAATAGTTTATTGTAAGATATTCTCATGAAAAATATAATGATCTTTCTTCCCCAAACAGTGCTTTTGGAAAAGTATATCCTTAAATATTTTTATCACAATCTCACAAATACTAGCAAGCTTTCCAAGAAAGTAAGTTTCTAGAAATTATTTTTAAATCAAATCTTTTAAGTTAGGCTATGTTTCATAATGCTATTTCAAAACAGAAATCATACTTCATTATGGGATTAGGAATAATAATTCAGTCTTTGAAAAACTATTAACAGACTTCTTTATTTCTGAAAAGGATTTTATATCATCATCATTATGAAACTTCCTGCATTATAGATCACAAATGAGCAATGGTAGTCTGGACCAACTGACGAGTGCTGGTTTAGAATAAAATACCAATATTGGTGATTATTTATCTTTTCGACATCGTTGTGATCAAGGGTGTCAGCAATATGAGATAGCATGGATAATTGAGGGTCATATGAACGTCTGAGTTCAAACCCCTATATATTCTATAATAAATAAAGTAGATGAGAAAACTGAACTTTGCGAAAGACGATTTTGTAAAATTCTATGTCTACTATGATAGTCATTTGGAATTATTTACATTTTTTTATTGCTAAACATTTTGTCAAGTAAATAGTTTTTCAGCATTTAAAGATTTTAAAACTTTTAGAAGACCAGTTTTTGACTACAATCATAAGGGAGGCTTAGGTCAATAAAGCTATTAGTTTTTAATTTGTTTTGAAAGTTCTTTTCAATTGTTTTTAGTGCATTGATTTGATTTTTTTTTTTACAACTTAACTATTAACAATGACCAGAAGATAGAATCGTGAGTAGTTTTATTAAGTTCTTCAATTTGCCACTCTAGCCTATGAGCAATCATTAAGTACGTGGTTCATGGTATGTCTGTTGCACACTTATTGGGAAAGTGACGGTTTTAGAGATTAGTATATATTTTTTTCTACAGTACAGGCTTTTTCATACCTGCTCTCCAATATGTAATATATAGGGGTTTGAACTCAGACTTTCATACGACCCTCAATTATCCACGCTATCTCATACTGCTGACACACTTGATCACAAACATATTGAAAAGATAAATAATTACCAATATACGTATTTTGTATTAAACCATCTCTTGTATATGTATGTAAATGGATTGTGTCCTGTACATGAGGGATGTGACTTATGGTCAACATGGGTAGGATGAGAAGGTTGGCACTAATATGAGACCTGCCCATCCCTCATATATGTATGTAAGTGGATTATGTCCTGTACGTGAGGGATCAGAGTGACTTATGGTCACTTGATCACAAACATATCAAAAAGATAAATAATCATCAATATACGTATTTCAGGCTAAACCATCCCTTGTATATGTATGTAAATGGATTATGTCCTGTACATGAGGGGCCAGAGTGACTTATGGTCAACATGGGTATGATGAGAAGATTGGCACTAATATGAGACCTGCCCATCCCTTGTACATGTATGTAAATGGATTGTCCTGTACATGAGGGGTTAGTGTGACTTATGGTCAACATGGGTAGGATGAGAAGGTTGGCACTAATGTGGGCTTTGAGCATTCCATCATCAGATTTTCAATGAAATGGATGGTTGAAGAGTTGTGGGTGGAGTGGATTGAGACCTGTACATTTGAAGTATGAGGATTGGCTATCATAATATAAGCTGAGCATTGATTTGTGAAGATGATGATCTGGACCAACTGATGACATGAAATACATATATTGATAATTATTTTTTTTGACATATATGATAAAGGGTGTCAGCAGTATGAGATAGCATGAATGATTGAGGGTCATGTGAAAGTCTGAGTTCAAACCCCCTATATATAGAGATTAATGCAATAATTATGAGTTATCCTAAATCTTTTAATAAAACTAATTGTGTCTAGGAACATCAAATCCAGCTTGCTTTACTGTCAGAACTGGAAATAGAAATTTGTTTGAAACCTCTTAATAAGTTTATTTTTATGCCATAATTCTTAGTTGTAGATAATGAACTTTTGATTTGGGATGAGGTTTTGTTGGCAAAATTATATCTTGAGTTATTGGCAAATCCAATCTGCTTAGCAGCTTTTATACATTTTCTGAGCAGCAACTTTTCTTCTAATATCTGGTAGAGATATGTGAAAGAATAAGAAATTGTTGCAAATAAATAGATTTAAGTATTCTGTAATATATGAATTGTTAAAGATAAAATTTATTCATAACAGTTTGCGCTAGGCTAAATCCAGCCTACATAAGTAGATGATTCTCATTTATTGGAAGAATTCTTGTTAAGATCTCTCTTCCTAACAATTTCTAATAATTTATATTTTGCTTTTAGACTATCTATACTTTTGATGCTTCCTAAATTCTTGGAATAATGTTATTAAATAGTTTGGTAACTACAGTTTAGCTTTAGATTTTAATTTTTTAGAATCATTAGAAGTATGCTCTCTTCTGGATCTTTTCTTTTAATTTAAAACCAAGATCTTTTCTTTTAATTTAAAACAACCTCAAGAGCAATTTTACTCCATTGATGCTTTTTGTTATTTTATCAGTCTTATATACAATGGTTCTTTGGGAATTTCCTACTCACCAAACTAGTTTAAAAGTGGCAAAGCTTTTTAACAGACTTTTTTAATGGTTTGTTTTCTCATGATCTCTCCATATTTTTTGCCTGACATCATCAATAGATTTTATATGTTTATTAGCATGTTCTATATCTTTGATATGTAATTATTGATGGTAAAAAGCACTGTCAGTTTTGTTCTTATCTGGAATGGAATTGGTTTTAATATTTTTGTTAGATGGATTCTTTGCTAACTATAGTTGTGATTTTATTAAATCTATCAATAGTTAAAAGGGATGATTATTAGTTCTTTCAAGATATCCAATATGCTAATTTTTCTAGATAGCTTTTAAATTTCATATGGGAACTGGTGACTTTCAACAATGGAAATGTGAATTTCAAGATTGATAAAATTTGGTTTATGTCAGTTGTTGGAGACAGAAACTATTTTTTATTGAAATGAAATATAAATAAAGGGCCATTTTTACTATGCTCTATTTGAGTGAAAAGAAATGTTCCTCATTGTTAGACCTTATAAAGTATGTGTGCATTGTTTATTCATTCTAAAATTTGAGAACGTTTTATATTTTCCATTTTCATATTCTCAAAAGCTATTGCAGTGAATTGAAATCCTTATTAAATGTGGAATTAAATGTGGAAGGTGTAATAAGATTTGGAAGGGTAGTGACCATTTTTTATTGGGGAGTTTGTAAACATTTATTCATGAAGATTATCCATGTGAATTATGACTTTTTTGTCATTTAAAGTATCTTTGGCAGAAACTGTTTGTTTTATAAAATGGTTTGAAGTAAAGCAGCCATACCATGCTTAGTATGGATCCTGTCATGAATAGAGGTGACAGTGAATTGAAGATTAATATTATTAGATGAATGATAAGTTTTTTGAAATGCAATTGCATTTATATTTTGTTGTACCCATTAATTTAGTGCTAATTACCCTGTGTAGTTTGATACAGTGATAGAACGACAGTTTCTGGAACTTAAAATCCATGGATCATGCCACTTGTGTCATTTCTAGTGTTCAAACTTCTTTGGAAAGCAATAAATCCATTCATTTATTTCTTTAATGCTACTATCATCATCATCAACAACAACAACCATTATCAATCTACTGCAGGATGAAAGTATCTCCAGGTTCAATCCATCTTCTCCGATCTTTAGCTTCTCTTCTCCACATCATCCCTGCACACTTTCTTATTACATCCATCCATTTCACATGTGGTCTCTGTTTGGGTCTTTTAAACTCGCTTGTAATCCAGTTTATTATTTTAATTGTTCATCTATTATCGTCTCTTCTAGCAATATGTCCAGCCCAACTCCATTTTAATCTTTTAATTTTGTCAATGAGGTCAGTAACACCTGTTTGTTCTCTTACCCATATATTGTGTTTTTGATCTCTTCTTGTTATTCCCAACATGCATCTCTTTATACTTTTTTGAGTGATCTGAAGTCTCTGTATTGCTCTTCTATTAAGTGTCCAAGTCTCGGATCCATAAGTAAGAACTGGTAAAACAAATTTATTAAAAACCTTCCTTTTCAAATATATTGGCATATTTCCTTTTAGTATCAAGTTATTTTTACCAAAAGCACTCCAACCAAGTTTAATTCTATGATTAAATTTCATCCATTATGTTTCCATCTGAATTAATAATCTGACCAAGGGTCTGAATTAATAATCTGGCCAAGGTATTTGTAACTATTAACTTCTTCTAACTCATCATAATCAAATCTTTTTTTTTCATATTTTGAAAAAATCCATTAAACATTACTTTTAGTCTTTTTAACATTTATCTTTAGTCCTACTTTTCTATTTTGATCTGGTAACTCCTGCAACATTTCCTGCAGCTCTAAAGCATTATTTGCAAAAACAACTACATCATCTGCAAAATCTAAATGACTTAAATAATCTTCATTTATTTTCACTCCTTTAGCTTCCCATTTTAATCTAGGAAATACTTCTTGCATCATTGCTGTAAAAAGTTTTGGAGATAAGGAGTCACACTGTCCTATACCCTTCTCAATGTTGACTTTCCCAGTATCATTATGTAATCTAATTGTTGCTGGTGCATTTTTATAAATATTCTTTAAAATATCACAATATCCTGGATCTATACCTTGATCATCCAATGCTTTAATCACTGAAGAAATGTTTATAGAATCAAATGCCTTTTCATAATCTACAAAACCAAAGCATAATGGCAACTCATATTCATTTGTCCTTTCTATATCTTCTCTCAATAACTGGATATGATCTACTGTACTAAAACCACTTTTAAATCCAGCTTGTTCTCTTGGTTGATGGAAATCCAATGTTCTCTGTAGACGAGTTGTAATTATCTTGGTAAAAATTTTGTATAAAATCTGATAAAAGGCTACTATAGGCTATGCTTTATCACAGGATGGAGCCACTATCCACAAAATTTAAATTAAGCAAATGAGAAAGTAATCAATATATTTCACAGATTTCATAAAAAATTAAAAAAAAAAACGTTTAAAACTATGAAAGTGATAAAGATTTCAAAGCATTCAATATAGGTCCAAGCATTTCATAAAAAAATAAGTTTACGAAGAGGGCAAATGAAACTTCATGTTAATTTAATTTCTTACAGAATATTTGTGATGATCAGACTTAGTAATCATTGTTTAATTATTGATTTTTTATGGAATAGATGAATCAGTCATTTTTCCATTTGCTTTATTTATATCTTAATGCTATGTAGAAATAGTTCTATCTACTGTTAATTTGTAGTAGTTTTTTTATACTTTCATTGTTTAGATTAAATAAGTTATTGATCCTAGTCAGAATGATTGCTCTGTAGAGGATATACAATGCATTTGAGTGTTTCATGGTTATAAGACTATATATTCATTTCAATATGAGAGCCTATTCCTCATCAAGTTCACTTTAATTTTTCTGCCTTTAACTACAAGTTCATCATACAATTAAACATGTTTTTCAAGTGCATACATTAATTTTATATACTGTAACGGTTTGGTCGATGATGTGGAAAAAGAAAGTCACATCTGAGTATGGTCAGACCTAAGGTCTTCATGTAGGATGCTGAATACAATGCGATGAAGTATGTGACTCATGATTACATCCATTTTCAATAGACTAGCCTAAGACGTATCTATCAAATTTACATGTAATTTAAGTCAGTTCATCCACATCTCATCACTCTCTTTTGGATCCGTTGCCTCAGTATCGAACTCGGGAAGAATTCATGTTTGACTCTTTTAACAGAGATGTAGTTACGCATACTCATGGTCAGATAAGCTTACCCAAGTTAGCATTCGTAAATGACCCTTATCTAAGAACTTTCTATTATAGTGATAATATAATAATATATGTATATGCATATATATATATAGGTATGGTGTTGGCTTTATAGGTGAATGCAAAGGTTTATTCAATAAATTAGAGAGACTTTACCTATTCAACAAAATCTACAACATTTATTTATAAAAATAAACTCTACATAAACAGTAAATAAACTTGAACAAATTAAAGAGATATTAAAAATAATTACAAATAGATATGAGATTATATATACATATTTACAGTGTAAATGTCTGTAATGAGCATCTATCATATTAGTGATTTCCTTAATATGAAGTTTATCAACCCTTAATCCCCATAATACATAATCATGTTGCAGACGTCTAATTAAAATCATACTATTGGCTTTATTATCCAAGTAACTAACTAACTGAAATTAGTTTAATATTTAACAACGTTGATTTGACTCATGGTTCAAGTTGTTGATTTGACTTGCCTAGGGACTCCCCTCTCATATACCACACAATAATAAAGAAGCATTATTTAATATAATAGGATATCAGATATATTAAGGAAGTTAATCATGATTTTTATACAGAAATACTTACATAACTATCATTAGTAAAACAAATAATATATAATACAACTTTGTTTTCATAAGTGTGTGTTGTTAATGTCAACAAAAAATAATAATAATAAATTCTTACCTCCAAATTTCAAGTATATGGTTGTGAACAATTGTCAAAAGTTTAGGACGGGAAACTGAATCTAAATTTTATTTTTAAAAATAATTTGGTCTAAATTGAACCTTCTCCCCCCCCCCCCATGCTCGCATTCTGATAAATTGAATTCTCCCAATCTTGATTGCAACGGTCGGATTCAATCCCTTCCCATTGCATGTTTTAGTTTAACAACCAAATGCATCTATGCTGGATTCAAACCCTATTAAAATATTTTCTAAATATAAATGTGTAAACCTTACTATCATGGCTGGGTGCACAGCATTATATATGTACATACATAGGCTAGCAAGTGTTACAGTGAATATAATGGTTTAAATGTTATATTTTATAAAGGAATGATTTATATTATAATTTTAAATAGTAGAAATGTCAATTTATTTAAGTTTAGTAAATATAAATTCGTATGTGGATGTATGATTCACCTTATATAATAATATATATAGAATGACATCGATTTAATTTTGTAAAAAGAGCAAAAAGCTTTTAGTTAAATTAGTTAAAAATAAAAAGTTAGCCGTAAACAAATTTGCATTAAGTCCACTGCAATTAAAGTTTGAAAGTTGATAATTGCTATACTCAAATTCATTTGCGGCAAAAGTATATTTATTAAAATTGCTGGAGCAGCACTATTGGGCACTTAGAGGAGTATTTGAGGCACCCTGGAAGCCTAAACAAAAGTATTTTGATCAAATTGGGAAATTTTATAATTTAATGTAATATTTTAGAGTTAATAGGTTTTCAGGCTAAATAAATTCTTCTCTAGTTAAGTGATTTGTAAGAAAAATATAAATAGGGTATATTTTAAGCTTGAGTTATGGAGTCTTTTATTTTAGAAGAGTGTCGCTATACCTAATCCACGTCACATTGAACTTTAAAAGAGCTGGCTGGAGAAAGGTGATGACTGTTTCTAAATCCATGGATGAATGGTGTGTCTGCTGCCAGCCGATGCTTCAACTACTGGAACTGCAACATGAAACCATCCAGCAATAGCCTACTTCCGTAATCAGTAACACCAAATCATAACCGCAGAGCCCTATGTTAAATAACTATTTTTAAATGTAAATTCTAAACTTAAAGTTTAAAGCTAGCTAAAGATAAACTAATGTAATATTCTAAATCTTATAAACATTTTCATTATAAATTCTCGTTAAAGTAAATCTTGTATCATGTATAACTTGCCTATCGCTTGTTAAATATCTTATTTAAACTAAATATAATGTAATCTAAATTTTTTGTCTATCACTGCGGTTGTGCCTATAATATTTCTTGACTGTTATTTTATTTATATACCAATACCTCGAAACAGTGAGCATTTAAATGTAATAAAAATTCGAAGGTATAATTGCAAATATCTTCCCATAACTGTTTCTTAATGACATTCTCCATGCTCTCTGGTTCGAATTTCTATAATTCTTTTTTGATTCTAAATATAGTGTGGCTTACTATTAAATTTCTGTCTTATTGAGATTTTTGAATAGAGTAATGTACTAGTCTTAGTTATATGAAAGTATATTCAATAATTATTTGGCTTTTCAATTGAATATACTTTCCTGTCCATCATGATAATTTCTATGTATAGATTGAAACCTATAAACAAGAGTTTTTTATAATTTCATTATCCCTCTAATGTCGCTTGATTATATATCATTGTCAGAATTGGCTCCTAATAGTAATATTGACCAGGCTATCGCCCTGTATTTCTGAAATATTAATTAAAATCGTACATTCGCTTGGCGGATTAGATATCTAAAATTATCATTCAATGTTTCACATTTTGCTGCCTCTTCTCCTTATGATGGGACCGTGTGCAAGTCCACTCCATCTTATCTTCTTTTGGGGCACACACGAGTAAGACCTGATGCATAATTCCAAGCAGTAATGTTAGCCTACCTTGACCTTTTAGCAGCAAGACGCTCAGTCCCAGGTTATCGATGTTGGTCATGAAAACCATTGACTCTAATCTATCTGCAGGGCACTCCATTATCATAAATTTGCCATGGCTGTAGAGGTCGGTCACATTGTATAGTCATTTCTGAGTCCAGTAAGTTAATTATTCACTATTAAACTGAAATTTCTATTTTTGGTTTCTAGGTTCAATCTCAACCCTGAGCTGATTTATGCACTCATAATTTATTAAGTTAATAATGTTACAATAAATATTTTGCCTAAGACTAGTACAGCATTTTTACAATAGTAGCTATCACTGTCAGTAGGAATTGGCATAACCTAATGTTGGCACTGTTTAGTGATTCTTTAAATATATCAATTCATATTAATAATTAAAGATTTAATGAGGAGCCATGCTAAACCCTCATGTTATAAAGCCTGCATGCTTTTCCCACATTAATTTATGTTCTATTTATTTAATAAATATATGTTAAATTTATTCTAGTTTTGTGTTATTTCTCGTTCCTACTTCAATCCAATTCAGTCTTAGTTAATTATATATATGTGATATAACCATCTAAGCATTAATTATGATTTATGAGTGTTATCTTTAATTTCATGCTGATAGCATTTCAATTAGTTAATAGACATATTTAAATCCCTGAGTCTCTTGTTTCTCCCACCCTATGCCGGCTGTGAAAGATAAAAATACATGTAACCTCAAGCATGGTCATACATAAGGTCTTGAGTCTTGGAGTTCTGTCAAAAGAGTTGAAGCGTGGTCGGATTGGGGACATCACATTCATGGGCTGGTCTGTCTTGGTCTCTTTGCCTGGATTCAAGATTATGTTATGTGAATGTATAAAACTTGACCATTACATAATAATAAACATTTCCACAAGATAAAAAAATAATAATAAAAAAATAATACAATCCCAACAAAAATATTCATAACGCATAACATACTAATATATATATATTTCAGGAATCGATTATCAGGTTCATTCAATCATTATAGTTCTTCACATTTTATAGTTCATACAGTTTACGTGCTCTCCTCTCCGTATCATGAATCGTTCACTGTTGCTGTTGTGTAACACACTGTGGACAATTCTGCCTCGATGAACTCTGGATTTCTTCCATTCTTCTCTTACATATTCCATGCTGTATGAAGTAAGTGTATCAGACACTATAAATGTAGAGATATGGCTATATACTTTTCCATGTTTATGGTATTAATGCTCTACCCACAACAATCGATTGCTCTAGCCAGACCACATTGTGCTGTCTTTTTATATACTAAATTTAAGTTCAAATATGGCTCAAAGTCAAAAGAAATATTTTTTTTTAATGTGCTTGTCCTAGCATCTATCATATTAGCTACATATATCGTATTTTACATGTTTCTTTAAAAGTTTGAAACAATTTCTTTAAAATTCACCGACTGCTTAATTTTATCTGCATAATTTGTTTATCTGAAAAGTCTTTAGTTTGTTTTTCTAAATCCTGTGACAAATTTGTTTTACAAAATTTAATAAAAAAGATTTCAAACGACAGTTCCCATGTTGAACAAAACACTTGTTTTTGTTTTTTTTAAGTTGACTTTTCATAGCAACCTTATTCCTATGTTTATTGCTGTGTTTATTCGTGTATCATGATGATCGATTCTTGAAGTTAAATTACACTTTATCTCATTCTTATTTGGACAGTTTAGTGTAACCCTGGATCTTAGTTTGTTACCATGATTAATTTGTCATCGTTTAAATCATTGTTTAATGTTTGTCAATGATGTAAAAACATATAACACGAAATAATTAACATCACACATATGTTTGTACAAAATTTTATAGTGTTTATTTTGAATTATTTAACAATTACTATCCAATTTATTTCACATATATATATATATATGCAGAATATAGAATAATATATGATTTCAATTATATACCGATAATTATGTAAATTATGTCAATATAGCTATTCACATTTATTTCGTCAAACTTTGAAAACAATATATTAGCATTTTTTTAAAATTCTATCAGATATAAATTCTGATCAAAGTTTAGTTCAACATTTCAGATGGCTAAGGTCAGTGTGAGTGCGATTTCAAGCTACCCTCATAATATTAGTGCATGTTATTAGCAATGTGAGGACAGCCATCCATCTTCCATGGCCTTAATGATATGTACTATCGTTCACACTCAACAGTGGTACTGAGATATTCATTTATGATTATAAGCCAGGAATGTGCTTCTCTGTTGATCCTTTTCCATAGAATGCCCTATCATTTACAGTTCTACTGCCAATGTAGCTATATAGGAAGTAAATACAAGCTGTCAAAGGTTTTATAAAGGCATTCCTTACTTCAAAATGAAGGAACAGTTTTGGTTCTTGCATGGTTTAATGCTGTAATAGAGTGATGGTTTCTGGAGATCAAAGTCTGAGCAATAAATCATTTGATTATTTTGCTATAGTTTAAATGTGCTATGTGTTTTAATGCAGTGATAGGTCCATGGATTGTGACCCACTATCATTTCTGATGTTTGAACCTGCTCCTGTCTTAAACCATCTCATTTTTATCCTGTTCAATGCACAAATACTAATTCCAGAGATAATTCTTACTCTTACTATATGCTCTTGTTATTTTTTTTTTGTCCTACAAAAGTATAATTTTTTTTTTAGAATTCTTAGAAATGTCATGTTTTTTAATATCATTATGCAATGTAAAATAAATGCGCAATTATTCAAATGAGATCTTTATTAGTGCTATTTTTACTTTTTGTTGATGGAACGATGTATTATGCAACGCATATATTATTAGTTTTGTTAACTTTAAACAAAGCGTTTGAATGTATTGTTGGTTTTGATTATTTTTAATCTTTATTATAATTTACGCTGTTTTTATAAACAAAAACTTCCTTTTAAATGTTAAAATATATATATAAGATATTTTTATATACTAATAAAGATATACTATTATAGCTTTAAATAGCTTGGTTTATGTAAATTGCATTTATAAGTGCTTTAATTATTTTTTTTTCATATGTCATAGCATCGGCCGGGACGCGAACCCACAACCGTCTGCAACCAACTACTTGCTTGCAAGGCGGCTGCGATGACCTCTCGGCTAACAACGCTTGACAAGTGCTTTAATTTTAGCCAGCATTTAGCAGCTTCTTCAATAAACATTTAAATAATCAATAATTATTGCAGTCCCTTTTGTTTTATAGACCCTATAAACTTTATTAAAGGTCAAATATATCTCCTGGCTAAGGAAAATAGACGCTTATAGAATAAAACTGGCTTACTGAAATATATAGTTACTGACCTAGTGTCAAATCTATGCAACTATATAAGCAGCTTCAAAATTAGATACTTTTTTTTTTAAGTGTCATAGCATCGGCCGGGACGCGAACCAGCAACCCAGGCAACTGCCTGCAAGTGCAAGGTGGTCGCGCTCACCTCTCGACCACCAATGCAAGACAAAATTAGATACTTTTGAATTTTATGCTGAAAGTTTGATAGTAAAAAAGGAGAGATAAAAGTGGCTACCAAATAAATAACTGCATAAATTCCAGCTTTTGAATTCTAAGCCGCAATTGATAAAGACAGAGCCCAGAAATTGATCTGGTGTTTTGGGAATTGGTAAGTCAAACTGCATTAAAATAAAGAGTAGAAATGCCTGATATTAATGAACTCTTAATATGGTGGTTTCCTTTAAATTAGACATGGGCAACCTGCAACCAATTTATATACTTCTATGGTTTTCTGCATGACTGGTCTTGAGAATAATTTAAAGTGCTTTTTATATAATATAAATTAAAACCAGTTTATTTACATCAAGTTATTTGTAACCTATAATTATTTGTAAAATTGTATATTTGTGTGCATAATATGTGTAGAAAAATATAATTTTAGATTAAATATTTTCAAGGATTTACTATAAGGCTGCCATTTGATGACGCCTTTTTTTTAGGTACTTACAACTGCAGATCACTTTCAAGTGAAGGAAGATTGCAAGAATTAGAAGAACTGTCTTATATTAAATGGGACATTATTGGACTTCATGAAGTTAAAAGAAAAGGTGAAGAGACAATTGATTTAAAAAGTGGACATGTACTCTATTATAAAGATACAAATATTGGAAATACAAGTGGAGTAGGATTCATTATAAATAAAAAATGGAAGAACAACATTGTGGAGATTGATGGTGTATTGGACAGAGTGGCAAGATTAGTTATACAACTTAATAACAGATACCAAATGCATATAATTCAGGTTTATGCCCCAACAAGTTCTCATAGTGATAAAGTAGTAGAAGATTTTTATATGGGTGTACAAAAGGCTTTTGATCAGAATAAACAACATTTTAAAATTGTTATGGGAGACTTTGATGCTAGAATTGGTAAACATCTGAAAGATGAAAGTGCTCTAGGTAATTTTGGTTAAGGTAATAGAAATGAGAGAGGACATAGACTTGTGGAGTTTGCAGAAAAAGAAAAACTTTATACTATGAATTCTTTTTTTAAAAAAAAGATTAAAAGGAAATGGACATGGAAGCATCCAAATGAAGGTACAGCAGAATTGGATTATATTTTGATTAACAGAAAATACATATTTCAAGACTGTAATATTCTTAATAAATTTAATACAGGAAGTGATTATCGATTAGTAAGTGCAAAACTAGAGGACAAAAATTATTAAGAAAAACAATATTTATAGTTGATATTCCTAATCTTCAGAAATATTCTAATGAATTTAAATTAGAACTTACAAATCGGTTTCAAGTATTAGTAGATTTTGAACATGATTCAGATTTGAATGAAATTAATATGAAAATAACTGATACACGTTTAAAAACTGCAACAAAGATAGCTGGTATAAAAAAGCAGCAATTGACCAATAGAATTTCTACTGAGACTAGAGAATTTATGAAGAAAAGAAGGAATATAAAGATATACAAAAATGATGCATTAAAAAGAATTGAATGCCTTCAATTTTGTAAAATGGTGCGGAAAAGAGTTGAATATGATATAAGAAAGTATAACTGTGAACTAGCAAGGAAAGCTGTAGAAGAGAATAAAAGTCTTAAGAGTGTAAAACAACAATTTTGTATTAGTAGGAAATTTATATCTGCAATAAGAAAAAAAGATGGAATTATAACTAAAAAGAGAGATGATATTATGAAATGGGTAGAAGACTTCTATCAAGAATTATATAGTAATAAAGAGCAAGTATCTCCTATATCTATTTCATCTTCTAAATTGTCCAGAATATTAAATGAGGAAGTGAGACAAGCAATTAAATGTATGAAGAAAGGAAAGGCTCCAGGTAATGATAGAATTATAATTGATATATTAAAAGAAGCAGGTGATGTAATAGAAATTTTTTTAGCAGTTATATACCAAATGTCTAAATGATAAAGATGTACCAGACGATTGGAAGAATGCAGTATTAATATTAATATTTTAAAAAGGTGATAAAGAAGATATTAGAAATTACAGACCTATCAACCTTTTATCAGTTTTATACAAAAAAATTTCCAAGATAATTACAACTCGTCTACAGAGAACATTGGATTTCCACCAAACAAGAGAACAAGCTTGGATTTAAAAGTGGTTTTAGTACAGTAGATCATATTCAGGTATTGAGAGAAGTTATAGAAAAGTCAAATGAATATGAGTTGCCATTATGTTTTGGATTTGTAGATTATGAAAAGGCATTTGATTCTATAAACATTTCTTCAGTGATTAAAGTGTTGTATCATCAAGGTATAGATCCAGGATGTTGTCATATTTTAAAGAATATTTATAAAAATGAAACAGCAACAATTAGATTACATAATGATACTAGGAAAGTCAACATTGAGAAGGATGTAAGAAGGGTGACTCCATATCTCCAAAACTTTTTACAGCAGTGCTGCAAGATGTGCATTAAAATGAGAAGCTAAAGGAATGAAAGTAAATGGAGATTTTTAAGTCATTTAGATTTTGCAGATGATGTAGTTGTTTTTGCAAATAATGCTATAGAGCTGCAGGAAATTTTGCAGGAATTATCAGATGAAATCTTGGTCAGATTATTAATTCAGATGGAAACATAATGGATGAAATTAATCATAGAAATAAACTTGGTTGGAGTGCTTTTGGCAGAAATAACTTGATACTAAATGGAAATACACCTATATGTTTGAAATCTGAGACTTGGACACTTAATAGAAGAGCAATACAAATACTTCAGACCACTCAAAGAAGTATGGAAAGATGTATGTTGGGAGTAACAAGAAGAGATCGAATACGCAATATATGGATAAGAAAACAAACAGGTGTTACTGACCCCATTGAAAAAATTAAAAGAGTGGAGTTGACTGGACATATTGCTAGAAGAGATAACAATAGATGGACAATTGAAATCTTAAACTGGATTTCAAGAGATTGTAAAAGACCCAGAAAGAGACCACACGTGAGATGGATGGATGAAATAAAAAGTGTGCAGGGGTGATGTGGAGAAGAGAAGCTAAAGATCGGAGAAGATAGATTGAAGTTGGAGACAACTTCTTCATGTAGTGGATTGATAATGGTTGATGATGATGATGATGATGAAACAAAGTGTGGGGTTATATCCATATAATTAGCTAGAGCTTAGTTTAGCAGTGATGTTTCTAATTAATCATCAATTACTGCTGGCAGTCCTAAGGCTAAACTACATTGTTCTAATATCTAATAATAACTTTTTGTCTTGAGTTTAATTAGAAACATTCAATTTTTTTTATATTTGTTTTTGTTACAAGTTTAACCTGCCATTTATAATCATATTAATAACAATTTATTAAATTGAAGTTTAAAATAAAATCATATATATTATAGTACATAAATGGGGAAAACATTCACAGAAAAAAAACAAAAAATAATTTTTCGCATACTTCAATAAAATTTAAAAAAAAAATATGATGACAAAAATTATAATACCAATCAATATGTTCTTCAAGTTACCTGATGTGATACTACAGAGCTCACTATTATAAACTTTCATTTTCATAGGATTGGATACATGAAAATATAAGGCTTTGTAAAAGGTAATTAACATGGGCAAGAATTTATGGAAGATTCTGATCTCATTTGCATTATAAAATGTATCTTAAAAACATTCCAAGGAAGGAAAGGAAGGACAATATTAACTGTTTCATTGGGAAGATATAGCAGAGAATAGAATACACTGGAGAGTTACAATTAGATAGAGTATGAAATATTTTAGAAGGAAAGGTTTTCTATAGATGTTAAAAACTAACATTGCAAAATATCAGATAAACGGATAATGGACCAGCATATTCTCTATATGGGCATATTCTCTATATGGGCATATTTATGTTCATAGATTAATTTGTATAGTCATCATAATTGTTATTTTTGTTTGTTTTTCTTTCTCTTGAGATTGGAATCATTTGGGAAAGACTATTGCTGTTGCTGATATTTTTCAGTCATATTATCCATACTATTTATTTTTAAGTCTTTATTCAAATGCTGAAAATTGCAGATATTAACACACCTTATATAATTTATTTTTTGATGTACATACATGTAATATATAGCACAAATATTTTTAAATATACAAGTAAAAATAATGAACAATATTTATATTTAATTTTGAGGAAGTAAATTACTCTTCACACAATTGCTATTAAATTGGTATCAAATTGACATGCACTCTCCTATCAATAAACCAGTTCTTATTGACCATGATCATGATTTTATTATGATCCTGATTTTTCATTTGACAAATTATCTGCACCATTTTAGTTTATATATCACAGGGAAAAGAAAGTTTTTTATTTCTAACTACCTGCGACTTTGAATCATATTACTTTGAGTCCTTATATACAATGTTCCTATTTTTTCTGTTTTCTGAATATATGTTTGTTTGTAACACTTTATTGGAGTGCCCTCTGAATTTTTATTTTTATTCAGAAGTTGCTCTAGTAAAATAATCTTCAATAAAATTCATATTTTGTCTGTTATCCATAACACTGTCAAATTCACAACAAAGTATGGATTTTATTTATAGAGAAAACTATACCTAACTATATATAACTTACTTATCAAATGTAACAGGTAGATTTAAAAATTTTAATTTTAATTTAGCTTTATTAATAATTTAATTTATTGTGCTCACTTCAGAAATGTACTTGCCAACTGGCTAGATTGTCCCAAACATGCTTTTTTTTTTCAGTTGTGAATTTCTCACATTTATTTATATAATATTACAATTCGTTTATTTACTTTACATTAAATCTTAATAAAAATTTGTTAAATCAACCAATTAAAAGAAATGATGACTTTTCCATGAGCCGAGTATAAACTTGTATATGTAATAAATAATAATATAGCAATTTATATATATATGTAATTTATATTCTCTGAATCAATGAATGTGTCTTTGTATTTTTCATATATTTCTCTATAATAAATCCCACTTTTAAATTAAAATAATATACATACATTTTATCTGAGAAATTATTCTAATGAAATGAATCATAGATGATAAAATGGATTACATATGTATAAGGAACAAATGATATATAAGGAAAGGGATATAGCATCATTTTCTATAATAAGTTATTTCTTTATAAATCAAAGAATTATTTACATGCATTGCAGCATGTTTCTAATTACATTATGTAATTTTTTTTAATAAATGATATTGTATGAGGAAGTATTAAGTTGTCAAGCAGCATGCTAACTATATATATATATAGAGAGAGCCATCTGAATTGATGGAGATCAGATGGTGTAATGCTATAAAATCTTCATTTGCAGATCTCCTTGAAGACTAAAACTTATATTTGGAATTTATGCATTTAATATTATCTTTTACTCCTTTATGTTAATCAAGTTAGTAATCATATATATATATATCTTTAATTTCAGATTATTAAGTCAAACAGTATAAAGGAGTAAAAGATATCTTCTAGGTGCATATATGTATTACTTCCAAATTTGAATCCAAAAGCCAGAAAGTGATTGGTTTGAAGACAGGACATTATAGCACTATAATATTTGGTGATTGATTCCAGCTTACACTAGATAGCTCTAGAATAAGGTAAAGGTAACTGTTCTTGGAAGAGTATGAGTAAGAAAGACAAAAAAAATCTAGTTTTTATATATAGTGGATATTTACTTAACATTATTTGTAATGAATTAGATATCACATAAAAGAAGGGAGAGGTAAAGAATTGCATATACAAGTAATGCAGAAAAAGAGATGGATATATTTTGAAAGTGACAAGAGCATAAGAATAAAGAGAGTAAGATAAGTAGAGGAGATATGTAAATTCAAGAATACTAATTGATACTAAAGAAAAAAGTAATGACTGATAAAAAAAGGAATGGACATTCTCAGAGTCCATGATAATAAGAATGTGGAGCAAGTTCAGAAGAACAATGAGAGTAGAAAGAAGTGACCTCAGAAGAACAAGTATTAAGATAATAGAGTAATAAAATGTAGTCAGAAGAGAAGGGGATATAATAAAATAAATTTAGAAGTTCAGAAATGCAGTGATTATTATAGTAGATAAGTGATGCAAGTTTAGAAAAGTTGTGAAGTTGGAGAGTAGCAAGCTTAGTAGAGCAAGGACTATGATAGTAGAGGAATAACACAAGCTCAAGAGCAGTAAATATGATGCATGTTTGTGACATATGCCAAAGTGAGGTTTTTCGGTAAACTATAGCTTTGATTTTGAGATGAGGGAGTCTTGTTACAAGAACATCTGCGAATGGCAATTTTTGTTCTTGTTTTGATTCTATTGTGAATTTAATTGAAAAGGATATGTTGATGTTTTTCCAGAAAGTTTGTAGTAGTGCTCCACCATGTAACCATACAAGAAATGTATCAACATAATGAAGCCAAACTTTAGATGGATATGGAGTACTCTTTGTGGCCATGGTTTCAAGTTCTTCAACAAAATCAAGGAATGTCTGTGGATTCACCATTGTCATTCTTGATCAGCAATATTTACATAGAAGAATTTGAAACCACAGCTATAAAGGCTACTTCAAATCCACTTAAAGTTTGGCTTTGCTATGTTGATGATACATTTGTTATATGATCACATGGTGGAGCACTACTACAAACTTTCTGTAAACACATTATTAACATATCCTCTTCAATTAAAGTCATAAATAGACTCAGAACAAAAATAAAAATGAGTATTCTTAGATGTTCTTGTGTCAAGGCTTCCTCATGGCAAAATCAAAACTACATTTTACAGAAAAACCACCCATACAGGAAAATACTTAGCATATACATCCAATCATACCAGAAACACAAAACATGGGTTTATACTATCACCATGGAACAGAACAAAAGAATTTTGTTTGGAAACCAGTGATTTGAGAAAAGAAAAGATCTATATAGAACAAACTCTTATGAAAAATGGTTATTCATCAGCTGTTATTAAGAAAATCTTAAATAGACAATAAAAAGAACCATCAAAAGAAAAAAACAATTATTGGTACTGTAGTTCACCCATACATACCAAAACTAGCAGACAAATTAAGGAAAATCTGCAGTCAGTATAACTTCAGAATAGCCTTCCATAGCCATAGCATACTATGAGGAATTCTAACATCTACAAAGCCTAAACTTGAAATGCTGAAAAACAAAAACTGCATCTATGAAATACCATGCGAATGTGGAAGATTGCATATTGGTGAGACCAGGCACTCCATTGAAAAACAATTGCAAGAGGACAAACTGATAATTAGTAGAGAGAAATGAGAGATGTCTAAGGTTGTATCGTATGTACCAATGAACATATGTTCAGTTTGAAAATATAAAAATATTGGATAGAGAGAAAAAGATATAAAGAAGAAAATTCAAAGAAGCTGCTCACATGACAATGATGAATAACCCCATAAGTCAATCTTTTGTGACTAAACATAATGTATGGAAACCACTAATCAACTTTGCTCTTAGGAAAAAGTGGAGAAATCAGGAGGAACCTCATAGATAAATGTATGAAATTCTATTGACTGTTGTCTTTGGCAGGATCTAAGAGTCCAGGTTTGAGTCTCAAGCTATTACTGTCACTGGTCAAGCCAGCAATACCTGAAGAAGAGAGGAGAATAATATCATTTGAAATATTGTGCACATACTAACCTGTGTGCTGTTACTAACATTTGGATGTAATTGGAATATTTAAATAAAATTAAAATTTTCTAAAGATATTTAATACTTAATATTAGATGATGTAAATAGTCCAATATATAAATACTACTATTAATTGCACTATTTAATAGATGAATGGATTAATCTGTTCCATCCAGTAATGAAAACATAGTCCAGTTGAAATAAAATTTGTGATTTATACAAGATTGCAAGCAGTAAGAAGGAAAGTAGTTTTCGACTGTTGAGTGAAAATATTTTATTATGCTTTTAAATATTCTGCTTTCATAATATACTATGTTCTTTTATTATAATGAACTTGCAAACTATTAAATAATTTCATTTTCCACATTTTCATTATTTCTCGAAAACAACTAGTGTGTATTAATTTAAAGTCAAATCAAAATTGGCAGAATGGATAAAATTATTCAGAAGTTGTTTTTTTTTTAATATATATAATGTGAAATGAAGTAACAAAATCTATTTCTTCTAAGCTAGTTCTGCTAGATGGTAGAGATTAAATATCTATCCTATGTTGTTCTTTTTATACTTCAGAGTAGTTTCTAGCTTATTGCTTTTGTGAGAGATTTATTAAGCACTACCTCTTGACATTTATTGATTAATCAAGTTTCCACTAGGTATTAAAGAATTGGAGGAGAAATAGATTTGCTATTTAAAAGTAAAAAGCAATCAGCAAACGTGATATTTTTTTGGTTTTATAACAAACATTTTTAAAACTATATGTATATGGTTAAAAATTTTTTTAAAAAAAAGTTGTACTTCACTACTTCTTCTATTGTTATTTGGAACAATTTCATTGTAGTATCTGCTACTTCAAACACTAAGTGATGTAGCTAGAATACATTTAACATAACTTGTGTATGGTGGTCTGAAGAATTAGCTGTTGATTGGATAGTTTCTTAATGCTTAAAAGTTTTTTTTTCCAGTCAGTTAAAAGTATTGGGTATTGCAATAGCATTGCAATCTCTTGATTTATATCTGATGGATATATATTAAGTTCTTTACATGAAAATAGGTTAAAGCAAAGCCAATGCATTAAAAAATATATATCCATGAACCACATCCAAAATAATAAATCACAAATTATTAGAGAGACCTATTATTGGTTATTAATGAACTATAACTGAACAGAACTAATTGTGCATACACTCACTAGGAATAGTCAGACTAGGAATGTTGAATCAAAACTGCATGTTTATATAATGATATAAAAATACTAGATAATAATATCAACATCAAGTTTATCGATTAGCGATAGAATGAAAATCTGTAAAATAAGCAATAACTTGATACTAAAAGGAAATTTGCCTACGTATTTGAAAAGGAAGGTTTTTAATAAATGTGTTTTACCAGTTTTTACTTTTGGATCTGAGGCTTGGACACTTAATAGAAAAGCAATGCAGAGACTTCAAACCATTCAAAGAAGTATGAAGAGATGCATGTTAGGAGTAACAAGAAGAGATCGAAACACAATATATGGGTAAGAGAATAAACAGGTGTTACTGACCTCATTGAAAAAATTAAGACTGAAAAGGAGTTGGGCTAGGCATATTGCTAGAAGAGATGATGAATAGATGGACAATTGAAATCCAAGAGATTGTAAGACTCAGAAAGTGACCACATGTGAAATAGATGGATGAAATAAGAAAGTGTGCAGGGGTGATGTGGAGAAAAGAAGCTAAAGATCGAAGAAGATGGATTGAACTTGGATAGACCTTCATCCTGCAGTGGATTGCTAATAATTGATGATGATGATGATTAAGCATTCGATCAAATTATTTTTTTGAAAAAATAAAAATCTTTAGGTCACACAAACCCTGATCGCGATCATCTGTTCAGTAAATTGCATATTTTTTATCACTTATGAATGCTCAAAACAACAACACATTATTTAATTGTAATATTATTTTATTAAGTAAGTTATTTTTATTAATTGTTTTTTAAACAAAGTTAAAAGAAAATTAAAAACCGATTAATATTTTGGTTAAGTAAATACAGTATATAAAAAAGCTTCTTAAGATGTTTACACTTTTTATTTTTCATCTTAATCATTTAAATGCAATTAGCATAAAGATAACTGTTAATTCTCTATTGTTTTCATATTTTCTGTTTTAAACACATGTATATTTTTTCTACATAATTTTATTAAAAATGTATTCTGAAATAATAAAAATATATTGTCTTGTGTGCATATGTAGCAATTTTCACCATTTCTAAATAAATTTATTATATGTAATTAAAAAATTATTTTCTATTATATTTTATTCTACATATTCTTTAATAATAAAAAGTAATAACACTCTTTTAAATATATGCATATGTGCCCCAGTGGAAAGGTTGCCCCTCCAAACTGTTGTTAACAATGCCATCTTTAAATTAACATATATTCCATAATGATATAGTTTAGCTATTCATCTCAAAAATGTTAAGACTCTAGCATATCTGGATCATACATTATGACATGAAATGAGATACTATGTTTTTTATCTTCATAGATTGTATTCAGTGATCTCTCTGCCATTAACAAATCTTGGAAACCATTTGAAAACATTCTTGCAATTCATGACTTTACTACATACACAATATGAATCACTTCAAATTAGATGTGATATTGGACTATTTCCATCATCTATGAGTGAATGTTGAATGTATAGAAAATTTTAAACTTCATTTAAGCTTTCCAAATACAAACAACTTGTTAATAATAACACCCAAATAGACAATACAAGTTAGTAATTATATGTTTCGAGTAGTAGTATTCTCCACTTTTCTTCAGGTGTTATTCACTTAGAAGTTGAACTTGCATCTTTAGATTTTTGAATATCAAATTTAAGGCAAATGCTCTAACCAACTGAGCTATTCTGTCAAAGGCAATATATAGTAGAAATTTGATATATTTATATATGAGGGTTGGTTCAAAACCTCCCGAGTCCTTCAAATTTTTTTTTTTATATGAGCAAGGCTAATTAGTTTTTTTATTATTATTGTTTTTAATATTTTTCTAAGAGCAAGATTAATTAGAGGCTTCCATACATTGTGTATTGCCACACTGGGTTGACTTATAAGATTATTTACCATTGTCATATGAGCAGCTTCCTTGAATTTTCTTCTATGCATTTTTTCCTCTTTATCCAATATCTTTGTATTTTCCCAATTAAACATATGGTCATTAGAACATAGATGATAGACACATCTGTTTTTTCTCTTTTAATCATTAGTATGTATTTATTAAAGCAATTATTATACTTTTTTTTTTACATTGTCTTATAACTAATTTATGTTGGGTTTTTTTTTATAACTGACCTAATAAATGATGTTACAGACTATATTCAAAAGTAATATTTATTCCTGAATTTAGATTGTCCCTATTTACAAAATCTAAAACTAAAATATAGAAATTTATGCAAAAAAAAAACAAAAAAACCCTATGATTGGTAATTAATGTTTAATGAAAGCAAATACTTACAGAAAAAACATTAAGTCAAACAAAAAAAAAAGTAACACAGAAAGCGAATTGACAGAAAAATATTATTATATAATTTATTAAAATGTAAGAACTCACTGGAGATGCATACAAATACTGTAGTTAGGTTCATTCCAATAAGGAAATAGTGTTTGGGATCACTCTTAGATTTATAGGTTAAATGATATAACTGAAAAACTACCAAAATATATGCACATAATTTAAAAGAAGATCCAATATAGTGAACCATCATTAAGCAAGCAGCTTTTAGCTTTTAATTGCTATTGTTTATGTATATCTTTTTTCTGAAGTTAGTATGCTAATGATAATATCTACATACATACACTTTTAAACAATAATAATAAACAGTTTCTTGTAAATGAGTTTGGCCATTTAATTCCAAGAAAAAAAAGAAAAAACTACTCTAGAAATGAATTTAGCAAAGACTATGCAAACCGTTATGCCAAACACAAATGCATCCACACACACAGCATGCTGGTCCATTTTTCTGTTTATTTGATATTTTATATTGTCTTTTAATTTCTTCTGAAGAAAACTTTTCTTTCTGAAATATTTTAACATTATATCTAACTGTAGTGCTCCAATGTATTCTATTATCTGCCTTGTCATCACAATGGAAATTAATTGATTTTTTTTCATTTCTTTAAAATATCATTAGGGCAATTCTTATAACATAGATGGAGTCTATTTCTCATGTGAAAACCTTCTCAAATTGACCATAACATTCTTTTAGTAAATCTTAGTTTGTTCATTTGCATTTCCAATTCAACAAGGGTGTGATTTTGTAATAGTGAACTCTATAATATCACAACTGATAAGTTAAAGACAGTATTTATTAGTTTTATGATTTTGCCATTGTATTTTTAAAATTTTACAGAGCAGTTTTAAATGAAACTTTTTTAATGTTTTTATTTTATGCTGATAGGATGACCAAGTTTCACATCCATATAATAAAACTACTAAGGTAAAAAAGTGAATAAATAAATCAAATTGTTTATTGTTTGGGAGTTTATAAGAAGTTTGAGGAGCACTGGAATTGACAAAGCAGAGCTATGGTTCATAGACCTTATAGTTCAGAACCCATCCGTACAACACTTCACCAAATCACCCAGAACATTTCAATAAATTATTTACATATGTACTTATTACTACTATATAGAAGGTAAACAAACCACACCAGCACCATTTTGAACAAGATGAGAAAACTGTAAGGATACTCTCACTCCAGCCACAAGATAAAATGAATGATTTATATATTCACACACTCACTTCTAGATACTTAAGATTGGCTCATAAATTACCATGTGAGTTTGGAAATAAGACATCATTCTTATTTCCTTAAAGACTTTATCTTGTGACTGGGGCAAGAGTATCCTTACAGTTTTATCATCTTGCTTAAAACTACTGGTATGGAGGTTCGTTTATCTTCTATATAATACAATTTAAACATTTCATGTGTAAAATTTATAGAGTATTATATGTGCTTATTAAATTTTCTGCCATATTAGAATAAATGAGCAGTAAATAATGGGATTAAGTGCTTATTAACATCAGTAATCATTTAACATCACATATTCACTTCTCCATCTCTTAACAGTTTATTTTAGTAATTGAAATTTAGGTCTGACATAAAATGATGAAGCCCCTTTACATCATTAGTATACAGCAAAATTATAGATTAAAAACAAAAAAAAAAAACATATCTTATTAGAAATTGGATCAAAAGTTTATTTAATGCACTTTCAATGTTGCAACAAAATAGTTGGTCACAATGTATATATTGACATATTTGTGTATATTGCTTAAATTATGTATATTTACATATCTGTGTACACATGTGTGTGTGTGTTTGTAGTTTAATGTAATATTTCTAAATCTAGATTTTGGTAATAATTTTAAAATATGCTATCAGAAATTTAAAAGAAAAAACTGATATATTCTAATCTTTATCTTTTTGCTGTATATAAATACAATGGAGATGACTAAATTCCATAAAGCTATAAAATAAACAAATCTAGCCGGCTATATTTAATAGACTAAAGAATAGAGTAGATGGTCTATTCTTATGCTTTTTGATGTAAATAATGCTAAATTTGCTCGTATTGAAATTTCAATGTGAAATTAATGCCAGATAATTAGTTATAAAATCATACCTAATTAAGCAGAGGACAAAGATAGTATCTTATTTTTAACAATATTTGTATTACTTTGATTGAATGTGGTCTTATTCAAAAGGAGGACATATTTTATCCCCAGAATTCACTGCTTTTGTCCAACTGATCATAAAGACTGTATCAAATTTTGTATTGCATGGTTATAATAAATGGAGAAATTTATTTTATACACTTGCTCATACAACACGTATGAAAACATAGTATGATTTAAAAACTCGACTGACACACAATAAAACCATTCATGCAGAAAATCAAAAACTTGTGGAATTGGGGGGAAAGCATTGGTCAGACATATTTGTAAGAATAATAGAAATAATAAAATATCTTGCTTCACAATGTTTACTACTAAGTGGTGCATCAGGTAAACTATATGAAAAAAATAATGGTAATTTTTTGAAATTAAAAGAATTCTTTTCTAAATTTGATTTGGTTATCAGGACTCACATGAACTGAACACTAAAATCCAAATATAAGAGCAATTACTTAAGCAAAGATATGCAAAATGAAGTTATTCAATTTTTGATTAACACTGTCACAGATAAAATTTTGTCATTTAGTAGATTGGCAATTTTTTATTTTTTTTTTCATATTAGATTGTACTCAAGATAGAAGTCACACTGAACAAATAGAAATTATCATTAGGTATGTTTACAGCAATGAAAAACAATCTATTGAAGAGCATTTTAGGTAGGGTGACCAGACTGGTTTGATCAAAAATCAGGACATAATGACATCCCTTTTTTATAAAACTCATTGTAAGTACATTTCTTCTTTGGCATGTTGTCTATTGTTTAGGGTTATTAATATTCCTATCAATTTTATCACTGTAGAAAATTTATATCAACAAAGAACTAGTAAAACTACACTGACAATCAAAGCAGGTGCAAGCACAGTTCAAATTTTAGCCTACAAAAATCCAACTGCGCATGCTCCAAGGTGAGGTTGGATGAGAGAATGCATCTAGCTTAAAAACCCAACCATGTAACATAATAGTGATCTTTGTTTTGGTGTTGGAATTTGTCTGAAGTTTTTATAATATTATTGAAGAGACTGAAATAGACAGAGACATCCAAAAAACTATCATTTTTGCAATGAATTATTTATGTAAGACAAATAATAATTATGAGTATTTGAAAAGTAGGATATACAATGATCCCAAAAAGACATTTTAGGGACACTAGGACATCTAATCAAAAATACGGACATATCCTGAAAAATCCAGATGTCTGGTCACCCTATTTTGGGGGATTTTTGGCAATTAAGTAATTCCATACATGAACGTTTATATAATGTAATAATTAACAAGCTATTAAATTAGAATTTAGATATACAAAATATAAAAGGCCAAGGATATGACAATGGAACTAATATGAAAGGAAAGAAAAGTGCCCCACAAGAATTAAATTTTAAATCAAAATCCCAGAGCTTTTTATGTATCGTGCAGCTTATAGTTTCAATTTAGTAGTGATGCTGCAAAAGTAAATTCAGAAACCATAGGTTTTTTTTGGAACCACACAAGCAATTTATAATTTTTTTGTGCTATCTGTTAAGCATTAGACTATGTAAAAAAAACATGTTACCTCATTAACGTTAAAACTACTTCAGATATTCAATGGGAAAGTTACATAAATGTCTACTGAGACATCAAGCAGGAGAAATATATGATATTTTGTTTGAAATATTCTCTGACAACAATTTTTATCCAGAAAATGAACACAAAACATATTATGTATATAATTAAAAGAGTATCAGTTTCTATGTTCTCTTGTTTTATGGTATGACATATTACATTCTACTAATCCTGTTAGTCAAATATTGCAAAATTCTCAAACAAATATTTCGCATGCTCTGGTATCCACTAAAAATCTAAACAATATTTTAGTAATTACTAACTGTACAGATGTTTCTTACAATTTCTTACTTCAAACAGCCAAAAATCTATGTGAAGATTTAGGAGAGCCACATTTCCCAAACACCTAAAGGTAAAATTCAGAGTAAACTTCTTTTTGATAATATTGGATATGATAATTGTATCTCTTGATGAGAAATTTGTGCAAATAGAAATCCACAACAAACAGGTGAAGCTGACTTAGAAAAATTAAAAAAATAATATTTCAATCTACAAATTCATTTAAGTGACAATGATGATAAAGACATAAACAGAGAGGAATTTTATGAAGAATTATGTGTGTTTAAAAATTCAAAAATCCACTTGATGTTCTAACTTATATTCTTGAAAATGATTTGACCATTTCATTCCCAACTTTGAGTATCAGTAAGAATATTAGTAACTCTTTCTGCAAGTGTAACTAGTGGGGAGAGATCATTTTGATCAAAAATTATAAAAAATTATTTATGTTCAACAATTTCACAAGATCAGCTGATAAATTTGTCAGTGATATATATAGAGAACAACATATACAATATTCTAAATGTTGATAATATTGTATCTAAGTTTAGTTCTGTAAAAGCTTGGAAAGTAATTTATAATTATGTAATAGTAATTTTTTTCATTGTCATCTTTAATAAAACATTAAAATGTATATAAATTTTTTTATTTCTTTTTTTTGAAGGAAACTAGCATTAATTACTGTTTTGCATAAGGATGCTGGTAACCTTTTTTTTGGTCTTGGGCAAGTTATTATTTAATATTTATATATATATGTATAACAAAAGACAAATGCATTAATATGTTAAAACAATTATGTCAAAATATTAATAATTGAGCATGCTTTCAATGCACTGCATGAAATTGATAGCAAATAACTATCAAAATGAATAAAAAAAATTATGTAACTCCTGTAGTGAAAGTGAAGTTCTATTATGCTATTATAATATGAGGACCCAGGTTCGAATGCCATGCTAGTACTGTCATTGGTCAGGCCAGAAACACCTGAAGGAGAGGGGAGACTAATACTTCTCGAAACATTGTGCATATACTAACCTATTTGATGTGCTATTACTAACAGTTGAATGTATTTGGAATATTTAAATAAAGTTAATTTTTTCTAAAGACATTCAATACATATATTAGATTTTGGAAATAGTCCAATATAAAAATACTACTAGAACACCATCATCACAAACCTTCAGAAAAATACAATAGTATTTATCAATCAAAAGTACAAAAAAAATCCCAAAAC
This sequence comes from Epiperipatus broadwayi, assembly GCA_028023455.1. Lineage (NCBI taxonomy): Eukaryota > Metazoa > Onychophora > Udeonychophora > Euonychophora > Peripatidae > Epiperipatus > Epiperipatus broadwayi. Next base: position 3,601,211 of record JAQFVV010012444.1, on the reverse strand, counting down.
TTCTCAACTGACAGGTGAAGGTTATTAATCAGAAATGACCATCTTGTCATCTAGATGGTTCAGAAATAAATAAAGTGAATCATTGCATTTGAAATCCTATATTAAATGTGAACAGATAAAATCATGTTATGTTTTGTTGATATATATCATCCTATTGAAAGGATGACTAAGATGCCAACAATTAAAATACTGCCATTATTAATATATTTAGTTAATAACCTAAAGATATTTTTGAATTTCAGGTTATTAGCTTGATAGTAATAAAGAAATTTAAATTGTTAATAAATCTTTAAACATCACATGATCACTATTTCCCATGCTTGCTCATAACTGTTATTAAAATAGGCAAAACTCTCTCCATACAGTAGTGCCACTCTAAGCAATATAGAGTAATCAATGGATGCCAAAAGGCTTGTGCATAAAATCCCTATCTAGTGCCCACTCATCCATTATCCCCAAACTAATTTCTGGCTTATTGTCTTTGTCAGTGAGGAGCCTTGGATCTGAGAGGACTGCACATATATCTAGCCTTCTGGCATCTATTGATTACTCTGTCTTGTTTTGAGTGGTACTACTGTATGGAGATAGTTTTGCCTATTTTAACAACAGTTATGAGCAAGCATGGGAAATAGTGATCATGTGATGTTTAAAGGTTTAATACTAATCCTGCCTTAATGGAAGGTGGTGGCTATGATTATAAAAGAACCAAAGATGTCAAAATGTATGGGTGCTGAACTGAGTTGAGACCTATATGACTATATAAGCTACTGAGCTTAGATTGAAAATATTTGTGTGTTTTCAATTTTATTCTCATAGTTTTGTAGTCAAATAGAGATAAAAGGTGACTGCTGAAAGGTTTTTAGAGATCCTAAGATTTAGGTGCCGTGCGCTCAGATTCAAGATTCCTCTATGCCATAAGGCAGAAACTAGTTTGGGGATATTGGATGGGTAGGCACTAGATAGAGATTTTATGCACAACCTTCTGGCATCCATTGATTACTCTGCATTGTTTTGAATCGCACTACTGTATGGAGAGAGTTTTGCCTAATTTAAATTGTTAATGTGAACATTGCAAATACAAATAGACTGTTAATTCAAAAATCGTAGTTCCAGGCTTTTTTGAATATGTAAATTTTTTGGATTTTGTGGTAAACTTTTTTTTATATATATTATAGACCCAAACAAACTCTGCTGAAATTTGAAATAAACATTAATTTTATTATATGTAATTTGTATATGCTGAACAACTTTTGTAAATCATAAATTTATATTTTGTTAAATGCTTTCTCAGCTAAGCATTTATCATAAAGCTTGTTGAGGAATTGGCAATCCTCATAGTTAATAACATTATAGGACTTTAAAATATAGAATAAACTTATATTTATATCAGCACAAATTATTATTTAATGACAGTTAAATAATAGATTGGAAAAAAAATTATTTGCAATTTTGTCTGGATAATAGATAATGGTGTTCTAATTAATGGTAGTCTACTCATACTTAAAGTCTCTTCAGAGATTAAGACTATTAGCCAGATATTAGTCTAGATTATAGCATTCTCATCTAGTTTCCAATGGTTATGCAAGCTACAGGATGGATAACTCTGGAATACATAAATAAAATGAGAATTACTGCCCCTAAAAAGCATATATTGAACTAATCATAGAAAGTTAGATGATCTTTTATTGATTTTTTTAAGAAGACATGCTATTTCTTTAAAACAGCATTTTGACTGCTTTTAGTTAGTATATTTCAGGTATAGTGCTGCAGACAACTGATTATAATTGTGTAACCATATCACCCTACTGTCTAATTATTTTGCTGTTTTCAGATAAAAATCATGAAATGTAAGTATCCTTACCATACCTCTATGAATTAGACTACATAATGGCTTCCCATTCTCAAATAAAATGTATTCACTGTACATAAAATAAAATATTAAACATATTTTAATAGTATATTTATGATCTCTTATTAATTATATGATCCTGGTGAATCATCTTCAGTGAAGAATCTTCAAGTAGCTATGTTTTTGAGATTTTTTTTTATTTTATAAACTTACAAACGTTAAAAAGGAGTTGTCTGCAGTGTTTTTATCTTTTATTTAGTCTATTTTATTTTTCTGTTGTCCGACTTTAAAAAATATTTATATCAAGTTTATTTAATTAATTCAAAACTTCCTTTTGATCCCTTTTACTTCATCAAATTCTCTTTGTCCTCAGTAGGATTTCCTAAATCTAACTCATGTGGCACTTAATCGCCAGATTTGAATGAATTACCATTCTTGAAGCATTATTTTAAAATAATTTATACACGGAATTGGTTTATTTTTACATTGCCTATATGCTGGCTATTTAACATTATTTCCATACTCTTCATTTATTTATTTATTTTGTAAATCTAATATTGCAAATTCATATTTAGCAGTAATTTCTGTTTTTAAAATACATTGTTCTATTAAATGACGTATTACTTGATAGTACATAAAAAATTCGAGTGTTGGAAGTTCCCAGCCCCAAATTCGATTCTACTACTCTGACACTGTACCACCGAACAGAGCTTTTTTCTATTTGTTTTATTGGTCTTTTTTTTTAATTATTACTATTTATATGTACTTATGCAGTAATTAAAAATCTGCTTCGCAAAATATCAAATACACTGAAGAATGGACCAGCGTTTTTTATGTGAGGATATGTTTGTGATTCTCCAGACTGGTTTTTATAGCCATCTCTAATCTTATCTCCTGTGCATTGTTATTATTTTGTTTTGTCTTCATTTGGAATTGTAATGGTTCCACTGGTCTGTTGTGGCTCTTGCTGCATATGATTTGCACAGATATTACAAGTCTTTTTTACAAAACCGGAAGTATAAATATCCCGTCATCTTCAGATAAATCAAATCCTGTTTAATTCTTAATTCAGATTAAATGAGTAATTTCAGAATATAACTTGAGGTTTTTTTTTTTTATTAATTCGAGAGATGGGGGAGCTGATATTCAGATTTACTAATTCTTATTACAACTAATTGAGACTGATTTTGTTTAATCTAAGTGTAGAAAAATGATAGATGAAAGTTAAATATTTTGCATTTTTGATTAAGATAATTAATTATAATTCTTGTCTTTCTTTCCTTTTATTTAAGTCTAGAAAAAATATGTATTATTTATTGATGGCTGACAAGTTTTTAACAGTTCGTTTAGTTTGTACCAAGTGCCTTAAATATTTATTGGATCGTTAACCAAGTGAAACCATTTCTATGATAGGCGTCATTAAAAATTAACTGTTACTGATTCATGTCAAAATTTTACTTTATTAAGCTGTTCTTTTAAGCATAAGGGAATCAATTTAAAGAGAAAGAACTACTAATAATATTTATAGCAAACTATAATTTTATGGTAAAACGCTTATAAATCATATTAGGCAATTGTTCTGCAAAAACAGATTCTGCAATAATAAATTTACATTTTTCCAGTGTCTGTAACTGCAAGAACGATAATACCTAATTGTGGGTTTAAAATTATACAAGATTTTCTACATGCGTGATGGTGATTTGAAACATTGAGTAAGAAAGAATAACAAACATTGCTTCAACTATATTATCACAATGATTAGAGAAAGATGCTTTTCAAATATAAGAACCACAACATTCATGTTTTTTTGGTTTTTTTAAAGTGCCATGTAACTTCCAATTCCACACACAAATTAAATCATTATTTTTCAACAAAGTTACAAAAATAAAAGGTCAAATCCCAGCACCTTCACCTATAATTTATTCAGCTATATAAAACCTTTTCCCTTAATGGCAAATGTATAAATAAGGACTAAACAATTATCTGACTGCATATATCCAATCTAAATAACGTCCACATAAATTTGTAAGAAAACCTGCAAACACATTTTAAACTCATTTTGCATATATGTAATCTTTTATCATATAATCCCTTCCCTTTTCCTATTCTCAAATATAACTTATTATTCTATCCACTATTATTTTGCTTTGATCTTTAATAAAAATTCAGGTCTATATCTAAAGTTTAAAAGAGACAATAAATTCTGATCTGAGAAAGGATGATTGTTTATCACTGCATATAAAGTAATCTGATGTATTATTAGATAAACATTTGAGAGAATATATTATGATATTTGTGAGAAGATATTGATCTAACTGAAAAGATTAGTTCATTTGGAATGCATCTTAGGGATAATTTTTAAATTTCCAATGTCTGTATTTATATGTTTGAAAGTATGAGAATGATGAGTTGTAATTTGAAATATGTATATTAATTAAATACTACTTAAATACATAATATATTAATGTTATTTATTTATGCTTTCGATAGAAGTTTATAGCCATATATGGTAATGTTTGATGAAAAAAGTCAACGAATCTTTCACAGGATACGTGTTCCTGTCAATCAAACTTGATGCCATTAGCTACTTGTGAAACTAGTGTAGATTACATCAAACAGTGATGAAAAAATAACTAACCACTTGCAGGACACATGCTTCTGTGAATAATATCAATCGCTTGGGAGTTCATTTAAGATTACATTAGTTTAATGAAAAATCAACTAACCTCTTGCAGGATACAAACCTGACATTATCAATTGTCAAGATTACATCAAATTCTGCCATATATAAGGCCATAAGTTCTATACATTTCTACAGAAAGCACAAATAGATAATGTTAATAGATTATAAATGTATATATATCTAATAATTAATGTTTGCACTGTAAAAATGCATGTAATCAAGTAGATATTATATTTATATTACAAACTATCAAGTTCCAGATTAAATCCCTTCTCACTATATATATATATTGCGAAGATTTTTATTTTTCACTAATCAGGTGAGGTAGCAACTTGAAACACTTGAATTTCCACATATATATATATATTGTAATGGTAACTTTTGAAACAGGTAGACAGAAGATAGGTTTATATATTAAATCACAGATGGATTTGTACCCTGACACCAACTGTATACAATCAAAGATATTCATATATATTCAATGAGATCTACAAGATCTGTACCGTAAACTTTGTTGCAAATAAATAATAAGTTGAATGGTTAATATATAATAATATTAACCAATGTGATGATATATAATTTAGCAATACAAATACTCCCAGAAATATTTTATTTGTTTTTCAGTTTCAATAAAAAAACTCAAAGGCGCTAAACTTCCTAAAAAGAAAGTTTACTTTTGGAAAAGTTTTTAAATAAACAATCATCATCAATTATTATCATTATTCTACTTTGTCCCCCAATGAATTGCATGATTTCTCATGACTGTGGATATTAACCAGTGGCAGTACTGACATAATGGTGAAGAAATCAAGATAAGGCTGTGCTTCTGGATAAAAAATGAAATCTAAGACCCCCTTCTTAGGGCAGTGCTTAGAAAAAAGTGGTTAGGCATTATGTGGGCCAAGAATCCTGGAATCACCATGTGCAGAGGCCTTTTTATATGGAAAAAGTCCTGGGAAGCTCAACTATCCGCGGGATAGGACATAAAGAGAAATCCATGGGTTCAATCCTGTCGCAAACCCCAGATTAGAAACACATAAATATATTCACGAAGATAAGCTGAATGTCAGTTATGCAGTACGGATAAATGTCACTAACGATATTGAATAGGATTTACTGCTCTAAAATAAATGACCCCTTGTTTTAATGCTATAACTTGTATACAAATAATACGCTATGCCACTATAATATATGTATAGAGAAGATTTAATAAAATATATAAAGATTTTACTCCCTTCCTTTTCTGCTATTTGAAATAATTCAATCCCACCTTCATGGATTTTATACTGGGATATTTAAGTATTTGATATTTTAAGAGTACGAAAATAAAAGAAAACTAGCATTTGTATAGAAAACAACTAATATGTCACCCTTTTAGAATTTAAATAAATAACATTTTAAAAGATTTCAAAGCTTGAGTGATGGATTTACTTCATGTAGAATTACTTCATTCTATTTGGAATTGAACAAATAACAATTTTTATAATAAAAACACAACATAAAATTTGACTCGTAAACAATCTGTCAAGCATATTAATTAATCATATATCATGTTTTGAGGGAATGTTAATTATTTTAATTTATGGAGGTTTAACTAAAATGAGGAAAGAAAAGATTTTGAGAAATTTGGCTCATCAGATTGTTTGAGATTGGCATATTAATAATAACAAAAGCATACATATAAAATCAAATAAATACATATAAATAAATAACCACACCAAGGTTAAAGAAAGTTAGAGCATATGAGATAGGATTAGATTTATAAAAATCATTTGAGAATACTTTGCATTTACATATTAGACAGAGATAAATTTAAACAATACATTAGGAGAAATCTTGATAGCAGGATTCAAGGTAAGTTAGACTAGGTTTACTTTTAGGTTGCGCATGAAATTACTGATTTACCTTGCACAATTCTAAGAGTCCATTTTTAAAAAGTCTGGCTTGTGCACGGCTGTTCAAGGATCCATGCGCTGTCTTAGGTGACAGCAAGCTTCTACTTAGCACTCCAATGCTCTCAGGTTAAGCTTTTCTTTCATTCTAGGGCAGCAGGATGGTATGGCAGTGGAAGACGACCCCACAAGGGTCAGAAGGGTGATTGGCTTTCTACTTGACCATCATTTTAAGTTTCACACTATTGTGGATTATATTAACACAGTTTTCTCAATAGTAGCTAACTTTGGTGTTTAAAATCAACCCATTTTATATCCTGCTCAGGTATTTGTGGAATGCTTTTAACTTTTTATTTCTAGCTCAAACTCTAATCTTCGATCTAACAAAATCTTATATTTTCTTTATCCATTGTTCTTGAAGATACAATCATTAGATAATGTTCCAAAAATATATTCAAATCTATTTCCAGATTGTAAATAGATTTAACAAAAGTGTTTAGAACAAAAGTACAATCCATTAGTTTTTATTTTCTGTTCTATTAAAAATTCCTTCCCAAGACTATTATATTTCCACTCCTTTAATTATTTTTGGACAATTAACGGTTGCATCTTCCATCTTGGATTTTACAAAAATATACCATTTAATTAAAAAATAATAATTTAAAAATAAAAAGTTTTATAAACAATGTATAATAAAATATTAAAAAATCAATATTTTGATAGTATGTTTGCTCCTGTAATATATATATATCTGAGCCACACCTATATATTTTAATATGAAGAAGTAAAAAATTAATAATAATAAAAAAATATTGAAAAGCTAAAATTATAATTTTTAGGCACGCTTCTCAGCCACATATACATGAAATATATATACATAACTAAAGGAGTGGGGTTGGACATAAGGTTTGAATTTAGGTTAGAAGATAGACCCACGAAGCTCAATCTTCAGCTAAAATTGACTGCTTCAATATTTTTAACATTATTGTCATATCTGACCTTGCCTTTAGAAATGGACTGTTCCAGATTTCTTGCCTGATTGGATAGCACCCAGTTGCTATCCAATGGGGATAAATCCTTCATTGAGGTTCACGCACAAAATCAGAGTGTTTCCAGTAAGGTAGGGGATCTGCCATTAAATAGTCAGCCTTTCAGAGGCAAGGCAGAGAGCAATTACTTCTGTCTACCTGAATAACTGAACATGCTCTCCAATAAACCTTCTGCCACCAGCAAAGGTATTTCTCTAGGCAATATCGCGATGTCCATGCAGTGAGGTAAGTCCATATGCAGACTGGAAACTGCTATGTCTGCAACTGCCTTGAGGCAAGCTATCTAAGTGCAGCTGGAAGAGTCTGAACTAGAGATGACTTTAGGCACGCTGTCCAGTACAGCCGGAAGAGTCTTACCAGAACTCACAAGGCAGGTTACTTATTTAAGCTGGAAGTGAGTTCCATTACTCGGCATGACTACCTCAGCATTCAATTGTATAAACTATATTTATTCATTTGTTTATCTAACATGTGTATATTATTTGTAACTAACAAATTGTACATATTGTTGAGTAGTTGTCATCATTTGTCTGTTGGTTTGGAACCGAATCTGTAAGCTTAAACAAACACAACAATTACAATGTTTAAAACAAATATTATTAGTAAATTCTCCAAAAACATTTGGTTTAATTGTTTCTAGTAGACATTAGCACTTTAAATATTAAAATCTTGATTTGTGTTAACTAGTTGTTGTGTAGTATCAAACAAAAATGAGTTATAAAATGGAATTTAAAAATACAATTTTTGTTGAATTAGCATCAGACTTAATGGCTGTACAGATTAGTTGATTTGGATTTAATCTATTTGTTTTGAGCAGATTAACATTTAAGCTTAGCATAATTTTAAATAAAATCATGCATCAGTTTAAATTTTCCCCATCTATAACATCAGCAGTGCCAAATTCTTCATACAGGAGATTAGTTTGGGTAAAATTTTACAATACTCTGAATACTACATGATTTAATATGGCATTAATGAAGTTGTGATTAGTGATGGTGATAATGGAGGGGGGTCTTGAACAGAATTCATCAGTGAGAGTGAGAAGAGGGGAGGCTTTTTCTGCCAGCAATATTTAGTGACCAGCAAGATATATATATTAGAGTTGGATAATTCTCTTCCAAATCTGGTAACATCAAGTTTTAAGCTGCAAGTTCAAAAATATTTAGAGAAAAAGTTGATTTTATTAGCATAACAATGGTGCTGATTCAGAATATTGGCAACATCTCATGTTAATACAAACCTTAACACTTGCTGGTTTGATAATTCATTAGTATTATTCATGGCATATTTAAAAATAAGCAAATTAATCTTACTAATACCACAATAACTTAATTTCACCCTGTGTCGTTTAATGCAGCAATAGATAATTAGAGTCTGTAGTGTAAAATTCTTGGATCGATTCCAGAACTGGTATTTCTAGTACTCAAACTTTTTATGTAATTGAATATTTGTTTTTACTATTAGTTCTGCATTTGAATTTGTTTAAATTTGAAGTACTTTTTTTTTTGCAATCAAAAAGTTTGAAGTAACTTGAATTTGATTTTATTTTGACTGTGTTGTTGAATTTCAATAACTTTTCTTAATATTTCATTAATAGTGTATTATAAATATTTACATTATAGATAAAAAAAAAAAATTTGCACTGGTGAGAATACTTTGATCTAAATATCTATTCAAAAATTTCGATTATCCAAACAAAATTTTAAAAGTGATCTAAAATTAACCATTTACAATTAATAATTTATTTTGTACGCACATTTATAAATAAAATTGAAAACGAAAACACTATTCAAAAACATATAATTATTTTTAATAACTTATCCCTCATCTCAATTCTATAATACCGCAATCATCCATCAGCTCAAAAACTCAGACCACCTACTCTCATGTGAATGTATTTCATAACAACCTTCATTATTCAGATGAACTAAATATATCAAAAACTGATCTCCATGTGCATGTGGACACATTGATATTTTTCCATTACACTACTTGTAGGAGGGAAGGGATTGATTTTTTTGGTATTGTGGAAAAATGGTGTTGCCAACATGGGCATTGTGATTCAGATGTTTGATTTATCTAGATTATTTGATAGGTGAAGATTATTTGTGAAATGCATGCATCATGAGAGAGGTTGGTCTGAATTTCTGTGCTAGTGGATGATTGCAATATGATGGAATTGAGACGTGGAAGCAACGACAAAAAACAAACAAAAAAAGCCCCTTCAGATTGTATTTGTATGTAAACAAAAGATATAGATAGTAAAATTAAGATTGGAATGAATGTTTTTACAGACAAAAGATGTTTTATAATACTTGTTTTTTGGCAGCAATCGTGTTTAATAAAATAAAAGTAACTTACCAATATTTTGACAAAGTTAACATTTACCTTAATTGAATAAACCACATAATTATTCCAGCAATGCAATTGCTATCTCTGCAACAACCAAGTGGTTATTTTACTCAGTTGAGGGCAAGTGTTACCCTGTTGAAACATTATTATTTTACTTCTTTAAAACATGGATGCTTCTTAAACATGATTTATAAAATAAAATTAAAGTTTATGTGAGAAGACAAAGATCGATTATCACCCCCCCCCCCAAGCATAAATCTGAAAAAGTTCTAAAAAGATTTCAGATTAATGATATTTTAGTAATAATAAAATTTGAAGTTACATTTAATTATAAAAGTCTGTTTGAAATCTGCTAGAGGTTTAGTTGATGCAAAGCTTTATTCTTGTGTCCAGTGTTTTTCTAAGTAAAATTTGTTAGCTGGAGTATTCAACTTTATATATTTTAGATTAATTCTTGGTTACTTTGCAATCTCTTAAAATCACTCATTTATATCAAGAGTAATTAGTAGAACTGCCTTAGGATCATGTAATAGATGGTGGCACATATTATTTTGAGTTTTCATTTTGAAGATGGTGATGAGAATGGAAAAGTTGGAAATATTCGAACTTAAATTTTTTCCTGCATTTAAGCAGGTGATGATTTCATTTGACAAATCATGAATGATCGATGTTCAGAGTTACCAAAAATATCTCATTTGTCAAGTTAAGAGTAATGGATGTTTAAGAGAGTGACACTTTCACTTTCAACAATCTGATGTTTTTTTGCTTACAGTACTGTAATAAACTAAATTCAAATGTCACTACATTGGCATTAATATTTCTAGTCTAAAGACAAAAAAAAAAAAACCCTAAAAAAATAGAATTGAAATTACTCAAATATGTACACAATTTGTCCCAATGAAAAGGTGATTGGTTCTCTTTAATTTGCCTGCAGTGCCATTTTTAAATCAACACATATGCTATATAATGACACAAAAATTTTAAATGATCATGTTGCAATATGAAGCATGACAGTATGTTTTATACAATTGTGGATTATAGTGATGCTCTTCCTGCCATCACAAAATCAACATTACTTGAAAACAGTCTTGGGACTCATGGCTTCATTCCATGTCATATCTAATGTTTCAGCTGTAGTTTTAGATCAAAATTTAATGTTGGCAAATTGTTCCATTGTAAGTTAGAGTAAGAAACACATTGTAACATTTCATGTTGTGACTCATGATCAGACATGCTAGTGATACTAGTAACATGCATTGATTCAGTGATAAAGAACTTTCACTGGAACATATTGTGTAATTATAGACCTGTGTCAGATCGTTATAACTATTCAGAGTATTGTCATAGATTCAAAATGTTAAGCTTTTTGAAATTTGGGCTATTAGGTTGATCCACCAGTAATTGTTGTATTCTTGTGATTTATAAATGGGTTTTATCTGCATCTAACCTGTGTGAATGTCAAATTTGGGGGTGTAGGGGCAGAACAGAAAGGCTTTGTAAGTCTTGGAGTCACTGAATATCTCTTTATGATATGGTAATACATAAGTTAAGCTTAGTACAATTTTAAATAAAAATGCCTGTTTAAATTTTTCACATCTATAACATCAATAGTGCCAAATTCTTCATAGGGAAGAAAATTAATTTGGGCAAATTTTGATGTGGCATCAGTGAAGTTGTAATTGGTGGTAGTGGTAATTTGAGGGGGGGTCTGTGAGCAGAATTCATTAGTGAGTAAGAAGAGGGGAGGCTTTTCCTGGATATCAAGAGATTGTAAAAGACCTAGAAAAAGACCACATATGAGATGGATGAATTAAATAATGAATGTGTTGGAGTAATGTTGAGAAAAGAGGTTAATGGGTTGAACTTGGAGAGACCCCCATTCTGCAGTGAATCGATAATTGTTGGAAATGATGATGAAAACATAAATAAATTAAATCTTGATAGTTACGATGAGTACTCTATGCAATAGTTTCAGCACCTTTGAATTGGTGCCTTCATTAATAAAGGCAAAAACTAGAAACTGGTCTGGGGATGGGAACTATATTACCATCTGATAACTATGATAACTCACGCTTACCATAACTGGCGCTAGAATGGAAAACTACTTTTGCTTATGATTTCTTTCAATTTTTTTCATTTGAGAAAACATGCAATATCAACTTGTGCTTGATAACTGATAAATAATTTACGTGGATGATTCTATCTACATAAGGTAATTAGTTACTGTGACTTTTTCTGGGTGTGTTTAGTACTGGCATTTCTAGGATATAGTCAAGGTCGAAACTTAGACATTTTGACTGTAAATGCAGAATAAGAAACTGCAAGAAATTAGCCTAAGCTACAGTTTATGTTGGGTATAATATATACCTGCGTGCGATTATTTTCCACATATAGTTTCAATTATATATGTGTTACTTTCTATTATGATTCATAAATACTATATAATATTTTTGGATCAATCTATTCAAAACTGAAATGACTCTTTTATTCAGACAGATTCAATATATCAGAATCGCCTGGTTAGGTAATTAATTATTTATTAAATTAAATATTTACTTTAACTTTCATTTATTATTCTGATAAACTTATATTATCTTATATAATAATATACACCTTGAAATTGATTGAAATGTATATTCTAATTGGCCAATGAATCAAAATTAATATATTTTATATTAATAATAAAGTTAATAAAGTATGCTAATAAATGTCTATTGGAGTAGATTCCTCTCCCTCTATTAGTGAAGGATGCATCCTATTAAGACTTCTTGTTATGATTATTGCACTTACACTCAACTGACCAACCCAGATTAAACTCGGACTTTTACTTGTAGCTAGAAAAAGCTAGATACCTATTCACCAACTATTACAGTATGCTAGGACTACTTCTAGCTAAGAAAACATGTTCATTTACCAACTACTAAAGAATAGTTACCTGGGTTAATCCTAGACCATCTACCTGTGAGAAAAATCCTAAACTTTCTCATAATCTGGATAAAAATCAAGTTTTACATGCTCTCTTGGAATGTGAGGCAGATGTGCTGGCATTATATCATTTGACCTCCAAATTTGAGAAATATTGATAATGTATGCTTTTGTTCTTTCTATTTGATTATAAAATTATTTCTGGATTCAAGCATATCTGTTAATAAATTATACAATACAAAATTACACATATGATGGGTGGATGAGATAAGGAAGTTTTTGGAGTAATGTGCAGAAGAGAAATGGATTAAATTTGGCTTTAATCCTGTAATGGATTGATAACTGTTGAAATGAGATAATTCCAATTTTAAATTTGCCTTTGTGTCATATTATTCCTTTCTTACAGATAATTTTTTACATCCATGAGGGGGGAAAAATAAGTTTTTTTTATTTTATTTTCAGAGTAATTGTTATTTAACAATGCCTTCATTGACAGTTTCATAATGATGTGAAAAAAAAAAGCGGCATCAATTCAATTATATATGAAGATTTGTTGTCTTTGTATATTCATCAGAATTGATTTTGGTTTAAGTCTCCTTTTTTATTCTGTATGCAAATTGCAAGATCATACATTATGGTTTCTTTCTTTTCCTGTATTCATTGCTACAGTTTATCTTATCCATAATGATAATTCAAAAGCTAAATGTATTATTTAGATATTTCAATCCAAACATCCTTGCTTTATTTTGTTTTTCTTCATCATTATTTATAATATTTTATTGATGTTGTTTTTTCAAGTGTTTTAGTTTCAGTTAATTTTAATTTAGCCCAGTATGCATTACTGTCTAAGTAATTCCAGACTAGTGAATTACTGTTATGAAAATAACTCGGTAATACTTGTTTTTCAAATGGCCCTAAGTTTTATGACCAGCTTCTATTTTCTTACTGTGAACATTCAGAATCACTGACCTAGTTCTTTAATTGACCTATTTATGCTATTGGATGTTTATGTTGATATTGGTCAACTGTATTGTATTTTAAATATGGTCTAGAGTGCTCTATAGTTTAGGCAAGTCGATTATTGGGAGTAGGTTTAAGATAAGTCCATAATATATGTTATAATATGTTGGACTATTTGCATTATTAAATGTTGAATGGCAAGAAAATTTTAAACTTTTCAAATACAAACAACTGTTAGTAATAACACACAAATAGACAACACAGGTTAATAGATTCCACAACATTACAGGTGGTATTATTCTTCACTCTTCTTCAGATACTGCTGATCCGACTAATAACAATACTAGTATAGAAGTCAAATTTACACCTTTAGATTCTTGAATAAATTTTAAGGCAACACTCTAACCAACTAGACTATTTTGTCAAAGGGAACAGTCAGTAGAAATTTCATATACTTAATTATGAGAATTGGTTCAAATTCGCCTGGTTCCTCTAATTTTTTTAATACTCATTTCTAAGAGCAAGGTTAATTAGAAGTCTGCAGACATATGTATTGCCGTACTGAGTTAATTTATAGGATTATTACCATTATTATATGAGCAGCTTCTTTGAATTTTTTTCTTTTTTGCATCTTTTTCTCTTTATGTAATATTTTTGTTTTTTCCCAATCAAACTTATGTTCATTAGAATGTACATGGTCTGCTACAGTAGAGGCAGCTCATATGATAATGGTGAATAATCCTATACATTGACTCAATGTGGCAATACATAATGTCTGGAAATCTCTAATTAACCTTGCTTTTAAAAATAAGTATTTAAAAAAAATTGGAAGAACAAGGAGGATTTAAACCATCCCTCATAGTTAAGTATATGAAATTTCTACTGACTGTTGCCCTTGACAGAATAGCTCACTTGGTTAGAGCATTGCCTTAGAATTCAATATTCAAGAATTTAAAGTTGTAAGTTCAACTCATCTAATATTGTCACTGGTCAGGTCAGCAATACCTGAAGAAAAGTAGATAGTGATCCACTCAAATTGTTGGGTAATCTACTAATCTGTGTTGTCTATTTATGTGTTATTACTAACATTTTTTTTGTATTTGAAAAGTTTGAATAAAGTTTAAAATTTTAGACGTTCAACATTTAATGATAGGTGATGGAAATAGTCTAACATATTATAACATCTAATATGTCATCATCATAAATTTTTAGGCAATTACTAAATCCATAACATACACTTACAAAGGAGTATGATAAACAGATATTTCTGATTGAATATTTGCATTTGTACAATATAAATTATATATTTAGTGATGATAGATATATAAAACAAACTATTGTTCATAATTATATTGTTAATATCAAAACTTTGCAGCAATGATTAAATAATATTGGATAGCTGTGTGCAAGTTTGCAAAAGAAGGTTTGTAACATGTGTTGTATGAAAGGTATGTAAAAGATATTAAGAAAGTTTAGAAAAATAATAGTGAGATAGAATAAAGCAGTAAAAAAGTAATAGCAGATAATTTTGGAAAGATGTATAAGATGAGAAAATTCAGAATGAACTGATGAAAATGTAGGAGTTATATGAAGTTTAGATCACAATAATATAGTAAAGAAAGATATTAGTAGAAAGACTAAAATGGATAAAATGCCTTGCACTGTTTATTAAAGTGATAGAGGATCAGATCTAGGGCTGAAGGTTCATAGATCATGGTTCAACCTATCACTTTCCAGTGTTTGAACTTCTTATAAACTACTGAGCAATAAACCATTAAAAAAAAATATGAGAAGCATTAATATAAGTAATATAACAAATTCTTTTAAATATTTATCTTCATAATCACAGAATAGTAATTAAAAACTTGGATTTTTAAAAAAAAAAAAAATCATAAAAAAAAAAGACAAAAACATAATTTTAACTTTATTTAGTTATTTCTATCTTTAATATTTTCAAAGTAATATTATTCCCATTATATACATCTGCTGCTGCTACTTGTTTCAGTGAAATGGCAGCCATATTGGATTTTTGGAGAATTGATTTAAGATACCATTTTTATGTTAACTTCAGTCAGCATTATGGAAAAATCATATAATTTATGTTATCAGAAAGATAAAATATCAAAAGATAAAAAAAAAACTGCAAAAATGTAGTCATTAAATATTTGAAATAAGATTTTAAAATTTTTAAAAAATATTATTTTTATATTTTCATTTTGTTTTTCTAAGAAAATCCCCAAAGAAATTATTCTTTGCAGGTGTCTGCATGTAATGAAAAGAAAAATTGGCAGAAATGAATAAGTTAGTCTAAATATTTTTCTGGCTATAAATGGTTCAGATTCAATGCATGTTGTAGTTTAAACAGAAAATTTAGTGCAATGTAGAATATTAATAATAGTAATACCTTTTTATTACCTGGCTTATCTTTTATGTTGTGAAAAAGATTTTATTTTGTTGGATAGAATCTCCTAAAATATAAAATCAAGTGATTACTGCAAAATGATTGCTTACAAATAAAAAAATATTATTGTAACCATGCAACAAAAGAATAAACATATTAATAAAAAATGCAGATATATCTTATCCAACAGAAATATTCATGAGTTATCCTCTGCTGATCAAAGTCAAAACATCTATACAGAAAAATGCTTGGTAGAGTTGGCTCATTAGTTAATATACCTGAAGAAGCCAAGTGAGACTGGAATTTGATGACATGCATTGCCTATCTCAATTTTAGTTGATAAGAAATAAAATAGCCTCTTTAAGCACATTTGCTGTGTAATCATCACTTCACACAACCAAAAAACATTCACACCTCCTTTCAGACAACACAACATAGTTTTTGGATGTTATAAACTATGGAAAGCACCTAGACACCAAACACTGAATAGCTACAATTGTATTTTTACCTGCGTAAAACTCTTTATGGTGCATATACTTATCTGTGTAAATGCAGTATTTGAATCTTCACATTACTAGTTTTGAATAATTATGTATGTCCATTGTATTACAATAAGATAAAACCAGCTACTCAAAAATGAATATGGACATTCCAACTTCAAAAAAAGAAATGAAAGAGAGAGAGGGAAAAAAACTTCCTAAAAATGAGTTTTGTGGTTGCCTGTGCAAACCAATCTGTGAACCACAAATATGTTTATATATAGAAGAACATGCTAGTTCAATTTTTTGCTTACTTGTTAATTTATGATGTTATCTTTTAATTTCCTCAGCAGAAAACTTTTCTTTCTGAGATACTTCAACACCCTGTCCAATTGTAACTCTCCAATGTATTCTTTTTTCTGCATATCTTCTCAATGGAACAATTAACATTGTACCTTTTTACAATAATTTTGAGATAAACATTATAACGTAGATGGAATCTACTTCTATAAAATCTGTGTTTAAGTTCACCATAAAACACCATTTTAGGAAGTTTTTCATTATTCATTCATTTTACATGCCCAACTTGCAATCTGAAGGACATATTGATTGGTCTTATGATTTTGCCATCGTATTTTTAAAATTTTACAGATCATCCTAATGTCTTTATATTGATCTGATAAGGTATCTACAATTAACTTAGTTGCAGTAGTTATTTTCCTATAATGAAACAATATATCTGTTAACTTGTTAAAAGGAGCAGCAGCATATTGGAATCTATGTTGAATTTCAACAAATCCAGTTTTCTATTTCTAGAACTACCAAACTATTTAAACTGATTTACATTCGCAAATTGATAACCGTCTAAGCTGAAAGTTGCTGAGAATTTTTCTTCCATCACTGGTTGATAAAAGGATTTTTATAAGTTGTATTTAAAACAATATGAACATTCTGTAAATCAGCTTTTGAACTGGTAAAAATAGCATAATCATTAGCAAATGTAAATTTATAATCCAAAAAGATGTTCTTGTTTTTGCTTTTAACCCATTCAAATTAAAAATTCCACTATGAAATCTGTATTGTATCTTGATCCCTGCCTGATTAAGACATCTATAAACAATTTCAAAATCCATTGCCAGAAGAACACATCTTTATTTAACACCAATTCTCATTTCAAATGTCTCATATTTTCCATCTGTAATAGTAATGCATCCTCTCATTTCATCACATAGAAGCTTTATAATGTGAATAAATGTTGGTGGACAACCAACTAATTTCAAACAGTGCTATAGACCAGTCCTATTAATTGAATAAAACGCCTTGACAAAATCAATAAAAGTAATATATAAATCATTCTTTTGTTTCGGACACTTTTTTTTTGCATTTGCATGGCAATACAAATTATAACTATAGTGCTTCTTGGTTCCCTAAAATCACATCGTAATCATTCATCTATAACTGGAAGCAGTCTGTTCAACAAAATTCTTGAAAACACATTTTTTGCTGTAATGGACAGTAATGATATTCCATGTTAATTACTACAATCTTGTCTCTTCCATTTGTTTTTAAAAATTGGAACTGATGGCATATTCATGAGTCTATATATTCTTAAAAAAATTGCAATGTTTTTGAAATTAATGTATCACCATTATATTTTAAAACTTCTCCAGGTATTTTGTCAGGATCTGCAGCTATTTCATTTTTAAGATTACTAAGAGCTTTTTTGACTTCATTAAGCTGGATATCTTTGTCTGAATCTAAATAAGTAGATAAAATGGAGATATCATTAAAAGCCGTAATCTCAATTCTTGTATTATTGCTTAAACAATGATCAAATTATTTCTTCCATCTGTTCAAAATATCATTAACATCATATAAGGGAGGGTCATTGCTGGATTTAATAAGATTGTGGTACTGTTTTTCAGATCCATATGTTCATCAAAAAAAGATCCAAAATGACTGATCAGTGAATATATGTATTTTCTTTGCAGTTTTAGTCCACCAATCACTTTTAAGACTTCTCAGTCATTGAGTCTGACTTCATATCTTTACATTTATTATGAATTTCCTCATTTAATCCATGATTTTGCCAAGCAGAGAATATCTTTTTTTTTTAAAATTAAATCACTAATAATATGGTCATTGTCAGAAAAACAGTCGTGATTTCTCTTCTTAGTAAGCCCAAAGATAGATTTACTTGTATCCATAACAAGTTCCTTATAGCCAGTAAATTAGTGATTGCATGATCTCTATGCATTAAATATGCAACTTTGAATTTTATGTTGTACTAGTCTATATATTGTACCAGTCAAAACATGTTGATCCATCTAAAATGAGCTGGAACTCAAAAAATGTACTTCAAACCCAGTCAAGCCCGAGATTTAGGTCAGAGACCAACTTGAATTTGAACTCATTCCCCAAGCCTAGATCAAACACCTAATCCGGCCCATTAGCAGAGCAGAGAAGACAATGAGACAATATTAACTGTATTATAACTTAATTACAATAGGTATACGCACAATTGTACATGTGGAAGTGGAGAAAAGGGATTCAAACGCCTCAAATAAGTTTAGACAATAAAAATAGTTTAATATAATGAAATAATTATATACATTATGAATTAATTGCATACATTAGTATGTGCATGAATGAGCAAGCCATCTACCAAAAGGTAGATAATTACATAGTGAAATTCACACTAAAGGTTCTCATATGCTCTTTTATTAACTAAATAGTATATATAATTTAACACACATCTTTGGTGGGTATGGTATTAAAATGCCAATCATTTATTAAAAAGAATTTACATAAGATTGCTATTAAAGCTTTTATATACGGTTCTGAAACGCGGTGACTAACATTATTTCGGGGAGTATTCTGGGATTCATTATATATATAAGAAAACTATTTTCATGCCATTTCGATCGTGAAAATAAATAAAATATATTTGGAAAATTATATTTGATTATAAGAAAATATTCATTAACAATTCTTTTTATTAACATTTACAAGAAGAACACTTTATTTTTCTCAAAGCATATAATCTTAAGTACAGAAACAACAAATTACGACGGTGGATTGTATAAGATTGAAATAACATTATTAATTAATAAAATTAGTAATACTTGGCATTTTATATATATATATATAAGCAAATTGCAATTTTAATATTAGAACATAAAACTGGGTCATGAAGCAAAAGAAATAAACTAATTAGTGATGTTACTGACATAATGGTGAAGAAATAACAGGAAAAAGTCATGCTTCTGGATGAAAACAAAGTCTAAGACCCCCATTTTAGGGCAGTGCTTAGAGAAAAATAGTTAGGCATAGTGTGGATTCACTGATGTGCAGAGGCCCTTTTTATACAGAATAGTTTCCGGGAAGCTCAACTATCCATGGGGCAGAACATAAGGAGAAATTTATGGGTACAATCCTGTTGCAACCCCCAGATTAGAAGCACATAATATATATATATATATTCATGATGATAAGCCGAATATCAGTAATGCAATACAGATAAATGTCATTAATGACATTGAATAAGATTTACTGCTTTAATAATAAATGACCCCTGTTTGACTCCATAATTTAGACAAATAATATATGATGCTGCTATAATATATACATAGAAAAGATTTCATTTAATAAAATACACGTTAAGATTTAACCCCCTCCTTTTCTACTAATTAAAAATAATTCAATCTCACCTTCATGGATTTTGATAACTAAGAATATTTAAGTATTTGATATTTTAAGAGTATAAAGAAATAAAGTAAAATTGCAGTTATAGAGAAAACAAGTAATAGATCACCTTTTCAGAATTTAATAAATAACATTTTAAAATTTCAGAGTGTTAAGTAGCCTAAGTTCTGGATTCACCCGAGGTAGAATTACTTTATTCTACCTAGAGTTAAACAAATAACAAATTTTCATACTAAAACATAAACAAAATGTTGATTCGTAAAAACAATCTGGCGAGTCTATTAATTAATAATGCATTATGTTTTATGGGGATGTTAATAACCTTAATTTATGAAGGTTTACTTTAAAAGAAGAAAGAAAAGATTTTAGAAATTCAACTTGTCAGATTACTTGAGATTGGCATATTAATAATAATTAGAATAGACATATAAAATTAAGTAATAAATACATATAAATAAATGACTGCACCAAAGTTAAAGAAAGCTAGAGCATATGAGAGAGAATTAGATTTATAGAAGATATTTGAGAGCAAATTATATTTTTACATATTAGAAAGAGAAAATTAGACAATACATTAGGAGAAATCTTGATAGCAGGATTTGAGATTAGTTAGACTAGATTTACTTTCAGTCAGCATGAAATCATTACATTGCACAATTTCTTAGAGTCCATTTTAAAAAGTCCAGCTCATTCCCGGAAATTGAAAGGATCATGCAAGTTCTTAGGTAACAGCAAGCTTCTACTCAATATTCCAAAGTTCTCAGGTCAGGATTGTAGCCATTCTACAGGAGCATGATGGTATGGTAGCAGCAGATAACCCCCATGGGTCAGAAAGGTGATGGGATTTCTACTCAAACATCATTTTTAGATTTCAAAGAAGCATGGGTTATGTTAAGAGTACAGTTCTCTCAATAGTAGCTTTTTCTTTGGTGGTCAAAATTAGCCCATTTTATATTCTGCTCAGGTATTTGATGAATGCTTTTAATTACTTATTTCTAGCTGATACTCTAATCTCCGATCTAAAATCTTACATTTCTTTGTCCATTGTTTTTGAATGAAGATGCCAACATTAGATAACATTCCAAAAATATATTCAAATCTATTTACAGATTGAAAATAGGTTTGACAAAAATGTTTATAACAAAAGTAAAATCTATTAATCCCATTCCCCATTTTATTTTCAGTAAAAACTTTATTTAAATTACCTTTCCAAGATTAAAACAATATTGTGTTTCTAACCCTTTAATTATTTTTGGACAATTAATGGTTGCATCTTCCATCTTGGATTTTACAAAAATATACAGTTTAATAGAAAAAAACAATTTAAAAAGAAAAAGTTTTAAAAATGACATATAATAAAATATTTAAAAAAAATAATATTTTGTTAGTATGTTTGCTCCTGTAATATATATATATCTGAGCCACACCTATGTACCTTAATAAAAAAGAATTGAAATTAATAATAATAAAAAATGTTATTGAAAAGTTAAACTTTATCAATTTTAGGCTCGCATCTCAAATATATACGTAAAATATATATATATACATGACTAAAGGACTGGGATGAGATATAGGGTTTGAATACAGGTTAGTAGATGACACCATGAAGCTCAGTCTTAAGTTAAGATTGACTGCTTTAATATATTTGGCCTAATTTTATATATTGGGTCAAAGTCTTTACTTTTGTTATCTAGCATTTTTTATTATTATTGAAATGCAGACAGGATTATAAATTATTAAATATATTGCATATCACTATGTCTGCAAAATAAAGCTGTCTGAGACTTACACCTGATTATGAGTCCCAAATATTCTACTGCTGAATTATGTGCACCTTACAATAAATTATATATTGTTATTATTTATATTTATTGCTTATAATTTCTCTCATGTGCACTTTAATGCAAAACATTTTTTAAATAAAACTTCTTTATTTTCTTGACAGTTTTGAATGTCCAGCAGTCTTCATCAGAGCTTCTCAATTTTTTCTATCTTTTACAGCAAAATAGACAATTCATGACATTTTTTAAATTCTGCATTTAAATTTTTTTTACTAGCCTATTTATTACTTTCATGAATAATATTGTCACAAAAAATAAATAACAAAAATATATAATTTATTACTTATGTGTAATGAGAAATTTTAATTATGTAAACATTGTAAAAAGAGTTAAGGTTATAATTACTCTTTCTTTATATTTGATGGCTATTTCAGAAGTTGACAGGGTGAAGGCTGGTAAACCACTATTTTCTGTAAGTGCAGATTGCTTTTCTTTTCTTCATTTTTTCACTGCTAAAAGAATGTTTAGCTTCCAAAAATATATAAATTAGTATTGCTTAATGATTAAAGTATCTTTGGAATCCAAGGTCTTAGAAATTAGAAAAGAGTTGTTCATGCTGAATCTGTCTCAGAATCTATTTTTTTATTGATCTAAAAATTTAATGTACTTTCTTCTTAAAGTTTAATAAACTGAGAGAGAAGATGGAGTAAATAATATTGTTTAAATAAAAACTGATAAAAAAATTCAAATTTCATCATAGAAAAATATGGCATATACCATCTGAAAGATAATGGAAAGATGAAAAGAATTATATAACTTAAGTATGCATAGTCCATACCATTTTCCTGCAACTGAAATAAAGACAATTTAAAAATTGCTACTTTGTAGTGATTGAGCAGGAATGCATTAAATATACATAGCTGCACTTTTATTTTATTTATATGCACTACGGTCTGTTGTTTTTTATTTTTATAATTTTGTGTAACTAAGATTAACACACATATATATACATAACACAGTTAATTAATCCACAATGACTACAATGCAATTTATAACATTTAGACTACAACCAGTATCTTATACTGCTCCTAAGATATGTATTTATTATAGATATTTCATTTTTGATTTGCTTTTAGAAGCATTATTTGTAATAAATTTTAAATTATTTGTATAAAAAAATGAAATATATATATTCAGAAAATGAAATAAAATTACTTTTGCTTAACTAGATTCAGTTTGTGTTTTTTTTTTTTTATTATGAATGATTTTAATGAAATAAATTTGCTACTTATTATTGTTATCATTAGTTACAACAAGATTTATTTTATTTTTTTTAAAGTAGCAAAAAAACCTGTCATTTGAAAACTATAGAAAAAAATTACAGTGAAGTCTAAACTATGAGTGGTATGAGATACTGCAAAAACATAAGAGGGGATATAAAACTAAAACTATATGAACTAAATTTAAACTAAATTGATTTTTGCAAAATAGATATATGTAGAAAGATTCTGAGAGCAATACGTGTTCAATTTAAAACAATATGAAATTAAGGCATTTGAAAATTGATAGCAGTATCACATACTGGTTGTAACTATTGGGTTTAATCAAAACAATCATGCAAACACATAATAGCTTGTTACCCATATCAGTGCATTGAAACTGAATCATTTCATCACAGTAAAGAATTGCATTCCAAACAGGCTTCTTTTCAGGTGACTGAAAATTAACGTCACTTTTTGTATATCTGTCAGGTATATATATTATCAATAAAGCAAGTCACATATAACACGACATTGCTTTTATAAGCTTGTATTTACAAAAATGAAATACAGAGAGTGTACCAATAGCTCAAACAAGCTCTTAATTGATAAGTACAGTAAGAGAAAATATTTAAAATCTCTATTTGAAATACTCTTATTCCCAGACCAATTGTTTTTGAGCTTATGGCTCACCCTCAGTGAGGAGCTAAAATATTCAGACACTTAAAATATCAACTCAAAACCCAGCACTTATTTTATAAATATTATTTAAGTAGAAACTCTGAAGTTTTTGGACATGAAAATGTCATTTACTCCAACTATCTAACTTAAATAGCTATATGGGGCTGAACCAAATTCAGATCTACATATACTAATAGTCATATATAATGTGACATTGCTTTTATAAGCTTGTATTTACAAAAATGAAATACAGAGAGTGTACCAATAGCTTTATTGATAATTACAATTTTACCTTTATAGCTTTGGCTATGCTCAGTCTCATATAGCTATTTAAGTTAGATAGCTGGAGTAAAAGACATTTTCATGTCCGAAAACTTCAGAGTTTCTACTTAAATATCATATATAAAATAAGTGCTGGGTTTTTAGTTGATATTTTATATTTAGTGTCTGAATATTCTAGCTCTTCACTGAGATGAGCCATAAGCTCGAAACAATTGGTCTGGGGATAAGAGTATTTCGGATAGAGATTTTAAATATTTTCTCCTACTGCACTTATCAATTAAGAACTTGTTTGAACTATTGATACACTCTCTGTATTTATATATATATATTGAAACAGTAAGATATGCCTTACCAATCTTAGTTTCACCTTGCCTTCCTGTTTCCTACCCTCATGCCTTATTTAAAACCCTAATTTTATCGTATTGTGTGTGTACTGTGTATATTACCGAAATCCCGCCTAAATTTATATGTCTAATGGGGTGCCTGGGCTGTTATAATAATTAAAAATTGTCTTAAACAGTTTTATTTTCAAACCGTCGAGTATATATTACATATATATGCGTGTACAGTAAAGTAGGTCACATATTCTCATCTACACACATACTGCGCTAATATTTAAAATTTATGAAAATATTTTATTTAAAATTTGTTGTTTTTGAATCTGTTTATTTTGTGATGTTATTTCGCTATAATTATTTGCATTTAATAAAATAATATCACTGATAAATATATTCTGGAAATTAAATTCAAAAGGGAGTTTTATAAATATAAAATGTTATTTAATTTTTCAAAAACATGCCATTTTCTTTTTAAAGCAGTGAGGGTAGGGAAAGAACAATAGTGGCTAATTTAAACTATAGTGGCACCAGTTTTATTAGTAGATTTGATAAGATTTAAAAAACAGTGCTTATGAGAGATTTAATTAAAAAATGCAGTCCGTGTTTTCAAATTTATTAATAACTTAAGGAATGGATTTTACCACCGCAGGGTTAGATTGTAATCAGAGAGAGCTTATAAATGGGGTTGATTGATTATTATAAGAGGAGAGAGTTCTTACTTAATTTGCCTGATATTGTGACAGCAGAAATTATATTTTCTGTAAATTTTGAAATTGATTTTCGAATAGTTTTTATTTGCGTTATCAGATTGACCGGCTTCTTTGTTAGTTTAAAACAAGTTTTAAAATCACTTAACCTTAGAATGACAGGGTAAAGAGGCAGTAGGCTGTTTTCCCTTGGGAGTCCAGTGCCTTGGCCGTCTGTCATTCACCATCCAATGTCCTGTCACCATACCATCAACCAGCCCAAAGAAATGCTGCTCCTGAAATCTACTAACTGGTGCTGCAGAACAATGAACCAAGGAGAATCATAATCTGCTTAAGAACTTTGTTACCAATTTGGAAATGCTCACAGATGGATCTAAAGAACGAGGTAATTAAAATCAACCTGAGATCTCGGAAACCTTCATGCTATATAGCTAATAATTTTTGTATATTCCTTAAATGTATTTATTCAAGTGTTGTTTTTCTAATGCATGCTGAACTTGTGCTTGGGTTGATTTTCTATATATATTTGTAAATGTCTTATTTAAATGTATTGTAATGAAATATCTAATTAATTTCTTTAGGCAAATGCGAGTTACGTAGGGAAGTTAAATAATGCGTGGTTGCCATCTTAGTTTATTTAAATCGCAAACACACATTTCCCCTCTCCCATCTCTTATATATGTTTTAAAGTGTTTCTTGCATATAATAACTTTGTTAGAATAAATATTTATTTCTCTAAGTTTTGTTGAGAGTCTGCTGGCCATTAAAAATATGAAATTTGAGAGCGAGCTATTTCTGTTCCTTAATTAATTGCCTTAACTGTGTTGCTAGTAAATATGCTTGGGTGCTGGAACCTTACCATTGGCAAAGGTCATCATTGGTTAAATCCGTTCCCCTTATTTTACTCCACGGTTCCCAGTACAGTGCTATCATGGCACATGGGAATTATTTTGTGTACATCCCCACAGTTACGAAGCTCCTGGGTGCGGGCCAGGCTTGAGCTGTGAATGGGCTAGAGATGCCCCAAATAAAAGGCAAAATGCCTATCCAAAGCCAAGACCTTTCATCATAATTTATAAAGTTGCATACTCAGAAACTACACCCTTTCCTCGGCATTATATCGCTGGCACCACTGTACATTTTCCTTATTAATTAGTTAAAAGAATTCTATTAGTTAAATGAATTTTTAAGTCCGTTCAGTATAGCTCAATCTTCTAATTTAGTTAATCACTTCGTGAGCGACTCTCAGCCTCCATTTAAGATTCCAATTACAGATATTTTAGAATATTCAAATTCTGTTAGACTTTATGTGACTCACATATACATACCATGTCACCGTATTTTAGACACATCTAAATGAACCCAAGTACAAGGTATCAGCCATCTTGTTTATTGTATATAGCTATCCAATTTATATAGCTAAACTATTTTCTATATCTAATTATTAAAATATTATTTGTAAATTTATTTCTTTTCTCTTTTTATTCGGGGTGCAATTTAAGTAACATATCATAGTGGGTTTATCTCAGGCACATCTATAAGTTCTTGTTAAATGAACCTAGGGCTATTTTAGATTTAGAGTATTTTGTTTTCTCTCTGATCACCGGCACTGGCATGAAATTATACTATTAGTAGCATCAAATGTGTTATCACGTAGAGGGTGTTGTGGTGTTTTGACTTTGTATTTGAACTTGGGATTTCTGGGAGGTAACCCTCCTAGTGTTGAGTTCTATGTCCCAAGTTTAAATTCTGCAGTGTGTTAGTGAGATAGACATGTTTTGACCGTTACAATATATAAACAGGGCAAAGATCTTTCCAGAATATCTCATTAAAGGAGAAGTAAAATTGCAATAGATTAACTTATTGATTGTTTTTGTCTTATCCTTTAAGAATAACTAGATATTCATTTTCTGACCAGTAATTGAGTTTTAATTAAGTTGATTATGGAACATCTATCTGATAAGCATCATAAGCTTGTTTTGAAATCCTTAAGTTCACTATTTCTAAGTTCCTAGATATAAATCTCAAGTTACGGCTTTATTGGTCAGGTCACTAACCACTTTACCATGAAGTGTTTTATATATATCTTTATATATATATTGAGAATGTGGATTTTAATGCCTCTAAACAAATATAAATATATAATATTATAAGTCAATATCTAGCTAAAATCTCATACCATTATTCTTTCACTATTCATGTATTTCAAGTAAAAGCATTACCATTAGGCTCACCAGAGATTTAAAATATCTGATTAACATGTTAGAACTATTGACACAAATGTTATTTAAGTATTTAAAAAGTTTTGAAATATATGTATAATGGGAGAAAAACAGTCTGTTTTTTAAATTGAATTATGAAATTATAGATTTACATTTGATTAGGTATAAAATAAAATTGACATTGCTGATTGCTTACATTTAAATATTATTATTTGTTATATATATATGTGTACTGTATTTAATGTTACATTTATGTGAATAAATATAAGGACTTTTTGAAGTCTAGTCTTTTTATTTATTCACTGAGGGCATTGCTGAAAAAACATATCATTTGAAGAGTGATTTGAACATTTGTATTAGACTTTTCAGCTAGTGATATGCACTGGAATATTTTCACACATATATAATTTATTTCATGGAAATTCGTATTTATTTCAAACAAAAGTTTGTTTACTTCTTAAAATTTTTTTAAAAATATTAATATATAACACTCATGTGGAAATGATTTACTGTTCATGGGATTTCAGAGAAGTTATAGATCTTCAAAGTCCTGACACATACAAAAATGTCTGATTTTACTACCCATATAAAATTACGAGTGCTGGCTTAAATGCAATCTGTCTTAGTAAATTCAGACAAAAGCTGTTTTTGTTCGCAAATGCATGTGGTATATCTTGGGCTATCAGTTTTTATTGGTTTCTGCTTAGTTAAATAATCGCTGGATATTTTTTTTTTCTAGTTTTTACATAGAAATTTCCATTTATAATTCAATGCTTATATTTTAAAAAATTTATAAAATATTTGACCCATATATACATTTATATAGTCATTGTTAGTTGGCCCTGTAATCCAAAATGTTTGAATTATTTAAATATAATTTTAAATTCTAAAATAAATTGGCTAAGAAGGAAACGAGCAGCACTTAAACTATCTGCACCAATATGACTGCTTTCTGTTTGGCACTTAACTGCTATTGTTGGTTGATTATATTAACTTAGCATATAAATTTTAACATTGTTCTTTAATAAAGCAGCCTAAACTTATAAAACTAATAGAAAGTAACAAAGCTCTTTATATTATTAAGATTCAAGGCTTTAGATATAATATTCTTGTGCTTGAGATTTATATTAACTTGAAAATTTTGTCTTAAGTCTTAGTGTTTGCTGCTTCTTCTTCATCATTATCATTTTCAACTATTATTGATCTTTACATGATTCCATCAAATTTTTTTATCTATCCATCTCACATCTGATGTTTTTAAAGATCTTTTATAATCTCAGGATTTACATTAAAAGTTAACTGTTCTTATTGCAATATGTTTAGGCAAACTATTTCAGCTTCTTGATTTTTGTTGTTGATTCCAATGATAGCTATTCTCTCACTATACATTTTGCTTTTGACTTCCTTCCTGCTTCTTCTTATATGAATTGCTTTTCTATTAAGCATTTCTCTGGTCTATGTGTCATATTTAGCAAATCACATTATTTAAAATCTTTTCAAGCACATAGTCATATTCCATTTAATATTAGGTTATTTCTACTAAAAGCATTCCATCCAAGTTGAATTCTATGATTAATTTCATTTATTATGCTTCCACTTATATTCAAAATTTGGTCAAGGTATTTGGAGTTGTTGACTTATTGTAATTCATGATTATTAATCTTCATTTTCTTCTGCGAAAAACCATTGTATACTTTAATCTTTTTACAATTTATCTTTAATCGTTTTTTTTTTTTTTGCCTTCATCTGTTAAATTTTGTTATATTTCCTGAAGCTGTGAAGTAATTATTTATAAAAATAAACACATTATTTGCAAAATCTAGTTGAATTAAATACTCTCCATTTTTCTGCTTATATATGGTTAAACGTATGCCAGCTGAGTTAATAACTGGTATATTGTTGGTCTGATAATGGAAAACAAGAATGCAAAGATTATTTATAAAAATAAAAATGTAAGATAACGTGTTAGAAGCTTTATTTTAGCAGTTAATTTAAAAGTTGAACTTATATAATATTAGTAAATTAATTTTATAATCTATTAATCAATTTTTTTGACATTAAAGTGGCTTGCAAGCGAACTGCTGAACTCCACCCATATTAAATGCTGGTTCAGAGATTTCGTTTTTTAGAAGGAAATTACAATTGTTAAGTAAATTATATATACTATTTTTAAATGTAGTAAAATAAGAATAATAATAAAACACTGTACATAATTCTTAAAATTATTGTTGTGAACAAAAAGCTAATTATACTTAATTAATTTTGTTAATTATAAATAAGACTTGTTCTTATTTAAAAAAAAAAATTGAATAAAAATTTATTTTATTATTATGACACCAGAGTGAGATAAATGATCTGTTTAAAGGCAATCAATATTACAATAAATAGCAATTAATAACGAATTGAGATTTACACTACTGATACATTATATGTTGTAATGTGGTATATGAACGTGTCTGTACATGTGTACAAAGCAATATTTTATAATAAAAAATTAAAATTTTTATAGTCACATTCACGTGAATGAAAATGTAAAAATGTTTTCCACAAAAATTGAAATTTGATTTCTGTATTTTTTCATCATTGAGTATCATATAATATATACCACAGGTAGGCTACCATTAATATGAACTCTAGTAATTCAAAAATGAAGTACTGTTTAATAGCATATACGTTAAGCACCTTGATTTACACATTTCAAAAGGAAACTTTATTTCACAGAGCAAAGTACAAGACTGAGCACCTTGATTTAGATGTAAATTTGAAGAGCTGTCAGCTTCAATTATTATGTATATTTTTTATTTTGCAGCTAGCAAAAATTGACAAATCACTTGCAATATACATGCATTTAGGAATAACTCTCTTTATCCTTTGCCTTGGAGCACAGCCAACAATCCATGTGAATAGTAACGACTGCTCAACTGTTGTTATATTTATACGGATTATTGGTAGTGTTCCAAGGCAGATGAATAAATTATTCTTGAAATGCTACAGAATGATTAGTCAATTTTCTCATGCAGTATACT
Organism: Epiperipatus broadwayi; assembly: GCA_028023455.1. Classification (NCBI taxonomy): domain Eukaryota; kingdom Metazoa; phylum Onychophora; class Udeonychophora; order Euonychophora; family Peripatidae; genus Epiperipatus; species Epiperipatus broadwayi. Next base: position 3,570,620 of record JAQFVV010012444.1, on the reverse strand, counting down.
GCAGCAAAAAATGTACTACCCATGATGATTGGAGCTGAACTCTTTTCAAATTCATTTATTGTTTAGTTTATTACGTTAATTAAGACAGTGATATATAAAAACTTATACAAAACCATTCTACACATACGAACTTTGAATAGTAAGATTAATATTTATTTAAATTTCCAGCAGTGTTTGAATTTGTAGTGAAGTGGAAAAAATTTATTGTTGAAATCCATAAAATTCACCATTAAAATCATGGAACAATGGATTTTGGATTAATAGTAGCATATCTGAAATCAGCCCAAGTCCCATGTCTTACCAAAGAAAAATTGTGTAATTTAAATTATTTACATCAAAATATCATCACTATCACTTATTCATTAAAAGTCAAATTTCATATTCAAGATATGACACCTTTTAAAAAATTCATCTCTCAATCTCTATTTATTTTTCACACCCTATTTTCATATGTCCTACCTCCTTTCTTAAAAATTTCTCTCAACCTTTACCTTTCTTCCACTTACTCTCATGTTTTAACATGTTCTTTCTTTCTTAAGGCCATCTCTCAACTTCTGTTTTTTTTTCTTACCTTCCACACTCTCCTAATGTGCTATTTCCTGTCCAAAAGTCATCACTCAACTTCTAACTTTCTTCTTCTTACACTTTACTTTAACATGTATCTACATCTTTTTTTAAAGCCACTATTCTTTTTTTCTAGTCTTTTTTTCTTTTTTTACACATTATTTTAATATGTTCTATCTTCTTTCTTAGAGACATCTCTTAATTTCTGCCTTTCTTGTTCTTATCTTCCACAAATTATTTTAACATGTGCTATCTCATTTCTTAAAGCCATCTCCCAACTTCTACCTTTTTTCTTTTTTCCTTCTTCACTGTAATTTAATATATCTTATCTTCTTTTTTAAAAACCATTTCTCAATTTCTATCTTTCTTGTTTTACCTTCCATACAATACTTTAACATGTCTTATCTCATTTCTTAAAACTATTTACTGCTACTCTTTCAGCTCTTTGAGCGCTGCGAGCACGCATATCAGGTGACATTCAGATGATGTTTTGTTTTCTTTCTTTACTGACGTAAAAGGTATAAATGTGACGTAGATGAAAATACGATTGTTAGAAAGCTTCATGACATAGCTTTCAGAAAATGTTTATTTCAAAAAAAATCGGTTAAAATTTAAATTTTTGGCAGCAGTTTTAATCAACCACAGTATTTAATTCTTTTGTCTTTTTTAATAATTTTTGTACTTATCATGGAGCGATAAAAGACAAAAATAATTTACGGGGCTACAGATGACATATCTCCAGTACTATTACAAAAATGGCTGACAGAAGTGGTTGAATATAATTTTGTAAGTAACATTTACAAATTTTTATTTTTTATTTTTTTAGTAAAAGCATAATATATTTTTATATAAATTATAATTTTTATTAATTATTTTTAATTTGTAATTTGTGTGTGTTAGTTATTTACGTTCGTATATAATTAATATCTAATGTAACTTTTAACGTTCTACACTTAGAAAAATAATGTTTTTCAAAAAGTATAATTTATTACAAAAATCATTAATTATGTTTATATATAATATAATATGGTTTATAAGTAATTTGTTATAATTCCGATTCTTGTTTACGTTTTTCAAGTCTATAGCTAACAAATGATCTATATGCAAATAAATTATATGTACGTGATTCATGCTTTCGTTTTGGTATATGTTTCATAACATTATTTTCAAGTCAATAGCTAACAAATACACTATATGCAAATAAATTATATCTATGTAGTACAATAAATAAAATAAGATAGCATCACTTCTGTGCATAAAGAATATAAACATCACTTTTGTGCATAAATAATATAAGAATCACTTGTGTGCATAAAGAATATAAACATAACTGGTGTCCATAAAGAATATAAACATCACTGATGTACACAAAAAATATAAAATGAAGAGATGAAACTCATTTTATCATAGTGATATAGACAGTAGCCTACAATTTCTAGTTTTAGACAGACAAGAAGCCAATTGCTATGATGATTTCTTTTGTATCTTTTAATAGGATGAATCTTTTTCTTTATAGACGCCTTTGACATTTAGAACATTTGGGGTACAAAATAAAAATGAAAAAGTCATATCCGACTTCTTTTGGAGATTGTGAAGCTGTGGATTATCTCAGGTAAGACATGTTATACATGTTTAGAAAGATAGTTTTGTGAGGAATGCAAAGAAATTATCACTGAAGATGTATTTTCAATTTTAGTTAATGTTACTTATCATATTATGAACAAACAATAAAATAATAAGTATTTCAGATGTGAAAATTTCTTTTTTCCTTTTTTATATAGTTATCACTATTTATTTTATGTTTATTGTTTTCCTTAATGTTTCTAGTTTCTAGCAATGTAATTGTTTTTGCTCTAACTTAATTAAAACTGAAGTTATTGTGAAAATTGTGTCAGGCCAGTATTATAAAAAGTTCAATATGGCGGCTTGAAGCTGAATCAGTTAAAGTCATTTCTCAACTTTTATTTTTCTTCTTAATCTCCACCTTGTCTTTTGACATGGGTTTACCTTTTTTCTAAAAACTCTCTCTCAATTTTTACCTTTCTTCTTATTATCCTCTACAAACTTTTAGCACATCCCTACCTCATTTCTTAAAGCCATCTTTAAACTTCTATCTTTCTTCTTATTCTCCGTACAATATTTTTTAACATGTCTATCTCATTTTTTAAATCCATATATCATTTTGTATCTTTTTTTTCTTATTCTCCATGCTTTATTTTAATATGTGTGTACTTTCTTTGTTAAAGCCACCTTTCAATCTCTAACCTTTTTTAACTTTCAACACATTACTGTAACATATTTATACTTCTTTTTATTTTATATAGAAATAAAACAAACAAACTCTTTTTAAAACTTGTTTTTTATATGACTATAATGATGATAAAGAAATCCAATGTTTCGACTATTTCATATAGTCTTTTTCAAGGTACACTAAAATAAAATATATATAATAAATATCGCATATTCCAAAATATATATATATAAAAAAATAAAAAGTACTAAATTAAAAATTACAAAATATATTCAAAACCAAAAATTTACCTTATCTCCATTCCCCTTTTCTATTACAAACAATCACAACCTAAACACAAACATTTTATATATTTTTTATTTTTTTAAAAAAATAAAAGTACATACCATCCTTTATCATCCTTTCATTGTATGATTTAATACATTCCAAAGGCTTTATTTCAAAATCCACGTGCTTAAATTTATTCATACGAATGTAAACAGCAGAATTTTTATCACCTAAATGCTGTTTTAATCTAGTTTTTAATTTATTCTTACTAGTCCCAACATATGCCATTTCTACATTGTTTTTAATAAAATCTAGGTCAACTACATTATTTCTAAAACAATTCAAACATTTTATCAAATAAACTGAATTCATGTCTAATCTATTATATTCCCCATTATTATTAATTAAAAAATTTAAACTTGCTTTCTTTTTATAAACTGGACAAATTGAAACATTATATTTCGTATTAAGAAATTAGTTAAAATGATTAATAGGAAATATAATGTTTCAATTTGTCCAGTTTATAAAAAGAAAGTTTAAATTTTTTAATTAATAATAATGGGGACTATAATAGGTTAGACATTATGAATTCAGTTTATTTGATAAAATGTTTGAATTATTTTAGAAAGAATGTAGAAATGACATATGTTGGGACTAGTAAGAATAAATTAAAAACTAGATTAAAACACCATTTAGGTGATAAAAATTCTGCTGTTTACATTCATATGAATAAATTTAAGCATAGGGATTTTGAAATAAAGCCTTTGGAATGTATTAAGTCATACAATGAAAGGATGATAAAGGAAGGTATGTAAATTAATGAAATAAAACCAGAATTAAATAGGATGTTAATGGAAAAATAGAAAAGAAAATGATAGGTTTTTAATTAAATGTTTTAAAGGATATATATAGATATTTTTTTTTTTAAAAAAAGGAAAAATAAAATAATGTAAAATGTTTGTGTTTAGGTTGTGATTGTTTGTAATAGAAAAGGGGAGTGGGAGATAAGGTACATTTTTGGTTATGAATATATTTTGTAATTTTTAATTTAATATTTTTTTATTTATATATATATTGGAATATGTGATATTTATTATATATATTTTTTATTTTAGTGTACCTTGAAAAAGACTATATGAAATAATTTAAACGTTGAATTTTTTTATCATCATTATAGTCATATAAAAACAAGTTTTAAAAAGGAGTTTGTTTTATTTCTATATTGGATATTTATGAACTATTTTGGAAAGAACTGTGTGATTGATATATTAAATTATTTTATGTCTTTTTATTTTAAGTATATATTTAATCTAATTTCTGTTTTTCAGAAAATAATATTTTTATGCACTCTTTTCAATACATTTTTTAACCTTATATTTCCAATTTATTTTTTCTATTTTTCAAATGTGCATCTACCTAGTCTCCCTTTATAAAAAGTATAAACAAAATACTTTAAAAGATTTTTACTTAATTCTAACTGATAAACATCTTTAGAATAATTTCTTATTAAAAGAGCCCATATAATTCTGGCAGTATTTTATCACAATTTTTATCATTACTTTTTTCTAAATATTTAAAATCATTTTTTCAAATATTTTAAAAGCACTAATTATTTCCATATGGTAGTCAAAATATTATTTTTTATAACTTATATATAAATCCTTGTATTCTACTTGTCATTTCATATATTCTGTATTATCTTAAATCTAATTTCCATATGTCCTGTTTTATCATTAGTGAATCTAATATTAATGAATCTTTTTTCCTGAGTGTTAACCCCACCTAGGCCAAAATAATACAAACAACTCATTTAAATACATATCAGACAGAACACATCTCTTCCTAAATTTGTTTTTCCTGAAAGAAGACCATTTGGTTTTATAAGTAACCCCTTTTTCAGTCAATCTGTCTTTTTTTTTTTTTTTGAATATCTAATAAAACAATTCAGTTCCCACTATTAAATCTTTTCAACAATAACAACAACAAAAAAAAATTAAAACATCAGCTATTGACAATTTCCCATTTTTTGCTAATCTTAAATATAATTAGAAGGACTTTGAATTCAACCTTCTAGCTCTCTCCAGCTATCCACTTCATCTTATACAACTGATACACATAACCACATACATGTAAAAAAGCTAGATTATCTCCTATATACCTCATATTTTGTGCTGAACCAGCACTCATCATTTGGTCCACATCATCATCTCCAAGATGTAAAATCAGTGCTCAATTTATATTCAGATAACGAATCTTCAAACTTTAATTGACAAGCTTCAATCTTCTTCATCCTCCAACTCTTTAGCCATCCATATTATTGAAAATATGCTGACATGGATGGCTGAAGAGTTGGAGGGTGGAGATGATTGTTGATTGTCCATTAAAGTTTGAAGATTTGTTATCTTAATATAAACTGAGCACTGATCATATATATATGTGGGAGATGATGATCTGGAACTACTGATGAGTGCTGGTTCAGCATGAAACACTTATACTGGAGATCATTTATCTTTTTCACATACATGTGGCCATGTGTATCGGTTGTATAAGGTAGAATGGGTAATTGTAGGGAGCTTGAAAGTCTGAGTTCACAAGATACTTTTATTTAAATATTAATAGTAAATATATATTTTGAAAACGTGCTATTCAGTTGACCCAGGTCATGACCCCTCTCAAATATCTTCATTGTTGCTCAGTATCTATCAATAATACATAATTACATTGTCTGCATTTATATATTTGCACACATTCATGACATGAACATAGTTTTACATAAATTCATCGAAGTTTATTAATAATCATTTATTTTCTAAGGTTTGCTATATTATTTTATAGATTTGTGAAATAAAAATCACTGTATTGAATCTCACAAGATCCCTTCTAATTTTGAATGAGATTAACATTAAAAAAATAATAGCTAAAACTAAAATCTAACAATTATATAAAAATGATAATATATAAAATTAATAGTAATGAAAATAAGTGATAAAAAATGACAGATGAAATAAATAACGTTAATATAACAAATAAAGTAATATAAATAGGGTTTTTTTATTATTTTATTGTTTAGAAGTGAAACTTAGACACTTTATTGCATAACACAAAGGCATTAGAAAATTTTTATTTAGAATGAAAATTTAAAAATATGAGATCATAAGACCAATCAATGTATTCTTCAGCTTGGTGAATGTAATACTATGGAGTCCACTATAGTAAAATTACACTGTTGTTGGATTGGACATGTAAAACAATTGAATGATGCAAGACTTTCTAAAAGTGTTTTATGATAAACTTGAATATGTTTTTTATGGGAGAGATACCTGTTTACATTATAAGGATTATTTCAAATACATTATAAAGATGTGCAGTATTGATATTTTTCATTTTGAAAATATAGCAAAGAATAGAAGACATTGGACAAAACACAGGGTTGAAGTATTTCAGAAAGAAAAGTTTGCTACAGAAGTTAAATGTGGCATCACAAAATATCAAAGCAAATAATGGATTTTCTTTTTATATACATATATGTAATTGTGGTTCATAATTTGATTTGTATAATCATTGCTAAACTGTCTCTAGTATAGTATTATTATTATTTTCATATTTTTCTCCTCAAGTCTAAAATAGTCATTCTTGTTGTGTGTGAGTAATACCTATGAATAATAAAAATAAGATAAACTTTATAAAAATATCAAACATATAAATGTCTTTTATGAAATAATAAAAAGATGAGTCTACAAAAAAATCAAAAGTGGGATAACAAGTCAATAAAACAAAAAAAAAGTTTTAATGACAGTATTAAAATAAATTTTATAGAAAGAAAAATAAAAGAAGCATTCTTATTTAAAAAGTTAAAACTGAAACATGAATATGATTATGAATTACTTGATAAATTAATAATTATAAGGGTATTAACAATTACAGAAGTAATAATAATATGATTTTATATTACAATATTACTTCATTCTTTGTGCTTTTTTTTTTAAAACAACCTTCTAGTGGCCATTTAGCTAACATTTAATACTTTTAATTTTGACAAATAAATATTCTTCATTATGTTTTTACACTTCATAAAAAATTAATTATAAATACAAGTTCAAAAATAAATAAAAACATATTCTTAAAAATAAAATTTCAATTTTGCACATATAGAAATAAAATAATAAACTGAATTGTTATTGGATCTATAGATTTCTTTTTTTTTTTGTCCTGAGTGACAGAAGTTTATTTGGAAGGATGTAAAATTTATTTAAATTCCATTTCTATCACTAAATGAATCTTTGTAAAGAATATATAAAACAATGAAATTATATTTTAAAATTAAAAATCTCATTTATTATTTCAGAAACAATCACAAAAAGTAAGAGTTTCAATAGTATTGAGATGTTTCTTTATTTTGCAATTGACTTCTTTCTGTTTAACTTTATTAATTTCTCTTGTCTTTAATTCTTCTAAATATATTCAAGTACATTTTTTTTATTTAATATCATATTGTTATCAAAAATCATATATTGCATTTAATTTTATAAAAATAAATATATACACAAGGTAGAGTCAATTTACAAATTTGAATTTCAATTTGTAAATAAAAAGGAAACCCACACATTCACAATGGCTTCTCAGCGTGAAAACACACTTCCATCTTTTGTTAAACTTCTTTCATATGAAGATTTTAGTTGAATTAATAAGGCAATATCCATTTTCATTCAATTTTTTTTTATTAAATTAAACTCTACAAATAATTGCAATTGGGCCATTTCAACCCATGCAATTACAGTCGTAAAAATCCATAATGCTGCAGAGTTCATTAAGAATGGGTTAAAAAATACAACACTTTCAAACTATACAAACTGTAAATGATTTTTCCCCCAATCTTGTAACCCTCTTATTTATTAGGAAGTCAGCAAAAAGAATCACTACACTTGTAATCTGATAGCATATTGAATTGGGCATTCCAACAAAAAACACAAATACATCTTATCTGAATTTTTATTTGATCCCCATTAGTATATGTTGGATTGACCATTTTTATAATAAATTCTGAGATTACAAATGTGAATGGTTGCTTTATACTTATTGTTTTTTATATAGATAAGATTGATGGTATTGACAGTAAGCAATAAAATACTTCATTTTCAGTTCTTATATTACAATTTATAATAAAAACTTAACTATTACATTAATTAAATCACATTATTTATTTATAATAACATGAAAGGCTTAAACCTTCAAAACCAGCGCCTTAAACATGCTAACGTACAGCCAATAAGATGTAATCATAACTGCATGTGGACCTCTTAATTCTGAAACACAAGTCAGAACTATCAGAAAAAGATGGAACCTACCTTCTTCTATGCCTCAATTTATTTATAAATAAGCCAGACTCAAGCATTTCGAACTACGAGTGTGAAACTTAAAATACCTTCACATTTAATTCACTAAATATTATATATAAATAAACAACGTGAAATCTTTCGATTTATTATGCAGCAATTTTTAAATCTAATGAAATGATAGTAACAAATGTAAATATATCAATTTTATTAAGTGCAAGCAAATAATATAATAACATGAAAGGCTTAAACCTTCAAAACCTGTGCCTTAAACATGCTAACGTACAGCCAGTCAGATGTAATAATAACTGCACGTGGATCTCTTAATTCTGAAACACAAGTCAGAACTATCAGAAAAAGATAGGACCCACCTTTTTCTATGCCTCAATTTATATATAAATAAGCCAAATTTGATATATTTACATTTGTTATTATCATTTCATTAGATTTAAAAATTGCGTAGTAAATCGAAAGATTTCACATTGTTTATTTATATATAATATTTAGTGAATTAAATGTGAAGGTTTTTTAAGTTTCACACTCGTAGTTTGAAATGCTTGAGTCTGGCTTATTTATATATAAATTGAGGCATAGAAGAAGGTGGGTCCCATCTTTTTCTGATAGTTCTGACTTCTGTTTCAGAATTAAGAGGTCCATGTGCAGTTATTATTACATCTGATTGGCTGTACGTTAGCATGTTTAAGGTGCAGGTTTTGAAGGTTTAAGCCTTTCATGTTATTATAATATTATTTGCTTGCGCTTAATAAATTTGATATATTATTTATTTATATAAACTATAAATATTTTACTATAATTTACCAATGACAAAAAATTTAAATGCCAAAAGAAATTTAAGAGCAAAAGAAAATTAAAGTTTGAAAATTATTTGATTTTTTTTTCTATTAAAAATAATAATTAAGAATAAGTGTATGTCAAGCATTGGTGGCCTAGTGGTTAGCATAGCTGCCTTCTAAGCAGTTGGTCCGAGTTCGCTTCCCGGCCAACACATTTGACATATGAAAAAAAAAAGAGTGAGTGTATAGACATTATTTGATGCTAGTTGTATATACATAATGCCCATTGGTGGAGCCACTATCCACATGATAATAGTAATGAAAGTAGTTTATTGTTTAAGGCTCGAACGGGATCTTTAGCAACAAGAGAATATACACATAAATAGAAAAATATGGGTGATTTAGTCTGCAAATTGTGTAAGGAAGGCATAGAAAATATTCGGCTTCTGTTAATTGAATGTAAATGCTTGAAAGCAGAAAGGGTACAAATGGAAGTTATGGAAGAATAAATATGAACAAAGTGATTATACAGAAAGTGGGTTATTGGTTTTTATGCTGGGTTTGGGAAAAGATAAGGGGAATTTAGATATAAAGGCTATAAAGTTGACAAAGATTATGTTGTGGAAATGGGATGGAGCAGATTATGGGCAAACTTAGGGTGGGGAATGGAATGGAAAGGTAAAGTGACTAACAGGTTTCTCCCGGCATAGTTGTTGAGATTCCTGACTCCGTTTAAGGAGAAATCACAGTGCATCACATCATATAAATAAGAATAAGCTAATGATAAGTTTCATATTTTTTATTTAAAAAAATCAAAGAGATAAAATTTATTTAGAAAATAAACCTGGTATCTATTGATTATTCAGTCTTGCATTAGATTCACTGCTTAAAACAATTATCTTAGCTGAAAAGACAGGCAGTGTAAGATTTCACAATTAGAAAAAATTAGGACAAAAGAATTACTGATATATAATTTGTAAAAAATAAATAAATTGTAAAATCCATATGCTAATATAGTTATCAAATATCACTTGATTTTCTTAGTTTATATTGAACATACTTTGCAGAATGTCTCTCATACTCTACTCCAGTAGTATCTATTGTGAGTTTATAGCTTTTATCAGTGAGAACCCTGAAAATGGAGATATAATGGCATTACCATCTGATGTCATGGTTTTTTCAAGTTTACAATAAATACAATGAAAAAAACTGCTCCTAAAAGCAAATTTTAAAAATGATAACTTGGATTAAGTGGAACCTGATTTATTAAGATGGTAATAAATTATTTATTTTGTTTGATTTCATATATACATTTTGCCACACCCTTTTTACTGAGTTTAATGATTGGATTGAGTTTGTATGTAAATTTTATATGGAGTTAATGCTTGCTTGTTTCTCATGTACTTTAACTTTCTCATTTATTCTGAGGCAGTTTAATTTTGAAATCAGATTTTTAATTCTAACATTGATTTTCATTTATTGTCTGTGTACCTTCACATATGTATTTTATTCTCTGAATGTTCAACTAAATAGAGACATCTCGTCATAATGGTAACATTACATGTATACTATAAATGAGATTATAATATTGATAATTTTTTCATATATTTTGGGATGAAAAGATGAGGAAATTATCAAATTGTTGTAATTAGTTGATGGATTAAATTTTACTATAAGTATTGTGTTGCAGATAAACTATTTTGAGATAAGATTGGGAATAATATTCAGTTTGTGGACTTTTCATGAAAATTGAGGAATAGTGATCAAAGTCTAGATATATTATCATTTATGATTGAACAAGATTATTTGTTAGCAAATCTATCATCCATAATTTCAAGCCATAATTGACTCTCATCAGATCATTTGCTTATTGTATAGTCTGAGTTATAAAGTTTTTTATTGAAGGATTATATTTTTATGCATGGAGAAAATTAGGAGGGGGAAGATATTAAATTACGAGGCTTATAAAAGAAAATAAAGGAAAGGAGGATATTTGTAATTATTTATTGGACTATTTCCATCATCTAATATTAGTATTGAATATCTTTAGAAAATTTTAGATTTATTTAAATATTTCAAATACATTCAACTATTAGTAATAGCACACCGTTAGTATATCACAGTCAGGCCAGCAACACATGAAGAAAAGAGGAGAAAAATACCTCTTGAAATGTTGTGCATATACTAACCTGTGTGCTATTACTAACAGTTGAATGTATTTGGAATACTTAAATAAAGTTAAATTTTTCTAAAGACATTCAATACTCATATTAGATGATGGAATCTGAAACACCTTCATCACAAAACCTTCAGGAAAACATGAAAGGAGGATATGTGTTCATATAAATGCACTATATAGATAGAAATTGTTTTAGAGTTAAATTTAATAATTCTTAACAGATAAAATGTCACCATTTTAATATTTTACTATCAGAATTGCTATGCATATAGTTAAAGGGTGGAAATGTGGTGGCACAAACACCCAATCCTATTGTCTCTGTTAATATAAGTAAATAGCCGATCATGCGAGAGTCTCATGAGAACTGGGCCCTTTGCTAATGTGAATGATTGAAGAGAAGAAAGGTGAAAATAATATTTCTTTGGAAAACATTTGCCCAGACTTTGATGAATTAACATTCTATCCTACAAGGCACAAGGAAGTATTCTTGATCAATGCTGTTTATTTATTATTCATAGTTAACCCTAATATCTGAAGTTCATTCCACTATTTTCCATCTGTGGAACCCTTCCATAGCCTAAACAAAACATCTGACAAATTATATTGATAACTATATTATATATGATAATTAATCCTATTATCTAAGTTATATACAAATTGTGGAAAGGGGAGAGGGCATGATAAAAGTATAACAAGAATCAGTTTTCCAAAAAAATTATGTTAATAGTCAATTAAGACAATAAAACTATGGTATTTTTATGGATTGACATGTAATTCATTTAATAAGATATTGAGACTAAATCTTGTACTTTGACTATATTTGTTCAAAAATAAAAATATGAATTAAATTAACAGGAAATTATATTGAAGAAAGCCTAAGTGAGATTTCTCTTTTAAGCTTTTTTAAAAAAAACTAAAAACAAACAAAACAATCATGCATCGTTTTTGTTTTGCATGTAATTTTTGAAATAAACTTTATGGCATAATAAAATGCTCAGAAAGTAGTCTGTTTTCTTTTCCACTAATTTAATTAACACTTCAAATTTTGTAAGAACTTGTGTTGTCAGCTCCATCATTGTTTATATCATAGATTCATAACCATTTTCATCCGTGTTTGCTTTGCCAATGGCCGTTTTCTGCTAATTTCTTTAATAGCAAAGGATGCAATTCCAGAAATTTTTGGACATCTCTTGCTTTGGCTTTGTGAAATCCTACTTTTTTCCAACTTTTACATTCAAGATATACAATAACAACTTCAAATGAGTTAACAGTTCCTAAATAGTTTGTCAACTATTTATTAAACAAGGAATGAAAATTTCTCAAGATAGCTGGGATGGCATTATTACAATTTATGCTCTGGATACCTGTCATCTGACTAATCCATTTTCTTGAACATTTTTATTGCAACTGACAATATCAGAAAATAATAAATTCTTTACAGCCACTATATAAATATCAAATATTTTTAATATACATAAAAAGCCTTTTTCAGCACTTGATTTGGTGCCCTTTTCAAATGTTAATAATCTATTATACTATTTCAGACATAAAACCATCTAGTGTTGAATAATGAAATTAAAACAAAGAATAACAATATAAATCATTAAGAAAAGATCAAAACCTGCTTATATAAATCCAGTAATTATAAAATAATTAACTATATCATAATAATATAATAAATAAAATAAATTACATACATTTTTTACAATTATATATATGTCAATTTATATAATTTTCCCTTCATTTTTAACTAATCAATTATTAACCAAATTTATAGAAGTCTTGTAAATAGTCATACAATTATTTAAAATATTCTTAATATAGTATGTTTCATATATTTGTCTTCTTTTTGGATCTTTGATTTAATTTAAACATTTAATACTTTTTGTAGCATCTATTCTATGCCCGTATTTCAAGTTAGGAATGTATAATTTAGATTTATCATCTCTTCTATTAATTGCATTATTATGTTCTTTGGCTCTTACCTCTAATTGTTTGCCAGTATTTATTGAATAATATTGCATGACTAGAAGATATTGTGGAGCCTTGATAATGCATCTGCTGCCATATTGTGATTTGGGTTTGAATACACTTAGACATTTCTTCAATAGGCTTGTGGTTTTTCTTTCAGATAATCAATCCAGGTGACCAACTAATGTTAGTGAGTGATAGTTATTTAGTTATTCTTAGTTAGAGGGGCAAATTCTCATCATCTAGCTATTGACTAGTCTAGTGGGTCTTACTTCTCCTTCATTGTTTTATATCCTATAGTGGACTGTTTATTTTTTAACTGAATGGATCTTAACTACATTGGAAGAGTTTTTATGAGAGCTCAGTTTTTAAAATAAATTTATCTACAACTATCCCAAGTATAAACTCAGGTCACGAGCATGCACCAATATGAGCACATTGTCTGTGTAAAGCTTCTTTGCAACCTATATTGAACTGGAAGTAAAAAATAGTATCTATATGCTTTTAAAAAGAAAAAAAAGTTCCAAAAAAATGTTAAAGATCATATTAATTAAGCTGTTTTTTATCATTTAGTCTGCCTTATTCATTATCTACTATCACTGCAATCTTCTACAATTGTTTTTATCTTTTTGTAATTTACTATCACCATTTTGCAATCTTGTGCAATTGTTTTTTTCTTTGTTATATAATCTCCATTATTGTATCGCCTTTCATTGGACTATTATATCATAGTATGATTTCCTTTTCCAAAGAAATTTTTTGTTGGGTCACTTGCGGTGTCCATTGTTATAACACGACCTACCCTCTTTCACTATCTGATTATGATTTATATTTGAAGCATTCTCATCTTATTGGTTTTCTTTTTTTATTAAGCTATCATGCTTTTTCTCATTGAAAGTCTTCCCTATATGGTTTGGAGCAGTAGTAGAATGTCAGACCCTGGGGTTCAAGGTCCATAGATTGCAGACCAGTCACGTCATTTTCAGGATTCAGAACTTCATATGAACTGAGCTATTATAAACCATTTGATTATTTTTTTTAGATGTTTTGAACTGTAGACATATACATAATACTTTCAACATATCTTGACCATGATGATTCTGTCATAGTTTTTTTAATAACAGTCCAATTATACAAATGGTATGTTAAAAATTTTGAATAGAGATACTATTTAGAATTTTTCTAAGAATGCATACATTTAAAAATTGAAATGAAAATTATTCATTGCCGTTAGTTAACTAAAGATTTTAATTGCAGTTTTAAATTATATTTATAGATCTGTAATTTCATTTATAATTACATAATGGCTTTTATTTACAAACAAAAAAATATTATTTTTTGCTAATTGTTGAAATTTATAGTAATGATAGCATATAAAGATATCCTGCATATATGGTTCAGCATGAAATGTATATCTTAGGAGTCATTCAACTTTTGCACATGTTTCAGAAAATTGTGATGAAGTAGAAGTTTGAAATATATATATGAAGTTAAAAGTATATTTTAAAGAAAAAGGTATATATGAAATTAAAATTATAATATGAGCTATGTATATCTTACTTGAAAGAAAATGCATCCGGAGTGAGAGAAGTTGGTCTGACTTCTGGATTGATGAATGGTTGTGATATGATTGAGCTAAGGTGAAAGATGCTCTGAGATAAGAGTAAAATTTAAAACTATATACTGTACTTTTTAATAATTTTAATAAGCATGTAAATTAACTACACATTTGCTGAGAATATATATTAATCACAAAGTAATTAAGTCCAATGCACTACCATAATAATTCATAAATCAGATCTGTATAGAGTCATTTTGATGAACTTGTAGGTTTGATTTGTGAATTGTTTTATGTGCATTCATATTTCATTGATATATATATATATATTCTGCATATATCTGTTGATTTTATATTTTCTCATCTACTGTCGTCTCTCTTCCCTTTCATATTTTAAGAATTTCTACATATTTTTTTTGTTGGATTAGCCTTTAATCTTGTTCTGTACCTTGTTATTGTTGCTACATTTAAAAAAAAAAAAGAAAAAGATTTCTTAGTCAGTTGGTGACAGGTGCAATCCAACCAAAATGTTGATGTATCAGACTATTATTTTAAGTCATAAAAATTAACATCCCAGAAAACTTCTTACACAAACATATTTAATAAAACAAAATACAAGGGTTGTTTCCCAATTGAGCAAAATAAAATATTTTTAGGGGTAATTAATCTTCAATATTTTCCTAGTAACTTGCCAGTGGAGACTTCCCATTAATATTTCTCACTGAACTTAACAGTGAATCAGAAGATTAGTATTAGAAGAAAAGACTGCTATTTATAGTAGGTAATGTATGGAAAATAAAATTTAATAGAAATGAATTAAATTTTGAGTATAGAATATAAAAATAATATATATAAATAATAAATATTTTATAAAAATACTTTTTTTTTAATTTGCGTAGTAATGCACTAAAAGGGGGGAAAAGTTTTTTTTTTTTTTTAATCACAATTTTGATTGTTACATATAAGTGTGGAGAATCCATAAATATTAATCGAATTATGGATGGCCCATGCTTTTATTTCAAATTACATATAGCAGGCCACACTGTAGTTGATGAAATTTTGTTTTCATTTTTAGGCATTCATTATGTATATGAAATTAAATAAAAGCATTTTTTTAATAAAATATTTATTATATATATTGTTTTTTATTTTTGAATATTCAGATATTTTGCAATAGACTTTTTGTATTTAAATTTAGAAATTGACAAGCAAAACTATGTTGCCATATTTTCAGTATTTGAAATAGATTCAAACATGTTAAAAATCATTTACAAGATTTTGTGTTTATGAAGGCAACACTTAAAATAAAGCAAATTTTAGTTTAACAATCGAGATATTAAGATTAAACTCTTCATTTTTTCTTCTTCTATTTGTATTAATTTTAATTGCTTTTTAGCGAATTAATTATGCAATTCAATGAAAGCATATTTTTAAAACTATCCCCCTATCCATTCCCTATCACTGAAAATTATTGAACTATTTATTCATGCACTTTGAAATTGAATCCATCAATCCTGATAGACTAGGCAAATGGTTAGACAACCCTGAAATATTGCATTGTCATACTGTATTGACTTCAATATGTCACACATACAAAATTTGAAGAAAATTTATTTGATAGATATATGCTAAAAATCGATTACAAGATTTTAGCCAAACAAGGAAACAAAATTTGTAAGTTAAATAGAAATATTTCAAAAGAGAAGCATGTATAATCATGAATTATTGTTGAAAAGAAGAATGTAGAAACAGAGAAATGATTTTGGTAACAATTGGAATCAAATGATTAAGAACCTAGAGAGCACTACCATTTTGAAGCCAATGACAAGTAAAAACGATTATATGATAAGCATTGTATCTATTATTCATTTATATTATCATTATTAAACAAATTTTATTGGCAGATATGATCTATTTAAAAATGTACAATTTAAGGGCTTTAGCATATTGATATAAAACATTAGGTTATTGCAGAATGGGACCAGTAAATTTTGACAAAATCTATGTTTCACATTATTTTGCTAAATAAATAAAAGTAATCAATTTATTGCTCTGAGTTAGAAGAAATTTGAGCACTGGAGCCATATTCCATGGACTTTGAGCTCCAGAATTTGTGACTACAATTGTACCAAATTAGACACTACTTTGTTCAAGAAATGAAACTGGCAAAACAACCCATATATTGCATTAAACTCTTCTGTTTAGTCATCATATAATGAAGAGTCAGTAAGATTATGTAATGATGTATTTGATATCATCATCATGGGACAGCACATACATTTAATCATCTCTTTTAACCACTTCATTAAATGTTTTTCAAAACTGCAGAATTTTTATGAAATAATATTTAATTTGACACTTCTATCTTGACTGTCAGTATTTTTTTACATATATCATTGTTAATTCAAACATAATCATTTGGGTTTATCTTCATATAATAGATGTGTTTAATGGTTATTTCATTGTAGTGCAGAAAAGTGAAGCATTTGATTGTACTTTTTTAAGGAAATGCTTCTTGAATTACTGGAATAAATAAGTAACTCAACTAAGCAACATAGAAAAAAAACAATGGTTTTATTGTTTAGTAGTTCATAACAAATTTAAATACTGGAAGGGTCAAAATTGGAGTTGATCTAGGACATCATGCTCCATAATCTGACACTCTATTATTGCACTGCATCACCAACCAACAATTCATCATTAAATGTTTAAAATCATGACTGTTAATTATGACAATCTCTGGCCATGCTTTTAATGATTTATTGTTTTCAGTCATTTCCACTTCATCGAAAATATAAACAATAATTTAAACCTGTAATTTAATGAACCTTAAAGGGAATTTTTCAAGCAGGCTGCTTAGACAGAATAAATTAATATTATGTTTTTGTCTTTCAATAACAGTTTTAAATAAACTACCTTCCAGTTTTGAGGAAGTATTGATGTAAGTAAACTGCTGCAACCTTTATTTTGGACTGTTTTGTTTATATACGAAATTTCATTCGTAAGTAGTATATTATTCATTATTTTATTTAGTGCAATAGTATGTGGTAGGCAGAAATTCCTACTGTATATTATTAGCATTGTCTTTGTATATGTCATGTATGATACCATTTGGGAAACTGCTGGTCACTCTTATGCTTAATACTCAATAGATGTAAATTCCTATTGTATAGCATGTTTCTAGCTAATATAAATGTATATATCAATAAACAATGTAATCACAATGTTGCTTCTTACATTTCTTTATATAGTATTTAATTACTTTCCTGCTTAACAACCTGAAAACATTTATGATAATCTGGTTATTTAAATAGTTTATAAATTTGTTGTATTCTCAGACTGTAGGTTTATTAATCTTGAAACTGTAATAATATTGACTTGTGATCGTTAGTCTATGCAGTGGGTTGATATCTTTTCAGAATTAATTAATATGTGTTAAGAAGCATTTAAACTGTATTATACTATATATAACATCTGTGCATAAACTTGATTACCACATGAGTAAACTTAATTATTAAACTAATTCATTAAACATACTAACCTGTTTATAAATTGACATAAGCAAAACTCTCCATACCGTAGTGCCACTCAGTGCAAGCCAGAGTAATCAATGGATGCCAGAAGGCTTGTGCATAAAATCCCTAAGATTTAGGTGCAGTGCTCTCCTCGCTGACAAAAGCCACAAGCTAGAAACTAGTCTGGGGATATTGGATGAGTAGGCAATAGATAGGGATTTTATGCACAAGCCTTCTGGCATCCATTGATTAGTCTGGCTTGCACTGAATGGCACTACTGTATGGAGAGTTTTGCCTGTTTTAATAACAGCTATAAGCAAGCATAAAAAAAATGGTTATCATGTGATGCTTAGTGGTTTATAAATTGACCAGGTAATCAATTTATGCTATCACATGTCTATCTTTATGTATATATATATATATATGAATAAATTGTAATGTAACATTATTTTTTGGCAATTTGTCATTTATTTTTCAATCAATAATTTAATTAAAATAGGACTACAGTCTTGTGTGTCTTGATTTTAGCTGGTTGTAAAAGAAGAAATTATTGTTCTGTGATGTCAGAATGTGGAACACAGATGTAGATTGACCTTAGGTGATTTTCTTGTTGGTTGTACATTTTGTCAGTTACAGTATATATATTTTTTAAGAATTGTTGGCCAATGTGGGGCTGATATATATAAATATGAATCCCTGAGATCGAAAGTCTAATTTCAGTTATATATTGATTTAAAAATATTGGAAAAATTTGATGATGTAAAAATAATAGTGAATAAATTTGTTTTTGTTTTTAGCTTGGCAGGATAAAGTAGAGGGGAAGAAATCTTTAATCGTATAAATTCATCTTTATTTTAGTTTGACAGGTTGAAGTAAAGAAGAAAGGGGATTTTAAGAAGTTCATTTTAGATTTAGAAAAGAAATTTTATTGATTGCAAAACTATCATAAAAATCTTGTTTGACAAATTATTGCTAATAATGAGAATTAAAAAAGTGTATACTTATAACATGATGCATGGTGAAAATTAGTTTGTTTAATGAAATTAAGTATCGGCAGTATGAAAGCAAATATATATAACATCCCCTAATAAATACATATATAAAACCATTTGGACACTATAGAAAGTTTAAAAGTATGCATTATCACCAAAGGACATATAGGGCAGAAGAAGGACTTTTGTGTAGAACCAAGGGGTGCTCAGCTAAAGTGTGGCAGAGTGGAATAGATAATTAAAGAAGGTACTTATGTAGTTTGTCTGCCAGAAAGATTGCCACCCACTTTATTTTAAATTATCCATTTTCAGAGGCTTCCAATACATAGTATAAACAATATGATTGACTAAGTTATTGTATTTAATATTTACAATCTTTATTTATTAAAATGATAAACACAAAAATCCAAAGGATTGTAATTAAAATTTTTTTTAGTATTAATGCAGTAAAGAAAATACAAATAAAACATAATTAAGCAAACTATAACAAAAGTGTTGACAGACATAATTTTTTAAGCAAGCATTAGCCCATAATTTTGAAAATATTGCACTGAAAAAAGCAAAAATTTGTAATTATTTTTTTTTTAATGTAAATTCATTACATGAGCTGCAAACTAAACTCAGTGCACTCACAAATGATGTTTTGAAGCCTTCCAATCATGTTCTTTTTGAAACACATGGGCATTTAGAACAAGTTCACCCATGACACTGCCATTGCTTCTTTGTTTACACGTTTCTGTCAATGAAAGATTCCAAATTTTAATAATATTTCCAAAAATGATAAAGCAATAAAGAAATGTTAAAAAAAATCACACCACCTGTTAATGAATGCTAACAAGAAAAAAATAACGTTAATTTTAACCACGTGTTATCTGTTCACTTCATGTTAACATTTTGATGTTATATTGTGAATGGAATTTATTAAAAAATGTATTCAAATTTTTTAAAATTAACATTTAATTTAGAATACATCTGTTAATATTTTTTTTAAATTTAACAAGCTATAAATTCACAACATAATGTCCAAGTGTGAACACGAGGTGAACAGATAACACATAGTTAAAATTAATGTTATTTTTTTTGTTGTTGACATTTATTAACACATGGTGATTTTTTTAACACTTTTTTATTTGCCGTTTCATTTTTGGAAATATGACTGAAATATGGAATGTTTTCATCAACAGAAGAAGATGCAGTGGAATATTTTCAAAATCACAGGATAGTGCCTGTCTGAAAAGTATGTGATAAGATGCTGAAATTATACTTTATGTGTGAATGGAGATGTAATGGTGGTGTTGTGTGCAAACATGTTCTAAGCACCTATCTGTTTGGGAAGTAATGTGATTAAAAGGCTCCAAAACACCGTAAGTTCACTGATATTAGTTTACAGTAGTGAATTTACATGAAAAAAAATTTTAATTACATCTCTTTGGATTTTTGTGTGTTTCAGTGCAATATTTTCAAAATTATGAGGTAGAGCTAACCTGAAAAGTGATATCTGTTTACACCCTTGTTATAGTTTGCTGAATCATGTTTTATTTTTAATTTTTTTTATTGCATTTACATTAAAAAAGTTTTTAACTACAATCCTCTAGACTTTTGTGTTTCTTTTTTATTTTAGTAAATAAATAAAAACATAAATGCTGAATACAGTAACTTAGAGTCAGCCGTATTGTTTATACCAGTGTTCTTCAACCCTTGGTCCGCGGCCCGGCACCAGGCCGCGGAACTTTTCTGCAGGTCTGCGTGTTAGACGGGCAGTAAAAAGTTTGTAATAATAAATAATAAGAGTTTAAACTTTTAATTAATATAGCCAATTTTTATTTATTTTTTCATCTCATTTTTACCCAATTAAAAAAAAAAAGAAAACAGAACGAAAACAAAATCTCATAAATTAATTTCTTTTTCTAGTTATCACAGATGTTCATGGGGGGAGGGGGGTAGAATTAAATTTTTTATTACTTTTCTTAAAAAATTTTAAAAAAAGTTTTTTTTATTATATAAACTTCATATATATATATAAAACTTTATCTTATATATTTAACATTGTTGTTTTGATCAGTTATAACAATTATGCTTATCTTTAAGAAAATTTATCTATAGACTTCTGCCGGTCTGCAAAATCTTATCCTTATTTTTGCTGGTCCGCGGAACCTTATCCTTATTTTTACCGGTCCGCAGGTGTGAAAAGGTTGAAGACCACTGGTTTATACCATGTGTTGGAAGCCACTGAAAATAGATAATTTAAAATAAAATGGGTGGCAATCTTTTCTGCAGGCAAACTACATAAATACCTTAAAGAATAAATAGTTAAAATTTAGAATTATTATAAAAGCAAAATTTTGAGTTACTTTAGAAAAAATAAAGAAAATTTTGTTGTATGTATATAGTTATAAGGAATCTGAAGAACAAAACAATCTAACATCAAGGGAGGAACATAGTCCATTTCTTTCAAAAATCCCCAAGTGATTGAAAGAACAAACAAGCCAACAGATATGCATATGATGATGAGGCTAATGATGGGAATGTTAAAAAAAGAATTAATAGGATTTAATGGAAAAGGTGGGGGAAGTGAAGCAAGGGATAGAAGACATGAAATAGGAGATAAGGGATAGTCAGGTAGATCAGATACAAAATGCATTAGAAGTAGTGGAGAAAAAGCTAAATAAAAATATTGAAGAAGTAGATCAAGTAGAAAAGATAGTGAAAGAAAATGTTAATGAAATTAGAAAAGTATATATAAGAATAGATGGGGTGAAAGAAATAGTAATACTGATAAAAGAAGACAGGCAGCATCAATTAAAGGTGCAAGAAGCTTTAGTGCTATGGAAAAAAGGCTTAATGATGAACTAAAAAATAGATTGAATGATATGGATGAAAAGTTGTATAGAGTGCCTCAGCAGAATATAGAAATAAATAAAAATAGCTTAAGAATGGAAATAGAACCAGCATGTGCAGAAATAAAACATGAAACTGAGGGAAAACTGCCCTTAATACCACAAATGTTGATAGTAAATTATAAATATAGTTTTATCCAGCTAGGTAAAAACATAACTTATCAGGAAATCATTAACACCTTCTTAAACAAATCTCATATTACAGAAGTGGATAAAAGTCTGAGTATATTAATAAAATGCAACCAGATTTGAGTAGCAAAATGAAAGAATCACCAGATAGGACCAGTATGACCCAAGTGGTAGCAAGACTGTCAAAATTAAAAGAATTGGATGTTCGAATATGTAGATTAC
Organism: Epiperipatus broadwayi; assembly: GCA_028023455.1. NCBI lineage: Eukaryota > Metazoa > Onychophora > Udeonychophora > Euonychophora > Peripatidae > Epiperipatus > Epiperipatus broadwayi. Next base: position 3,547,948 of record JAQFVV010012444.1, on the reverse strand, counting down.
AGCATATATATTGTGGCCTGTCTGTAGGTGGTATGACCCTAAGCAGAGTTGCCAAGTCCCTTATATTAGGCCCTACTTGGACCCTGGCTAGGTACTAATAACAGACTTACTATATCCCGACCATTTTCTTTAACTATAACAATTGAATTTAGATAAGATTAGTATTTATCCCAAGTTACTTTGACATGAGTAAATATTTCTAAAATAAGATGTTTTAAATATAATTGATATGAGACTCATTTACCTATAAACAGATCACATCCCCTTAACATTAAACAAATACAAAATATTTGTTCAGTGGCATAAGAATACCCAGATACTCCTCCTTATTAAGTATCTACATACTCTCATGGCTAACAACAATATCTAACATATTATATTATGTTTATAACTATTAAATTTTAATTCAATCCCTCATTAAATTAATCTGTTACATAATTACAGATAAACTTTGATTCCTATTATTTTTAATAATTAATATTGGCAATAATCACAAGAATAACTTTATAATAAGGAGATCTCAGGATAATCATTGATTTATTAATTCTTCATACTACCTATGGAATATCAAGAGGGATTTTACATATTTCCATGGATAGTGTACAAATTAAGAAAGGTTTATAATTTGAATTCATAATCAAGCTTTATATGTATGTTCTTTAATACTGAATATTAAAATAATATTATTAACTAGACTGTGATTAACACTAATACTTTCACTAATAACTAATGTATCATTTAATTTTATATTAATAAATACACTTTAATAATTGGCAATGTCATCAATGACCTATGGGATCAAGGTAGCATGTAACAAGTAAAAAATCTTTATTAAGAGATTTATGCTTATTAAACTGTTAGATTTACTCTAAACTGAATTGACTTTTCATTTTAGTTTTGACTGTACATTTTGAGTTATGTGATGTGGTGAAAATGAGCCCAGAAAAGAAATGCAGCAATTAGAATTTGATAAAACTTTTAAAACAATAATTTTAATAATATTCATTACAAATGATTACAATAAACATTACTATTAACATCTAATTTAAAATAACTTATAATAAAATGATACACATATATTATAATAACAATAACATAAAAATTAGTCTTCGGAGTATTATTATTAAATAAAACTAACAATTTTCCATTATATGTTGAGATATTTATCCCTATGTATGTGAACTACATATCACACATTCAGTTTATTAAATAATCATTTTTTTTTCCATTCATGGTCCATTAGTTGAACCTCTACATAATAGTAGTACTTGATGATTAAGTAACAATACAAAAAATAAGTGAGAACATAGGGTCATAATTCTGGAGGTTGGTAAGCAAACAAAATTAATACTTTTATCTTTCACGTAAGAACAAAATCATTGTTTTTAGTTTATCCATTTGCACATGTAAATACAACCTGCTGTCTGGATTGTGTATATATCATTTTAAATACCCTTTCATACTAAAATATTGAGCATATTTGTTTATTTAAATGATTAATAATCTTTAATCTCAACCTAATTATTAAATAACTATTAATATAACAACACTTGAATTAATTCCTTATTAAATGGTTTAGTTCCCCCCCTTCCCTATTATACTAACAAATCATAGATTAAAAATATAAACACCAACATTAGAAAGTTCTCTTTTAAACTCTCATCTAAAAGTATAATAACAACTTTAACTTTCTTAGTGTTCTGGTTGTTCCACATAAACTTATTATAATTTTTATTTTTCTTCTCTCTTTGTACATTCTACTTATCCTAAGATTAGTGAGGTATTTAAGTTATTGCAACAATAATCCTTCCTTTTTTCATTGTTTAGTAGTGCGAAAAAATGTATTTATAGCTTGCTTTATTTATTCTAGATGACATATATTTCTATCTCTAGTATATGGCACTCTTAGGACTTCAATTAAAATATGTGTCATGCAACATTTTTCAGCTAAAACTTTATAGCAACTGGTCATCTATATCAACAGGATATTATTCCAGACTCGTTCCTTGCTGATATGCTTCATATTAGTCCTTTTAGCTGGTGTCAAACAAGATATCAATAGTGAGCTTTCATCCCACTGATTATCATGTAATATATCCTATGTTTAACTATTATCATATATTGTAACTAAATTTCTGAATAAAATTCTATATTTTATAAAAAAAAAAAACTTTATAGCAACTGACATTCCAGCCATTGTGGCTCAAAGTAAATACTTCTATAATTTATTGTAATTAGGATTTTATATATAGCTGGAATAATAATGAACACTTTTCAGTTATTACCTATTTAGTTCTATGTATTCTTAAATATATATACTTAAACTTTTTCCCCAAGATTTACAGTTTTTTTATTTATCCTTACTGAAAATTGACGATGTTTATTTATTTCCTTTGGTTTATTACTGCAATTCATTTTCCCCACAGCACAGTTATTGTTACTTTTCAGTGAGTATATATGTTAATCATTCATCTCCGATGATTTCTTCAATATTTATTAATTTTCAAGAAATTATTGGGAATTATTGATTATTGATCTGCCCAGTAGAAAGCAATTAATTTACTCCATTAGTTTAAACATGAAGATGATAATTATCCAATATATCGATACAGTTACAATTCCTTACTTTTTCTGCTTGCAAATAATACGATTTTAGGAATTTTTTAATCCAACTTTTTTTTTTTAAAATATTCTCAGAAAAAAAAACTTAGTTACTTATTTTTTACGATCAAGAAGTCTTTTTTTTCTCCCTTGAATTTCATAGTCAAAAATTGTTTGAAACTCTTTGATTGGCTAATATTTCCCACCTTTTTCTGTTTATAACAACATAGATTTACTTTCCAAGTTTTTTGGTTTATTATTTTAAACTGACCAATTTTTCGTTTTTAAAAAAAATATTGAAATACAATATTTTTAGAATTTAAATAAAGATAGAATTTACTGTTTTAATTTTAAATCAGTATTTTGTAAAATTAAACCTTATTTATTTACTTTTAAATATAGCAAGATTCGAAGATAAATAATTTCTATTTTTAAAATCAAATGTGCACAAACAATAATTATTCGTCTTTATAATGCATTGTGTTTACAAAACACAATTTAAACTTCACTGGTTTTAAATACTAAATGATATGGTTCTCATCTGATCCTTCATGTCAGCCGCTAGAGGCACGATTTCTAACCAAAAACACATTAATATAACGTTCCCGGGCTAGCGATTCTCTATTAATATTGACTTTTTTTGTTTGTTTGTTTACAAAGTTTACTTTCTTTCGTTTCTGAATTATTTTTCCCAAATAATATTTTTGACGATGGGATAATAATAGTTGTTTTTTTTTAATTTTTTTTTTACCAAAGGGTCTTTTTTGGTGTGTGTTTAAATAGTAATTTGTGTTTTTTTTAATAATAGTATTACTGTTTTTGTAAAATTGGATTGACAAAATTCAAGAGAGAACAGGTTTTTTTGATGGATCTTTAAATAATAATTTACGTTACTTTGATAGGTTTACATTTGATTGCCGACAACAATTAGTGGCAGGGTTTTTTTTGTGTACGATTAAATAATAATTTACGTTACTTTGATAGGTTTACATTTGATTGCCGACAACAATTATTGGAAGAAGTGTTGTTTTTTTCCGCGCGCGCATGTGGGTGTATGTTTAAATAAAAATTAAAACCTTTACTTTTATCGGTTTACATTTGATTGACGACCGATTTGACTTCCTTTCGTTTATAAATTATGGTTTTGGTTCTACAAATAAATATTTTTGACAATGGGACAATAATAGTTGTTGTTTGTTTAATTTTTATTGACAAGAGCGGGTGTTTTTTTTTTGGTGTAGATTCAAATAGTAATTTGGGTTACGTTTAAATAATAAGTTGCGGTCTTACTTTGATTGGTTTACATTTGATTGCCGACACTAATTATTGGGAGGGGTGTTTTTTGTGTGTACGATTGTAGACAACAATTATTGGGAGAAGGGGTGTAACTGTTTAAAGAATAGTAGTTTACGTTACTTTTAGTAGTGGTGTCCATTTGATTGCTGACAATAATTAGTGAGAGGGGTGGGTGTTTTTGGGTGATGATTAAATACTAATTTACCTTCCTTTTATTTTACATTTGACTGCCGACAACAATTATTGGGAGCTAAAGAGGTTGTTTTTTTTTGTGCATGTTTAAATCAAAATTGAAGTTACTTTTATCGGTTATATTTGATTGACAACGGTTTTGACTTTCTTTTTTTTTTTGTTTATAAATTATGGTTTTGGTTTGCCCAAAACCTAATATTTTTGACAATGGGATAATAATAGTTGTTGTGGTTTCTTTCATTTTTATTGACAAGAGTGGGTCTTTTTTTGGCGTATGTTCAAATAGTAATTTGGGTTACATTTAAAAAATAATCGGTTTACCTTTAGTTTAGTGCTTTTAGTGGTGGTGTCCATTTGATTGCTGACAATAATTAATAAGAGGGGTGGGTGTTTTTGGGTGATGATTAAATATTAATTTACCTTCCTTTTATTTTACATTTGATTGCCAACAACAATTAGTGGGAGGGATGTTTTTGTTTACGATTAAAGAATAATTGTACGTTCCTTTAATTTTTTACATTTGATTGCCGACAACAATTATTGGGAGAAAAGGTTTTGCTTTTTTTTTTTGTTTGTGTGTATGTTTAAATCAAAATTTAAGTTACTTTTATCGGTTACCATTTGATTGAAAACCGGTTTGACTTTTTTTTTTTTTCCGTTTATAAATTATTTGGGTTTTCCCAAATAATATTTGATTTGACAATGGGACAATAATAGTCTAGGTTTCTTTAATTTTGATTGACAAGAGTGGGTCTTTTTTGGTGTACGTTCAAATAGTAATTTGGGTTATGTTTAACTAATAATTTACTGTCTTACTTTGATTGGTTTACATTTGATTGCTGACGACAATTAGTGGGAGGGTTTTTTTCTATACGATTAAAGAATAATTGACGTTCCTTTTATTTGACTGTTTGATTGCTGATGACAACAATTATCAGGAGAAGAGGGGTTTTTGGGGCTATGTTTAAATAAAAATTTGAGTTACTTCTTTTATTTTACATTTGATTGCCGTCGACAACAATTATCGGGAGAAGAATGGATGTACGTTTAAATAAAAATTGAAGTTACTTCTTTTATTTTTGACATTTGATGAAGGCCATTTAGAATCCCTCAAACAAGCTTGCCTTTACGAAGTGAACATTTCCGTCGGCAGATGTTTTTGGACCTCAAATCTGCATATATTTGCCACACAATCCAATCTTTTCTTTCAGCAGCAGGATGTTTTTTTCTTTTTTTCTGCTGTAGAAATATTCCAGTGCCAGCTTCCATGTCTGGCAATGCCCATCTTTTCAAGTTTTCTGTTGTGGGAATTAGCCATACTTTTTGTCTCGGAAAAGTTCTCGCTAAAACATGACTCAAAGCATGATTTTTAAAATTTTATGCTACCCCACCCGGATCGAAAATTTAGGAGGAATACAAATTTATGACGAACAATCATGATACTGTTAAAATTGATAAAATGTAACAGTACATCAATTCGTCTTAAAAAAAAAAGAGGCACCAATGAAAATTTAAATAATTTTGACACGATCAAATTAACACACGCTCTTTCGATATTGTTACATAAAATACATAATGCAGCATTATGATATAGTGTGTGACACAAACAACTACAGCATTTTCCTTTGCTTTTAGCATCGGAAAAAGCCACACCGTTAGCCGCTAAGCCAAGTTAACACTCTTTCTAGATTTTATCGTAGAAAGAAGACTTAACTCCGAGTTAACGCTCTACCTTTTAGCGTAGAAAGTAGACTTAACTCCGAGTTAACAATCTTTCTAGGATTTATTTTAGAAAGAATGCTTAAAGGCTTGGGTGCAGCCACGGAAATGGCATATTTCTAAAATTTAGCTAGAAATAGCACCTCTAGCGGCTGACACGAAGGATCAGATGACAACCAATGATATTAATTGTTCATCCATCTGCATATATATGACTCTATAGGTTATTATGTATGTGTATTTTGAGTTAAGATCATTTATAAATTTCCATTAGCTAAACCCGAGTTCAAATCCTATGACTTTTCTTTTAATAAGTAAATATTATTGGTTGTATAAAATTTAAAATTATGTACCAAAATCCTATTTTAGAATAGTCTGAGCTAATAAAAAGTGCACAATATATATTGATTATACTAATTTTGTGTGTGTAATATTTTACTAATTAAGTAAAATTATTATTTATTTTTTGTGGCAGAATATCCTGATGTGAAGTGATTATTATATATGCTTCATGTTCTTAATTTAAGAAAATTTAAAGGAAGTTTAAAAATAAATGTTTTAGACAATTTTAATAAAAAAAATTATATATATAATTTTTATGCACATGTATATAGTATAATTAATGATAAATTTATTTTAAAAGTATGTTGAAACAAAACATTTTTTTTTTTTATTAACAATTACAAAATGGAAATGAAATTATTAGAAAAAGTAATTAAAATGCTTGTAAACAGATTAATTAAGTAAGGAGACAAATATCTAACATAATTTAGGTGTTTATTTTATTGATCACTTTCAAAGATAAAAATTTGTAAATGGTATGATTGGGCAAATCAAACTGCAGACCAGGACCAAAATGGAGATCAGACATTATCTACAACCAATAGATTGAAGGATTCAAATGACTACAAATGGATCCTATGTTTGTTGATAAGCCAGCTCAAAAATATATAAATAGGTATCGTAAACTGCTTTATTATTATTCTGATCATTCTGATTCTTCTGCTTATTCTACTTAATGCTTAAATAATTCAGATTATCTTATTCAGCTACTGTATTTATTCATGCATTTTGGTTCCAATGCTATGCAGGAGTAGAAAAGCTGCCATCTGCTTGACTGACCAATCGGTGGAATGCAAGCCTGAGTTCAGAAAAAAAGTCATCAACTAATGGAGAAATATCTTGAACATAGTGTCCAGTATGTATATGCTGTATACGCATAAACTTCAAATGTCCAAAGCTTCAGGGAGAAATCAGATGTCAAACAAAGAATAAGCTACCACCAGGGATGATCAAAACTGACCACCACCATGGTTATGGTTTGACATATAAAGTCCACTCAAATATACCAATACATAAAGAATGAATTCAAAAGTTTAATGCTGAAAGGAGTAGGTATGAACTTCAACTATTTTGTAAATGTTAGCTTCGCTGCTGCTGATTCGTTGAAATTTAAAATTTCTTTTGTCTTTTTTTTAAAACTGCGGAAAACCAAAAGGATAATGTTTATGCAAATACCTTATTCTCTCTTACTGGAGTTCCTTTTTATGGCATATGGCATGTTAAAATCGGACAAAATTTCGATTTTTTATTAATAAGTTCATTTAATTTTTTTTTCTGCTCACTTTACTAGATTGCACGAAGAAGACAGAGACACAATTTTTTTATTGGCCAGTCTCCTTAATGAAATGGATTCAGCATGCTTCAATGATTTACAATTTCAAGACCTTCATCTTGAAAACAGACATAATATAGATAAATATTCAATTTTAATTTTTTTATTATTTGAATATTATTTTGAAGTTTTTTATTATTTGATAAATATATAATTTGTTAATGTGTTTGAGTTTGTGTTAGTGTGTCTGTGTAATATATAAATTATACTTGTTTTCAAATATAACCAAAGTGGTCTATGTACAGTGTAATTTTGGACTGATCCATGTTTGAGGCAATTTTATTTTATAGACAATGAGTCTCAAAAGATTTAATAATTTATTAGTGTGTTTATGTTTGCATTAGTGTGTTTGTGTTTGTACTTACAGATCTGTGTTTGTATAACAAGTAATAATTTTTATATATAAAATTAAGATATTGTAGAGCAGTACAATGTAAATTTCAAGACTGATTATCAGATGTACATAAAGGTTGCAGTTGATAAAGCAATCACAAAATTTTTTGAGCATAGTGACATGTGAAAATATAAACTCTTAAAAACAATAGATAGGTTTCAAGTGGTGTGTATGGTGATAGCCACAATGATTATGTACACCACATGTAATTGTTTGCAGGGAAAGAATCATCCTGATTCTTGCCTAGAGTCGGGACTTTTGCCACATCTTGCATCACATTATTTTCAAGTCTATAGCTAACAAGTGAGCTATGTACAAATAAAATATATCTCTGTAGGACAATAAATATAACAAGATAGTGTCACTGGCTTAATGAACCCTGAAAGGAATTCAAGCAAGCTGCATAGACAGAATAAATTAATATTATCTTTTTTTTTTTAATAAATTATAGTTTTGAGTAAACTACCTTTCAGTTTTAAAGAAGGATAATTGGAGCTGTAACCTTTATTTTGGTCTGTTTTGTTTACACACAAAATTCATTCATATGTAATTTATTATTCATTACTTTATTTAGTGCAATAGTATATAGTTGATGGAAATTCCTACTACATATTATCTGTCTTGTCTTTGTACATGTCATGTATAATACCATTTGTGAAACTACTGGTCACTCTTACACTTAATATGTGATGGATGTAAATTCCTATCATATAGTGTGCTCCTAACTCACATGTATTTATCTATCAATAAATAATATAATGCCGATGTTGCCTCTTATATTTGATTATACAGCATTTAGTTACTTACCTCCATTATAGCCTGAAAGCATTTATGGAAGTCCAATTATTTAAATAGTTTATAAATTTATGGTATCTTTAGACTGTATGCTTATTAATCTTAAAACTGTAATAATTATTGATTGGGATCGTTAGTCTATGCAGCAGGTTAATATCTTTTCATAATTATTTAATATGTGTTTAAAAACATTTAAATTGTATTATACCATATATAACATTTGTGCATGAACTTAATTATTGAGCCAATCATTCATTAAACATATTAACTTGTTTATAAATTGACCAGGCTGTCAATTTATGCTATCATATGTTTATCTTTATATATATATGTCAACAGATGGCGTTCTATCAAAAACACCGTCAAGCGTATTTCGTTTACATAAACGTCAGAGAATGCATTCACTATCTCTAACTTTAATTCCACTTTCAGATCATGATTTCAAGCTATTTGCTATCGTCAGTAAACAAAATACGCTTGACGGTATTTTGGTAGAACGCCATCTGTTGACATAAATACAAGCGTTAACAAGTTTTTAACTTGATTTTGTTTTTCATATATATATATACACATGAATAAATTATAAAGTCTCATTTCTTGGCAAAATGTCATTTATTTTGCAATCAATAATTTAATTAGAATAGGATAAGATTTTTGTGTCTAGATGATTTTAGGAGGCTGCAAAAGAACTTATTGTTTTATGACATTAGAATGTGGAACACCCACACAGATTATCCGTAGGTGATTTTATATGGGTTGTATATTTTGTCGTGATAATGTGATGTATTTTGGCTTCTCTTTAAACGAAGTCAAGAATATCTCAGCAATTATGCCCAGATAAACCTGTTAACCACTTTATTTTCCATTCCCCACTCTAAGTCTTCCCATATTCTGCCCCATCCCTTTGTCAACTCTATGGCCTTTATATCTAAATCCCCCTTATCTTTTCGCAAACCCAGCATAAAAACCAATAACTTACTTTCTGTATAATCACTTCTTCATATCTATTCTTCCATAACTTCATTATCTGTACCCTTTCTGTTTTCAAGCATTTACATTCAATCAAAAGATGCCTAATATTTTCTATATCTTCCTTACACAATTTGCACACTAAATCACCCATAGTTTTCCATTTACATGTATATTCTCTTGTTGCTAAAGATCCCGTTTGAGCCTTAAACAATAAACTACTTTCCTTACTATTATCATAAATTAACTCGCATCCAATGTTCCATTTACTTCTATATATATTTAAACTCTTCTTACTCTCCATACTAGTTCTCCATCTCTCCAACTCCTTATTTTTTATTAATGCTTCTATTCTTTTATCCCATTCTTTACCACTATAACCCTCAACAATCCTCCTAACACAATCATTCCACCTTTTATACAAGTATACTGATATAAATTCTTTATCCAAATCTTTTGCATACCGCATTGCCTTTCTCACCCATCTTTTTACCTGTCTTTTACTCATAACCCAATTAAACACTATTTTGACTATTCTTTTACTATCCATAAACTGCAACCTACCAAACATTTTCATTTTACTTTTTGCATCTCTCATATAAAAACTTGATCATCCCATTTCTCCTTGAATTGCCTCTTTTGTTGTCCACATCTCTGCATCTAATGCATGTCTTTCTACTTTCCTTTGTACTTTCAGATACAATATATACAGTTGTGCCTCTATAATAAATGCTTGTATAGCAAATAAATTGTACAATAATTTTTTTTTCTCTAAGTTAAGCGTTACAGAATAACAACTCAAAACAAATGCTAAAGTAGTATTCATATTTGTCACATTTGCTTAGTTGTTTATTTAGATCTTAAATAAATCTATTAATTGGTTTTTATATAAACTAGATGCAGTGAGGAATTATCTTAAAAACAAGAATCCATTTCAATTTCTTGATTGTACAAATTTTAATTATTAGAAAAAGGCTTTATATGATTTTAATGATCAGATATAAGTTCTAACAATAACTTTATTACTTTGTGTGTGTGTGTGTTTTTTTGTAATTTGAAAGTTGAATTTTTATAATTTGAAGAGTGTGATCATTATTTAAAATAAGTCTTAACATAAAGATTTTGGGGAGAAAAATTTTTTCCTCATTTAAAATTTTTTTTATTTTTTTGCCTGAAAATGAAAAACCAAGTTGTTTTGATTAATTGTTTCTGTTTGTTTTTTATGTGACAAAGTGTCGGCTGGGAAGTGATACCTGGGACAACTGCTTGTAAGGCAGCTGTGCTAACCACTTGGCCACCAATGCTTAACTTGTTTCTGTTTGTTAGTTTTGTTTTTAAATAGAAATTTTATTTTTTATAATCAAATACAATGGAGATGTGATATCTGCTATATTTTATTCCAAGGCATTCTCATATACATTATGTGTTTAATAATCTATAATTAGAATACAATGCATAGTGTTTATTGAATTGCAAATATACAGTACTTTCTATACATATATATAATAGACACTTTTTATATGTATAGTAAGCATATATAAATTAAAATTACACCACATGTAAAATTTAAAAAAAGTAATAATGGAGTTATTGAGAATAAATTGAGACACATTTACATATATTTTACTGAGCATATATGTTCATTCATTCTTTTACTGAAAAAATAAGAACAAGAAAAAAAATTGCTGTAAAATGTTTTCATTTTTTTAAATAAAATTGTGTAATGTCTGATTTTCATTGCAGTTAACAAATCTCTGGGCAATATTCTTTGTTTCTAATATTTTTTTTCTAGTTTGGTTATTAAGAAATTATGATCTCTTTAATTGTTTTGATATTTTTAAGCTAGTATCAACTTTAAGTATATCCTTAAATTTTGTAAAATTTTTAGCATTAAATGTTTAAAAAACATTTTATTATGCAAATTACTGCATATTATATTCAGAAAGCATAATAAAGGAAAAATAAAAATTATATACTTTTAACATAAACATGAGAAATTTTATTAATAAATATGATCATATACTGTGAAAAAATGGTTACTGTTTTATGCTAAACTTTATTTAAATTTTATTTTTATATGTGATCACATATGATGTTTAGAGATGGAAAAATAGTTGTTCAAATGTAAAATGTATTAAATTTATGAATTTTTGTGGGTTTTTTGTTTGTTGATTTACATTCTTGTTTGTTTGTTTATATTTTTTTGGGGTAGCATATAATTGAAGTCATCTATATTGATATAGTAGAATTCATGGCTTCACTGTAAAATTAAAGAAACATCTGAAAATCACTTGAGATATGTAAGTATGTTGCACAAAAAAAATCAAGAAACAGATTAACAGTAAAAATAGTGCTTGTATTTTTTTAATTATTCAATTGTATATATAATAATATTAGCCATGAGCCCAGAAAAACAAGTTAGAAAGCTGATTAATGTTATTATCAAAGAATAAATAATTTTCCAATCAAAAAATATGTAAATCTGTTAATAAATGTAATTGCTATAAACCACTAAACATCACAGGATCACCATTTCTTATGCTTGCTCATAAGTGTTATTAAAACTGGCAAAACTCTCCATACAGTAGTGCCACTCAGTGCAAGAAACTAATCTGGGGATATTGAATGAGTAGGTACTAGATAAGGATTTTATGCACAAGCCTTCTGGCATCCATTGATTACCCTGGCTTGCATTGAGTGGCACTACTGTATGGAATATTTTGTGTGTTGTAATTGCTATAATGAACATCATTAGCTGGAGTAAATGCCTATCTGTGTTAAATAGAATTATCATAGGATTTTGTCTGTTTATTTGCACATTTTCCAATGAAAATACTGTACATATTTTTAAAAAAATATTCTGAAAATATATAATAATTTTAGCTATGAATTTGGAAAGCTAAATTAGAAATGCAATTAATGTTGTCATCTAACTATATATATATATGTATAGAATATAGAATCGCTAAATCAATGATTAGTAACTTTTTTATGACTTTTATTATGTCTGTGTATGTCTTTTATTTAACAGTTTTAAAAGGTTGTTTTTAGTTTTCACTAAAGTAGAACTTTTCAATTTATTTTCTCCATTCAGAAAATGTAAATGTACAATAATTAATTACATATGCATTTTTACAATTATAATTTTGATTTTGAATATTTCACCTGTTTAAATAATGATAGGGTTGAGTGATACCTTTGCACTGTGCTCAAGTCTTGGAATATACTAAAAATGTATATTTGAATCTGTGCTAGAATGAACTGATTGCATAATGAACAAGCTTTTAAAACCAATTAAATTTGTTATAGGAAAACCCCTTATTAAATATCTATAAATTATTAGTTAAAAGTCATTTATGTTTAAAATTGTTCTATCCATTGTTATCATTAGTTGTAACTGAAGATTAAAGTATAAATCTAAGCTAGGAATAATCTACACTACAGTATAATAAATTATTAATTATAATCGTTAGTATATTTATCTGAAATGGATGTCAAAGTTATGAGTGCAGAAAATTTGACACTTATAAATCAAATTGTAATAATTTTATATTGGTAAATACCGGCTAAATGATAACCAACATGTATATAAATATTACACAGAGTAAAAATTTTAATATAAAAAATAAATACTAATTCACCAAACAGATTCATGGCTTTTGGTATTGTATACCAGATTCATGGTAACTAATTTAAACTGAACAGTTAAAATTCCAGTGCATGCTCAATGGGATATTCATATTATGTTAATTAATGATGGTCATTAGATTCTTCCTATTATTAGGTTCATTGCAAATATCACTAATCATTTAAGGAAAACATTCATGCCCACTAATTTTCTCATGATTAAAAAATACTGAATTAACCTGAGATTACATTTTAGATTTTCTATATTGATAAACATGTTGCTGAAATCTTGTTGATGTATTAGCTTTCATTTCCCCATAATAAATAGCATTACAACCAGACTCACAGCCAATAATTGAATAAACAACTCCATATTCATCATTACCATCCACACTATCTTTGGAATTATTTATCATCCTATTTAAACATAAGGGTGATCTAAGACAAACATTATAATCTTTACCAATTATTTCCCTGAATTTCATATTTATAGATGCCACATATGCCAAAGAAATCCATTCTTTATCTGTTTTCTTCCTTACATCCATATTTTGTTTAAACCTGACTTTAATATAAAATAAATTCAATTGTCTATACAATAAACTTATTGTTGCCCACATTCATTAAATCATTAATATATCCTTCAATATTTCTTTTTCTATTTGCCTCACATTTACATAAATATAAATTACAATTCAAAAAGCATTTAACTCCAGCTAATATATAATTTAAAGATATCTGTGATGATAGATGTACAGAACCCTGTTACATTTAATGGTTTTAATAACCATTTTATACACTAACTCTTTATGATCTCTACATATATTTACATCTAAATAATTCAAAGACATATTATCCTCAAATTCCATAATCCATATTAAACCCAAATTATTATTCAAATTAATGAAAATATCTTCAATCAATTTTTTTTATATATATTTTAATTTTTTTTACTCTTGTGGAATATTTATATGTGTTGGATATTTACATTTGGAACAGAATTGTTGATTTATTTGAATAAATGATAGCGTAGGAGGTTTTGAACTGAACCAGTTGAAGAGTGTTAGTTTATTATGAAGTGCATCATGGATTTCCATTTTTGATATCTTTATTCGTATATTTCAAGAATGTATTGTGGAATGGGAGTTTTAATTATATCTAAAAAAGATATTACGCATGATAAAAGAGAGATGAAGTTTAATTAGTTTATGCGTTTGTAATGATTCTTTTACTTCACGAATTATTCGTAATTATTATATTGTGGTCCAACGCACACCAGTGAAGCTATTAATTTTATCTATTTTTATATTGGCTGCTTCATTGGTGTGCGTTGGAAGCGCAGTATCATAATTTATGCGTTTGTGTATTTAAAAAGCAGATCTATAAAACTTTAACTGAAGTTTAAAGTTTATATCCGTGCTAGGGATAATCTTTTAGTAAATGAGTAAAAATAATCAATAATAATGATCCTATAATTTAGGAGTGTCAAATTATTTCAGCCACGGACTATTGTTCTAGTAGGTAAAATTCACATGGGCTGCATGTTATGTATTTGTATGTTATTTAATTCTAATTTTTCATATTTCACAGTGTTTTTAATTCTTAAATAAATAACAAATTAATATCAAATTTAAAACAATCAATGTCTTTTGTTACATTTTTGAAAAATTACAATGAAATTAAAAAATATATGGACAATAAATATCAGTATATACTTCCACGATATGGCTGAGTAGTGAGGTAAATTCATCCTAGAACTGGAAGCTGATAGAACCCAAATTAGACACAAGGCAAGATGTCATAGTACAACCGGAAGTGGCTATGTACCTACTCACGAGACATGCTACCACTAGACGACTGGAAGAGGTGGGTAAATCTATAATGACACTTGAACTACCTTCTTTCTATAGTAGCACACGGTAACTGTTATATCTCGCCAACGGTAGCAGACAGGTATAACAGTGTATACAGTAAATTATAAATACGCAATTATATATTTGTTTCAACGCAACATATATATTAGGATCAAATTATTTTTTTACAAAACTTTTAAATAAACAATTTTATTTTTTTTAAAAAAAAAAAAAACAATAATTGTTTTTTTTTTTTAATTTCATTTATTAAAGTTAATCCTTTTGTTATCTGTATTGATTTTTTAATGTGAAACACACATCCTCACTTTAATATTGATTTTGTATTCTTTCTAAATCTCTCTTAAACTCAGATAATATCTGGAAATATTTTTCGGTTTTAAAGTCATATTTTTTATTCAAACCGTGTAACTTGACAATTAAAAGAAAATCTAAACAAAATATTGTTCTCATCCAAACTACTGGTCATGTGACTGATAATTTGTCGTAAAAATGCTTTAAACTATACAAGCATTTGTAATACAAAAGACTCACACTTTAACCATTTATCACTACAAGACCATACTAGAATCAGTACTCCCAATAGACCGCCCTCCACTCCACAAAGTAAACTGGATAGATTCAAACATAAACAAAGAGAATTTGTAACATTGTCTGAGAAAGTTTTCGAAACTAAATAAAAAATCTGGGATGCCTATGCTCTTATATATCCTCAACTAAAATCCATCCCAGGAACACTTGGTTTAATAAATCAAAAGATTACAAAACTCTTTAAGCACTGGGACATGGAGCCCAAGTATATGGACTTTACCATTAAGATAAACATGAATGTCATATCAACCAATTGGTTTTTAAAATACAGAAGAGGATTCTCAACAATAAGTCCCATATGCTCGTTATGAGATAAACCATCTATTAAAATATGCACAGGGCTGTGGAAATCCCCAAAAAAATGATTTATAATAGCTCAGAAATAAACTATTACACAGTAACATCGCTCAAAGAAAGTCTTCTAACCAAACAATTTGCAACCATAAGAGTATCACTGTTTATAACAATAGCATTATGGCAAGTTAGATGCCACAAAACTTTCAATCACCCCCAACAAAATGAAGAAATTTTTTTTAAACAAAATGGCAGAGATAAAAAAAAAAGAGACAAAATCTTGGCATCTACAAATAGATATAGAGATACATGGAGCCTTTTCAAAATGACAGAATAGAATGGAAAAACATCAGAAGAAGTAAAAAGGGAAGAAAGAGGAGAAAAAAAGGAGAGAAAAGAATAAAACAAAAACGAAGATAGACCAAATTAAAATTGAAATCCCAAGCACAGGAACTAAAGAAAAGAAATGAAAAATTCATAGATAAGACTTTAATTGGTTAAACAACCTTAATTTACTTGGATAATCCTGGTTTGATAATAATATAAATAACTTTTGTTTTTTATTGTAACCCTATTTGGTCATGATTTAAATAAATATTGGGGGGGGGGGAGCAATGGTGGTCGATTAATTTCTTTTTCAGAGTTATTAATTTTTACAGTTTGATCAGCTCTTTGAATAAAAAAAAAAAAATTAAATCTTTTTTTCCAACTGTAGTAATGAAATACTATTTTTTTTTAAAGTAGATTTAAATCTTTTTTTTCTAAATTGTGTTAATGATGAAGTGGCTATTCTTTTAAATCATATATTTTTGTTAATATTAGCAACTATCTTCTTGCAATGGTTTCAAAACCTAAAACACCTGGATTGATTCTAAGCTGATTAAACTAAAATGAAAAAAAGTCTTATCCTGAATTCGGTCTGTTGGGCTTAATCTCCCATTTAGATTCCTCCCAAAAAGCTAACCATAAAATGTTTAATATTTCTATAGCGTAATTTCATTACACCATTCTCACACAACATAGGGACTGGTTTCTATCCACTTTTAAAACCTTGTGGAGGGATGTAATCCTAAACATATGACCAAAGTCATGTGCAAAAGTTCTCCCCAAGATGCACATTTCGTGCAGAACCAGTAATCATCAGTTGGCTCAGACCACAATCTCTTACACACATCTTTATCATTGTTCAGTATATATACAAATATCAAATTAATACAGTTTATTTGATGTGTTTTACATGCTGCCCTCACAACATTGATACTGAAGCGGAATCTGAGATTCAGATTGCGCTTCACAGCCCACCTCAAATCTTTCGCTACCAAGCTAAATTCAAACCCTATTCTTGCGTATATATTCCGTTCACTAACACATATTTTTGTTCTTTTTTTTTTTGATTATTATTAACTAACATACTTATTAACGAAGATATATGCATAAATATCTGAATTTAAATACACACACAAAAAAAATAAAAGTAATAAATATAGTATTTAAAGAGGGAATATGTATGCGCAATAGGTAACGGGGGATTAATTATAACGGACTTATAATATCAAAATATATTATATGTTCTGTATTTTTTTATTTTATAAAAGTTATAGTAATTATTTATTGATTGCAGCTCATATACAGAGATATTGTAGAGACAAACATAATGAGCAAATAATTACTACAAAAAGTTCATTATATGTCATTCTATAAAATTTTGTTTTTAAATTATTTTTGCTATTAAACTCTACTTTTATTTTAAATCCAATATGGAAGATGCGATTGTAATTAGTCAAAATTAATTAAAGGTGAGAAACGTAATCTTGTATAATCTTCTAAAATAAATTTAATTAAAAGTTTCTCTAAAATCAAAATTAAAAACTGAACTTAATTGATTTACTTTTGTCACAAACATTTTTTTATCAAATTAATTTCAGTTTGAATACTTATCTAACAATGGCATCTTCCATCACAATGGGTAAAAGCTTGTATAGAAATTCTTTTGGAAATTAGATTAAAGAAAATGATTAGCAATGACCAATCAGGAAAGGATTCCACAAATACCAAGGCATGGGATAATTATGAATTAATTTGACAGAGGAACTAAGACAGTCAAGGAGAGCAGTTGCAAAAAAATTTGCGTTCGTTAATTTCAATGTGTCGTGAGTAAATCCACTTCACCTTTCTCACCATTCGAGATGACCTTCCCTGAAATCTGTGCTCATGGATTCCAATACTCATAGACTATAACTATATGCCTGTTTGTTAAATACTGAACTTACTACCTGCCTCAATAATTATGCTCGTCAAACTAGATCTAGTTCTCCGAGGGAAATCTGAAAAACATCAAAAGAACAGCCAAGTTTGTACAGAGGTAATCATTTCAAATGCTGCTAGACTCTTAAAGTTACCGTGAATAATTTTAAATTTCACCTATCTGTTTCGTTAAACATTTTGTAAAGCCTTTTTTTTATTTGTAAAATTTAATATTAAGTATGAATTAATCTGTAAAATTCTTACCTTTTAGTTAATTGTACCTTGTTCTCTCTATATAACTTAGCTGTAATCTCTCCTACATTAAACCTCTCCTGAATAATTATTATTTCTTAATTTCACGTCTATGCGGCAATACTTTATTTTCATTATTATATTTTATTTTCATATACTAAATTATATGTCGATAATTTCCCCCAGAATCGCAAATGCTTACGCTATCTCTTTTAATAAAAGAAAACCTTCCTTACTTTTCAGAGGGTGATTAATCTAGTATTTTTTAAAACAAATTTGTTATTCTTATTATAGCGGGTGCCTGCAAGTCTGGGGAAATAAAATCAGAATCTGATAATTACTGTACAATGTTATTTTCGAAAGAAAGCTAAGCAAAAATCTGTTTTCTTAGAAATGTGTTTTTTTTATTAATTAAATAATAGCGCTAACTTCTAAAAACTTTAAATATATTTATATGAATTAAATTAATATTACTTTCTTGAAATCACTAACCGCCACCGACTTTATATATATTTAATAATATGAAAATTATCTATTTATTAAAGCATTCAAAACCAAAGATTTATATTAGTCATACGTTGTGGGAAGTTTATGTGTAATTTAAAGTAATATAAAAGGGGGGGGGGATATTCTAGTTCTATAAGCTATTATATTAGCATTAAATGTAATTCTTCCATATCCACGTAGTAACTCAAATCATACCGGTACGCTGGGTTTTTATCAATAAAGATAGGCGATAATTCTTTATTTCTTAGTTTTAAGTATATATATATTTATATTAATGCAAGCGTTACGTGTATACCGGCCTTTAGTTTTATATATATTTGTGCTTCGTTCATTTTTACTTCCAATACCAAGGACAAGGTTTGGCAAACCCCTTTGGACTTCTTCAGCGCTAGATATTATTGCATAGGGTTCGCTCTGGCAAAAGTCCAGCCTATGGCAATTCAATAAAGCGCATTCTTCGTTGTTTATGACCCGACCCTGCCAACGTTTGCAGAGAGTCACCTTCTTTAACTGTGAATTGAAGCACCTTCTTGGATCTCAGAATAGATCTCTCCATTGCCATCATACACGTACCGCTCTCCCATATTTCATTCTCATTAAAGCCTATCAATGCTCCTAAACCATACTGTTATGATTATGCTAAATGGATTGCCATTTTTTATATTTCATTCACACTTTCAGATACAATATTTCTGCCATAATTATTATTTCTTAAATTAGCTTCCCACATACGTTCTTATTTTGCAATGCAAATATTAATTAAATATAATTACCATTGTCATCAAACTCAATAAACTTATGTATTGGTACGAGTGCTGTTGTTTTATTAATGGTGGATTCAAAGAACTTTAAGTAACTGTAATCCAGCGCTATTATTAAAAATCTTAGGTATCCCATACAATCTATAAATTATTGACATATAAATAGCCGCATTAGAACAAAGCCATAAATTATTTGTTATTGCTGATTAAATACGTTCGTTTTATAGCATTGTAAGAGAGGTTAATGTCGTCTAAGGGAGATAAATACCCATTTTATTTACATTTTAACACAAATAACGTTTGCAATCAATTATATATATATCTCAAGTTAACTTAATAAATCTTATATATATTTCTAAATATCTAAGTCATTGTTTCATTTATTGAATAGAAATAATTTTGATGTTATATAAAAGGTTTCATTTACTAGATGATCGAAAATCGCTAACAATAATATTCTATACATGAATAAAGTTCAAATAAGAGTCTTTTTGTGTCACGACTTTGTGATGCCGGCGGGTAGAAATAAATTAGATCAGTATCATTGGAATTGTTGCTCATAAGTTGGTAGATCTGGAAAATAGGCAAATAGGGCAGAGTTCATGAGTGTTCCTGACTTATGTATCTTGCGCATGATTGGACTCGAGGTACTTTTGCCTAGATATATGAACAGACAAAACCGACCGGTACAATACACATCACTTAATGAAAGTATATTAATACTTTTTATTATTCATTAAACTATAGATTATCTAATAATGAAAGTGGTGTAATGAAAATTACACTAAAGAAATATTATTCATTATTAGATAATATCTCATTTAATGAATAACTAATAAAAATTATTAAACAAAGTGTTGTTTCAATTTCATTTTCTTAGAAGTTTGTAGAAGGCTGGGATTGTAATTTCATTAAAAAATTAAAAGCATAAAAGTGACATACATAACAGAGATTTTATAAATAAGGAACAAATTATAATGCATTTGTGATGCTACTTTACACACCAATTGGATTATAATGAAAAAGCACTTAGAATGTTTCTTAATTGGATCTTATATGAATCGCATATATGATATGATCGTATGATTATTTTAAATAATCTCAAAAAAATAAAACTATTTAAAATAATCATATGGCTGCAGAAAAGAATTAGTTGTTAATTGAAAGAAGACTCTTTGATTTCTTTTCAAGACCTTAAAAGTAGTTAGCAGGGGAAATGCCTAAAGTCCCATACATAATTACTATATGATTATTTATGTAGTATATAAACATGGATGGGTTGCCCACTAACATGCATCAGTCAGCATGATGCCTTTATTGACTTTTTACCTCTTAGTTTAAAATCAAAAATCACTATGGTCTTTTTTCTCAATTGCCTGATAGCTCTTAACTGAAATATCATTTGAGTTTTTTTTGAATGCAAAATGAATGTGTTTGTGAATGAACTTTTTTTGACACCTAAGGCTTTGGTTGGAAGCCAAAGGCAGAAGATGCTAAGAGTTCCCTGATTGGGATGCATGCTTTCATTTGATGACAACCACTTATTTAGGTACTTACAACTGTAGGTCAGTTTCAAGTGAAGGAAAATTGGAAGAACTGTCTAATATTAAATGGAATATTATTGGACTTTGTGAAATTAGGAAAAAAGAGGAAGAGATAATTGATTTAAAAAATGAAAATGTATTATAAAGGCAGAAACATTGGAAATACAAATGAAATAAGGTATTCATTATAAATAAAAAGTGGAAAAAAAAAATCATGTAGATTGATGGTGTATCAGATAGAGTGGCAATGTTAATTATTCAACTTAATGGTAGATACTAAATGTAGATAATTCAGGTTTATGCCCCAACAAGTTTTCATTGTGATGAAGAAGTAGAGGATTTTTATATTGTACCAATTTAGGCCCCATTTGATTTAAAATAAAGATAGTCTGACTTTACAAGCTTTTCACCCACATACTAAAATAGCTATTGTAATATTTTCCACTATGCCGGGTTGAGTGGTGTGAATAAAAACAACCAAATCCTTTTTTAATTGGATGTGTAATAAAATTATATAATATTCAGTTATAATGATATATGAAAGATATATATTATAACGGTCAGATGGAATAAAATCTTACGATATCTGCCGTACCGAGCGCCACTAGGCTACTTGAACCTAGAAAATTTATATAGTAGGCAGATATGTAAGTTAAGAAATAAAATTTGTTTATATTTTATTCAGACTGTCATTACATTGCCACTAGCTCAGTGAGATGCAGAGATTTATAAAATATGAATTCTTATCTAAAAATATTTTCAATATTAAAAAAAATAAAAGAAGCCACTTCCAGTAATAACACACACAAACATTTATTTAATATACATAAAATTTAGCATTATTATTGTAGTCTAACTTTTATTTTTTTTTACAAAACATTATAACTTATTTTACTTTAGATTTTAATTTACAATTTAACTATTTTTATTTTATTTTAAAAGTTCGCACAGATGAGTTTAATATTTATTAGAGTGTCGAGTATGAATAGACTACATAGATTGCATTTGAAAAGAAAATATTCTATCCCTTATTTAACCTTAGGCCAAAAGTTCACAGTCAAACCAATGCCAATCTATCTGATATATCGATGTATTCAATGCAGCATGAATATGACAGCACAAATACCACACCGTCAGGAATGCACATCTGAACAGCATGTTATAAATAGAAGACATTGACTCTCATCCAGACAGGAATGCTATATCTGTCTGATGTGAAGAGCAATAAAAAAAAAACTCCATAGGAAGGGACTGCGTTTTCCGTCTTTCCATCCCATTCTGTAGGCAAAAAGGGGGTGTGCAGCATAATATGCGATCCTGCATGTAGCAAATCTCATACTACATCTACTAATTACACCAATATATCCAATCCATTGACCCAATTTAACTACGAAATAACCTAAGATTACCCTGCCTTAAACTAACATATATAACTTAACAAATCTATGCAACTATTCACGCCTGCCTTAAATTAACATTTATATAAGCTATTTAAAGGGGCAAAAAAATCATAATAAAAACTTAAAAGAACAGAAAAAATAAATTAATGGAAATGATTTACAAAAAAATAATATATTCAATAAAACAATTATTACTAACTGATTAAGTTTGGTCAGATAGGAATTTCTATTGCTATAATTTAAATACTGGGAAAGTTTTATATTTAATGTTCACGAATTTTCTGAAGTTCTTATGGTTTTAAAGGGTCCATATTTTGTAGTTGCTTGTAATTTTGAACGTGAATTCCCACGCCGTCCTGAAGAGATTGGTATCCAGTTAGCCATTGGTCCTTTATTGTAGCTGATATTTAATTGCCGGGCCCAGATGTCTTGTAGTCCACAATACGGGAAAACGATGTTTCATTTTTCTTTTAGAACAACTGAAGGAATTGAAAGTGCATCTTTCAATCCCTTCTCCAACTCTCTCCGACTTAACACATATCTAACCTCTCTAATTCACATCTCTTTCCTTTTATAATAAACTTTCGGATCCAGTGGACATTATGTCATGACAATGATGATCTTTTCGTTCTGGTCCATTTCCTGAGGAATTTCTTTTATTGGCTATTAGTTTCTGTTGTTTTTTCCTCCTATCTGACCTTTTCTTATATATTTTGAAATACTCAAGGGCTAGTTCATTTGGACTAATTAAAATAATCATTTCCATTTTACAATAACATTAATTAATTTATTGTACAAACTTAAATATATTTTTATCTTTAAATCTTTTCTGAAAATTTAGTTTTAAAATACTTTTTTCTTCTTAATAACACTGTGCGATTTTATATGAGTTTAGATGATTTTTAATTTTCAATTTTTAATTCTTAAAAAAAATTTTTTTATTTGCGAACTTTTATTTTTCATGTTTAAAAAAAAAAAAATGTAACACCGTATGTGCCCTTTACAATATGTATATATAGCACTGAACTTTGTTGAACAGTTTCTAGCCATTCCTTACTCTTGATGTCTGAGTGGTTTGACTTTCCATTTTGATTCATGGAGTGGCAGGAACATACAAGTTATATGATTAACAATAATTATTATTTAGGGAACAGATACAGTTAGCAATATATAAATATAAGGCAAATTATAACTTTACCTAAGTTTTCTTCAGAAAGAGTGAGATTAATCCTGCCAAGTATACAACTCTTTATTACTCCCAGAGAATCTGTGTACATCCAAATTTTGCAAGCACTCACAACTGATTATTTTTTCTTCTTTTGTTCTGTGTAGTCCTTTCAATAAGGGGTGGACTAAATCCACCAATAGTGTTATCTGGCTATCGGTCAATTGCTTTTTAAGTATATCATAGATGTATAAAAGAGAAAGAAATAATAGAGTTAATTCTTGATACACAAAGTTTAAGTGGATTCAATGCTATTATATATAAAGTGACCAATCGTCCTCCTTTAGGGAGGAGAGTCCTTCTTTTGTAAGTTCTGTCCTCCCTCAAAAAGTGTCCTCCTACATTTCCTTCTTTTTGATATTTGAAGACTAATCTGTTGCGTGTTATGTGACATATTTGTATATGAAATGACGATTCATCAAGGCTCGGCACAGTGCGGTATAAGACGTGATTATGAGATGCATGCACTCTGTACAGGAGACCTTGAGAGATAGCGCCGTGTGCAAGTGGCTTTGTTTCTTTCTTACCAAAACATGGCATGGCACTTATGCACGCAGTAGACTCATGGCATGTCAGCAATTGAATGACTCACGGTAATTATTTCTTTCTCAGTGAATATTCAATTATACAGAGGTAAGTACAATTCACATTTTATTAATTCATTATTTATTTAATAATTTCCAAATATGTACAATTTTATTTACAAGTTTAAACAACCCTGTTGTCAACAGAAGTGTAAAATAATTTAAATTTTAGTGAAGTTTATTTGCTTATGTTATTAAAGTTTCAGTTGTAATAATTAATTTTATTTATTCATAATGTGCTTGCATCGTTCATGTAGCTTTATATTTTATTTTTAATTTTAAATTTCATTTAAGGGATGGAAAAATCAAAAAAGGGAATATGCTATTTCAACGATTAATTGAAAAAGGAATTTCCATTCCTCATATCAAAGAAAGATGCCATTGTTTTCTGAAATATTTGCAGAGGAGAATTTTGTATTGCAGTTGGGGGCAGAGCAGCTATAACGAAACACCTAAAAATATGATAAAAATCACTTTATTAAATTTTATATTGTTGAAATTAAGGTAACATGTAATGGATAAGATTATTTTATTTAGTTTTGGTGGAAGATTATAAGAGAAACTATTGTATGATATATGGATAGCAACAAAATCCCTTTCCTACTCATATAATCATTAATGTGATCGTAGTTTACTATAATTATTTTATTATAAGAGTTTTCAAATGTAAATATATAAATTTATTAAGCACTAGCAGATGATCTAATAATAACATGAATGGCTAAAACCTTTGACAGAAGTGCCTTAAAATGCTTACATGACAGCCAATCAGATGTAATAATGACTGCACATGGAACTCTCAATTCAAGAACACAAGCCAGAACACAAGAAAAAGATGGGACTCGCCTTCTTTTATACTTAAATTTATATATAAATAAGTTTGGAATGCTTGAGTTTGATTTATTATTATATAAATTTAAGTATAGAAGAAGGTGGGTTCCATCTTTTTCTTGTGTTCTGGCTTGTGTTCTTGAATTGAGAATTTCACATGCAGTCATTATTATATCTGATTAGCTATCACATAAGCATTTTAAGGCACTCTGTTGAAGGTTTTGGTCTTTCACATTATTATAAGAGTTTACATGATTAATTTATTTTGATTAAGAAAGCTGAATTGCTTAAGAGAGATTTATTTAGATGAAGAATGTTTTGAAATAACCTTGTCTTATGTAACTTTTGTTGTAGAGAGTATTATAACTCTCACGATTAGATGCATTTGTCTGTTATAAGCAGTATCTGAAAAGCTGGCCTAACCCTAATGGTATTTATTTTAATGAGCTTATTCTTTTAGCCATCATCACTGTTTTGTTGGCTGTATTGTTTAGCCCACTTATTCACATAATTTTAGGTTGCAATATATATATCATCCAGACCTTATTTAATTGCAATGAAAGTCAGACATTTTGCTATTTACTTTATTTAAAAAGTAAAAAATAAAGACCAGTAGGTTTTTTTTTTTTATTTTTTCAATGAATGAAAATTATATGTAAATGTGTCTATTAATAACTGTATTATTATTTTTTTAAAATATTGTTTATACTATAATTTCAATTTACATGTTATATATATATACTGTACATTTGCAGTTTAACAAACTTTTTTTTTCATGTGTCATAGCATCAGCCAGGAAGCGAACCCACTAACTCGGGACAACTGCTTGTAAGGCAGATGTGCTACAAAACATGAGTTATTATATGCTAAGTATGTGAGAGAGGCTTGGAACAAAATATAGTATATATAGTGGGTCCACTGTATAAAGTATTAAAGTATGTATAATAACATTAGAGGGATCTTCTTGTATATAGAGCAAGAGCAGATGCCTTGAATGGGATGGAAAGATGAAACTTGAACAAAATTTGTATGTGATTTGGAAGAAAGAATATAAAATATTTATTTTTGAGTGATAGAATTTTGAAAGAAGAATGAAATGAATTTATACAGGAAGTGAAAAATGTAAAGCTGAGAGAAAAAAAGGAGAATGAGGTTTTATAGTTTCGATCTTTATGAATGGAATTAGGAATATTATGAAAAAGTATTAGAACTATAAAAGTAGTTTTTATCAAAGTGCAGTAAGAGAAGAAAAAAGATTGTATCACTGCTGATAAAATAATTTTATAATATTAGTGTGAAAGAGGATTAAAGTATTAATAGATAATAAATTGGTATTTAGTAATATGAAAAGATTTCAAAAGGAATGGTTGTTTTTCTTTTCTAACAGAGATTTTAATTAAATGCAAAAACTTTCACGCTTTATTTAAAAGGATATTTTTATTACCTAGTTAAAGATGCTACATTTTAAGTTATTAAATTTTGATATGAGAACACCAGGTAAATTGTGATACAATTGATTGTATTTAAATAATTTGTATTGAAACATAATGGTGAAATTTTATAAGTGAAAAGAATAGAATATTTCAGATAAATGCTAGATTATCTCTCTATATATTGGGTTTAAATTTGTTTTATATATATTTTACTTCTTTGATTGCAGATTAATTTTGTTGTTTGCCAATTTACTGCACTGGGTTTGAGTTTTGCTTACCGCATATATTTACATCCTTCCAAAGTCAGCCCGTTCCTCCGCCATGCTGCTGCACTTAGCTTTGGTCTCTTCCTTGGTGTCTTCTGCTTTGGAAGGTAAGAAAAATATTTATATGTATAATTATAATTATTATTTTAACAAAAATAGTTCATCTAACTATTTTGATGAATTGTTTGACAGACAGCTTAGAAAATTGACTGTAGAAATATGTATGTATATAAAAGCATACTCAGAATAAGAAATATGTTTTATATTCTAACATAGAGCACATATATTAAATTAAAATTAATATTTTTGCTACAGTGTCCTTACTACTTAAAGTAAAAGAGCCTTACAGAGTAATGCCTTCCATATCTATGACTCATATTTGAATCCAGGCTGAGTAAAGTCAATAATTTTTCAACAGGCTTGGGATTTTTCTTTCAGATAGCTGGATTACTGCTAATGTAAATCTTAACATTCGTCAATAACTGGTCATCTAGGTGTTTTTATCTAGAGTTAAAATAAGGTTCTTACTGTTGGTAATTCCAACCCTTGGGATTGCTATTTTCTCCTTGACCATTTAATATGTTACCTATCCCATAATGGCCTACTGTAAAGATTGGTTTATCTTTATTTGTTTATATAAAATTAAAAAAAATGTAGCATTAAAATATAGTCAAGTCATTTTAAATATTTTCTTGTATTTTGTATAGTTTCCTGAAAGAAAACTAATTGCAACTTGCAATCAATTTTCAATTTAGTAACTATTATGTTTTGGAAATTTGTACACCAATAACATATAAAGATAAATGAAGTAATAGGAGTGCATGCATGGTTATAATTAGTCAGAAATAAATGAACATTAAACCCACTCTAGAAAGTTAGTATCCGTATGCATAAAAATTGTGCAAAAAAATAAATAAATGTAAATTGATATATTAATATGCAGAGAAGTAATAATATAATCAATTATGCAAATTAGAAAAAGCAAATGGAAAAAAATTGCTAAACTAGATATGTGCGTGAACAGATCAGTGCCATATATAAGCAGTGAACAAAGCCGCAGAGTAAGAATCAACAGAGCTTAAATTGTGTAGTGAAATAGTATGTAGTATTAGTTAACACTATGAAGTATGGCATTTGCATAGAGCTATATTGATCAATGGGTCAGCATAATTGTTGGAAAATGCTAGAAGACTCCTTACTTATAATTGCAAATTTATTTATGAAGGCAAACAGAAAACTGCTAATTGAAGTTACTAATACTTTACTAATATTATATTTTATGTTCAGAGTAATAAACTCTTTTTTTTCTTAAGTTTAAATTTATTGTGCATTTATTTTTTAAAAATAAAGTAATGTGTGTGCAACTGGCTTCGGTGAATCTAGTCCCTATATGCATCAGTTGACAATTTAAAAGAACCCAAGAATGTGTGAAATTGGCATGAAAATTAGGGATTGTTCATATGAAAGAATTGGTTCAATCATATATCTGATGGCCTAACTGGGTGGTTTTATATTTGATCAAAAGTGATTTTGACAATAGTTTGGCCTCTAATTATCTATCTCATCACATCTTTAAGTCATTTTTTATCTTTGAATATATTTAACCAAACATAAATTTTTGATTCCAATTTTATTTAATTTTTCTTGTTATTTGTAATCTGTATGCTATTTTTTGTTATTCAAATTATAGATGTAATAAATGAAATATATATTTAAATATGATATTTAGACTGCTGTACACAGCATCTGGCAGCTTTGAGACTAAAAAACAACTTATACCATCACAAATTACTTGCTATTTAGTAGAGTTCATAATAGATCTTTATAGCAATTAGATATTCAGTATCCACACCTGCTTTGTGCCTAACTTGTTTGTGACTGATGTAGTGTTAGCAAACTTGAATCAGAAGTATTTAATCATCAGTTCTGTAGTGCAAGATAAACAAACAAAAGAATATAATTTAAAACAGTGAGTAATATCTTTCTGCAACATTCAAAGCCAGAATATTCAGTAGTGTTATAAATCAGATTTTTTTTTCATGGGGGAAGAGACATATAATTTGCATATTTATAATTATCTAAATTCCAAGAGCTGTTTTCTTCACTCTACTCTAGCCATGCTCAATGATATAATTCTATAACATCCTCAATCTCAGATCACTTTCTGATGTTTGCCTTCATCAATGAAAACCAGAATTTAAATCTAGAACTAATGAGCTTATACCAGTAGTGTCACCCTGTTATTCTCTCTCTCTCTCTTTTTTTTTTTTAGCTAATAACCTTTAATCAAACAAAGAGAGAAAAATCTTAAGATTTTGAATCTAATATAATTCAATTTATAGTTATATAGATCTAACATCAGATCAATATTTAGATATTTTAGAGATGTCATAGAAGAAAGTAAAACCCAAAAAATATTAAGGGGTTGAGAATATTATAGCATTATATCAACTGGCATTCATTGATACCTTTTAATATTTTTTAATTTACTACAGCATTATGTTTTTGTTCTTATCATTATATTTAAAATGATTGGTTTGAAAATTTTCAGTCACCAAAAGTTTTCAACTCAAGCCAAGTAGTTTATAGCTATCTGGTATGACAGTATACCAGCAATAATTTATATTTTAGAAACCCCATTCATAAACATATAGAGTCATTGTTTTGGTGAAATAATAGTAGAAACCAAAAAGTATATTTCACTTCCTCCGTAGTTTTAAATCTGGTGCTTTCTAGCAAGATAAATTCAATGAGCTATAAAATAATAGGGGAGGGTACCTATACTATCATCTAATGTTTAATGATATTATTCATTGCCTGTGATATAATCATATAATTATTGGAAACTAGGGATAAAGTCTGTTTTTATTGGCTTAAATTAAACAAATGACCTATATCAAAATTTTAACTACATACAAAATTCTCAAGAATATAAAAACACTCTTCACTTCTAGAACCAATCATTGGATACCAGATAGTATAGAGTTAAAATATCCGTAGGCCATTACTTTTGCTTTTGTCAATGAGATGTAGAATTCAAAGCTGTAAGTAATGTATTTATGTATCTAGTAGCCACCTATTATCTCTTTCAAACTAGTAGCCTGAAATTATATAAAAAAAAAAACTTTATGGTTTTGAACTCAAGCCAACTTGCTTGTGTAGGTATATAGCTCTAATGGTAGGTTATTTTTATATATTTTAGAGACTATTTTTGATCTGGAGATGTGGACATTATAGTATTATACCATCTGATGCCATTGATTACTCATATATACAGTAAATGTCTCTAGAATAGATGAAAAGTATATGAGAAAATCATATGAAGTTATCAGAATTTGTTATAGTTTGTTGCAATTTTCTTTTTTATCAGTAGATTATATTTGGCTAAAATATAGTTATTAAGCAATATTGGCCTAGTAAGTTTTTTAGTATTGTTCTTACTGTGATCTTTCAACGTATTATCAAAAGTCACAAAATATAGACTTAGTTTTTCATATTCCATCTTATCTAATGGTTAATTTGTGAAAGATCAATCTATATGGGAATTTTAAATATACAATTCAAATAATAACTGTGTCCTCATCGGTTTTCCTTGTCACTGCATCAAATAAGAATTAAGATGTTTTTAAAATCTAAACTTTACATCTCAACAGATCTTATAAGATTTTTCATTGACCACTTAAATGAATGCTGTTTCTATAGTATAGCATAAACTACAAAGACAAATTTTGATGTATGATACTAAGATCTAAAACTATTTTCTTACATTCTATATTTTGTATTAAGATGCAAATGATGAAAACCACTATTTCATTTTTTATTAATACCTTGCAACAAAGTCTTATTCAGTCACTGTCAAGCATTTATTCTCAGATAGAACATGTTCTTTATTAATGACCATTGATGAAGTTGTGTACTATTTATTATACTGTTCATTTCTCTAAAAGAGGATAAAGTATAACTAAAATAACGATGTTCCTTTGAACATTGGCATGTATTTTTCTCTATTTATTTGATGTTCAAAATTAAGTATACCATTTTTTATTTGTATTTCTGTTGATAATATATTGTGTTTATTTTGAGCAGGCTAACTCTGTGACGAGAGTGATAGGCTCAAAAGTTAGGTGTTACTGGTTTAGTTTCGACAGAGATAAAAAAAAAAATTTTGTTCAAATGAGTGAAATATTTGTATTCGGATTGTCATGTTTGTCCTCAAACATCACACGAATATAATGATTAACAGATTGCACATTTTATTATATATTTCTAGATTGACTCAGTTGAGAAATCATTGGTAGTAATGTAAATATGATGGAAGAAAAGAACAAATTTATGATTTAGGTGCTACATTAGGGAACTTGATGTGTGATTGTTCCGGAAAATTTTTGTATGTCTATATGTTACTCCATTTATCAAAAGTTTTCTTCAAACTTATATGAATTTGTCATCCTCTGAATTCAAGGATTACAAATTGAAAGATTCATTCTTTTGGTATACAGTATATGCTCTTTCTTATCTATATAAAATATGTAATTGTTTTAAAACCACGCAAACACACATTTATAACATTATTTCTAACTGCAGAGTAGAAAGTCATCGTAAATTATTCTCCTATTATGTGATGAATATTTTAGAAATAGGTATGATTATAGGAATCCATAGTCACATGACTTACATAATAATATGATTAATAATAGTAACAGCAAACCGCTTCTTAATGATATAATTATCTGCATGATTTTATAGGGCTGGATTTAATAGCTAATCGTTCTTGGTTTTCAGTATTCAAAACTCATATGTTTGAGTTTACAATGTAGCTCTAAATATCAAAATGTTAGAAGTTATGTAAAGGGGTAGTGAGCACTGGGAAATTAGTGATGGTGATTGAACATGAATGCTTATTCAAAGTCCCTGTTCTGTAGTTTCCTCACCTGCCTTTTGGCAGAGAGTTATCACACGCACATCAATTATAGTATGTTTTGAATTTCACTAAGCTCTATTGCAGCATAAATGATCCAAGATCTAAAGTACATGTTTCAGCAGTAGTAACAGCCTCATGAACTACTTTAGAGTTCAAAACATCCAGAAGTTTATTATAATCAAAATACATGCCCCTTGAGAACTTGGATTATTTGGTTTACATCACAAAAGTGATCAACAACATTCAAAATATACTTTAAATTTCATTTTGTAGAGTGTATTTCCTTTGCTTATTATAAGTTGTTTTTTAAGTGTCTTTAGAAAAAACTTAGATATAAATCAACATTGGTATTATATTATTTGTCTCTCTTATTCAAAATAAATTTTTATTTCATTCGTAACTAAAAATAAAAATTAATTTTGATTGTTTCCCTAGATGTTCTCTTTATTACAACCAAATTAGTAATATTCATTTACTGACTATTGCAAATATTTTTTTTATTATTGTTTTGCTTTAAGAATTCTAAAATTGCTTCACTTGTGTGAAAATAAAATTTTTATAAGGATATTTTAATGCCATTTGCTAATAAAAGATACTATTAACATTAATGAGTGCGACATCACTACTAATTCTGTAGTCTGGCCCTTATTTTAAGATAAAAAGTTAATTAATCATAAAACATCACATGATCATTACTACTGTATAGAGCATTTGCTACTATTTAAAAAGCTGATAATTGAAAATAAATTTTCATTTCTATTTGTCAAGTTATAAATGAAAAAATAAACTTATCTAAATTATTAAACTATATATAAATAAAGGGGATTTGAACACAGACTTTCAAGTTCCCTTCAGTGATCTACTCCATCTTATGTAACTGATATCTATAACGCCATACATATGAAAAAGATAAATCATGTCCAATATATGGATTTTGTGCTAAACCAGCACTCATTAGTTGGTTCATTAGCATGAAATATATATTGAAGTGGTTATATATATATATATACATACCCGCATATACATATATATGCTTTATATATATATTCTTGCCATAAAGTTATAATTCTAAGGCATTTTAAAAAATAATGTAAAAAGAAATTTAGTTTTATTATGAAATTTAGGGAGGTTCAAGTCAACAAAGAAAATTTCACTAATTAATTAAAATCAACTGATGTTCAAAAGAATGTATAAATTAAATTTAATTTTTAAATTTATATTTTAGTGTATCATTGTCATTATGGTAAAAGGTAACAAGAAATATGTAATTACTGTAAGAGATTAGCCAAAACCAAAGGTATGTGGAATTTAATTAAGAAAATGCAATTAGCAAAATTTTAAAATTAAACTAGATTGAGATTGCGATCAGTAAGATTTTTTTTAGATAGTAAAGAAAAGAATGTTTTCTAAGTTTTAAAGTTAATTAATCAATTTCGAAAACATCCGGATGCCTTTATTTTTGAGGAATATATATAGGGGCAGGGAAGAGTTCTGGTAAACTTCTTGTAAAGTTTTTTTTAAGCTGTTAAATTATGTCAGCCATGACCAGTGAGCAAAATATCTCAATTTCTCTGACCATCTCTGAGGAGCTGAGTATGGAATATCCTGGTACTATAAAATGTGGTGCTGTTAAAACCCCTACCTACAATTAATGTGCCTACATTATGCAGAAACCATCAAAAGGAAATCCCCAGTATACAATGTCACTGAGTGACTAGCCATCCAATATCCAAGAGTACTACTCTATAGGACCAATGAACTATACTGGGAAATTTAGCATAGTGTTTTACTATCTATCAAAATCCTTCGAAGATTTGTTAGAATAGTGATTATTTTAACTTTATAAGTTTAAATTTACTGGTAAACAATTAAAGTCTCTTTCCTTGCTTAAACAATTATAAATTAATTATTCTGTAAAATATGTTTCTTACTGTATTATTTAGATATTTTATTGCATTATTTAAAATATTTTCTTATTGTATTTTGACCTATGCTTAATTAATTCGATATTAAGGTAGATCAATATTTGTAATATACTCTATCTTTCTTAAATCTGCTAGACTTATTAAGAATAAGATGGAGGTAAAATTAGTAAATATATTACAGTGACTAAATATTTAACAATCCAGTAATTTGGTCAAATCAAGACATTTAAATGCCTCCTCTCACTGATTTTAATTTGTTTTATTATTATTATTATTTGCTATTTAAACTTGCCTATTCAAATTGTTATTTCAAATACGTAATCTAAACCTTTAACACAGTTACAAATGGTTTATAAAGAATTTTTTTTAAAAATAAAACTGAATTTAACAAAATAAAAGTTAAAACTTTATTTTCTTTTAGAAGGAACAAGTATATATGTTTACTGCATACATGTGATTTATAAACAAGCTTTCAGTTTTAAAATAAAATTTAATGTTTGAAGCTAAAAGCTAAAACTTTCTTTTCTGTTTTAAAAAGGGACAAATATATATATGTATGCTATATAATGCAATAGTTTATTCTCTAAAACTTTTAATACAATTTAAGCTATTATCATTGTAGACTATTGTATTAATATTTCCTTATATATGTAAGAATTATGGGACGGATCTTCAAATAAGCAGGAAATAATTTTATTGGCAGAATTTTTTAAAAATATATATAATAACTGTGTAAGTCCTGATTTCGCCTAGATAATAGACATTCACATATTGTAATCTTATGACATGACCTTTCACTTTTATTTTTATATATAGATTTAAATATAAGGCCCAATATGTATTCTTTTATATAAATTTAGCATTACTGGGTTGTCTAATTTCATGAGTATTTTAGTGCGTTTCTTCTGCAGGCATATATCTCTGCTTCAGAAAATTTAATAGCTGGGTTCCTTTTGAATATTATCCATGCAAACACGGGAATATACTTTTCTATTTCAGACCTAGTGGACCTTTGTTTTGTATCACTAATTGGGCTGTGGATAGTTCCTGCCTGTTGCTGAGATTTATTAATGATTATGGGGAAGATGCTCATTCTTTCCTATGAGAATCCATTTATTTCATAGAGACTTGCATATGGCCTCGTAGATGTGAGCATATTCCAGTCTATCTTGTCATTGGACTGTTTATTATAATCTGTAGCAACCCAGTGCTGCCTTCCTTCTTTGTGTATGTTAAAGCCTGGTATTTAGGCATTGGTGGGTCATGATCATGAGAGTTATTCGATCATCTATTTTAACTATATTTTTTAGAGTTAATTAAACTTACCCTGCTTCATTTATTATTATGTACTTGCTTGAGGATTATCTGCCCCAAAGATCAAATGTGTACATCATTCGAGGTCCCTTATCTATATATATGTATATTATACATTGGAACTTTTGTCATATGTAATCACTAATTAATGTAATTCCCACTATCTCCAATGAGACTAGCAAACAAATTAAGCAATAGTCATTTCT
The DNA here is from genome assembly GCA_028023455.1 of Epiperipatus broadwayi. Classification (NCBI taxonomy): domain Eukaryota; kingdom Metazoa; phylum Onychophora; class Udeonychophora; order Euonychophora; family Peripatidae; genus Epiperipatus; species Epiperipatus broadwayi. The sequence goes on along the minus strand of JAQFVV010012444.1, from coordinate 3,512,511 downwards.
TTTGTTAATTTGTTTTGTTTATAATTTTATTACTATTAAAGTGTTTGTATTTTCAGATATATATTGCATTGGATGTCTTGTTTGCCACAGGGATGTCATATAGTTATAAATTAATTTTAAGAGTCTCTCCCTCTGATTACCAAGCCAAATAAAATAAAGTATTAAGTGGGGTTGGAAGGAATTGTGGTTATCTAAGTCACCCTAATGGTGAATTTTTTTTTTTTTTTTTTGGAATATAGTACTACCAACATGAGGCTTGAATCTTAAACCATGAACCCCTGAGATTTGATTTCCCAAATTTATTATTATTATTTTTTTTTTAAAAAAAGTTATAATTATGCTTTTAATATGATTTTGTTGTGGCATTTTGGATACCAGTACTTTATGTGTGTATAATATTTGTATGCGGGTGAAGCAAAGAAAGCGAAAACGTTTTATCAATCACATTAGAGGGCTTAACTTATATTTATGTAAAAATGAAAAGAGAAAAAAAAATTTTATTAGTGGAATCAGATTTCAATGTAGGTGAAACTTGTAATATATCAGCCACACAGGACTTGAGAAATAGAGGGAAATGGCAGTTCTATTAATGATTGTTTCATTGGAGTATGGTTTAGAGAAATGGACAATTTTTAAAAAAAATAAGAAAATAAATTATTAATAGAAAAAACTTGAAAAATGGATATTAGTTCACATAGTGAATCAAAGGATATGAAAGCTGATATTAGTGTTCAGCTGAAAGAACATTTATTGCAAACACAAAGCTCAGAGATTACTTTCAAAGAATCTAATAAAGTCAATTATCTATCATCACAAAAAAGGAAAAAAAATGGAACAGAGTATGTTGTCTTAAATATTGGAAGAAATGAGAAGGCAATCGGACCAAATAATGATGGAAATGGAAAAAAAAATGGGGAAAAAATCAGAATCAATGAAAAGACTATCAGACATAATTTTGGAAAAATCAGAACAAATAGAGAAGATACTGGGAGCTATCAAAATGCCAGGGTAGTTTTTATATCAACCCAAAAAACAGGTCTGAGATGATCAAGAAGTTTGGAATTGAAGGGAAAAGCATGAGCATGATGATGAGGAAGAAACTCCTTTTAGAAGGCAGCCATGTCATGAAACAGAATTATCTATTGAAATAGATTTTAGTGTAAAGAGAAGAGGATTGATTATTCTGAAGATATAGAGTTTTATCCATTAGCAACCCCATTTGTATCTTCTTCAATACCTAGTCGCATTAGAGATGATAGAACATTTGATGAACAAAATTGAGAACCAGTTGTCAGGATTGAAAATGAGTATCATCCTGATAGGGAATTTAATGAATTTTAAAGCTGTCCTACAATATCTGTTGTAAGTGTATTTAATCACAATCAAAAAGTTGAAGCTATTGATTATGACTATGGACAACATGCTTCTTTATCTACTGAATTAGAAGTTACTAACCTCATGAGAGTAAAACAAAAACTTAATGATCTAGTTCCTCCACCTAAGTGTAGAAGATTGTATGATTATGAAAGAATTGGAAACTTTATTGATTATAACTTGTCTTCATATGAGGGTAGAGAGTCATTGGATCATGATAGAGTTAGAAAAAATTTGGACAAAGATCATCTCTATAAAAAGAATGATAGTTGCTTTCGAGATAGTGATGTAAAAAAAAAAAGGAATATAACCTATCTGGACTTGTTCAAAGTGAGCTTAAAATTGAAATTGTACTTCTTGTAGATTTTCTTGACTTCCTGGGAAAGCTAATTGCCTAGCAATAATTGCTATAATTATTCATGGTTTTTCCAGAATCTGGAAAAACTTTTGTAGCTAAGCTTCTTATTAGGGATAAACAGATAGATTTTTGGGTCAATAACCCATGTATATGCTTTGCTTAAATGATTATTTTATGGTAGAAGTAAAAATAGAGAAAGATCCAGAAATAGGGAAAAGGGTTAAGAAAAAGATTATGGAATATGTATGTGAAGCAGAAATGGAAGTTATTTACAGAACAAGCTTATTAAAAAAAAAACCTTCAAACAATACCAAGCAGATCTCCCAACCTAAGAATAATTAAAGAAACCTTGAAATTTTTTTTTGCTTTCAAATTAATTGAATCAACCTAGTTTAGAATTATATTTGACGCTATGTTAACATATATAATCATTATTAAACCCTACATATATATATATACTAACATTGTTTCAACTTCAATAATGGTCAACCACTTGGATAGACAAAGGGATTTTTTTTTCTCTTTCTTTTTGTTTGTATTACCTCTGGCTGTGGAGATAGGAATCAGTCATATATATACATGCGTATTTATATGTGCTTTATGTATGTATTGCTGTCATAAAGTTATAATTCTAAGGTATTTTTAAAAAAATAATGTAAAAAGAAATTTAGTTTTATTATGAAATTTAGGGGGATTCAAGTCAACAAAGAAAATGTAACTAATTAATTAAAATCAACTGATGTTCGAAAGAATATATAAATTAAAATCTAATTTTTGAATTTATATTTTAGTGTATTATTGTCATTATGGTAAAAGGTAGCAAGAAATATGTAATTACCATAAGAGATCAGCCAAAAAACAAAGATATGCAGAATTTAATTAAGAAAAGTGCAGTTAGTAAAATTTTAAAATTAAACTAGATCAAGATTGCGATCAGTAAGATTTTTTTAGATAATAAAGCAAAGAATTTTTTTAAAGTTTTAAAATTAATTAATCAAACTGGAAAACATCTGGATGCCTTTGTTTTTGAGGGATATATATATAGGGGCAGGCAAAAAAGAGTTTTAGTTCTGGTAAACTTCTTGTAAAGTTTTTTTAAGCTGTTAAATTATGCCATGCCATGGCCAGTGAGTAGAATACCTCACTTTCTCTGACCATCTCTGATGAGCTAAGTATGGAGTGCCCTGGTACTATAAAATGCGGTGCTGCTAAAATACCTGCCTACAATTTATGATCAAAATTGCTAACATGCTATGCCATCATCATCCAAAGGAAGCTCCCAGTATACAATGTCACTGAGTGACAGCCAGGCAGTATCCAAAATCACTACCCCGTAGGACCAATGAACTATACCAGGAAGTTCAGTATGGTATTTTACTATCTATCAAAATCCTTCAAAGGTCTGTGAAAATAGTTATTATTTTAACTTTTATAAATTTAAATTACCAGTAAACAATTAAAATCTCTTTAATATTCTTTCCTTGCTTAAACAATTACATATTCATCATTCTGTAAAATTTGCTGCTTACTGTATTATTTAGATATTTTATTGTATTATTTAAAATATTTTCTTATTGTATTTTGACCTACGCTTAATTAATTTGATATTAAGGAAGACTGACTTTTATAATATACTCATTCTTTCTTAAATCTTCTAGACTTATTATTTAAGAATCAGATGGAAATAAAATTAATAAATATATTACAGTGATTAAATATTTAACAATTCAGTAATTTAGTCAAATCAAGACATTTAAATCCTTCCTCTCACCAATTCTAATTTGTTTTTTTATATTATTATTTGCTATTTAAACTTGTCTATTCAAATCTGTTATTTCAAATATATAATCTGAACCATTAACGCAATAACGAATGGTTCATAAACAATTTTTTTAAAAATAAAACTCAGTTTAACAAAATAAAAGTTAAAACTTTATTTTCTTTTAGAAGAAACAAGTATATATGTTTATTGCATATATATTTTAAAATAAAATTTAATGTTTGAAGTTAAAAGCTAAAACTATCTTTTTTGTTTTAAAAAGGGACAAATAGATATGTATGCTGTATGATACGATAGTTTATTCTCTAAAACTTTTAATACAATTTAATCTATTATCATTGTAGGCTATTGTATCAGTATTTCCTTATATATGTAAGATCTATGGGACAGATCTCCAACTAAACAGGAAATAATTTTATCGGCAGAATTTTTTTAAAATTATTTGTAATAACTGTGTAGGTCCTGATTTAGCCTCAGATAAAAGACATTTGCGCATTGTAATCTTATGACATGACCTTTCACTTTTATTTTTATATATAGATTTAAATTTAAAGTCCAATATGTATTATTTTATATAAATTTAGCATTATTGGGTTGTTTAATTTCATGCGTACTTTAGTACATTTTTTTAGCAAGCATATATCCTTGTTTTGGAAAATTTAATAGCTGGGTCCCTTTGGAATATGTTCCACACAAACGCAAAAATATTCCTTTCTATTTCAGACCCAGTGGACCTTCATTTTGTATCTCCAATTGGGCAGTGGATCATTCCTGCCTGTTGGTGAGATTTATTAACGATTATGGGGAAGATGCTCATTCTTTCCTACGAGAATCCATTTATTTCATTGAGACTTGGATATGGCCTCATGGAGGCAAGCATATTCCAGTCTATCTCATTATTGGACTGTTTATTACTGTACAACCCAGTACTGCCTTTCTTCTTTGTGTATGTTAAAGCCTGGTATTAGGTATTGGTGGGTCATGATCATGAGAGCTATGCGGTCATCTATTTGAATTATATTTTATAGAGTCAATTAAACTCACCCTACTTCATTTATTATTATGTACCTGCTTGAGGGATATCTGCCCCAAAGATCAAATGTGTATATCATCTGAAGCCCTTATCTCTCTCTATATATATATTATACATTGAAACTTTTATCATATGTAATCATTAATTAATGTAATTCCCACTATCTCCAATGAGACTAGTAAACAAATTAAGCAATAGTGATTTCTTTTGTTCATTTTTTTTGTTTATAATTTTATTTCCAATAAAGTGTTTGTGTTTTCACATATATATTGCATTAGGTATCTTGTTTGCCACAGGGATGTCATATAGTTATAATCTAATTCTAAGAGTCTCTCTCTTTCCCTGATCACCGAGCTAAATAAAATAAAGTATTATGTAGGGTTAGAATGAGTTGTGGTGGTTTATGTCATCCTTGTGGTGATTATGTTGTTGTCTGCACATCCCAACCATTACAATATATTGAAGATCATTTATTTTTTTCATATGTATGTGACCATGTATATTGGTTACATAAGATGGAGTGGATGACTGAAGGAAGCTTGTAAGTCTGTGTTCAAATCCTCTTTATTTACATTTAGCTTAAGTATATGCACTGTATTTGTATTTAAATATAAAACTATGGTTTGTTTGTTTTTTAATTCATTAAAATTTATTGTAGAACCAGCAACTTCTCAATAAATTGCTGTAAGGAGATGGCTATGTTATAATTATTAACTTTTTTAAAAAAAAAACCTTATTAAAGCTTACTATTAATTAGTGTATTTTATTCACTGAGTGACTGCATCAGATCTAATGACTGGCCAATATGTGTCATAATGCTTATTCATCATTACTTGTACATTGCTATGATATTATGATTATTATGTATGTGGTTTGAGTGGCAGACTCTGGAGCTCAATGTCTATGGATCATGGTTCCAATTCTGTTATTTCTGATTCTCATCTTCTAAGAAAGTCCTAAGCAATAAACCATTTGATCATTTTTAGCTGTAATTTTCTTGCCACTAGTGTTAATTAATTATTCTCCCTCTATGTATTTTCAGTCAAATGTGGCATTTATTTGCACAGTCAACGATCTGTTATTTAATTATGCGGTTGCTGCCACCACAAATTGGGCGGGGGTAAGTTCTTTGTTTTATTTTAAAAATTACTTTTACATAGTGTAGTTTATACTTTCATTACAATTCTTTGGTTTTATATTAATTACATTAATTATAGTCATTATAAATGTTAATATATGCTTGGAATTAGATATTCATTACTAAACATCATATTTTTCTTCATTAAATCACAGTATTATTTTTCACACATTCCATCTTTTAAAATTAACTATTACTAATTAGGGTTTTTTTTATTTTCATGTTTTTATGCTGTTACTCATTTATTATTTTGCCTATTAAGTGCTGTGGTGAGAAAGAGTGGAGGAGCTGATTCTAAGATAAATCTTTCAGATTCAAATTCAACCTTCACTCCAGTAAAATAAAAAAGAAAATAAAAATTTAGTTCAATCAATGGAATAAAATTGTTTTATTTAATCTGCCACTTAGTCCTCAAATCTCATATAACTTCTGAGCAATTAACCACATAATTATATATACCAATAATATCACACAACCTTTAGAATGATTATTCTTATTCTTCCAAGTACAGTTATATTCATATTGCTCAACATTCATCTACTGGAAGCTTGATTAATCAGTGAATAACAGATGGTATAGTGCTCTAAAATTCCCATCTTCTGACTGACCACTTTTTGCCTTGTGTCTTCATAATTAAAAACTAAAATTTAAAGCTGGAACTAGTGCAGTTATGTATCTAGCACCATCTTTTATTGCCTCATATTATTTAAACGGATTTGAATTTTACAAAAACCTTAAGCTTAGCTGGATTTGAAACCTTAGGATTTTTTTCAATTTCAAATTATTGGTTTCATAGTATAAGGAAGTAAAAAATGGCAGTTAGATGCATAAATTCCAACTTTGAATTACAATCTTCACTAACAAAAGCAAAAATCAGAAACTGGGCAGATATAAAGATTTTAGAACACTATTCCATCTGCTCTCCATTGATTATTTAAGCTATCATTAGATGACTCTAAAGTAGAATAAAAATATGTATATTTTTTAAGATATATAATGATGGACTTAGCACTTACAACTTTCTGAACAATTTTTCTTTGTATAAAGTAAAATAGAAATATTTAATTTCATTAATCAAATTAAAATATTATTCTTTAATATTCATTTAATTAGAAGTCACAAGTCAAATTGATTTATTAAAATAATCCAATTAAAATAGGCTTTCTGATAATAGATTTTCTTTCAGCAAGTGTTGTAGTTGTGTAGGTTCATATTTGCATTCACATTCTTTGTAATTTTTTTTTTCTTTCCAGATACGTATTTGTTGTAGCTATGGTCTACCTGGCTTTTGTACATATATACCGTCAAATTTATGATTATGGTGGTTACACGCTTGATATTTCTGGTCCAATGATGATTTCAACGCAGAAATTAAGCAGCCTAGCCTTCAGTATCAATGATGGCAAAGATGCTACCCCAGCATCTCTCAGCGATGACCAAAAAGGCCAGGCTGTCAAGGAAGTGCCCAATATTCTGGAATTTTATTCATATATATTTTATTTTCATGGAACAATGGCTGGTCCACTTTGTTTCTATTCAGATTATAAAGCATTTGTGGAAGGCTATAATTTCTATCAAAAACTGCCTGACAAGGTAAATATTTTAGTTTATTTTATACTATATGCAGGAACCCATAAGTCCAGCATTGTAGCATTATATTTTGACTGATTGCAAAATATCGGCACAAAAAGAATGAATCAAATGGTACTATTCCCAAGAACTAAAAGGGAAGCCAGTACAAATTTTAATTATATCTTGGATCAATAACAGAAACGTGATAACTGACATGAAATAACTTTTATGAAAATAGGAGTGATGCATAATTAATCATACATTAAATTTTTTAAGAAGCTAATTGATGTTGATACAATATTTATTATTCTTGCAGCAAATTCTGTAAACAAAATACTTTTGTTTTATTCTTTTCATTTTTTTTTTTTTTACATTGCTGGATTTATGGGGATCATATATATATATTGTGTATGTGTGTGTTCTCATTGTTTTTGGGTTATTATCACATTGGTAATTGAAACATACAACAAATTGCCTGTCTGTTGTATAATTTTTCTTCTAATTATTTGCAACTAGTATGCAATTTCTAAGACATTAGATTAAAACAGAGGGTGAGGTAGATGATTAATTTGATTTTTTTTTTTGTTTTTAATTGATATTTCCTAAAAAAAGAATCTATACATATGGAAGCTTTTGAATTTCATTGTATTTATTAAAACAATGAGATCTTAAAATTTCATTGACTTGTCTTATAATTCTTTGGTCTTGTGTGAACTTGCTTTAGATAATACATTAATTGCTGTCATGGCTAGATCAGTATCCGAAACATGGTGATGATTGTGACAGTTATTTTAATTCTCTAATGTTAATCTTTTCTGGATGATGTGACAATCATTCAGATCTACAGTAAGAAATTTTAAAAAAAAAAAATAATGGAAGGAGTTTTGAAGAAGATAGTTGAACAACAATGGAAATTTGTAATATAATGTTTTTTTTTTATGTAAAACACTTAGAAGACTGTATTAGTATTGTTTGTTTAAATATACATAAGAAGTTTTATAAAATCACTAACAGCTGCCACAGCAATTCTACATGATTTGGATACTGGTAGTGTTAACAATGAACAATCAGAAAAATATCATACTGAAATGGTTGTATTTTCATCTATATAGGAAAATTTTATAAAATATCAATCACGATAAAAGTCAAATTGATTGTCCATTATCCCCTTTAATTGGACTTCTTGTAAATTTTAATCATATTGGATAAAATTGATTTCTAAAATAATACAGCAGGCAATCTGCAATCTGATTTCTATCAGTAGTTTCTAACAGAAGCTGCTGAGATATTTATGATTCTGACAGCAGCAAATGAGATCAGGTTAAAATATAATCATAATTTATGGAGAACTTGAAAATCATGTTTAATTTATATAATATGCTCCAATGGAATGGTGTTTGTAATTGTTTTTTTTTTTTTCTCCAAGCTGCCTGCAGGGCTATCTCTAAAATCAAGAGTTTAGCTATTCACAAATATTTTAAGATGCTATAATTCTGACATGGTGATTATGTGATGTTTAGCGATATAATGAAATATGATAGTGTGTTTTATAACTTATCTTATGATAGAACAATGTGCTAACATTAAATTTTGTTTTAAATTGGACAAAATTGGTACTGAAATACTTGAAATTATTCATACTGTATCTAATAGTGAAGTTATGAATTACAGAAATGTCTTCAATTGGTTTGGAAGATTTCACGATGTCTGGGAGGGCATTGAAGATGATATACAAAAAAAACTAAACACCCTATCATATTTCATGTTGTAATCAATGATGCAGATATCCTAGCATTTCAAAAGTTTGATGATAAATAGCTAAACTATATTGCTGTGAAACTCTTGCATTGATTCATAAATGGCATTGCAAGCAGTTTGGAGAATTAATCACCTTTTCACTGGAATACACTGTATTTATTTATTGTAACAGAATTTCTGGATCACTCAGCTATAAGTTATTATGAGTATTATTCTAAGGGAATGATACTTGTTTATCAATGACCAGCAGGCTACCATGTACAAGGTGGAGTGACTATAATCTAAAATTTATCCTATTTGATTACAGCTACAGATAATGATCTAAAATTTATCCTATTTGATTACAGCTACAGATAATGATCAGACTGGAGCTTACATCAAGTATAAATGTTCATGCAGATCCAGTCATATTTCCTTATCATCCACACCACATGTATATTATTATTCTGTAGTTAGGCATTTAAACTAATTTCGTCAGATACTAAATCAAAATATATTTTATTTTAGATATTGAAATAAAATACTTGTCTGTCAAATGAGAAATTGATTGGAATAATACTTTTAAATAATAACAATTATTTTATTTCCAGCAGCAACAACAAAAATATAAAATGTATAATATTTTTTATATTTACATGTGGCAAAAAGAAAAAATGATTTAATATAAATTTGAGAAATTATACATGCATATATCTTCAGTTTTATCCTCAAATTTGACTGATTTCCAGTCCATAGTTAATAATAATAACAAATATTATTAGAAGGGATTTGAACTCAGATTTTTAAGCTCCCTACATCCACTCTATCTTATACAAGTGATACACATGATCACATACATGTGAAAAAGATAAATGATACCCAATATACATAGTTCATGCTGAAGCAGTTACTCATTAATTGGTCCAGATATCATCTTTCTCACATATATAATCAATGCTCAGTTTATATTAAGATAGTAAATCTTCAAACTTTAATGGATAGTTTCAATTTTCTCCATCCTTCAACTCTTCAGCTATCCATATCATTGAAAATCTAAATGCTCAAATCTCTTCTTGGTGCTAATAGTATTATCATACCCATATTCACAAAGTTACTCTGACCACTCATGTATAAGATCTTAATATGTCTATTTAAATTCACAGAAGAGTGATGGGCAGAATACAAGTATATTGTCTGTATATTAAGATCCTATATGTTAGGGGTCAGAATGACTTAAAATCAACATAGGTATGACAGTAATATTGGCATAAGGTTTGAGCATTCCACCAGCAAATTTTCTATGATATGGATGACTGAAGAGTTGGATGGTGGAGAAGATTGAAGCCTGTCCATTAAAGTTTTAAAATTTGTTATCTTAATATAAACTGAGCACTGATTATATATTTGTCTGGAAGATGATGATCTGGACCAACTGATGAGTTCTAGTTCAGCATGAAATGCATATATTAGAGATCATTTATTTTTTTCACATGTATGTGGTCATGTGTATCGGTTGAATAAGATGCAGTGAATAGATGTAAGAAGTTGAAATTCTGAGTTCAAATCCCTTCTAATTACAGTAAGTTCAGTGTAGACAATATATTTGTATTTAAATATTAAATAACAAATTTTATAATATTTAAAATGAATATCTCCCATTCTCTTACATCTCATGTGATATTAAATATAGAATTAAGAAAAAAAAATTTAATTCAAGAGGAAAATGAGTCTTGCAAATATTTATTTATCATAAAGTTATTTTAAATAATCTTACCAAATTTTTCATTGTTTTAAAAAATTTGTCTGTTGAGCCAACATATACACGGTGTTTTTTCTATCTTTTCTTCTGCATTTAATATATTATATATACAGTGTTTTTTTCTTTCTTTTCTTCTGCATTTAATATATTTGTCAATTTTCTCCGTTAAGGTCTCTGGTCATTATTCATATATTTTCATGACTTCACATATACTAATAAAAGCTAGCAGATTTTTCTAATACAATTTCCTTTAAGTGTGCTTAATAAATGTTCAATATGTTTGCAGCTTCTTCCTTGGTACATTCCTCTTGTAATCTATTGTTTATTTCTTCTTGATTTTTTATTTTATTAAATAAATATCGGGTTTTGAAAAAGAAATAGCAAGATAATTAGGCATTTATTTTCAATACATGAGCATCACATTTCCACAAAAACTACATTTAGAAAGATGAGCAAACATTCCCACTAAATTTTTATTCAGCCATGGTAAATAAATACAAATTCAATTGAATAAAAATCTTCATATGTGGCAATTTGTGAGTTGAATAAAACTGATAAAACAAACATCTGTGATCGATAGGAACATATCTTTTTTTTCTTGCTGGCTTGCAACAATCAAAATTTTCATAGCAACTATTATAAAAATACTTTCCTATTATCTGAAGATTAACATGGTTCTTTCTCTTTATTGTTATTTTTTATTATTATTAACATTTAATATTTTTGCTAATAATTTTATTTTAAAAGCAACAAAGAAACAAAACTTTTTATTTCATACAAATTTACTTCCTGTTTTTTTAATTTGTTAACGTATAATTTGCTTTTTTTTTTTTTAAATAAAAAAAAAATCATTAAAAAGTTTTTTAAACATATAATAACCCTTTTTATTTCTTTTTTAGAGGTATTATTTATATATGTAACGCATGACAGAGAGTTTACCATTATATATAAATTGCAAATTTTTATTGATCTGTTAAAATCTTCTAGAATATGCTTTTTTATGTATAAATTTCTATAAAGTTTTTAAAAAATAATGTTCTCTCCTTTTCCTTTTAGCTGGAAAAGTTATTATTACTGACTGTTTTGGTAAAATGTAAATTGTCATTTTTGGAAGCATCTATAATTTAAATAAGCTAGAATTAAAAAATATTGTTAACGTTAATATAAATTAATTATAATTTAATGCATATATGTGCGTATTTAAAATATTTAATATACAATATTCAAATATGTGCTTCTTTAAAATAAGACCTAAAAACGCCATTGTGAAAGCTATGACTTGATAAAATGTATCTTCTAAATATTTAATTAACAGTAACAACATTTTAAAATGTTGTTAGAAGAAATATGATAAAGTAATTCTTATATTTTGTAGTTTGAAATACTATTTTATATAATTTAATCCAATGTTAATAAATGTAAAAGCTAAATTTTCCTGGATTGAAGCTCAGCCTGTTATTTCTCAGATGCCACATGATTTCCCAAGCAACATTTAGTTTAGTTTCTAAGAGCAAAACATTCTTGAAAAAAGGCTGTCTTTTCATCTAATGCTCAAATATTACACAATTTGTTGTGCATTGTTGTATTTTTTTAGCTGTGAAGCTTAGTGCAGTGGTAGACGATTGATAGAAGAACTAAGAGTTCTTAGATTGATTTCAGCTATCACTTCTGATGTTTAAAATGTTAAATGATTTTCCAAATGGCTTGTATATATATATTGCTATGTATTTTAATGAATTAGTAGATTTCAGAGGTAAAAATTCCTTGATAGAAGCTTGGCTATATCACTTCCTGTTGTCGAATATTACATGATTTTTCAGATGACAAACCACTAGATTTTTTTTTTAGATTTTTATTAAATTTTATTTATCATTAAATTTATACCAAAGAACAGGTTCTGTGTGTGACTTAGCTCTACTCTTCAAATATACATATCCTTTCCTTTTGTTTTTTTAGATCATCAGTCAAAGTCTTTCTTTTATATAAATATTTTTTTCTCTTATTATTCTTTACCAGATCCTTTGAATCTTTTCTTTATAAGAGGTTATCACTTTTAGAAGTTTGTTAATAAATTTCCCCTTTTTATTTATTCATTTCATTACCAGTCCTACATTTTAAACTATTTCTTCTATTCTTTAAATCCATATCTCAAAACTCTCCTGTTTTCCCCCACTTATTTTCTTAATGTCCCAATCTGCTCTCTGTAAAACTGTTCTCCAAACAGAAAATTCAACAAACTTCAATGTATTCCAAAATAATTTCTTTTATTAAAAAGGCTGCTTTGCCACTGAAGTTTACACTCATAATATTTTTGTCATTGGTTATATCATCAGGTAATCATCTATCCAAATACATAAAAGCATTCACTCATTCCTTTACTCATATCTTTATCATTTCTAATTGCAATCATTTCTGTAATCTTCCTGCATCATCTAGTTGTTTCCAAGCCTTCTTATAGATACATGAAACAATGAATGAAAAGCTATTTTGTGTGATATATTAATGTACACATCCAGTCAGCTATAATACTATTTTAATTTAAAAACATGCACATTTAAACATTTATGAAAATACTTGTCAAAGAAATATATATAGGGTTATGGTATGAACTTGGCCAACTCTACATAAATCATGTATTACAAGGTGAAAATTATACAAGTTAAATAACAAAATTAATGTAATAAAAACATTCTCTCCATTGGTATCAGATATCTGTCAGAAATATGTATCATTTTAATTCGTTTTAGGTAGTTATATAATTTTAATAAAGAAAGATTGGCAAAATTTGTAGAACTATTTGTAAAACTTTGCATATTCATATTTCGTTAGTTATAAAATAAAATTGTATATTTTTTTAATTTTGATGAATAATTTAATTAAAATTTTATTAATAAAAAAAAGAGAGAAAACAAAAAATGATAATCAATTAAAATTACTGACAAAGTTTAATTAAAGCTAAATTCAATAAAAACTATAATTAAACATAATTAAAGAATTGAGAAAGTGAAAATGAAAAACTGTGTTTAAAGACAAGAATGAAACAAGCAAGGCTTTTTGAAAAGATTTGCCCTTCCTTGACACAAAGCTATAAAAGAGAAAACAAGAAAAGTATATATGTCATCTCTTTAAAGCTAAGGTTCGAGGGGATACCCAAAAATAACTGGAATTTTATAATAAAAAATTGTGTATTTAGATGCTATGAAGTACTGTCCATTTGATATTATGCACTGGTTTAAATAAGGTTTTCAGTTTTTGAAGTAGGCCTGAAACTCATGAAATGTGATGCTTTTTAATGGCTTCATAATTTTTTTCTTCACCACTTCCATGTCTGAAAAGTTTTTTCAGGGGAGTAAAAAGAAATCACTAGAAGCAAAGTCAGTAGAATATGGCTGATGGGTTCGCTGGATTATGCTGTTTTTAATTACAAATTGTAATACTCAATCTTGAGGCTTTGTGTATTTGTGCTTGAACTCTTCACTTTGCCACAAATTGTGACATTTTTGTTTTAACTGCATCACGCAAACTTGTCAGAACATATAGGTAAAACGTCTGATCTTTATGAATGAATTCTGAATGAATAATAGTGTTTGCATTCAAAGGAGAAACAAAACTCGTATTGTTTTGACATTGGACTTCACTCCTTATGCTTTTTAGGGACATGGTGAATTTAATATTTCCATTAAACCACTTGTAAAGTTTTGTTTTAACCAGAGCAGATTGTTTGTAAACTTTTATATGTATTTTAATGATTTCCCATGCCTTTTTCTCTGTCAAAAAACAGAATTGCATAATTGTTCCAACGTTTCAGCCATTACAAAAATCGACAATTGAGATGCTCTTAATGAAAACATTTACTATCCCCCAACACAACTTCTCTCAATGACAACTATTGATAGACTGGTGCAGGAAGGTCCCCACAAATGGCATCTAGCCACAGAAGCATGTACTACATTGTGTTCACCCTTAGAGAATTATTCCTGATATTTATGTTTAACCCCTTGTACACATCACCAGCTCTGTATAAATTTGAAAAAAATTCAATTATAGTTGCAGAAGCATTCTATATTGCCTAAGAAAATTGCTATTATAATACTTTTCAGTAATGATACTAGAATATCAAAATTATTTGAAGAAAAAGAAGAGCAAACATGATTTGCCAAGCCCACCCAAAGTGTACCAGTCAGTGACCCAAATGTCTAGACAGAATCCAAAGACAGAAGGCATGATGAAGTACAGATTTTTGCTTACAGAACTGTTTTTCCAAGCACTTATATTTATCTAACCCACAAGTAACAGCATAAGCAGAATCAAGAAAACTCAAATTAAAATCAATCAACAGAGACTTTGTAATAATTCAGATCAAAAAAGTTTACCAATAGCAAGTTTACTACAGAGTTTTGAGCTAAATGGCAGTAAAAATTTATATATATAAAAACCTTCTTTAAATATAAATATAATATGGACATTTTAATAATTAAAACCATTATCACGCTGTAAAGGGTAGCTTACAATGCACACACTCCTAAAAGGATCAAGCTTATTTATTGAACACAATCTATTTGGAATTTATATTAATAATGGGTAGATTATTTGTTATTATTATTACATATATACATATAATACATGATAAATTACTAAGTTATAATAAATAAAATACGATCAATATTTTAGAAAGTAATATTGTATATATATATATAAAACTATTTGATTAAATAAACTATTGTATATATATATATATTAATTTAAAATTGAATATTAATTTATAGTTAAATGAATTTGGGATGACCTGAAGTTAAGTTAGGGTGCACATGTGTGTGAAAATAAAACGGATTTTATTATTTTATTTTTTTTATTTGTAATAAATGAAATGTATTTAAACAATACATATAAAAATCTAAGTGAATTTAAACAATAGGCAGTTTAAAATATTAGCGTTCTCAGTGTTTTATATAAAAATAGAAACTTTTTACAAAATTGTTCTTATCAAGAGAGATAGCAGTTACAATAATAGACAGTCGTTTAAAGTAAAATTTAGAATGCTAAAATGGAGTTTTACTTTTTCTTTTAGTTAAATTATAAACATTTTTTTAAAAGTCAAATGCTGTAACTAAAAGTTTATCAACTTCAGAGGGAAGAAAGTGAAATAAGAATAATTGATGAATTCTTAAATAATTAAATCGTGTTTTAATAGTTGTTGGAGTAAATTTGAATATTTTAAATCTTTTCATAAAGAATAACGAGAATTAAGTCTGCTGAAAATTGGAAAATAAAAAAAATGAAATAGTTTTCTTAATATATATGTAAGCCCTTCAATACTATTCAATGCAAATATATGATTATAAATAATTATTAAATTGTACTTTAATATGAAATGGGCTAGAGCAAAACATGCTATTGTGTGTCATGGTATTTCCTGCCAGCTGCATTATATCTATATATATATATATTTTTCTACTTTATTGTAAACATACAAGATGCCTGCAGTCCAAAGTAAACAAGGATTGGAATACTTTGTGGTGAATCAAATGAGGATCAAGATGTTTACCATTAAACACAACTACAGGAGTCACCATTGTACCTATCTATCCTTGCTAAGGAAAATGATTTACTAAGTGAAACTGCTTTGAAGAACAACTTGCCTATCTATCAACTACTACTACTTTTATTAGGATGATTTTTATGAACTTTGTTCCAATTACAATTTTTTTTTAAATCAAAGAATCAATATTGTAAATTTTTGTTTATTTATTTATTTATTTTTAAATCTTGTTATCTATCTGTTGTATTTTCACACTCTGATGCTGAAGCCTCATTTTTCAGAATTAGCAAAGAAGAAAAGGGGGGATTATTCATTTTGATATTTTTTATATTTTCATTATAAATAAAATTTAGGTAAAGCCACCTACTTCACATCAGGTTATCCACATAATATTGAGGTAAGACTCTAAATATATTTTCATAGGTTAAATTACAACACTTATACAGAATACATATTATGTTTTATTTTGTGATTAACCATGTATGTATATTTTTCAGTATGTTTGACTAATCAACTGGTATCTGTCTCTATCATATATATAAATTGGGGAAACTTGTTAAATAGATTAACATTTGTAAATATATAATTTAGCTAGCCAGCATCTCAATTACATTAAATAACTAAAGTTGATTTTTTTATATAATTATGATTTGAGTGACATAGGTGGATTTCTACCATGGGATATAAGGGTTGGATCTAGAGGATAATTAATTAGTAAGATGGTAGAGGTTCACTTGTGACACATGTACATATGATGATTATTATTATTTTTTTTTTATCATTACTATTGTTGTTATACTTGATATTTATTTTTGTTAATAAATGTTTGAGAGTTTGTATTATTTCGGTCTCTGATTTATTGAGTTGTCCTGACATTTCACAGTTTATAGATAATTATACCTGCATACACATCTATTTTTCTTATTATATAAAAGCTTGAAAATAAAACAAATATAATAAATGCTAGTTGTAACCTATATATAAGTGCAGGAGTTGCTGTATATATCTGTTCATACCTGCTAAAGGAGTCAAAAGCAATATTCTCTGGGTTTGAATATTAGGACATAACGGAATTTAAAAGGGGAAAAGTGGATGAACTAACCTAAATTGCATCTATTATTATTAAATAGGGATAGAGTTAGTCAATTAAAGAGTATGCAGTCATTGGTTAAGCATTTCATCAGGTTCTCATTAGCATTCTATCAGATGACCCACAGTCTGAACATAGTTGGATGCAACTTTTTTCCCTTCTAAGCCTGGTAGGTCTTTGCAGATGGTTTCATTAGGGGTAATAAATTAGAGCATATTAACTTATCCCCACACCATATTGCTACATCTGCATAGTAGTACAGTCTGCAAGTTAGTTGACCATCCATTATATCTGGTGTTTGCAATGTTTGGGATTAGTTGTAATCATTCCGTCCGTTATATCTGGCACTAGCAGCGTTTGGGGCTTGATAGTTAGGTGTATCATCACATAAATGCTTTGTGTAAGTTGGTCATACATTGTGATCGAACCAGCTGATTGTTAAATCTGATCTATATATCTAAGTGCGAATCGTTCCGTCCGTTATAACGTGATTACCATTTTATATACTTACACAGATTGTTAATAAAAATAGCAAACTCCATATGAAAGCTTGCATTTGGTAGCAAAACTGAATGGAGTTTGCTATTATCATTTTAATAATTGTTATATTTATTTTTCAGATTATATACATTATTTAGATTGTTTAAATTTTGTGTATTTAATATTTTTACTAATGGACCATTTGAGATATATATTGAACCGGATACTTTATCCGCTTCAAGAATTCCATCACAAAGTTAAATCTAACATTTTATAAAGTGTTAAAAGAAAACTATTTTTAAAGTCATGTATGTTATTCTATTTTATATATTAAGAGTACGTGCATTAACGCACATACTCTGGTATATTTTAAAAGTTTGTGATTTTATTTTAGTTTAAAATAAAATTTCTTTTGACACTTGTTTTTTTTAAATCTATTTGTCAAAATGTTCTAATTTTTAATCTTTTTGAAAAAGCTTTTAGTTTTAAAAAAAAAGTTAATTGCATTCTTGTTCTTTTTAATTGTAATCTATTTTAATTTATTTTGAAATGAGCAGAGATTTAATTTAGTATTAATTAATTTTTAAGAGCTGTGGTCAGAATTTTTAATTAAGATTAAGCATGGTATTAGGATTTGCCCTGGGCTAAAACTTCTAATTAAAAAAAAAAGATTATGTGGGAGATAAGAGAGCATATAAATGGCCCAAAAGTTTCAGACTTATTATTCATGGCTTGACCTAGATTATTCTGCTTGGAAAGAATATGGACTCAGCTTATTTTTATTCTGCTGATTCATTATTATTCAGTTATATTAGTCAGCAAAGATTCTTATTCAGTTTGCAGTCCTGCCACATATCTTAAAAGATTGCTGTTCTTATCCTCGGACCACCATTGATGATATTATATTCTTCTGCCTGTCGTTAAGACATATTGCTAATTTCTTATTATTGCCTACATCTGCTTGATAGCATTCGCTTTCAGAAAATGACCAAATTTCATGCCATGAGTGTTCAAATCTACATGATGCAGTGCTAAACTGACCCAAAGGTGGACTCCTGATCCCAAGCTGTTCCTTCCAGTATGCCTTTGTACTTGCCACCATGAAGAGATAAAGCCACCTGAATATTTAACTCAAGAATAACTGTGCTCACCCGTTGAAGAACTTTCTGGACCCTGCTTTACTGTAAAGTAAACTATTTCATATTCTTTCCAGGGTATAAGTCTCTAATTAAATTCTCCGCTTAATCTAAAAGTAAATCTGTTGTTTAATGTTTTCATATTTATTTAATATCATAATTATTATATGTACTTTTGTATTATTGCGCTTAGAGTGTGAGTTTGAATCTTAGTTTTAAGATTCTCTATTTTTTATATCATTTATTTATCTGGGAGTATATAGTGAGTTTCTATTTTATATACTCCATGTGTTCATTTTAATTTATATTACTAACCCTTGCTTTGTTAGATCTTTGTCATTTTCTTTTATCTTATTTATCCCCTGTTCATTATAATTAATTTAGATAAGCTTGATTTGTGTTTCCTGCAGACCATAAATCTTTTGGCTGGCGGTTTAGTGAATGTATTGTTCTGTTTTTCCTAAATCAGAGATTTTTTTTTCTTCTATTTAAGATTATATATAATTGTAATCTTCTCTTGTTCTATTTTTTTATTATATTTGGGTCAACCGTGAATTGCCTTACAAATGGTATATCACAAGCTGTTCTGAGGCCATATGATATTCTTGATACCGATGCTTTATTCTGGGCCAAGGAAAGCTCTCCGCACTGTTTCATTGTATTTCTTGCAAGACCATTTTATTTTTGAAATCTCTAAATAGAGAAACTAGAATTAGTTTTTATAAATCACTAGCAGGAAGATATTATAAATCCCTTTCTTTTAAATTATAGGTAAAAAAACAAACTTATCTGCCAGGGTATTTAATTTTGCAAAACTCTCGTATACTCACTGATAAGTACTCTAGATGAATCTAGGTCAAACTCTTATATTTTATTTGCCTGAGATCTATTTTATTTTTGAATTTAATAAACTTTGAAAATTATTTAAAATTATTTTGGGCTGACATTTGTCTTTGTGTTGTTTTCTCAATTGTCTGAACACTCTTAAGGATCTCTTTCCCTCCCTGTGTCTAGCTGGTGGCAGTCATCATCATTAGCAACTTTTGATCACTGTAAATTAAATTTTCTATATGATGTGATGCACTGTGACATCTCCTTATACGGAGTCAAGAATCTCTCAGCAATAATGCCCAGAGAAACCTGTTAGCCACTATACCTACCCTAAGTTTTCACATATTCTGCTCCATTTCATTTCCACAACATAATCTTTGTCAACTCTATGGCCTTTATATCTAACTCCCCTTTATCTTTTCCCAAACCCAGCATAAAAATCAATAACCCACTTTCTGTATAATCTCATTCCTTATATTTATTCTTCCACAATTTTATTATTTTATCCCTTCTGCTTTCAGGCATTTATATTCAATTAACAGATTCCTAATGTTTTCTATGCCTTCCTTACACAACTTGCAGACTAAATCACCCATGTTTTTTCATTTATGTGTATAATTCCTTGTTGCTAAAAATCCTGTTTATGCCTTTAACAATAAACTATTTTCCTTGCTATTATCATAAATTAACTCGCACCTAATATTTTGTTTACTTCTATATATATTTAAACTCTTTTTACTCTCCATACTAGTTCTCCATCTCTCCAACTCCCTATTCTTTATTAATGCATCTATTCTTCTATCCCATTCCTTACCACTATAACACTCAACAATTCTCCTAACACAATCATCCCACCTTTTGTACAAGTATACTGACATAAATTCTTTATCCAAATCTTCTGCATATTGCATTACCTTTCTCACCCATCTTGTTACCTGCCCTTTATTCATAACCCAATTAAATACTATTTTGGCTATTCTTTTATTATCCATAAACTGCAATCTACCTGAACATTTTCATTTTGCTTTTTGCATCTCTCATATAAAAACTTGACCATCCCATTTCTCCTTGAATTGCCTCCTTTGCCATCCACACATCTGCATCTAATGCATGTCTTTCTACTTCTCTTTGTACTTTTTCTAAGTAATCTAATACTCCTTTACTAATACATAACACATCATTACCATATGTTAACCCTGCTACTGCTACTCCCTTCCATACAATTCTAGCTACATCATATTTATTATATGAAAACACTGTTAATTTCTTTATCAATCCCTTTCTTTTCTTTGCTTCATTTATCAATTTTTTCTCCCATTCATCCAAGCAATTTTTCTGATTACTTAAGATGATTCCCAAATAGTTATATCTATTCACCACACTTAACTTTATATCCCCCAATAAAAATTCTGACTTCTCTTTTCCCAGCATTAATCATCATTACTTTTGATTTTTCTTCACTAAACATAATCCCCATCTCTTTACCCACCCTTGCACATGTCTTCAGCATATCTTCCCTTCTTTCTGTACACAAAAAGACATCATCTGCAAATAAAAGACCAGATAATGTATATATTCCCTTGCCACCTATTAATGATATCTATCCGTCTTCCTAATCTTTCTATTGCTCTCTCCATTTCTCTCAAACACAACAAAAACAAAATAGGTGACTTAGGGCATCCTTGTCTTAGTCCCACCCCATTTTTAACTTTAACTGATTCTATATTCCCTAATTGATATGTATAGTAATTATTTTCATATAATTTCTTAATAATATCTACTAAAGCTCCATCCATTCCCAAATTTACTAAACTTACCCATAATCTATTTCTATTTACTCTATCATATGCCTTCTCTATATCTATAAAAACCATATATAACTGTCTACCTGTATACCTACTCATATCCATAAGTTGTGTAACTACAAATAAACTATCTCCTATATGCCTATCCAATCGAAAACCTCCTTGCATTTCTCCCACTATATTATTTTCTTCCATCCATTTTGCAACTCTTCCAGCCACCATATATGAGAAAACTTTATATAAAACTGATGTTACCATTATCGGTCTATAATTGTTTAACTTTCTATGATCCTTACCCTTTCCTTTAAATAGTAGCCTTACTCTTGTATTACTCCAACTACCCGGAAAAACTCTCTTCTATGCCATCTTATTAAAACACGATAATAACTTTACTTTTGCCCTATGCCCTAAATTCATTACCATCTCTGCTGCCCATCCATCTAAACCTCTTGCCTTTCCACTTTTCAATTTATTCCCTGCCTCATTCAGTTCATTTTCTGTAAATCTAATATTCCCATTACTACATGCTTTCATGTTTGCTATCACTCCGTCCTTCACATCTAACATCTTTTCTATATCCATTACATACTTATTTAATATTATCTCTAATTCTTTTCTAGAGCTACTCTCTATTCCCTCATACTATCTCTCCCCTACAATCCTTCTTTTAATGTATTTCCAAAATTTTTTACTCCCATCTCTTCCACTATTATTAATATCCTCCAACAATTTACTATTCAATTTCATTCTCTCTCTATAATTATCTATTTTAGCCAACTTCTTTTTTTCTAAGTACTTTCCCCATTTAACATTAACATCCTTTTCATTTTCTTTGTTCTTAATAGCACACTTATATTCTCTGCATGCTTTTTTCCTCTCTTTTACACTTTTACTAACTCTCAATTATTTTATTCTTTTTAATATTCCCACCTAAAACCCTATTTGCCACTTTCTCTATTGCACCACACCAGTCCTTATACTCACCCCCAACCAACTCTTCCATGGTTTCTTCAACTTTTATTTTATACTCTTCTAACTTACTCTTATCATTCACTCTCCATCCACATCTTTCACTATTGTTTCTACTTTTATTTCTATTTTCCATCACATTACTAACCATTTCTATTATAAAGAAATTATGATCACTATTACATACTCTCTCTTCATTATCAAACACCTTAATTTTTCATACTTTATTCATTCCCTCTTTCTCTACTAATACATAATCTATTGTGTGGAATATATTATTTCTAGACCATGTGCATTGTCCCTCATAAATATTTGATAAATTTCCAATGCTCAAATTCACTCTCTGACAAAAATTCTTCAAAAGCTGTCCTTTCTTATTACCTACATCATCAATTTCTTCAATATGCCCATTCATATCCCCTGTAACCATTATTCTCTTCCCCCTTTCTTTGAAACTGTATATCCTTAATTAGGCATTCATATATGCTACTGTTCCACTCCATTATAGTTTGACTATCTCCAGTAGCTATATACACTATAGCCACCATCCATTCTTGTCTTCCTAACCTTATCTCAAACCACAAATGTTCTTGACATTTAACAGTATTTAAATATTTTTTTGACATAACTCCTATACCACCACCCTTTTTTTTTTTCTTTTCTATTTATACATTGCCATACCAAGTCTTCCAGAATAGGTTCTTCTTCTTCTCTCAGATGTGTTTCCACTACTGCTAATACCTCAAGCTCTTCATTTTTAACTGCTTTGTTTAATTCCAGCCACTTTTCTGGTCTCCTACCACCTTGCATATTCAAATACCCAATTTTAACAATTTCTTCTTTCCTAATTACTCTTTTATAAATTCTTTTGACTCTTTCTTCTCCATTACATTTATAAATCACTTGCTTACCATTAATTTTACAAATCCATTCCTTCTCCATATCTACATTTATGTCTAAATCAGCCACCCTTTGTTTATTTTTACATCTTATCCATTCTTCTTCTTCTAATAGCACTGCAATTTAACATCCCCCTCCTTTACATGTTTCCTGAACTATACTCTTTGTAAATCAGACTCCCTAAAACTCTACTTTCTTGTTTTCCTAAGTGCAATTCATCTTTACTATATAACTCCCTCTTCCCAATAAAAAAAATCCCACACATCCAAAAACGTAACATCATTTCTGTCACACAATTTTTTTAAGTTCTCATTTATAGAACATGCCCTATCTAACATATACCTCTTATCAAATCTCGGTAATAATTCAACTATTTCCATTCTTCCTTTAACCTTACTCAAAGTCCTAATCAATTTTATGTACTCATCCATTTCTCTCTGATGGCTCTGACAAATTATTAGTCCCTACCATAACATACACATTTCTATTCCCTTGCTTCTTTACTTTATCTATAACATCCCTAATTCTAGCTCCATGCAAACATACTCTTACATACTTGTTTCTATTTTCTCTTGCAATTATATCTCCACATTCTCTTATTAGTGAATTGCCTATCAATACTATCTCATAGTCTACTTTCTCTGCTTCATTCATAACCTTCTCTATCACCTTCTGGACTTCCTTATCTACTTCTTCTCTACTCAATAATTCCTTTATCTGCTCACCTTCATCTCTAACAATTTTAATTTTGCTTCTACATCCTTTACCTCTTCCTCTATCTTATTTAATCTTTAGCCAACCATCTCTATTGCACTACCTATTTTTTCATCCATATCTCTTGACACTCCACTAAAAACATACTCTATCCTGTGTTCGTCAACTATGTTTTGCTCCATTTCTCCTGACTTTCTCTTTAAGCTGTCTACACTTAGAAACCACTTTTTTTACCTCTTTTATCACATTTACACACTGTCTACATAACCATAAACTTGTTACATCCTTCCTAGTCTTATTTAAACATTTCAAATGATAAACCTCATCACATACACTACACTCTACCATAGCACGCCTAATTTCTTTCTGACAATTATATATGCATTGTTGAATACAAATACAATCTGTATTTCTTATTTCCAAGTCACCTACTTTATATTTGACTTTATACTTCCTCTTGTACTCTTCAAACCCTTTGTTCAGAAAGATAAAAACTTTACTTCCTTTCAAAAACAATCGATCGATAACCATGTGTGTTCCAACTTTAGGCCTCCAAAAACTATCTTTTTCTCAAAATAACTCAGTTCTTAAATTAAAAAAAAAAATCTTTAGTAGCAAACTTACTAAAAAACAACAACTAATCTTACATACAACTTAGTTATAGAATATCCTTAAATTAACACACATTCAACAAAATAATTTTTTTTATTAAACTTCTATATTTAAAATGGTGAACGAAAGACTTTCTAAATGTTAACAATTCCCGCTCTTTCCAAATTCAAATAAATCTATCTCTCTTGATCACAATTTACTTCTCACTTTCATACCACAGGCACACAGTCTTTATATCAATGGTCTCAGATGATTAATCGCATAAGAAAGACGGAAAACCTACACTTAGCTTTGAGATTGAAATCAGTGGCCAAAATCTCCGTTAAGCAGTAGTTACCTGGTGGCTCCCTTGGTGATCAAAATTAGTGAAGAAGTGACCGGTACATAATGTTAATTAACAACGCTTGTGTATTTATAATTAATATTTGATAATTTTTTGATAACATTTCTCATTCATCAAGTAATAAAGTATAAGGTAATTTTGAAATCAAATAAGGTTTTGGAATAAATAATATTTAACTTATTTGTTTGCATTTTATTCTCTCAGTAGTTTCACCTCCAGTGTGTACATATCAATTTGCCACTGATCCTGAATGCTTATGTTCTTAGCTGAGAAAAGCAGGATTGCTACCATGAGGAACTGCACTGATTATGCCAGAGGGTAAAATATTCATAGATGGTCTTTCTTAGAAAAAAATGGTATCCTGAATGCAGGTTTTACAAGCGTCAAATCCGGGTATATTCAAATAAAACTCTGTGAATAAATGTTAAATGACACTGTGTGAAATAGGATTTGGTGTATGGTGATTAGGAAATGTAATCAAATGCTTTATATAAATATTTACATAGGTAACAGAAAGTTTATCATAGTCATCAAAATCCAATTTTATTTAATTGGCAATTAATCTTTGAGTGCACCAATGAAATAAATATTATTTTAGAGCATTGCGTATAAACACCAGAATCATTCTGTGTATTGATATAGGGATATGTCATCAATATGTGACATCATCATCATCATCATCAGTGAATGAAGTTCCCAGTACCATAGATTTTTACAGTACAGTAGGAAATTGAAAGAGAATTTTAGGATTGGTGATTACACAAGACACGGAAATGATTAATTGAGAGATGCCGAGACCACATAGATGTGCACTTGCATTATATTTATAAGTTTATAAATATTTTATTTAATATGTCTTCAAACAGATGTTATTGAAACAATGGATGTGTGCTATACATATATATTAGATTATAATGTAAATTGATTTTTTTGTGTGCATTCACATTAACAAAAGTTCAAAATGCATAATTCTAGATTAACTTTTTTTAAATATACAGTAGTATATATGTGAAAATGTGTTTGTGTGAGATTAATTATTGTATTTTTTTTAAAATAGGAAAGAAATGATAAAGCTATTCAGATGCATTCGAATGAGCCATCACCAAATGTAAGTATTTTAACGTTTAAATAGTAAAAACTAAACCCAAAAAAATAGGATGAAAATCTTTTAAATAAAAAATAATAAAAAGTCCATGTTTTATTGAGTGTTTAATGTGTGCTTGGCAGCTAATCTAATTTAAAGATAATAATCTGTGAAATTCAAAACCTTAGATGCCTTTACTAATCTTGAAGTGAATTATTTTATTGGGACTGAGATTTTATTTTGTTTTCTGATTGTTCAATTTCTTTTAATACAGTTGAAGAAGCAACAAAACTTATAATAAACTGGAAAAGTTAGAAAAATTAAAAGCAGAAAAAACAAATATGGATCATTCTGATATAAAATTAATTAACACAAAGGAATTGGTAGATAATACAATGAGATAGAAGGATGTCATCGTACAAATAATAAGTGGATAGGTTTTCAATAATAGATAATGATAAAATTAAAGCTTGTATCAAAATATATTTTTTATTTCTACAAGTTTAAATATCCACTAATCTGTTTGGGAATGAAAAGCTATGTGATGAAAAGTATGGAAAAATATCTTTTACATATAATGAAATATTTTTAAAGCAAACTTTAGCAATTGTGCCATTTGTTGTATTTGCATGCACAGTGTGCCCCAATGGAAAGGTAACTGTTTTTTTTCCAAGCTGCCTGCAGCCTCATCTTTGAACCAACACCTGTTATGCAATTACATAGTTTAGCTATTTACCACAAAAATTTTAAGGTAGCTAATGTATCTGGGTCATGAATTATGACATAAAAGTGACTGTATTTCATATCTTTAGCTATGATAGAGCAATGCCAGTAATATTAGATTTTATTTTAAATTGGGCAAAACTGCTATTCAAATATTTGAAATAGTTCAGAATGTCTGGCACTGAGGCCATAATAACAAGAATGTTTTCAAGTGATTTGCAAGATTTCATGATGGCAGGAAAAGCAATGAAGATGATCTATGAAAGAATGAAACATAGGACACATTATGTGTCATAACTCATGATCTCTACATGCTAAATTCTTAAAATTTTTTATAGGATATCTAAACTATTGCTATGCAACACAAACACTGATTCAGGAATGCCATTGCAGATAGCTTGGAGAAACAATCGGGCACTTTTTCACTGGTACACTGTGTATGTATGAAAGGATAGAAAAAGTTTGTGGTGATGATGAAGACTTTTAATAGTACTGTGGATGGAGCAAGAAAAGCTATTAAATACTTAATCAGATTAGATCTGAATTTGAAACACAGTAACCAAGTTGAAATTTTATGAGATTTTTTCATTCATTAGTAAAATATGTAATATTTAGAAAAATTGACGATGAAAGAAGATGATAAGCAGTGATGAAATTTCAGACTTAATTCACATTATAAAAAATATTCAAATGGTTTGTTACTCAAGTATCAATAAGAAGTGCAAGCATCAGAAGGTGACAGAGCTGGAGCTCCAGATTCTTCCAGTGCCCTGAAGGGTTGAAAAATAAACAGCATATAAGTCATTCTGTATAAATGCCATTTGAATGATTTATTACTCGAGAGTCAACGTTAATGGTATCAAATAATAGTCATGAAAAAAATCGTTGATTTGCACTAGAAGATTAAAAACAGAAAAATTAAATTGAAAAAATGTTACTGAATGTGTTGGATTAGGGTGGGGCAAGGGTAGTAGAGATTGTTGATGCATATTTTATACTTTGGTAATATTTGTGCTGCTATTATTTGTAAAAGTTTGAAGATTAGCAACAAATATTCTTTTAAACGGGTTATTGGCAATTTCATTTATTGTAAAAACTTTAATAGCTTGGATTTTTTTTTTTATCAAATAAATTCAAAGATACCACAATTATTTGTGTTAGATTTTAATACGATTGATTAATTAATAGTTATGTGACCTCTTAAAAAAATATAATCATAGAAAAACATTTGACAATAAACTGTATATGTTGCAATAAATTTGGAAACCTTATTTGGAAGAAGAAGAGGAGTTCACCAAATTAGAATGGATATCAAATGTTCATGCATGCACCATGTTAGATGTAAAATTCTTGATTGGTATAACAATTTAACTGTATAATTGGAAGTTTGAATGAAACCAGCATTACACATGCATGCATGTTGATGTTTTGTCAATCTTTTCATCTATATTGCTAAAAATATTGTGTTTATATATTATGCAAATGATACTGGATTGACAAAAAATCATTTAGATAAAGTGAGATGTGAATAATTAAAGAAAGATTGCATGACTCTTTTGATAGGCACCAAATGGATGTAATATTACAATTTGCAGTTATGTATTTTGTTATGGGTATTAAATGATTTGATAATTGCCTGTATACATTTAATAGTATTTAATTTATTGAAATTTTGGGAATAAAATGTATATTAGTATAGCTATGAATTGAGTTGATAAACCAGAAAAGAAAATAGAAGAAATTTGCTTGGTAAGAGTTTACTGGAGACTGAACTATCAAGAGAAGCAAATAAATTTATAGCTTGGGAGAGCTCAGTTTCTGAAATTGATTAGTTTGTTATTTCTTCTATGATAATAATGCCTAGTATTCTCTAATATCCAATGGATATCTATTTAGCAGTAGATATGCAATGTCTTCGAATGGGTAGTCTATATTCCAATAAATATGAACAATAATGGAAATCTTTGCACTAAACCATGTGGAACTCTGAAAAACTGACAATCCATATAAAATTTTTACTTTATATCATTTGGTTTGTAATAATTCATAAGACTGCAAGTTGTAATGGTTTGATTGATGGGTGAGGATATGGAGATTGATTAAAATATCCATTATTTAATTAATGAAAATAATGCAAAATTTTGGAAGTAATTTGATTTCTTTGACATGCATTTAATTCACAATAATGTTTTGCCTTTCATGGTTTCATGCAGTGGAAAAATTCCAGATTCTGGAATTCAAGTTTCATGGATTGCAGCCCAGCTCTCATTTCCAGCACTTAGCCATTCGATTCCAAAAAATAGTATTTTTTTTTTTTGAGATTTTATTGCCTATACCTGTTTAAATTTTTTAAATATTAATGGAGTAATAGAGTTAGTTGGCAGGAAGAAGATCAGAGGTCCATTGATGCTGATATTGATAGATCATTCTGATTCTTTTTATTAGTTGGAATTAAAATTTTATTAAGAAGATAATCATTTAGTGAAGTAGAACTTAATTATGTGGCATTTGTAATCATACTAATTTCAATCTGTATTCTTATGTTTAGTAGAAACGTGTTTATTATTGTTAATGTTAGATTTTATTTCTGCTATTGCTGTAAACTGTGTGCTAATCATATTAGTAATTATAATTAGTTCTGTTATTTATAATTTTTCCAATTATCTTTACTAAGATTATAAATGATGAATACTTGCAGGAGGTGGTGAAGAAGAAAGTTATCATCAGTATGGTATCTCTTTTTATCATGCTCATGCTGATGCCACATTTTCCTATCATGGGTAATATCGGTGAGTCATGTGACAATTATAATTTTTAGCTTTTTTTTTTAGTTATAATTAATGAAGAGTTATTTTATTCAAGAAGTATAATTACTCTTTCTTATTGCATTGCCAAATGTATACCATATAATACTAAATCATCAATGCACTTACTACTGTTACACAATGCTTTATTTACCACTCCCTTTTACAGTTTGCAGTTTTGATTGCCCCAGCAATCTTCTTCAGAACTTTTATATCTCCTTTCTTCAACTGTTAAATTCAAATTTTTAATTTAAATTTGAATTTAACAGTTGAAGTTAGGAGATATAAAAGTTCTGAAAAAGATTACTGGGGCACTCGAACTATAAACTGAGGTGGTAAATAAAGCATTGTGTAACAGTAGTAAAGTGCATGGATGATTCAGTATTATATGATAAGAATTATTTTAATTAGCTAAAACTGCATAATTAATGAAGAATTATTTTAATTAGCTAAAACTGCAAATGCAATCTTCAATCTCCATCTGTCTTCAAATTTCAGAAACTACAAATTAGTGAATAATATCAATAAACTCAGTGGCAATGCTTTCAATCAGAGGGAAATGAATAAATTATAGAATCTAATAATATGCCACTTGATCTTGCTCATTGCTCACATGAACTGGAAGACAGATGTTAGTAGTTTAACATTGTCTAAAGTAGGCATGGATAAAAATGGATGAAATTATTTATGAAGATAAGATTATAGCAATGTTATATTGGCAAGAATAAATGAGAAGAGAATATTTGTTGAGGAAATTAATATCTGGAATTAAATCTTAAAGGTAATAGAATTGTAAAAATTAATTGAGAGAGATTTGATCAAAGATAAAGAGATAGATTTTTATTGTTAGATGATTTTTCAATGTGAGTTATGCCTGTTTTGTTTTTTTTTTTTAAAAAAAAAAAAAAACAGTTTAAATATATATATATTTTTATAAATAATAGAAAAAACTCTGAGTAAGATTGTTGTTGATTGAAAGTGTTTTATTTTAGAAGTTTAAATATAATGATTGTATTATGTTAAGAGCATAGAAGGATGTGTTATATTATTATTTTATTTTAGTACTTATTTAAATAGTAGATTTAATAAAGAGTCAAAAAAGAGTTATGCTGAAATGAAGGGGAAAGTTCTTTTGAATGATGAGGATGACAAGATTAGGAGGATGCCTTTTCAAAAGAATTTTAACAAATAATAACCATCCTCTACAAATGAGTTTATCAAGAAACACTAGATGGCGCTGCCATGCTGATTCTATCTGGGATTCATTGTCTGATCATGAATATTGTTGCATCTCACAATAGTGATAGAGTGGAAATTGGAATCTTTGCTATTAAGTTAGATTCATTGTTGAGTGAATTAGGCCTTTTTTAAATTCACATATGCATATAATAACCAATCCACATATATATAACAGGCCTAAAATTCCTGTAGTATTATTTTATTTAACAGTTACATTTCATTAATTATTTATATTCATTAACTATTATACTTTATTAATACAATTAATTATTTAAATATTTATAAACAAAATTTTTAAAAAAATTACAATAAAGTAACTAAATTAATAAGAAATTAAGAAAAATATAGTGGAGCCATGGTATACACTATATTAAAATATAATATATATTGTTTATTGAACAATAATATTTATTGTTTATTAACACTTGTTTATATGTATAGTATGCTTATACAAAATTATAATATAAATAAAATTTTAAAAAAAATAATAATAATATAGTAATTAATAATATATTGACGGATTATATTTACATATATTTTCCAGAGTATATGTTTACTAATTTATTCAATGAAATAATATGAATTACAAAAAAAGTTACTCGATCATATTTTTATTATTTAAATAAAGTAAATAGCGAAATGTTGACTTTCATCACAATTAAGCACACTTTGGGAGATTTTTTTTTTTTTCAATCATTTTTTTCTTATGTAAAAATATAGCAGTGACCTCATTATTAAGAAATTACAATGTCTAATTGTTTGTTGTTTTTAAGTGAGTATGTTCTAAAATTTTGTAAAACTTTTAGCATTTTGCTTAGAAAATATTTTATTATGTGAAATATAGCTCATTAAATTTGGAATGGAGAATAAAGAAAATATAAAATGTATGTTCTTTCAATATCAGCTGAAGAAATTTTATAAATAAACTAGATTGTGTAGGGTACTCTGAGATTGAAAATTAAATATGATCACATATGGCATTCAGAAAAAGAAAAATGGCTGTTCAAGTATCATAAAATATATTAATCATAATGTTTTTTTGTTTGTTTGCTTACATTTTTTTTTGGATAGCATATAATTGAAGTCAGGTATATTGATACAACATAATTAACTGAATTACAGCAAAATAATTTTTTGATTAACCCTCTCTATGAATGTTAAATAGTGTTGGGCTTATAAAATAATGATATGAAAATAAAATAAATATTACTTCTTTTTAAATTATATATTTCTTTCGTTATAGCGATAAGTATAAATTTAAAAATCAATATATTTATTGCATTAATTCGTAATGTAAGAATGAGCCTATTCTAAAGCCAGATTTTGTCTTTTTTCATTTACTTCAGCTGGTTATAAATGACACTTTTTTAAATATAGAATCATTTCATTAACATTTAATATTTCCTGTTCACTTAGAGTGGAAATGCAATTGGCTATTATTCTTTTTATTTTATTTCTAAATTAATAATACCTTTCTCATTATTAAATTTTTACACTTTTTGAGAAAAAAATTATTAAAATCATTTGTAATAATAATAGTAGATTACTCCATTGCACATGCGCTTTACAGATCGAACACTTTTTATGAATACTTTCTTTTCCAAACACAAGATAAAATCTTTTTAAAAGATAGAATGAATCCACTCTATCTTTTTCACCCAAACTATATGTATAGGAAAATCTGAAGCATTTGGAACTAAGAGCGTGAAGATTGAACTAATCACTTTAAATTACTTATAATATGAGTTTTGTTAATGACTCTGCGAAATTTTTACAATTGGCAACATGTCACTATTAAATGAAAACTTAAACATATGTAACAAATATTTTTATTTATATACGCGATGTTTTAAATTGTAATAGTAATAGTAGATTACTCCACTGCACATGCTTTACAGATCGAATGCTTTTTAATGAATACTCTTCTTTCCAAACCCAAGATAAAGTCTTTTTAAAAGATGGAATGAATGTCTCATATCTTTTTCACCCAAACTATATGTATATAGGCAAATCTGAAGCATTTGGAACTGAGAGCTTGAAGATCATTTGTCTAAAAATAAATGATAATCTTAAAAATAATATTTTAACTTTGCAAATAAAGACGAAAGAGTAATAAATGACCAACAGATTTTGTTTTTAGCTTTCAGGCTAAAAAAAAAATGTATTTTAATGGAAAAAAAAAATTTTTTCTGTAAATTTTTATCAGTTAACTAATTTTTGTAAATATGTTCATGCAATGAAATTATTTTTTAAAATATTAAAATCCTACTTATAATTATGAAAAAAATAATATGGAAGTTGGCATTTTTTATTTAACATTAAATTCTTCATATTTGTTGTGATTACTTCTGTTTAAAAAACAACATATATTTTGAAATAAAAATGAACACACCATTTACTTATTGAGAAACAAATACTTAATTTTATAAAAATAATTTAATAAATTACATGCAAAGTTGCTTTTTTTGATTTCTCAAAAGATTTATGAATACCTTCTTGCTTTGATCTTCTTGAATTGATTTTTCACTAAAACATTCCGACTTCTAACTAATATCAATCAAAACATGTTAATTTATAGCTTTTGTCATTAGATGATCATAAAATGAATGCAGTAGCCAAAAATTAAGCACCCTGAACTTCATTGCAACATCGCCATAACATAACATTGGATTGCAGAAAAGATTAAATCTGAAGAACTAACTTTGACATTTTTATCATCATGGTTCCCTCTAATAGCTTTTATGTTATGGAATTAAATAAACTTAAAATATTTGCTCTTAAAGAAACATCATTACTTTGATTGTCAATCTATATTGTTAAAGGTTTTTATATTTCTGCAGAAAGGTTATCATGTTTCTTAACTATTTTAGCATTCTCAGTAATAGAATTTTTTATTTCTTTTCATGATGGTACTGTTTCTGAGCTGTTCCCATCTATCTCGCCATAATCATGCCTTGTTTTTTAGTTTAATTATTTCTAAATTTAGCATTTAAAAATAAAAAATGTACAACTTTTTTTTTTCTAAAACATTAAATTTAGATTTTATTTAATTACTAATTAACTCAAATGATTAAATGCTATTGAAAGATATTAAACACAATATTTTATATATTTAATAATTTTGTACATTTTAAAAAATTGGAAGATACATCTATATTCTGTGACAGATTTGCATTTAACAATGAAAAGTAAATGATTCAAAATCTGAAAAGCCGTAGTATTACAATGAAAAGTCATGCTAATATTTTGAATACTAAGAATAAGAAACAGGTTGTTGTTATTACTTGCAAATGTCATGTAATAATTTGTTTTGATATGAATGTAATGGGTAGATATGAAGTGAGCTATGTTTGTTTGAGCTATAATGATTTAGTATACAACCAGGATGCCATAGAACACTCCAAGATTTGTTCATGAATGATTATAAGCTTTAGTACTTGAATAAATGCCTAATCAAAAGAAAGTAATTACACTGACTGCAATATAATAATGTAGTATATATATGTACTTGATGATTACAACAAAATATTGCATTACCTATTTATAAATGTATTCTTTATTATTATCTTACTGTTGGCATTTAATTTACTGCAAAAAAAAAAATCAAATTGTGATAGTTTTCTACTAATCTCTAATTGTATACTCTGTTTCTTTCATGATTTTACCTTGAGTGCCTTTATTAGTGTTAAATTCGTATTTTATTTAAAAATGCTTAACAGTAAGTAAATGAACATATTTGGCATGTTATATATTAGAAAGGTTTATTTACATGGGGTTAGAATATAATCATTTTAATGATATTTAAACATTTAGATGAAGATATTGTATTTTCTTTTTGATCTATAGCAGTCTAGGTAGAACATAACCCTTACTAAATTGTTGACATGTTTGTGGAGTAAACTATATGCAAAAGAAGGAGAAAGCATATATATTACAGATTATTCATATGTGTCACTCAGCATATATTTCCATTAAGTTGCAGTAACACCAAGTTGAGACATATCTTCATTTCAGACTGATTATAATGTAAAAGTGGTAAAAACTTAGTATCATTAATGTAATCTGATAACATTCTTGGGGACCAATATAGTGAATAAAGATACCATGACTAAAATGATGATAAAGTTCTCCTGTGAATCACATGGTTAAGCTTTCACTATATTCCTACTCTTATCAAATTGCTGTATGTCCACCTCACTGTGTCAAATGGCCATATTTTCATTGCATTAATGGTTGCACTTCTGCATCAAAAGGTTGTGCTGCCATTCTGTCAAATAATTATACTTCTTTTGCATTAAATGGTTGCACTTCTTCTGTCTCAAATACTTGTACTCCCACTGCATTTAATGGTGGTACTTTCATTTCTCTGTGTCAAATGGTTATAATTTCTTTACATTATATGGATGTGCTCTCACTGTAACAAATGATGATACTCCTGTCAAATAGTTGTACTTCCATTATATTAAATACTTGTACTCCTGACTTCATCAAATGTTTGTACTTCTATTGTATGAAATAGTTATACTTCTACTGCATCAAATGATTGTATTCTCACTGAATTAAATTTTTGAAGAAAACTTCTAGTCAATCAAAATTGTGAATTGTCAGTGAAGAGCATCACACAAAGTGCATGATAAGAGGTATATTTTTGTATACATTTAATGGAAGTACAATAAGAATGGAAGTTTTAGACATCTTGAACATTTAATGTAATGTAATTCCTACAAGAGTACAGACTAATTACATATCAACTTCTATTTAATTTAGTTGAAATGTTTCAAAAAGAAAAAGCTTTAAGAAAATACTTGTTTTGTAAGTCTTCATGTAACCAAGTGAAAAGAAAATATTCTTGTAATTAATTTTTATTAATAGTAAATCTATTTCTCCCATTCTAGTTCTGCTGTCCTTTGTAAAATTGACTAATCAATAGATGCCAGATAGTAGTGTTTAATAATGCTATCTTGTTCATATCTCCAGATTAGTTTCTAACTTATAAGAGATCACAATGGATAGGGATGTATCAAATATTACCATCTAGCATGTATTCATTACTCGAGCTTACGTAAGATGACAAAATTGGGATAGGAGAAATAAATTGACTAATTTTTGTTCATATTAATTATTTTATTATTATTATAATTTTTCAGATGAATCGTTTGTAACCGGCACTACACTTCCATATCGCATCTTTTATCTAGTCTTATCAATTAATATTGCAAAGTCTAGGTATTATTTTGCTTGGATTTTAGGTAAAATATTTTATTATTTTTTTTCTTAATATTTGAATACAAATATAATTTATATACTTGGAGTGTATGTGTAACTATAGGGGATTTAAACACAGACTTTCATGCTCGCTTCAGCTATTTACTCTATCTCATACAAAGAATACATATAACCACATACATGTGAAAAAGATAAATGATCTCCAATATATATGTATTTCATGCTGAACCAGCATTCATCAGTTGATCCAAATCGTCATCTTCCACACACATGTATAATCGGTTCTCAGTTTATATTAAGATAGCAAATCTTTAAACTTTAATGGATAGGGAGGATGGAATAGATTGAAGCCTATTCAGTAAAGTTTGAAGATTTGCTATCTTAATATAAATGGGCACTGATTATATGTGTGTTTGGAAGATGATAATCTGGACTGATTATATATGTGTTTGGAAGATGATGATCTGGACCAACTGAGGAGTGCTGGTCCAGCACGAAATATGTATATTGGAAATCATTTATCTTTTTGTCATGTGTATCAGTTATATGAGATAGAGTGGATAGCTGAAGAGAATTTCAAAGCTGTGTTCAAATCTCCTATAATTATTATTATTATTTTTTTTTGTAAAATATACTGTCATTATTGTCAGGTTGTCTTTCAAACATGTGGAAGATTTTTTTATTATTATTATTTTATTCTCTTAATAAACTTAACACATATATATTAAAACAGGCAAAACTCACTATAACAAGTTATACACAAGCATAAGAGATGGTGGTCATGTGATGTTTATTGGCTTAATACATATATATTAATAACAAGCAAGTATTTTATTGTGGATCACAAAAATTAAGTCATTTCATGTATAATTAATTGTTCACAGATCTCTTAATATATTCATGTACATAAAGAAGGTGTTAAAAATGGATAGAAACAGTCCTTATCTTATGTAAAACAGTTATAATGGTGGAACATCAAGCTGTCAACTTGGGCAGAGAAATTCAGTTTATATTTCTGGTTGATTTGACCAATGAAGATTGTTTGTAAAATATAAACAGAAAAAATTGTTGAATTTTTGTGCTAGTGGTTTGTTGTAATATGACGAATTTGAGATGAGAGATGCATGAAAAGTAAAAAAAAAAGCTTGGAATATATATAGGTTTTTCACTCCAATATATATATTATATTGTAACAGGACACTCTTTTCGTAATGTACACAAAGGTGAGTGGGTTCCTCCTGATGAGTAAAAGAGTATATCTCTCTTGTCTACATTCATGCATACGCTCATACATTAAACTCATATCTAAGAGAGAAGAGAATAAGATCTAAATAACTACTGATTCTATCCTTAACCTATCACCTACCTATTGCAGTTTACTCTCGCTATTCCAGATTTCGAACCCAGGGAGATGTTGCTTGATCCTTTGATTCAGGGTATATTTGCATCACCAAAGTCATAATATGTTTAAAATAAATTTGTCTGTTAATGGGAATGGGTATGATATATGGTATAACTGCAAGTAATGATCGTGATATGTGTGTAAGGATATGATTAAGCAAAATTTAACTACAGAAAAATAAACTAAGAATAGTGTTTTAATATTTAAATAAATTTAATGAAAATATCTACATTGATCATTATTATTACAAGAAAATTTAAAATAGAATTAGGAAAAACTCATTTAGACATCTGTGGTCATTCTTTATTTATGCTTGGTTTATACCAATGTTCCACATCCTGATCCCAAAAAAATAGCTGCTAAATGTCCCGATTAACATAAACGATTTTCATATTCTATACAACATTGCTATACATTGTACAGTATTCATTTATGTTTCGTTTAAAAGACCCCCTGTTTGTGCGATGATGGAGAGTTATAAGTTCATGACATAAATAATTAAAATGATGTGCAAAGAAAATATATTTTAAAAAAAATTAATAATAAACACAAACTTTAGAATAAACAATTAATGAAAGTGTTTGTGTTGTACATATATGAATGTTGAATTTATATATGTATTAGGTAAGGTCTTATCTTGTCCCATTTATAGTGATCAGATTATTTCATAATCAAGAGATCCAAGGTAATAAAAGAAATTTTCTTTTTATTTTTATTTTATAAATCTTAAATTAAAGCTATTTGGCCCTATATTAAAATAAAGAAAATAAAATTATTATATATAGCATACAAACAATTAAATATAGATGACATCAACTTTATAACTTGTCTTTATAATTTGTGTTGACAGTGTTCTAATGGTTTGTTCTCATAATCTATGGTAGTTCCTTTATGCCTAGCTGCAAATTCGAACAACCGATGGATAGGTTGACTTTACTAGCCTTCGAACTGGAGTTTTAAAATGAAGAGTAAAAAAAAAAAAAATTCTAATGGATCATTTTGATGTTTATCAACGCAGGTGTGCAGAGATAGGACAATCCCATATCAATCTTGATGAATAGCTCCGCACTTAGCACTGCATAATTTCTTTGTCAATACTTATATTAATTTTTGTAGTTTAAGATGATTGGAGAAACATTAATATTTCTTCTGCTACTGCATGTTTTAGATTTAAATCTGGAAATCTAAAGCGAGGAATCAATGGTGATTTTAGAGATTCTAATACTTTATTTTGTTTGCAAATTATTAATTTTCGAATTCTTTGTTTGGATGTTTTATGGGATAAATATTTCTCCTCACTTTCTAAAATCCTTGCGAAAGATTTCTTCAATAGTATTAGAAGTCCGAATTGGTTGATACAGACCTTCAAACTTTTCTTTCAGCTCCTTTGTGCAGGAAATGATAGACTTAAAAGAATTTTTATTTTTCTTCTTGAATGAAAAAGTTTGTTGTATATTTCTTATATTAAGTTAGTTCATGCTCATTATTTTTACTTTATTGTTGATGAAATCTTTGCTGTGTATTAACATAAACAACTTGTTAAAAAATAAGAAAAGAAACATTTAGTTTTTCTTATATGTATTTTTCTTTCTTGATTGCGTTCACTCATCCGATCTATTGTATGTTGTTCTTTTGTGTTGGCAATTACAATATATTTATTGTTAATTGTTGTAATAGTTAGTTGTTGCATCCATTTGACCGACTTGGTTTAAACTTTGGTTTAATGTTTATTGATATCAGACTTTCAGATTTAGGTTGTGATAAATGGTTTGTCATTTTATGTGCCCTAACATTATTTATTAATGAGTAACACTAATATCATCGGGCTTGAATTAGGGTTGGGCTTTGTTATGTACCAGGCATTGGAGGGATGTTGGAGGTATCCATCACAATATATATATATAATTAAAGTCCATTTATTCAATCTTCTCTACAAAGATGACTGATGGATAGATATTTTTTCAAATGTTGTAAACTTTAGAAGAAATCATTAACAACTATTTGCATAAGAGTTCTAACTCTTTGAGGAGATTAAAAAAAAAACAAAGAATGAAAGTTAAAAAGAATAAAACTAACTGAAAGGAAACCCTTTGAACTCTTCTTTGAAACCTTGGAAAAAGAGAACAGGACAAATTCCTAATATCCATCCCATAAGTTCTTGTCATTGCAATTGGAGCTGGATACTATGAGGAGTCTCGAGCCAATAGATCTACAATGATTGCCCAGCATTCCTATCTTTATAAGAAGGCAAAACAAGATCGGCAATATAAGTCAATTTTTCTGGAGCACAGGCGTGATACAGGCTACATGTTTTCCTTTTCTATTTTTCAGATCATCTGTATAGAGAGGGATGATCATAAGAGAAAGTTCAAGAAAGCATGCATTATTGCAAAAGACCTGAAAAAATGTAATGTCTGACTTTTATAGTTTACATTTGTCATTGCAATAATTTGCATATTTTATAAACTATATAGTCAGTCTTCTCCTTGTATTGTTAGTTAATTAATTTTGCACTATGATTCTGGCAAGAACTCATTGCTATTAAGTTAGAATATATATATTTGGGTTTAAAAATATATTTTCACAGTGGCTTGATTCAACTCAAGCTTTTGGAGTAATATGATTATTTACATAGTAAATGAATCTGAATGATTTAATCACTATCACCTATTAGCCAATGTAGAGAGTTTATTGGCTTTTTACCTATCTCTGAGGACCTTAAAAACCATCATGCTGTCTGAGAGTGCCTAACTAAAACAGTTGAATTTTTTTGAAGACAGGAAGAATATTTGTATGATTTTTTTTTTTAATTAGATATTTACAAATCATGATAGACAAACTTAAATCATGACCCTTTTTTCCACGAGGTTGTAAAAGGTGTCCGTTGTCAGTAATTATGAATGGATGGTGCTACTTGATGAATTCATTTTATTTAGATATCTACAACTACAGATTATTTTCAAGTGAATGAAAATTGCATGAGTTGGAAAAAAATAGTCTGATATATTAAATTGGACATTGAGACAATTGATTCAAAAAATGGATTTATACTTTACTATAAAGGCAAAAATATTGGAAGCACAAGTGGAATGGGATTCATTGTAAATAAAAAGTAGAACAACAACATTGTTCAGATTGGTAATATATCAGGCAGAGAGTTAATGTTAAATTATTTAACTTAATGAAAGGTAGCAAATACAAATAATTCAAGTTACTGTCATTAAGAAGTTGATCATTTTTATTGTATGAATAAAAATTACTTGTGATCACATCAAATCATTCTTAATTTTTATGGGAGACTTTAATGCAGAATTGGAAAAGATTAAAAGATGAAAATATTGGGAGTTAATTTGATTATGATGATAGAAATGAGAGAGTATACAGATTTGTGAAGTTTTCAGAAAAATTAAACTATATATTATAATTTCTTTACCATAAATGCTAAATGGATATAGAAGCATTCAAATAATAAGGTACAGCAGAATTGGATTATATTTTGAGTAACAGAAAATTTGTATTCCAAGATTGTGATATTCTTAATAGATTCATGCCAATCTATTTTTGAGATTGGTATTTATTTAAATTATTGTTTAGGAATCAGTATTGAGAATTATCATTGTAATGTTTTTAGATTTAGTTGTTCTGTGAATAGGTTTATGCTATCAATATTATATATTCTATAAGCTGTAATTTATTTATGGGCTTATTAAAATATATAAATGCAAACTGAAAATACATGAAGTTACTTAGTTAATGATATTATTAAGATTTTTCACAGCTCCCTATATATCCCTGATAAACATTTCATTAACCGCAGCTGTAACTACAATGTGATAAAATAAAAAATAAAATGTTAGAATTTACAAAAATTATAATGCGTTTATGGAGCTAATGTGCATACAATATTAATACTTAACAAATGAATCTCCTATTGAGTCATTTTAATAAATTTGTAAATGGTGTTGTGTTCTTTTTTCCATATCAATAATAATTTATACGATGTTACCAAGGATAATCAAAATGGACAACATAGTAAAATATGAAAAACCTATACTATGTATATATATTACAATTTGATTTGTGTCATTTTTTTTACCCACTCACAATTTTGACACTAACACCCTCAGATTAACACATTTATGATTATTACTAATCATTTATTAAACTAGAGATTAAGCTCAGATATAAACATTAAACTTTAATTAAAGATTAATAGAACAATTTTTTGATTTAAAAAAAAAACATGGAATAGCTTGAACTTTTTTTTTCATATATAATATTTTTTTAGACATACTTAAAACTTCTATTCTACCATTCATTCTTGAAGTGTACAGATAAAAACTTTGTTAAAGACAAATGAGTTCCCAAGATGCATTTCATGTGAACCAGCACTTATTAGTTGGCCCATATCACCTCTCTTAAACATGTCTTTCTCCATTGTTCAGCATTTATCTATACCATATTATTACAATTTGATCTATAAGTATTTAATTTTCTGCATCATTTCTGATAAATATACCAATGCTCATTTATTAGACCAAAGATTATCCCAGATATGTTTTTTAATTAAACATAAACTATGGAATAAGTAATTTATCTTCTTTTTTTTTTTACTATCTGTAATATATTTGTTCCAGTATACTTAAAATATCCATTCAGTCTCATTCTTGAAACATATAAAGAAAAATATCCAAAGAATATAAATGACCATAAGATGAATTTCATACAAAAAAACATTTTTTGGTTGGCCCAGGTCATAATCTTTTACACATGACTTTATAATTTCATTATTTATATGTTTCATGATTATTTGATGGAATGGATGTTTTATATAAATTAATATATATATATTTCTGGAGAGATATTTACCCCAGTTCACATGTATAATATATATATTTGTTTATTTACATTTAATTCTGTTGTATATAAATCCATTCACAGAACAAACAAGTTCAGATATGTTTCTAGGATAATTCACAAGCTAGATTCTTGAAAAATTATTTTTTAAAGTGAACTTGTGAATAATGCTCACCAATCTGTTTTGTCAGATAAAAGAGCATTTTTTATCTGACAAAATATATTGGCATTAATTTAATAAAAGGGTGGACATTATTCACAAATTTATTTTAAAATATAATTCTTTGGGAATCTAGCTTGTGAATTATCCTAGAAACATATTTGGACTGTGAATAGATTTAACTTTTAGTGCTGCATATTTGATAAGCCATAAAATTTGCATCTCATTAAGATCATTAGAAGTTCACATAGATATATATAAGCTTCATCCATTTTATTCTGTTTTTGCTCCAGATCTTACTGGTTTGTTTCAAATGCAAGAGTACATAATCTCCAGCTAACATATCCAAATACTCTTCTACTATCAATATTGGATGATTGGGGAAAATAGAGCTAGGTAATGGTTAACTAGCAAAATCTTATGTTAGCTTAAGGGTTTTTGCAACTATCTTGAAATTTGCAGTTTTGCTCTGATTTGAAGTCCATATTATGGTTAAAGTTGGCTGATGCAGTAATCATAGGGCCATCCAATTTTTAATACGAAATATTTTTAATGGAATAGTATTTTTATTTATTCTACCTCAGACTGGTATATTTAAACTTGGATAATCAATGATAGTCCTCTTTAGACCAGTATTTGACTTATTACTTTCATCAGTGAGGAGCTTTGGGATCATTTGTGTATAGGCATTTAGTAGCCATCTTTAACTCATTTATATTATCAACAACCAATGGTTTTGAACTCAATCAATAGGATGTGAAAGTGCAAGTGGTCCAAAGCTTTTCACTGATGATATCATTAGTCAAAGACAATCTGAAGATATGGATAATATAGCACTATCACCTAGTGTACATTAATTACTCAAACTAACAATTGATGGTGCTGGAATAAAGTAAAATACTACCCTTAAATGTGTGTGTTGAATGTAAGCAGAAAAAGTCACCATATTTTATTAAAACAAATTTGTTTTTTTTTAAGTAGTACTAATATAATATGAAAAGATATTCTGCTTTTAAGCTCGACCCAGTTTATAAATATGCAACTTTCTTATCATAAAAAAAATCAATCAGTTATAGCATTCTGTGAACAATTGGATAAACCAAAATGATCTCATTTGAACAATTTACAATGGATTTCAAAGTTATTGCAGAGTTATTTTCCATCAAAATAGTTTTCTCATACTTTATTCTTTTGATTTTGCACATTTTAGATATTGATTTTTCTAAAAGCTGATTGGGAGAACTTTTGAATTTATGGTTCCATCATTAACCTGATACAATGTTGGAGGTGTAAATAAAAGTTGACTGTGAATATTATAACCACTAAATAGAAGTATATCATAGTATACTTACACATATTAATTTCTCACTTCAAAAGGAAACTTGGGTAATTAGTCAGTAGAATATTCAGATAAGGTCCTTGATCATCATCGATAGTGGTGTTCCATTACATGATACATTCTTAACAATTTATTTATTATAGTTTTTTGTATATTTTTTTAAAATAATGGCTTATGCAAGGATGCATTATTAGGATTCATGACTTAAAGGAAAAGAAAATTCTGTTTTTGCAACAAAATTATATTAAAATTTTTATTTGTTACTGAATTTTTTTGAGCCAGAAATGTTATAGGTATATATTATTTGCAGTCATTTTACTGCATGTTTAATGCAGTAGTCAACTCTGGAGTATAAAGTACTTTCATTGATTCCAGTTGTGGAACTTCCAGAACTCAAAATTTTTATGAACTCCCAAGCAATAAAGCCATTTGATTATTTATTTAATTTTATATACCTCATTATACGTGAAAGTAAAATATTTGACTTAATTATTAAATTAGCAAGATTATAAAAGTGTTGTTTCCATTTTAGTTATACTTTTTAAATTTATTAGTATTTTTCTTTTAATTATTGTTGTGTAACTTTATTTTTATGCTACTCCAGCGGATGCTGTGAACAATGCTGCCGGACTTGGATTCAATGGCTTTGATGAACAGGGTCAGGCTAAATGGGATCTAATAACTAACATTGACATGTACTTCTTGGAAGTAAGTAAGAGACACTCATATTATGCTGCATTACATTGCAAATCTTAGTAATAACTATGACTATTGGTCATCTTTTAGAGATCGAAGTGGACTGTATTCTCATCACACTTTCAGTAAGTTATGTTTATTAGTGATGGACTTACATTTGGATT
This sequence comes from Epiperipatus broadwayi, assembly GCA_028023455.1. Taxonomy (NCBI): domain Eukaryota; kingdom Metazoa; phylum Onychophora; class Udeonychophora; order Euonychophora; family Peripatidae; genus Epiperipatus; species Epiperipatus broadwayi. The sequence goes on along the minus strand of JAQFVV010012444.1, from coordinate 3,467,647 downwards.
TTACATTTTTCCTTTTTAGTTGACAATTAGTGTGTCTTTTATCCATTGTTTTTTATCACCAGCCTCCAGTTCTAGTAAAAAATTAACAGTATTATATTGACTTTAATTTTTGTTGAAATGTTATTATTGTACACAATTTATTTAATATCTGTGGTAGCCCTTTTTATTGATTATGATTAATTTTTTAGATTTACATTTTATTTCCTCTTCCTGATTTGATTGGTTTCGCATGTACACGTCTGATTCTTGAAGTTTTCCTGTTATAATTAAAGTAGTCATAACCTGTTGCTGTTTGAAACGACTGTGCTTTTCATTGTGAATTCTTATGCATGTTCTTGTTTTTAATTTGATTTTATGTTGTCTCTTTTGATTTTATTGACTTTCTTTTTTGATTTAAATGCTATGAATAATGTTTTTGTTTTTTTTTATTTTAAGGTAAAGTTTAAGGTAAAAAGTTAATTTACATTTTTTTTTTTTTGTTACTATTGTTGTTTATAATTCTTTTTTTTTTTAAACATTCTTTGATTATTTTTATTATTATTATTTTCTTTCTATTATTGTTTTATATTTTTTCCTTCACAAATAACTTACAAATTTTAATGTAGTATAGGTTTATACATAGATATCGGGTAGGAAATAGTATTATCCCAAACAAGATATCGAGATGCTCTAAGTTATGTAGTGTTGAAACGTTTATACATTTTAGTCTTAATGATGTTTTAAATATGTGAAAATTGTTTGATTATTTTGAGAATACTCTGTCACATTCAGATGGACAAGTTCAGGAATATAATTATTAAATAGACAAAATGCTAGACATAATAACAAATTTAGAGAGGTGTTGTATATGTAATATTCATTATAATAAGTTGCATATTTTTGAGTTGTTTAAATAATATGCTTAATTAATCAATAGTATTCTGTCCCATGGGAGGTCCAGAGATCAGTCACATCACAAATTCGATCCATTTCTTTATTCTATTCTCTTCATAATCCAACTTTCCAATTCTATGTATTTCTTCCCATCTCTTATATCATCCAGCAAGATGAATCTTTTCTATTCTTTCTTCATTTCCTCTCATCATTCCTTCCAAAACATTTTTCATTAAACTATTTTTTTTCTTAATATATATGTCCACTACAGTTTCTCTTTCTATCTCTAATTTCCTCAACCAATCTTATTTGTCATTTTATTCATCTAACTAATTTTTTTCATTGTTCTTCATATCCACATCATTTCATTCCACACATAGCATTTAATTATTTTTTTTCTTAATTATCTCTTCAAACATCCAGAAAATATTTTCTTTCTCTTAGTAAATGCCTTTTTAGCCAATCTTATTTTTCTTTTATCTTCATTTTTACTTCTTCCATCCTCACTCAACCAACTATTTAAATATCTAAATCCATTTATTTGTTGAATTATATTATCATGGATTTTCACTTGCAATCTTTTTGTATTCTTCCCTATTCATAAACACTTGGTTTTCTTAACATTCATCTTCATTCCATACATTCTTCCTCCAATTTCTTCAACATATTCTAAAGAATCTTATCATCCTCAGCCATAAGACGTAATATCATCTGGAAATCTTATATGTTTTATTATTCTAGCTTTAACAATTATTCATCCACAATTTAAATATGTATTTAATATGTCTTCTAAATATTAAAAAACACAAGTGACATACTGCATCCTTATCTAAATCCTGTTTCTATTTTTATTTCGTCAATATCATTATTTTCCAGTCTGATTTTTACTCAATATATATATTCCAAATCAATCTTCTTTCTTTCCAAAATACTCTTTTATTTTTTAAAATGATCATAAATTTATTCCAGATTATTCTGTCAAATCCTTTTTCCAAATCCACAAAACATATACCAATTCAATATATCTTTGCAATTGTTCTAAAAATACCAACAGCATCTCTTATATGTTTCCATCTTTATAGAACAAAACTGTTCTTTTCCAATATAATATTTTACCTTTACCATAAAGTTTTTAAAGGCATGAGATAATAAGCTTATTGTTCTGTACTTTTCACATGTAATAGCTTTCTTTTTTTTCATAATTGTAATCATTATAATCCTCAAGAAATCTTCAGGTCAGACTCCACCATTATATATCAAATTGTACAATCCAACTCTTTTCCTTATAGCAGTTTCTCTCATTTCTATAAAAAATTCTGTAGGTATTGTATCAAATTCAACAGCTTTACTATTATTCAGTTGAGCAATCGACTTTATTACATCATCTGTTAATATGTTCTTAACTTTAACATCTACTTCAACATTCTCATTTTCAAGTTCATAATTAACTGAATTATTTTCTTTTTTCAATAGATATTGAAGATATTCTTTCCATCTTTTCAATATATCACTGCTATAAGTTAATTACTTTCCATTTTTATCAGCTACTGCACTTGTTAACCATTTCTTTTTTACCCAAGCGACATTTGTAATTCTACAAATACCAGGTCAGATCTTTTTACTTATTGAAGCACTTCTATTTCTCTGCATTCTTGTTCCAACTTGCTAAATTCTTTCCTTAGTTCATTATTAATTTTTCTATATGCTCTTGCCCCTTTTATTAATATTTTTTCCATCTTCTCCAAACTTCCACTTTTTTCAACACATCTTCTGTTATCCAAGATCATTTAGTATTTTTTAATCGAATAGTTCCTATTTAAATTTTTACTGTTTTTAATAATCCTTTAATTTTACACCAATCCTTATTAGAATTATTTATATATTTCTCATCTTACATATTTTTTCCTTAATTTATTCTTTTTTAAACTCACCTTTAATTTAAAACAGGCAAAACTCTCCATGTAGTAGTGCCATTCAGTGCAAGCCAGAGTAATCAATGGATGCCAGAAAACTTGTGCATAAAATCCCTATCTAGTGCTTACTCATCCAATATCCCCAGTCTAGTTTCTGGCTTGTGGCCTTTGTCAGTGAGGAGCTTTGAATCCGAGAGCACTGCGCCTAGATCTTAGGATTTTATGTCCAAGCCTTCTGGCTTTCATTGATTACTCTGCCTTGCACTGAGTGCCACTACTGTATAGAGAGTTTTGCCTGTTTTAATAACAGTTATGAGCAAACATAAGAAATGATGATCATGTGATGTTTAGTGGTTTAATCACCTTTAATTTAGTTATCAATAAATTATGATCAGGGTTTATATCAGCACCAGGCAAAATATATGAACCCTTAATATCATTCTTATAATATGCTAAATAAATTAAATATTAATTAAGGTTCCAAATTGTATATAATGAACTCTCAATCAGTTTTATTTTTAAGGAACCAGAAAAAATAAACAAATAGATATGAGAAAACAATAATAATGGAAATGTATTAAAAAAATTATGCAAAATAATACTTTAATGATTATTTACTTATAAAATATAATTTATGTGTTGTAACCCATATTATAATTCCAAATATTTTTCAATTCCTCATCTTTTAATATTGTGAAATTAATGTGTGTATATATATTATTAGTGTATCCCATTGAAAAAATGACTACCTATATTGTCCTTTCTGATCAGTGCATGTGTTATATAGTAATATCATTTAGCTATTTATCACAAAAATCAAAGTTCTATGCTTGGATCATGAGTTCTGACATATATGTTTTACACTAACATTAAATTTTTGCATTAAATCAGCAAAACTGCTATGAAAACATTTGAAATGAGTCAAACTGTATATGACTGTGAAGCTATGAGTTACAAGTGATTTTCAAGACTTCATGATGGCAGGGTGAGCATTGAAGACAATCTATGAAACACCATTTAGAGATGATGATAAAGGCAGTGTGGATAAAAAGCCAGCACTTAGTATATATAGTGTGTAATACATAAATTTTAATATAATAATTACATATGTTTAAAAAAATCAAACATAGTTTTTAGGTAAAATTACTTTTTAAAATAAATAATATTTAATCATTTACTTTAGTATTAAAAAGTAATAAACTTTTATGTTTCTGTATTTAATTTTTACAATTTAAAATATTTGTGAAATCTATGCATGATGAAGTTAATCATTTTAAATTCCTTATTCACCATTCAAATAGATAGGCCATTGGTGCATCTGTATATTCCAGCATAAGCTATATGTGCAGTACTTGACTTGGTAATTATCACATGATTTTATTTGGATTTCAATCATGCAGCACTTATTGTCTGTAGAAGTTAGCTTTAGGGAGTAATTGGGTGAAGGTAATGTAAAGCTAATTTTGATTATTGTTTTGCTTTACATTAGCATTGGCAAGTACATTTTTTACTTTAACAGTTTCTTTTTATTTTAAATTATTATATATATTGTAACAGGAATTAGGAGCTCCTTAATTAAACTTTTAGACTTTTTAAAACTTTTACAACTTGCATTTTTTAATTTTTAAACTTTCTAATTATTTATTCTAATTTTAATATACAAAATTAACAAAGCGTATGCCACACTTGAATGAGAAGCTATAAAGATACACAGAAATTATTACACGCTAAGCGCTTTCGAGGTCTTTTGCCTCATATTCATAGCGGTACTGTGAGCTGCAGAATGAAAAAATAGGGCAAGGGAAACAAAACAGTATGCAAAGCATATGCAAATGAACTAGATAGTCCAACGTTTGGAGATGTCAAAGCAGGTATCTCGTCTATTGATGGAGTTATTATTGCCATTAATAAAATATGCTTCTCTGATTTTCCGCTTGATGTCATTTTTCTCAATACAGACTATTTTAGGGCTGGAAGGTTCAAACAAATGTCCTGTCTTCTTGGAATGCTCTAAAAATGTTGATGAATTATCATTGTTTTTCATGGCTCTATTATATGTATATCTGTGTTGTGCTGTCCTGTTGATTATGCCTGCCTTGGTTTCTCCAAAATAAATGGCCCGGCAACCAGGTTGTGGGCAAGCTATGCTGTAAACGACATGGGGAGTCTGAGAAGGTTCAATTTTGTCCTTAGAGTTATTGATTAGACGATTAGTGCATGGGGGTGTATGAAAGCTAATTTTAAATTTATTGGCCAAAACCTTCATATTATTTTGCAAAAAAGACCCTTTTAAAAACCCGTTACTCAAGCAGGAGATTAAATATGATTAATACTTACATATCAATCATATCACCGGTCAGACTACGATTTAATAAAATATTAAACTGACAGTCATTTTTCCAGACCGAAGTAGCTCCTCAGCTGCATGAAAAATGAAATATCCCATGGGGAAATTTATAACAGGTTTAAAATCCAGGGCACCATCCAATACTTAGATTGGAACCCATGAGATGTCACTAACACATTTCAAGCACTTGACCCGTGACTAGTTCTTCACATGAGACCAGCTACACATTTGCTTATGAATGGAGAGAGAGAGACGGAAAAAACGACATTAATAAGTTAAACAAAATTTATTTTAAAACAAATGATAATAATTATGAATGTAATAATAATAAGACATAATAAAAATGTAAACACATAAGAAATATTATACATTTAACAAATTTTGCATGCTTAGGATAACGAATAAAATTTAAAAGTTTTAATCCTGATATCAATAAATATTTACCTAGGATTTATAGCGCTGCTTTTGGAATTTATTTGTCGTTTCAACATTGTCTTTGATAGGGGGTTTAAATATTTTTTGATTTCCATGGTAGGTATCATAGTTCTTGGATTTTTTTGTAGTTGTAGTTGTAGTTGGGTGATCACCCCTTTGTCCTCGGATCCAGTTAGTTTCTTGGTCCTGGCATTGGTATTTCTAACTGAAAGACAGCTTCTTGGTTTCTTGTTCTTGGTGGCCTGGTTTACATAATTTTCACTTAATTTAGTAGGGCGAGTTGAAACTTCGGCAGAAGATGAGTCAGAGTAATTTGTTACGGCACACGGGAGAAGAGCAGAGGAAATGACCGAACACAACATTCGGTTCTAGCCAATCATTCTTTTTAATCTGGCTTGAACTGACTCTCTGAACTTAACTTCAAATTTTTACTAGAAACTCATTAGAAACTTCACTCAAACTGAACTCAAAATCGAAGACAATAGAGAATGTATGCCTTTTATATTACTCTGCCCCACCTTTGCTCGAGTTTTTGCCGCATTATCAATGCATCTTATCTCTTAAAAAATGTAATTATAATTTTCATTTCTTTATTTTCTGTTTTTTTATTTTAATTACAGAGATTAGAATTAGTTGAACTAATCAGTCTGGAATTTTAATCTCCAGAGCTTGATTTTTTTTTTGTACAAACTATTTAATTAATCATAAGAAACCTTTTGATTATTTTAATTAAAAACATTTTTTTCTTAAAGAATATTTTTGACAGATTATAATGTATAAAAGAAAGACAAGTTATAATTATTAGTTTCTAACTTATCTTTAAATTTTCCCTGTATTTTAACTTCTATACTTTCAAACTATTGATTCTGATATATTTTTTAAAATTTTATATTTTTTTAATAAATAAAAAACAAGTGTATTATGTAACTCGTATATACACACACACCTGCACAACGTGTGTATATACATACTGTTACAATATATATTTTTTAATAAAAATGTGATGTTTATTTGTAATTTTTTTAGTATGTTTTATTTTTATAAAATATTAATTCTGCTTCAAACATGCATGACAGCAGACATGAAATACTGTATATCAGAATGTTATTAAACTTCACAAACATTCCAAAAAATTTAAATTAGAACTTGCAAATCGTTTTCAAATATTAATAGATTCTGAACGTGAATCAGATTTGAACAAAATCAATAGGAAGATGACTGTATATTTTTAAAAACTGCAACATAGTTAGCTGGTCCAAAAAGCCACAATTGATGAATAAAATTTCTACTGAGATGACAATTTATGAAGAAAAGAAGAAATGTAAAAATATATAAAATGATGCACTAAGAAGGATTGAATATCTTGAATTTCATAAAATGGTGTGAAAAAGAGTTGATAACAATATAAGAAAGCATAATTGTGAACTAGAAAAGAAGGTTATACAAGAGAGTAAGAATCAAGAGTGTAAATCAACATCTTGGTATTTGGAGGAAACTTATTTTTGCAATAAGAAAAAAAGATGGAACTATTACCAAAAAAAAAAAGAAATGACATCATGAAATGTATAGAAATGATCTATCAAGAATTATATAGTAATAAAGAACAAGGAAAGGTACCTCTTACAATTACTATATCTTTTGAATTGCTCAGGATTTTAAATGAAGAAGTGAGATATGCAATTAAATTTATAAAGGAAAAGCTCTATGTAATAATGGAATTATAATTGATTTTTTAAAAGAAGCATGTGAAGAAAGAGAAAATTTTTTGGATAAGTTGTATACCAAATATTTAAATGATAAAGATATACCAGATGATTAGAAGGATGCAATATTAATATTTAAAAAAATGATAAAGAAATTATTAGAAATTACAGATCTATGAGCCTTTTATCAGTTTTATATAATTTTTTTTACTAAGATAATTAATTTCAACTTATCTACAGTGAACTTTGGATTTTAATCAACCAAAAGAACAAGCTAGATTTAAAAGTGGTTTTAATACAGTGGATCTTACCCAAATATTGGAGAAGTTGTAGAAAGGACCAATGAACATGAATTGCCATTATCCTTTGTATTTGTAGATTATGAAAAGGCATTTGATTCTAAAATCATTTCTTTGGTGATTAAAGCATTGGATCATCAAAGTATAGACACAGATCAAGAAATATTGTGATACTAAAAAGATTAACATTAAGAAAGGTGTATGACAGAGTGACTCCATATCTCCAAAATTTTTTACAGCAGTTTTGCAAAAAGCATTTTGTGGATTAAAATGGGAAGCTAAGGGAATTTTAGATTTTGCAAATAATGTAGTTGTTTTTGAAAATAATGATTTAGAGATTCAGGAAATAATGCAAGAATTATTAGATGAAAGTAAAAAAGTAGGACTAAATGTTTAAAAGACTAAAGTAATGTTCAATGAATTTTCTCAGAAGTAGAAGATAAAGTTTGATAATAATGAATTAGAAAAAGTTAATAACTACAAACACCTTGATCAGATTATTATTACAAATGGAAACATAATGAATGAAATTAATGATAGAATTACACTTGGTTGAACTGCTTTTATTAGAAGTAATATTAAAAAGAAATATGCTAATGTGTTTGAAAAAGGTTTTTAATGAATGTATTTTACCAGTTCTTACTAATGGATTTGAGTTGAGATGTGGACACTTAACATAAGAGCAATACAGACTTCAGACCACTCAGTGAAATATGGAGAAATGTAGAGATCAAAAACGAAATACATGGGTGAGAAAGCAGATAGGTGTACACTGATATCATTGAAAGAATTAAGAAACTGAAATGGAGTTGGGCTGAACATATTGCAAGAAGAGATGATTATAGATGAACAGTTGAAATTTTAAACTGGACTCCAAGAGAAATGTAAAAGATGAAGAAAGAAACCAGATGTGAGCTGAATGAATATAACAAGAAAGTGGGCTGCAATGATGTGGAGAAGAGAGACTAGAGAACAGATAAGATGGACTGGACGTGGAGAGAATTTCATCCTGCAGTGAATTGATAATTTTTGAAAATGATAATGATAGTACCCAAAACCTCATTCATTACATTTTTGCATACATACACACCCACACTCATATATAGTTATCCAATTGTATTTGCTTAGGCACTTAGAATTATGATTCTAGATGTCACTAGCATATAGAGTCACAATAATACTATTATTATAAGCTTTTTGTGCTTATAAACATAAATACACACACATGAGTAAATGAACTATCATATACATTGAATGTCTCATATTCAAAACCAACTTTGTTCATTTGAGGAATGTGTTTGAATTAAAGAATTTATTAATAATTGAAACAATGAAATATGAATAGTTACATATTCTTAAAACAAAAAAAAAAAAAACAATTTTATTGCAGATGTGTTGATTTTACAAATAGGGAGAAAAAAATGGATTTGTTTTCTAGAGTAGAATCATATGTGGACTCTTTCTCAGATGAATTAAGTGTATTTATAATTAAATAGTTTTTAATTTAATTGATGCTTTTTTTTTTCATGTTTACATATTGTTCTGTGTGTGTACTAAGGAATAGAGACAAGGGTAAGTGTATAGGGAATTGAATTTGTTACAATGGCAAACCAAAAAGATGATAATAAACAATGTGAAATAACTTTATTTACAATTATTTCTGAAATATCAGTAAATTATAGATCATTTTCTTAATGGTTGCATCAGGAATGAGCAGGCTCAAATCTCCACATGGACATTCAGAGCTATTTTACTGACTACTTGATTTTTGATATTGTTTGTAAATTAAGTCTAGAGAAACTGATAGTTGTGCTGGTAGAATGGACTTGCAAAATGGCTTCTGCTATATTGGTAGTAAGTGTCTGATGTTTTTTTAGGGATTGGATTTGATGATTGGTCTTAGTCATCTATGTATCTATTAGGAATTTGGATTAATGGATTGACTTTAATTATCTCAATAGCAGCATTTGGTGTTTTTTTAGAGGACTGGATTTACAGACTGTCTTCTGTTATGATAGTAATGTCTAATGTTTTTTGTCGAAATTGGACTTTATAGACTAGCTTCTGTCTTGGTAGTAATGTCAAATGTTTCTTGTAGGAATTAGATTTGCAGACTGTTTTCAGTTATATAATGGGGTCTGATGTTCCTGCTAGGGATTGGACTTCATGAATTGCTTTGCTTCACAACTGTCTAGCTTTAGATTCACCAATTAAATCACTAGATGAATTGTGCTAACAAAATATTCTATAAAGTCACAGAAAAGTCATTTAGACATATAAATAATAGATATCTTTTTAATTTTTTTGCCATTTAAATTTGTGAAACATGGTTAAGAAATTTCTATGTTAGAAGTAAACAATTATGAGATTATAATGATATTACTGTCCTAGTCATTAACATATATCTCTTAGACTTTTGTGCAGAGTAAGGAGATGACTAAAGCCATCACATTTGTCTCTAATACATAGAATAGTCTTTCATTTTCACATACCAGTTTGTCTTGATGCACAAAATAGATGTTGGAAGTAAAGCATATAAAAATGTAGAAGGTTCTATTTTAGTCTTATCTTTTTTCACAGCTGTATTATCTTTATTTTCCCTACATTAGAATATCAAATATTTTTAAAATATTTAACATTAAATTAGCACATTCGATTTTCCAATGCATTTGTTTAATTATCCTCAAGTTCTTCCAAATTTAGTTGGGGGGGGGGGGGGGCTACACAATAGTTGATTTTAGCATTAATGAGATTTTTATAGGAATAAAATATTAAATTTTCAATCATTTGTTGAGAAATGGTGCTTTTATTATAATGATAGTTAATCTTGAATACTTTGATGGTTTTATTAACATGAGTAATTAAGTGGTTTCTTTAGTCATAGGCATTTAATCATACAGCTAAAATTGAGACTTCTAAGGTAGATAATACGATCATTATCTCCTTGAATATATAAATGGAATATGATTTATTTTGTTGAATGATATCTATAATAGCAGGACTTCTTTATGTTTGCAGGGGATGTTATTTATAGATGTCAGGTGGCGTTGGAATCAATTATGTTTTTTTCTACTGAAAGTTTTAAAGCACAAGATGTAGGACAAATTGTAGTGTACAAGATATATAACACAATACATATTTAATAGGTTTAGCCAATTGTTTATAGTAAGATTAGAGAGAAGGGAAACAATTCATTTTTTCTTTAAAGTACAAACTAAACGAAATATTTGCAATTAAAGCTTCACTTTTAGATTTATTAACAATGTTTCTTTTGAACTTTAAACAAATTACTTAAATGATATAGGTTGTAATTTTTGATTTTAATATTATTTCTTTATCAATAAAATTCAAATATCCAAATGATTTTATCATTGTCTTAATTATGCAACATTTGTGGATAAATTTGTTCACTTCAAAATTACAACAGTTCTATTTAAATATATACTATCACCTCTTTGTCACAGGTCACATATATAATTTTTGAAAATATATAAAGAGGGGTTATTATGTGTTTAAAGGTTTAATTTTCCCTTTTTTTAAGATAAAAAATTGTAAAAAATGTTTTGTTTCTTTGTTACTTTTAATATTTGATTGAAAAGAAAATGGTTTGCAAAAATATTAAATGTTAATAAAAAAATTTAAAAAACACAAAAGCAGATTAATTTTCAGTCAATGGGAGAGTATTCTATTGTTGCTACAGGAATTTTGAATGTTGCCAGGCAACAAGAAAGAAGCATTCATGTCGGCCATAACTGTTTATTTTTTACTAGTTTTGTACTGCTCACAAATTAGCGGCTGTCAAAATGATTTACAGTCACTCCTATTCAAATTTATTTACCATGATGGAGTAAAAATCTGATTGGTGTGCTTATTCCATGTTTCTAAAAATACAATATTTTTATGGAACTTTATGAAGCTTGAATATGGAAAATAAATGCCTAGTTATCACTACCATTGTCAGATTGTTTGAGATGCTATAACAAAAATCCAATAATTAAATAATGAAGTCAACAAGAAATAAACAATGGATTACAAGATGAATATACCTAGAAAAAAGACCTGCAGATATATTGAACATTTATTAAGCATCATTAAAGCAAATTGTGTCAGAAGAATCTGCCAATTTCTATTATGCATATCTGAAATTATGGAATACTAGAGACTTTAAAGGTAAATTGACAAATATATTAAACGTGAAAGAAAGAAAAAATATTGCATATGTGTTGATCGCAACAGATAATTAAAACCAAAGAAAAATTTCATGAAATTATTTTAAATGACTTTATGATAAATAAATATTTGCAAAAGATTTATTTCCCCCTTACATTAAACAAATAACACATTGATATTTTTATTATTATAAGGTAAAATCACATGACATAAAAGAATGTAAAACATTCATTTTAAATGTAATAAAAATTTATTATATGAATGATTTCTCAAATTCATATTATATAATTTTTTTCTTTTACCATATATAGTTCATTTTATTGATATTATAAGATATTAAGCTGTTTATTTTTTATTATTATTAATAAATTAATTGTCTTTATTTAAAAGTATTATTTTGTCATCGATTTTCTCATTTGACAGACAAGTATTTTATTTAAATATCTAAAATAAAATGTATTTTGTTTCAGCATTTCTGACTAAAGTAGTTTCAAAACCTAACTATAGAATAATAGTTTATATGTGGGGTAGATAAGGATCAGGAAATATGACTGGATCTGCATGAAAACTTATATTTAATGTAAGCTTTAGTTTGGGCATTATCTATGGTTATAATCAAATAGTACAAAATTTGAGGTTGTAGTCACCATTCTCTACATAGTCACTTGCTAGTCATTGATGAACACGTAATCATTCCCCTAGAGTAGAAGAAAATTTATAATAATAAACTAGTGACTGAGCTGTTCTCTTCATCTCTCAATGATTCTGTGACAATAGATATATATTATTCTAAACATTAAATTTGAAAAGCTCCATGTATATGTAATTAATGGAACTTTCAAGTTTTGATAATTAACACTGCTGTTGAAATATTTGAAATTCAAATTGAGTGTGGCAGTGAAGCCAAGAGTTACAAGAATGTTTTTGAGTGATTTGCAAGATTTTATAATGGCAAAGAGAGCATTGAAGATGCTGATCCATGAATGGATAAAATGCACTCACATTTCATGTCGTAATTTGTGATTTAGACATGCTAATGTCATAAAACTTTTGTAGTGAATAGCTAAATTGTTAGTATGCAGTATGTGCAATGATGTAAAGATATTGCTGCAGGAAGTTTGGAAAGAAAACAGACATACTATATGTATATTTGATACAATTTAAATGAAGAAAAATTAAACATTTAGACATCAACAAAAATAGAAAAATGCAGTTATGAATAAGATAGTTCAGGAATAAATCCACAAAGAAAGGGAGACCACCACCTGGTTGACTAAGTGACCACGATAAAGAAATAACTGTTTAAGAGATAATTCACAATGATACTTCTGTAGATGAGCATACATATGGAATTTATGAATTCAAATTTACAAATTTTTGAATTTTTAAAAAAAATACTTTTCAACAGTGAACAAACAAAAAAAAAAAGATTGATATATAGGACTACTATATTTTTAATGCAGTTTTTATGGTTATTTATCTGGTTGTATATAATTATATAGCAATGTAGTTTTATGGCACATATAATATTTTGTATTTACAGACAAATTACTGATTCACTACAGTCATAGTGATAATGTGCAATTAATTCTTTGATAGTATCTTTTGTGCATTTTTTCTTTAATCTTTTGTATGGATATATCTCACTCAGGTCATTAATTGTATATGTACAGTTTTCTGATAGTCTTTCATGGCTCATATCTGTCATGTCTGAAGTAATTTTGACTTGGATTGTACTACTGTTTTGTTTGGTCTTTGCTTCTGAAAATAAAAAGGCATTTGAACTACTACTTTTATTAACTGAGTGTAGAAATACCTAGAGAGAGAAAAAATGCAAATATTTGCAATAGTTTTTTTCTCTTGAGCTGCAGTAAAACAAACTGATCAAGGCATGTCCAGCATTTGTAATAATAAATTTTTCTAATCTGATGTTTTTTCCAAATTCTGAATTATGCATTTATTTTGGCTAAGTATTCCAATGCTGATGTTTTTCCTTCTCAATTATGCCTTTATTTTGGCTAAGTATTCCAATGTTCCTTACCAAATCCTGCTCTTCAGCTATATCAGCTATTGATCTTTATTTGCAGCTGTGTCTTTGATTATGTGGATATAAATATATGTAAAATGACCCTGGGTAAATCTACTGAAAATGATCATTACTGTTTGTAGTTTGAAAATAGGATTTTGTTAGCAATGTGATGTTTGTGCTAATGTTCTGAAAATTTTGATCAGTTTTGATCATTGTTTTTAATTGCTGCTGTCCTAATAGTTTCATTAGACTGTTCTGGAGCCTCTACAATGTTCCGTTCTTCCTGACAATCTTGATGAAGAATGTGTTAATATCTGATAGCAATAATGCTTCTCTTAATGCTCTTTACTATAGAAGTTTTACAGATTTGTTTTTTTGTGTGATTAGTTTTTTCTGCTTCTTCAAAGAATAACTATTTAAAATAGTGTTAAGAATTTTCTAGACTCTTCTTTACATTCAAGGCTATTGTTCAATCCTAATCATAGAATTCAGAAATTATTGCTGGATTCTTTCTGTTGAGTTTTATTGTTTAAAAAATTTATTTTTTGCTATTTTCTTATAATTTGTAATTATGAAATATGACTTCTTTTGTCAAACTTAAAACTATTATCCGTTGTTTATATTATTACTTTAGTTTCTCTAAAAGAAATTTCAAATCAATTTTGTTTTCTATTTTATTTTCAGTACATTATTTTTGTCTATTCAATAATTTTAAATTAAAATAATCATCCAATTCTCAAAATAAAAGCTTAAAAAGATCACTTCATGCATGCAATAATCATACCATAAGCATGACATTCTGTTCCAAGCCCTAGAGCAGATATTGAAATTCATGGAAAATAGCAAATTGCATATGATATACACTTTTAATACATATGTAGATGTGTATGCCTACTATTTATATATGAATATATTTTAATGGTATGGAGTCTTGGGTTACTACAAAATTTAAATATAAAATTAAATACAAATGAATATAAGTAATGAGCCTGAGAGATCAACACCAACAATATAAATAACTATAAGTTCATCAGCATTACACAAAGATAATAAACATTCACCATCATGAATGATCAACAATAAAATCTTGTGACTGAATTTGAAATGGCTATACTATAGACCAGGATAGTTATTTAGCCCTTGCCAACTTGGTGCAAATTATTTAAACCATAATTTGGATGCACAAACTTGTGTGCTAATCCATAAGAATAAAGCAAAAAAGAATAATGTGATACTAAAATCTGATAATCATCATCAATGCTCTGGCCACTTAGTACCATTAATGTATTGGCCAACTATAAACTTAATTTTAATAAATATTAAACTAAGTAAAATATAGTACATAGTATTTAAAGGATATTCCCTTTTGTGCCAATCCAGGATCATCATCAACTGGATGTTCATAAACACTAAATATAAACCCCTTTTATATAACAGACCATTATACATGAATCTATCTCAGAGAACAAAAGCTCAATAACTATTATTGTGAACAAGAGATATAATACAACATATAATAATTTATATTTTAGGATTAAATAAATTCACTGGAATAATTTTATACAATGACATATCAATTTATTAATAACAATTAAATTAAAATGAAATTGAGGTCAGCAGAATACGGCTATACATTTAAATTAAGCCCTCTGATTTTGATTAATATCAAAAATAAGTCCACTATTACATCATAATTTACCTATATGTTCCAATATGTTTACAAAAAACACCTATATATCAGTTCACAGACATGCGGTATAATAATTTATGAACATATTTGAATTGTTATAAACCTATAAATGAACTTCATTTTTATAATTATAACAACTGACTTAACATATGTGTGTCTACATAACACTCATCTACATAAGTACACAGACATGCGTAACATGTGGGAATTGTCATATAATGATAAAAGAAAATAAGATCACATTTTAATGATACATAAATAATGATTTTTCTGAAGGTTTGTGATGATGGTGTTCTAGCTGTATTTTTATATTGGACTATTTCCATCATCTAATATGTGTGTTGAATGTCTTTAGAAAAGTTTAATTTTTAGTTAAATATTCCAAATGCATTCAACTGTTAGTAATATCACAGCAAACAGGTTAGTATATGCACCAACTGTTAGTAATATCATAGCAAACAAATGTTAATAATATCACAGCAAACAGGTTAGTATACGCACAACGTTTTGAGAGGTATTTTTCTCCCCTCTTTAGGTGTTGCTGGCCTGACCAGTAACAGTACTAGCATGGGATTCGAACCTGGGTTCTTAGATTCTTGATTATTGAAATTTAAGGTAACGCTCTAACCAACTGAGCCATCCTAATCCTAACCCTTTGGCAGGATGGCTCAGTTGGTTAGAGCGTTACCTTAAATTTCAATAATCAAGAATCTAAGGACCCAGGTTCGGATCCCATGCTAGTACTGTCACTGGTCAGGCCAGCAACACTTGAAGAAGAGGGGAGAAAAATACCTCTCAAAACGTTGTGCGTATACTAACCTGTTTGCTGTGATATTATTAACATTTGTTTGCTGTGATATTATTAACAGTTGGTGCATATACTAACCTGTTTGCTGTGATATTACTAACAGTTGAATGCATTTGGAATATTTAACTAAAAATTAAACTTTTCTAAAGACATTCAACACACATATTAGATGATGGAAATAGTCCAATATAAAAATACAGATAAATAATGATTGTTTTCATATATATATATGAGTGTACCTGGAAATGTGTATGCACACTGATGTTTATATCATACATATTAATTTGTCAAAATAATATTAAATATATTTTTTACAATTTCATGTTGAAAGTATTCATAAAATTTACACTTACATGTGTGTATATATATATAAAATATGAATCAGTTATTAATTCATTCATTATCTATTGGTAAAAAAAATTAATTCTTTGAGAGTCCTTCATAAATGTTTTTCTTTTTTAACAGGTTACTCTTGATTAATTATAAACGTCTCTTTAAAAAAATACTTCAGCAAGTCTTTTATTTTCCAATCTAGAAAGATTTTTGGGATTTACTTTTTTTCATAAAATATATTGGAATTGCATTTCACTTTTTGTTAAATCAAGTCATTTATTTAAAAAAAATTTGTAATTTAAAAAATTACAACTGCCATTTTTACTAAAGAAATTATTTAAAATAACTCACCAGTTGTATGATGCAATACCTTTATTTTGATTTTTTGCATATGGGTAAAACAGTAGGCATATAAATTAATTCTCCAGCAAGCTGATGGACTCTGGGTAAATTGGTCCCTTCTAAACAGTAGACTGGCTTATTGTCATTTTTAGGAAAAGTATAATCCAGATAAGTGCTGACCTGAAATTAGCTCCCTTCAGTCAGTTCTTTCTAATACATGTATATACAGGCTATGGAGAATGCAGAAAGCAGTCATTACTTCCATGTGAATCCAAACTACTGTAGTGAACTAGTAGCAGCAGCTAGACTTCCACTCCCTTGCCTTCTGTTATAACTTCATGGTAACTGTCATAATCTGTGAAACTTTTTTTAAAAAACTCTCTTCTAATTCTTTTTCAAACCCTTTTACGGTCAGGGTGGAGAAAAAATAATACAGTAAAAAAAATAAGTTTTCCCTATCTTGATTGAAAATGTTAATGACTTTTCAATTCATTTTAATTCTTTAAAAAATGACTTTGTAGGATTTTTATCAAAACCTATTGCTAATCAAAGTAGATACCTGAATTTTATAATTACTAGTATATCTATTGTAACATAAAAACATGCTTGTTTTAATTTCAAAATCAGAATTAATAAAATATTAATTAGACCTTTTTAAATGTTAAATTTATATATATTTTTTTTAAAATTCAAAATTATTTAATCCTTAACTGTTATTCCAGTGTAATATAGAAAATATCTACAAAAAAAATTGTATTTATTTCTACTTTTCCTTTCAACTTTACATATATGTATGCATACATACTATTATGTGCTTGTATGCCATGAGACACACAAACATCTTAATATATATATGAAAATATGCATTACACATATACAAATGTTTGTGTACACTGTATTTGGATGTGCACTTATATATATATATATATTTAAATTATGTATAACACCCAAATATGTATGCACATAACTGTTACTGTGAATAAAAAAAAAAGTGTAGAAATTGAAATTTTTTATTCTTCCTCCCCCCCCCCCTCTTAAACAGAAGATAGCTGAAATCATTTAATCTGTATATATGTAGAAATTCATTAATTTCATTCTTTTTAATTTGTTACTTTGATTAGGGATCTACTGTCTGAAAGTAACAATAGAATTGATTTGAGTGGAATGCTTTGGATTGATTTAATTTATTCTTAAAAGAGTACACTCTTATAATTGAAAAACATTTTCAATATTTTCTTTAGATAATTTACAAAGCAAATGTATCACGTTGATTCATTTATATCCTCTTACTAATTCCATTTTCTGCTTGAAATTTTATGTAATAGACTAATTTTATTATAATTAACATAAAGTGGCTTGATTCTGAGAATTTGCTTATTTATATATACATTCCATCATTATTTTATTTTCTATATTTTCCATCCATTTTTTTAAGTTTCTTTATTGTATTGGTGGTGATATTCTTTTGTTCTGATCTTTACTATTATAGCCATTAACAACCCTCATAACACATTCATTTCACTCTTTATACAGATAAATTGATACAAAATCTTTGCCCAGTTTTTATCTATTCTGTTATTTATTCTTTCCTTAAAACAATTAAAATATTGTAAAATGACTCATTTCTGATAATATGCTTATTCTACATTTGTATTTAATTAGTCTATTTTTTATTGACTGCCGGATAAAATCTTGTAACTCATTTTTGCGCAAATAATTTAAATTTTCAATTTACCAACATTCTTTGTAATTTAATTAAACTGGTAATTTTCAGCTTACCAAACAGGTCTAATCTTCCACTATTTTCAATTAATTCTATCTTGACTTATAATGAATTTATTAAAATATAGATTATTTGCTGTTATACTTTTGGGAATGAAAATAAAAATAGTAAATTGTAACTATGGCAACAACCATTATATAAAAAGTTGAAAATAAAAAGTATATATATATATATATTTTAAAGGAATGCTTCACATAAATGCATTAAAAATAAAATTTATTGTTTTCACAATATTATCAATATTATGTGACCAAAAATAAGCTATGTATCTGGCACTCATATTCAGAAATACTCGTGAATGCCGAACTTTTATTTCTGACCATGAATGCTGTGTGCTTTTATTTTAGTCTCATAATACCAGAATATTAAGAATGGTAAAGAAAATTATTTTTTACTTTTTGTGAATTAAAAAAAAATTTTAAATGTAGTTTTTATTATATCAAAACATTTTTTTTAATATCTTCTCTCCATAAATTGCAATTTTCTAACATTTTAAAATTGATTTTTCTGCCTCTCATGAAAAAATTTGTTCATTCATCTCATTCTGATTAACTTTATCCTTGTCTGCTTTCATAACACATTTTTCTACTCACTTTAAATTCCTCTTTAGAATGTCTAATAATTACCCATATATTAAATCTGGTATCAAAACTCCCATGTAATACACATGAAAGCAATGTTTATTTCTTTATTTGCTCTTTTTGTTTTTGCATCATTTATCAATTTTATTAATCATTTTAATAATTTTTTAGTTAATAAACAATACTACCATTTAGGAAAATGACTTTGTATTATATTTCATATGTTCCTCATCTAAGTTCTTCTGTATAAGACTATTCACTGTATGATTTTAGAAATAAACTCTTGAAATAAAGAGACTGCATTTTATAAACTCTGTTTAATTTTCTTTGTTTTTCTTTTAAGTTTTTAATTTATTTTGATTTTTTGTGAAACAATATAACCGAGTTAAGTAATATTCTGTAATTTTATGTATGGCTTATATTTTGGTAAAAGTATCCCTAATGACTACATTTGGAAAGCTTTCAAATTATTGTAATTATTTTACAAAAACAGAAATGGCTTTATTTCTTATGCAGTTTTTTTAAATTTAATTACAACTCTAATAATTTGGCCAAAAATGTTTAATTCTCACCTACATTTCTGAAATGATGTTCAAAAAAGCTCTTTACATAAATGTAGTTTCGCATAATATTTCACAACCAATCCTCTGCTTTTCTATTGGAAAAAATGTTTTATATAATCAAAAAAACTCTTAATAATAATTGTCCACATGTCAGCTTCTGATTGCTCGACTCTCATCTTGATAGATATTACTGCAAAATGTCTGCTTTCAGTAAGTAAATCCAATTGAAATGGTCTGAGATAGATTATTTTTGAATACTATTCCTTATTTCATATCTTTTCAGATGATACTTTTCTATTGCTATGATTATCGTGTTGCAAACTAAAAATTAATATTCCGACAGATAATAATGGAATTCCAAGAATCTGTTTTGGTTTTATTAATGTGATTAAAACTAAAACGTGATGCATTCTTGATGTATTAAAATTCTCATAAGCATATTTCCTTTCTTCTTGATCATCTGGGAAGAAGTCAGATTTAAATTTAATGCTATGCTGATCTCTGCTCTCAGCATTGGTCGTTTTGGCAGTGAATTGTTTGACAC
Organism: Epiperipatus broadwayi; assembly: GCA_028023455.1. Classification (NCBI taxonomy): domain Eukaryota; kingdom Metazoa; phylum Onychophora; class Udeonychophora; order Euonychophora; family Peripatidae; genus Epiperipatus; species Epiperipatus broadwayi. The sequence goes on along the minus strand of JAQFVV010012444.1, from coordinate 3,447,234 downwards.
TCCATAATATGAATTTGATTGGGATATTAATATCTTCTGAAGTACTTTTGTGAAAACCTTAATTTTCATAAGAAAATAGAATTGGCTCTGTTTTTTTTTTTTGTATAATCAGTTTTTGGCTGCAGAGGTAATGAATCACCTTAGGATCCTGTGATTTTTTGTTTCCATATTAAAAGATGTTAAATATTATTAATATTACAATATCATAATATAACTGAACTAGAGACAACAAAACTATTAAAAATGTTAAACATTGAAGCTATAAAAACAAATTATTAATTTTGTTTGTTATTATTTCTTTGATTGTTTAATATATATATATATATGGTCAAAGTTAAATCCCTTCATTATAAAAAAGATGTTATGTTGAGCCATGACATATCCTTTTGAAAGGAGACCATGATTATCAGTATGAGAAAATTTACTTTATAACATTTCCTTGATTACATGCAGCAATAATATTGCATTCATTTTCAATGTCCGTTTTCAAATTTATGCTAGACAAAGTTATGATTTTAAAAAAAATTCTCATCAAGCTTAAGATTTATTTTTCTTATAGCTTTCAGCAGCACTGTTAACCATATACCATTGGTTGGTTAATGGATATCTTAATATTCTTAAATAAATAGTAATACAAGGATGGGGAAATATTCAAACTCTTAGTGTCCAGCAGTCGGAAGACCTGGTGGATATCACTTTCACTGTTTCTTTATTAGAAGCTGTTAAGAGTTTTTTTCATTGAAGTGAGTCAAAGACTGGTCTATTTTAATTTACTATATAAAAACTATTGTTGTAGGATCTTCTTTAATTGTAGTATTTTCACTGAATCTTTATAAAGATGTAAATATTTAACAAAGGATTGGAACGATATTAATTTACTACTTCGGTTTAAAACACCATATTGAATTTTTTAAAATACTGACCTGAGACACAATTTTCACAATAACTTCTGTTTTAATTATGTTAGAGCAAAAAAAATTACATTAATAGAAACTAGAAAAACTAAGGAAAACAATAAGTCTAAGACAAATAGTGATAACCATTTAAAAAATAAGGAAAAAAAGAAATTTCAACATTTGACATAATTATTACTTTATTGTTTGTTCATAATTTCTAATTCATCATGAACTAAGTATTAATTACATCTTCAGTTATAAATTTCTTTGTATTCCTCACAAAATTATCTTTCAAACCATGTATAATATGTCTTACCTGAAATAATCCATAGCTTCAGAATCTCCAAAATAAGTCGCATATGAATTCTTCATTTTTATCTTGTACCCCAAAAGTTCCAAATGTCAAAGGTATCTATAAAGAAAAAGATTCATCCTAATAAAAGATACAAAATAAATCATCATAGCAATTGGCTTCTTGTCTATCTAAAACTAGAAATTGTAGGCTACTGTCTATATCACTGATAAAATGAGTTTCATCTCTTCATTTTATATTTTTTTGTATACATCAGTGATGTTTATATTCTTTATGCACACCAGTGATGTTTATATTCTTTATGGACACCAGTGATGTTTATATTCTTTATGCACACAAGTGATGCTATCTTGTTATATTTATTGTATCACATAGATATAATTTATTTGCATATAGTCCATTTGTTAGCTATAGACTTGAAAATAATGTGATGAAACATATAGCAAAACCAGAGTGACTCCAAAGCATGAGTATAAAGGCATAAACAAGAATCAGAATTTGATTATTTGCCTGCATATGCAATCTTTCTATACATTTGATTATTAGTTTTGTAACTCATTACTTGTAAACATAAACATATCATATAAACATAATACTAAATTATTAAACTTTTTGAAAATCATTATTTTTATAAAATAAGTTTATTTTTATAAAATAAGTGGATTAGAACTTTAGAAAATTACAGTAGATATGAATTCTATATGAGTATAAATAAATATATAATTTATATCAACACACATCAACTACAAACTAAAATTAATAAAAATTATCATTTTTTCAAAAAATTAAAAAAAAAAATTAAAATGTTATTAAAAAAATTAAAATTTTATACTTACTAGTCTGATGTTGTGCTTTACGTTGAGGCTCCATTGTAAGCCTTGTTTGTGAATAACATCTGATAAATGTCCATTTGAAGGCAGGTATATATTTTCTGTCTTTACTGCTTCATGAAAATTACAAAATTGATCAAAAAACAAAAAAATTAAATGCTTGGCTTGATTAAAACTGCTGTAAAAAATCCAAATTTTTATGGATTTTTTTTGTGGTAGACATCTTTGGAAAGCCACGTCACTGAGCTATCAAATGCCCATATTTTGTTTGACATCATGCTTATACTTTTTACGTCAGTAAAGAAAGAAAACAACACGTCGACCGATCAAAAAAGATGTGCAGCTCAACCGCTTAAAGAGTCGAAGCAGTGAGGAACTTATTTGAGAATATCTTGAATAGCAAGGAAAAATAAGTTGATAGTCGATTAGATTACACCTGAACTTTCATTTCAAATATGAATAATCTAACTGAAATTGTTATATTTAGGTTATATTATCATCAGATAATTTAATAACAAATCAACAAACGGTTGTATTCTCATCCTTGGTGTTCGCCTTAAGATGGTGTTGATGCTAATCGAAAACATATACATATAACAATTCTGGGCCGGACCTAAATGATCGATTTGATCTAAAAAGATCTGATTTCTTAGATTTGTAATAAAATATTCTACTAACTAATACTATTATATGATGTTAGTTTTTTTTTTTCATTTTTATAAATGTTTATTAATCTTATCTTGTTATTGAGTTTGTGTGTGTATGTCTTTAAAGTTACGGTGTTTTTCTAATTTTTTTTTTTACTTTACATGTGTCTTTAAAGTTACGGTCTTTTTTTTTCTTTTTTTGCAAGAGTAAATCAATAATTTTATTCAAAAGCAAGACATAATAAGTAAATGTTTATTATTCTTATCTTGTTTTTAAGTTTGTGTATGTATCTTTAAAGTTACGGGGCTTTTTCGAATTTTTTTTTTTTTTTTTGGACTTTAGGTGTGTCTTTTTAAAGTTACGGTATTTTTTTTGCAAGAGTAAGTCAATAATTTGATTCAAAATAAAGACGTAATAAGTCAATGTTTATTAATCTTAGATTGTTTTTGAGTTTGTGTGTGTCTTTAAAGTTACGGGGCTTTTTCTTATTTTTTTTTTTTGGACTTTATGCGTGCCCTTTTTTTTAAAGTTCCGGTATTTTTGGTCAAGAGTAAATCAATCATTTTATTAAAAAAGCAAGACGTAATTCTAAATCTATCAAAAGTAACGTAATTTATATACTACAATTTAGAATTGATACCTGACTACTATTAATAAGGACCGTCATTAAAAGACTCGATTGAAAAATGATACCCGACTTAATTTCCGTTTTCTTTTTTTTTTGGGGGGGGGGGACAGTAATAAATCAGAAAGTGGGTTGTTTTTGTTAACTCTGTCTATATAAAAAGGGTACCGTTATTGAAATACTAAATTTAAAAATGATAGCCGACTAATTTGCGTTTCTTTTGACAGTAATTAATCAGAAAGTGGGTTTCTTTTTTTTTTTGGTAAATCTTGTGTATATATAAAAACAAACAAACCATAATTCAAAGACTCCATTGAAAAAAATCAAACCCCGTTGAATTTGCTTTTTTTTTTTTAAATACAGTAATTAATCAGGAACTGGGTTGTTTTTGTTAGTGTGTAGATATAAAAACTAATCTTATTTTGAAATAATAAATGTAACAAAACAAAAAAAAATAATACCCAACTAATTTTATTTTTCGGACAAGTAATTCCTAATAATTAGACAGTGGTTTGTTTTTGTTTGTGCGTATATATATATAGCAAAAGTAACTGGTCACGGACGAATTCTCGTGAAAATGGTACTTTTCGCGTGATCCTTTATTTCTTTTCTCTTTCGTACCCTTAAAAGCAATTTTTGAGAGTTACCCCTTCGTAATGGAATCTTCAGGACATTATTACTAAACTTACAACAGTAAAGTAAGTTACAACACATTAAAAAAAATAGACATCTTATCAAATTTTAAAAAACTATGACCGCTTCAAAGACACACACTCTCACACGAAACTACAGAGAAAATAGATATTCTACTATTACGAGAAAATGATGAACAAAATCGATTACTACGGCAGCCGATCAAGGCATTTCTTTCTCTTTGCTTTTAGCATAGAAAAAAAAGCCATAACCGGCAGCCATCGGAAACTCTTTCTGTGTTTTATCATAGAAAGAAGTCTCTTTGTGTTGGCTTCTGTCGCCGTCACCTCCTCCGTCCAACATAACGTGAGGACTTTTCTGGGTTTATAACGTAGAAAAATTCCTCTTTGGTTGGGTGAAGGCCGGTGAAACGGTATATTTCTAGGAATTTACCTAGAAGTAGCAACATCTGAAGGCGAACACCAAGGATGAGAAAACAACCCAACAAACTTTCTAACTTAAATACTTTAATAAGACAAGAGTAGACCTCCATTCCTAGTGCCATCTAATACAAACGTGAGTAATCAATGATTATCAGCTGCATATAAAATCTATCGTTAGTATTTAAATTTGGGCTCATGCTGAGGAAATGGGGATTTTATCTGCAGCTGGTAATCATTGATTCTGTCCCTTATTTTAATTTGTTCGAGAGGTTGATTCATGAGGTTTGATTCAGATAATTCCCAAGAATTTATATTGAGTTGCTGATATTAAAAAAAAAAAAAAATTATTATAAAAATACCTTTTTTTTTTAACAAGTGTATAAGTGTCTTGGCCAAATTAAATACACTAGTTCCATTATATCTGGGGCCAACTAAAGATATTTGGACAAATTGAATACACTAGTTCTATTGGAATCACAACCATATATGCATGGTTCCAAGCCATTTAATTTAAAAATTATAAATATCAGGTCATCAACAGAAATACTTAATATAGAATAGAATAATATAGTTATGGACTTGGTACAATAATAAATCGAAAGAGCAGCCATGAGAGAGTTTATAGCTGCTGAGACATGACATGATTGTTTTTCTTTTTTTTTTTTCAAACTATTAAGATACTGTAACAACAAATGACTATCGCATAGATAGAACAGGTTTATTGTACTTCTCTAGATAATTAATCATTTTCATATTCTTCTGATTTTATAATGTGGGTGTGTGTATGCTTCCATGAGAATTTTTTTATTTTGTGCTTTTATCTCAAATGTATCTTATGTTTGTTTCTATGTTTTTGTTTTCATTATATTTTTTTCATATTTTTTCCATTTATTTGCTTATTATTCCTTAAGAAGTTTGAGGTAGTGAAAAATTTTCATTGCTTCACTCACATAACCTGAATTTTTTTTTTTTGCAGAGAGCGACTAGTTTTAAAATGTTCATAGATAACTGGAATATCCAGACTGGAATCTGGCTTCGAAGAATCTGCTATGACAGAGCTCCATTTCAGCGGACTCTCCTCACATATACTCTTTCAGCATTCTGGCATGGGTTCTATCCCGGTTATTACTTTACTTTTCTCACTGGAGGTCTCATGACTACAGGGGCACGGGTGGTAAGTAGTATTACATTGTCAGGACTTAGTTCATTTATTAGTTGTTTTTAGATAGGATTCTTTTTATTTTAAATATTTATATTGAAGTGGTCATATATATATATTATAACAGTCAGGATAAAGTAGAATCTTCACTATCTGCTGTAAAGGACGCCACTAGTATTTGAACCTAGAAAATTTATAGTGTAGGCAGATACTTCTTGTTAAGATCTAAATTTTGACCATTAGCCCTTGCCACTTGCTCAAGGAGAAGCAGAGATTTAAAATATATTTATTAAAATATATTTTTAATAAAGAAAAGATAAAAAAATAAACTAAACCACTGCCAGTACTCATAACACAAAAAGATTTTATTTATGTATATATATAACAATAAACAAATTTGAAAAATAAAATACTTAAAGAAATATGCTTTAGGTTTCATTATTATTTTTTTTTTTACTTTAATTTGTAATCTTAGAATGTTGAGCATAGATAGGCTACCTAGATTATGCTCTTAAAAGATTTTCAAAACCTTTGATTCCAGGCTAAAAGTTTATAGCCAAACCAACGCTCTCTTCTTGATATACTGACACAACCATTGCAATATGAAGATGTTCACATAAAACCACGCTGGCAGGAAGGTGCATCTGAGCATGATATTATTTAAACAAAATGATTCTCATCCAGTACAGAAAAGTGTGTCTGTCTGGCGAAGGAATCATATATATAACACATTAAAAGAAATTCTACATAAGGAGGGAGAGTGGTCTATTGCTGACTTACTAGTCCCTATTCATAGAGTGAAAGGAAATCAATGTCGCAGGGAATACTCTGCATCCATTACAATGCGAGAACTACACCTTTGGGGTCATGCATTCATTTGGGCACTCTTGCCCTGTATGCTAGCATGCTTCACATTACATTGATATAAACATCCATATATCCCTCCACCAGCATTGACCCAACTATGAAACAAATAGACCAAAATCAAAACTCCCTTAAACTAACATACACTTAAATGAGTCTAAGCAGCCATCTACACTCAACTTATATTTAAGTCAATTTGATAATCTAGTTTATTCTTTAGAAAAAAACATTTAGTTTAAGATATTAAACTTATTTTAAAATCAAATAAAGCATTTGACCTATTTTTTAAAATCCAATAATGCACAAATAATGATATGTATTGATTTTATCTTTAAATTTGTTTGCAATCGCAAACTCCCACCATATTACCAACAGGTCTTACACTAAGCATAAAAAAATATATAATACATATTTTAAAAAGACTACATTTAACTTTTAGATAAAATTTTGCAAAGTTTATGAAAATAAAGCTGAGGTTTGATCATGAGAGAAAGTATATAATTCATATTTAAAGGAAAATAAAGTTCGAAGATTTTAAATTAAACAGAGTTTATAGTTCATTTTTATCATTAATAATTCATACTTTCCTTTCTCCAGGCTCGTTCCTTCACGATGAAGATCTGATTTATGCAAGAGCCATTTCTTGTGGGTGATGACGATTTATGAAGACAGTTCCGATGGTTCAATCCTGGGATACATGGAGATGAAAGCTGCCTTTGGCCGACCAGACTGAAGGGAGCGTGATTAAACAGATTACATTTTGGTGACCACAATAACTCTCAAGTTTCTTTTCTTTTTCAACAATGACAAATGAATTCAAAAATTTTAATCCTATTTCTTTTGAATTTTTCCTTCTATAGTCCTGAAGTGTCTTATCTAGGAATCCTCAGATCCATCTGACATATTTCATATAAGTATTTCATTGGTTCTGTGTTAAGTAGATTTTTCCTCTACGGTCTATGTGCATATATATCTTGGGTGGGAAAAGCAAATCTTTTGTTTCTCTCTTGGCTCTTTCCTATTTCATAATCTTTTTAATGATCATTTTGCCCTAAGGACCTGTTTGTAATTTTATTTTTGTTAAGAAAGAACTCTCTTCGTTATTTTTAAGATTAAAAGGTTTTTATTTTTGTTTTATTTTAAGATTAGAATCTTTGCTTCGATTCTATAAATTCTTTAAGCTTATTTTATTTTCAATATTTAGATGAACTTATTAATAAATTAATAACTCATTATTAGTTAATTTTGAAGTGTCTGTTTATTTAACTCATCATTAAATATCTACAAAAAAAAATTAAATGTAACATATATATATATATCCTGTTACAATATATATGCATATATATATTGTAACCATATATTTTAGCATAAAATATAATCATTGATGTAACTAGTATGAAAAAATTTCTCTATCTTCTTTGGTGATTTGATTGGCTTGATTTTCGCTTTGAACAGATTACTCTCTTATATTATTTTAATAAACTTAAATTTGATTCGTTCCATATACTAATTCATATCAAAATGTTTAACTTTTAAAATTTTTAACAACACATTAAATTTGGTAAAATAGTATTAAAATATAATATTTTGTTTTATTTGTTTAAAATGATCTTAAAAATTATTTCATTTGAATTAACAAAACCATTTTGTTCAGTTAAAATAAATTATTAAAAATAAATACAGTAATTACGTAAGCGTCTCAATGTAAAAAAAAGAAAAGAGCGCGAATTTAAGAGAAGATCGTCTGTTAGTTTTGCTTTTGGAGGGAGAGAAAGAAAAGAAAATGGTAAGAAGGCAAATGGTGTAAATTTGATAAGCTTATTTTAAAATAGTTAACAAGTAAACGGATTACCACAAATTTTCTATAAAAGTAAAATAACATCGTGGTATTTAATTATAAGATGAATTGCTAAATTTAAAAGTCTGTTCAAGTCGGCTGGCCAAGTGGATCAAATCACCGGTAATAATTTCCCAATATTACATTTGAAATGTCGGAGCTTCCCAGTTTAAAAGAATTAATTGCAAGAGTTTGGTATGTTTTAAAATGTTTATTGTTCTACAATTTGGAAAAATTAAATAAGTATTTTAATTACAAAAGTTTTATAAATATGAAAATTTGTTTTTTAAAAAAGAAGAAGTTTAAATTAAAGTAAAATGTTAAAGTTATCAACATAGTTTAATATTTCCGTTTCTAATTCTAATAAAAATATAGTATTGATTGATATTTAACTTTATAATGCCAGTAATATATTTGCTAATTAATTTGTTTGCCATTTGGATGATAAACAGTCTTCAAATAATTGATCAAAGCTATTTTCTAATTTTATCGTCAGTTTGGAATGATTGAATTAATTGCTGTAATTATTATTCCTAGATTTAAGCGTGGATAAATAAATATTTAGCATGGATGTGATAAACTTGGAACATTTTAATAGAGAAATGTAGAGATTAATAACTTATGAAAAACATTTTCATTTAAGTTCTGCGTGTCATGTTTTTGAAATTGTTTCTTGTTTATGGAGCCACGTAAAATCGTTAATCTGATAGTGATTATAATAACTAACACAAATGGATAACATTACATGTATGGAATTCAACGATAATTATAGCTATTACTTCGTACATTTATTGTTCAACACATCGTACATGGATTTCATGGATCATATTTGTCGTTATAAAATGCTATACAATCTAATTTGTGACACACACACCTGCTAAAATTCATATATTGAACTTTAAAATGCTATACATTTAATTTATATCACACACACACCTCTTAGATTTTATGTATTTGATGAATAATTCATTACTTAAATTTTATCGTTATATGAACTTGCATGTGAAGTTCATAAGTTATATTTTATTAAGTTTAAATTAATAGGGGTTGAATAAAATACTTATTCAAGAGAATAGCGCTTGCGAAAAGGGCTTGAAAAGTACTAAATGAATTCATGAGATGTATCAATCTTTGTGAGGTATTTTGTGAGTCTTTCCAGATTTATATTCCTATGCTAATATTACTTATATTGCATTACACATGTTTTATTTTAAGCAAGATAAGTTAGTACATTAGTTGTCCTGATTAGTGTAACATTTTATTATGCAAGAACCCACATTTGCTAAAGTGTTAGTGTTTTCTGAATGATCAGAATAACTGAGGAGGATGATTTTGCACTTTAATGTGAAGTAAATAGTAATGTTGTTTTATAATGTTGAAAGGCATTAATCTGTGCTGGTGGTTAATCCGCAGATTATTTAATTGCCATTTTTTGTATTTTACACTCATTCCAGCGCTGGTGGTTAATCCGCGGAATTGTGTAATTATACGTATTACTTTATGGTGGTGTATCAATCCACAAAGCGTTTAGTATTATTTAATTCCTATGTGTAGATGAACGCATCCACAGGAATATGTTTTACTTCATAGATATAAGTTGGGCAAAGTATTTTAGTTAATCTGCTAAATCATCTTCTTCCATTTGTAAGCATAATTCATAAGTTAGATCGTCAAATTGTAGCAGGACATTCTATTCAAGTTACTTCATAATAATTAACTGTCGGTTGATTATTATTTACCGGAGTGTAAGTTTACATTTTCATTTTATTTAATGATTGCATTATAGCTAAATCCTACAGATATAATATTAGTTATTATATTATTATAATTTTACGGTATGGATTTATTGAATCTGGAAATGATGTTAAATACTTCATGAGTTGATGTTGAATTTAGTATAATTTGCTCAAGATTCATTATATCAAATTGAAATAAGGTATGATTAGGTTTTTAAAACCGTACCTATGATATGTTAGTGAAGAAAGTCGATGGAATTATAATTTATTTATTTTATTTGTTTATTTATGTTTTTTAATTATAACATTGGAATTAATTATTTATTATTCATAAATTTGTAAATAAACGTTGATTTATAATTAAACTTACTGTGCCGTTGCTATGTGTCATTCTTAAAATCAGAAATCATAAACCTTGGATAGAGCATACATGAAGTACATACCATTGTCAACATGATATCAGAGTTTAGTAATATTTTGAGAAAACATTTGGATGCTTTTCGTCTTTGGTAGTTTATGATGTGTAAGGTACAATAAAATCCCATTTACCTTTTCCATCATTTTGGCTTTGCGTAGTTGATTCTAGTATACAATACAAATTGATTATTAAACCTGTAAACAGATTTACCAAATAATGATATGATTGAATATATTTACTTAACATTTTAAATTGTCATTTGTCAGTATAAAAAGAGTCTCAGTGATATAGTAAACTATAAAAAGAACCCAAGTATTTATGTTTATTTATTGCAAAGCTTTACCTGGACTAGCATTTGTATTAAAAATCATATAGATGGTTTAAAATTTCATAATCGTATGTAGTTTTACAAATTATGCCATCTTGTACATGGTCGGCCATCGGGTCTCATACAATAAAAATCGCAAATTAAGGTTTGTAACATAATAACATTGCACTTATAATTTGTTTACTGTATTTTATCATACTACTATGATAGGTCATCGCGGTATACCCTGGCTGCGATCAAATTAAATCATAAAAGTTTATGTTAGATCATTAGTTTGGTCTGTGGTAAGTTGCTCTAAATGTTGGTTGTGGTCCTTGGTGCATAAAATAGATAGCATAATATGCTTTTGGATACAGCTCTTAATAGCTGACAATGTGTAGCGGGAATTGATCAGTGATCGAGGTTACGATTCTCAGTGCACTGATGTTTTGGTGACGTTATGTAGTTGACCACACTTTGGAGGGTTACAATATATATGTGCTTCATGTATATATCATTGCCATAAGTTGTAATTCTAAGGCATTAAAAAAAAAAAATGTATAAAAGAAACTTAATTTTACTATAAAATTTAATTTTATTACGCAATTTAATATTGTTATGTGGGAATAAGGGGAGGTTCAAGTCAGTAAAGAAAATGTAACTAATTAATTAAAATCAACTGAGGATAACTATGTATAAATTAAATTCTAATTTTGTAATTATTTTAAGGAAAAGGATGACAAAAACATGTATACTACTGGTGAATTTAATAAAAATCAAAGATATTTGGAATTTAATTAAGAAAATGCAATTAGTAAAAATTTTAAAATTAAACTAGATCAAGATTGTGAGCAGAAAGATTTTTTTTTAGATAGTAAAGAAAATAATTTTCTCTTTTAAAATTAATTAATCAGTTTGAAATATCCGGATGCCTTTGTTTTGAGGGATATATATAGAGGCAAAAAAGAAAGAGGGTTCTGGTAGAGTTGTAAAGTTTTTTTTAAGCTGTTAAATTACATCATGCTATGACCAGTGAGTAGAATGCCGCAATTTTTCTAGACATCTCCAGAGGAGCTGAGTATGGAGTGCCCTGGTACTATAAAATGCTATGCCAATAAAGTCTGTCTACAATCGATCCATGTTGCTGACATACTATGCCACTGCTGTTAGTATGAAGCCCCTAGTACAATATAACATTAGTGACTAGCCAGCCTATATCCAAGGATACTATCCTATAGGATCAATGAACTATACCGGGAATTCAGCATAGTGTTTGATGATCTATCAAAATCCTTTGAAAGTCTTGTAAAATAGTGATTATTTTAATTTTATAAATTTAATTTTACCAATAAACAATTAAACACTCTTTAATATTCTACTTTCTTTGCTTCCACAATTTATTTATTAACTATTTTTTAAAGTGTGTTTTTTTTTGTACTATATAAATATTGTTATTACATTATTAAAATGTTTTCTGTATTATAATGCACACTTAATCGTACATATTAAGGAAGATCGACTGTTGTAATATACTCGATCCTTCTTAAATCTGCTAGACTTACTGTTTAAGAATCAGATAAAGGAGGTAAAATTTAGTAAAATATTTCAATGACTAAAGTATTTGATGTCATCTAAAATTAAATTCAGTAATTCGGTCAAATCAAGCCATTTAAATCCCTCCTCTCACTAATTCTTTTTTTTTATTATTTGCTATTTAAATTTATCTATTCAAAATCTATTATTACAAAGACACAATCTGATCCATTAATGCAATTCCGAATGGTTCATAAACAATTTTTTTTAAAAAAAGTTAAAACTTTATTTTCTTTTAGAAGGAACAGTTAAAAGCAAAAACTTTGTTTTCTGTTTTAAAAAGGACAAATATATATGTATACTGTACGATACAATAGTTTATTCTCTAAAACTTTTAATTCAATTTAATATATTATCATTGTAGGCTATCATATCAATATTTCCTTCTATATGTAAGACCTATGGGGTGGATCTCTAATTAGCAGGAACTAATTTTATCAGCAGAATTTATATATATAATAACTACATAGACCTTGATTTAGCCTGGCATGACCATTCATGTTTTACTTTACATATATATTTACTTTTAAGGCCAATTATCCATTATTTTATATAAATTGGTAGGGCTGGGTTGTCTAACTTCATGTTTATTTGATTTTGTTCCTCCAGCAGATGCACAATCTTGCTTTGGAGACAATAGAATAGCTGGGTCCCTTTTGAATATGATCCACGCAAACGTGGGGATATTCCTTTCTATTTCAGATCCAAGGGACCTTCATTTTGTATCACCAATTGGACAGTGGATCATTCCTGTCTGTTGGTGAGATTTATTAATGATTATTTGGAAGATGCTTCTTCCTTCCTACCAGGATCCATTTACTTCATAGTGACTTGGATATGTGGAAACGAACATATTTCAGTCTATCTCATCATTGGACTATTTATTTACTGTAGCCACCTAGTACTGCCTTCCTTTGTTAATGTTAAAGCCTGGTATTAGGCATTGGTGGGTCATGATCATGAGAGCTATGCAGTCATCTATTTTAACTATATTTTATAGAGTTAATTAAACTTACCCTGTTTCATTTATTACCATGTACCTGCTTGAGGGTTATCTGCCCCAAAGATCAAATGTGTATATCATCCAAAGTCCCTTATCTCTCTATATGTATATTATACATTTAACCTTTTGTCTGATGTAATCACTAATTAATATAATTCCCACTATCTCCAATGAGTCTAGGAACTAATTAAGCAGTATTCATTTCTTTTGTTGTATTCATTTCTTTTGTTTGTAATTTTATTACTAATAAAGTGTTTGTATCATACATATCTATTGCATTGAGTGCCTTGTTTGCCGCAAGGATGTCATATATTTATAATCTAATTCTAAGAGTCTCTCTCTCTCTCTGATCACTGAGCCTAATTAAAATGAAGTAATATATGGGTTGGAATGAGTTGTAGTAATTTAAATCACCCTAGTGGCGATTTTGCTGTTGTCAGTTCATTCTGAACATTACAATATGTATGTGATAACACACCTCTAACATGGATTCACAAATTTAATACTATATTTTGTCATGATGATTATGGTCTCATATTTATTAAAAAAAACACTGTGATAGAATTTATCATATTTTTAATAAATGTTGAAGAAAATGTTATGCTGAATCAAAACAGCAGAACTCTCCATACAGTAGTGCCACTCAAAACCAGAGTAATAAATGGATACTAGAAGGCTAGTGCATAAAATCCCTATCTAGTGCCTACTCATCCAATATCATCAGACTAGTTTCTAGCTTATGACTTTCATGAATGAAATCCTAAGATCTAGGTGCAGTGCTCTCAGGTCCAAAGCTCCTCACTGACGAAGGTCACAAGCCAGAAACTACTCTGAGGATATTGGATGAGTAGGTACTAGATAGGGATTTTATGCACAAGCATTCTGACATCCATTGATTACTCTGGCTTGCATTGAGTAGCACTACTGTATGGAGAGTTTTGCCTGTTTTAATAACAGTTATGAGCAAGCATAAAAAGCGGTGATTATGTGATGTTTAGTGGTTTATGCTGAATCAATAGTATATGATTAGCAAGAGATCATATGACGTTCTAACCCCCAATTCTATTCAATTGATCAATTAGATTTTTTACTTTTACTTTAGTGAGTTGAGAATTGATCTAGAAATTTTTATTTGGTGTGTTTACCACTGCTTAAACATGCAGTAATTATTTGTCCTTTCGATTCTTATGCATTAATTGTTAAATAAATAATCAAATGCTTAGTTTTGGGGGAGTATTGTGAAGTTCAAACACCAGAGATGATAGGATAATCTTCAATTCAAAAATCTATAGTTCTTGTTATCATCATTACCATTGTGTTAATCTGTGCTGGGCAATTCAATTACTGTAATTAAGTGTTACAATAGAACTATGATATATATAAATAGTAAATTATTTATTTCCATGCAGTTTTTTTTTTGTTTTTTTACCTGACATTTTCAATTATGCAATAGTCTTCTTCAAAATTCTTCGACCTTAATTTCTTGTTGAAAAAGCTTCTTTTTTCCAAACAAGAATTTAATGTTTAAAAAAGATAGTCAAAATCATAGGCAAAAGCATATACAGTGATTATAATGTAATCAATTAAGAAAGGTAAAGTTTGATAACTTCAGCACTACTCATATAAGATTATATATGAAAGATTTTCATTGGATTTTAATTTTAAATGATAGAAATTTGATGGGGATTCTTGTATTTTTATAAATAATGATGTAATGAAGCAAACCACCAATTAATAGTAGGTGTTGTAAACTGAAATTACATGATCTAGGAAATGTTTTTGTACAGTATTTGTCTAAAATACATTATTTAATAGATGATATAATTTTAGCTTACAATAATTATTTTTAATTGCTGCTTTGCTTTGTTACATCATATCTGGAAAATTATGTATTTAAAGATAGGGAATTTTCATTAAATGTATATTATATAAATAGTAATGTTATCTTCAATAAGAATATATACTAAACTTAAACATTACATTAATTTGCTTACCAAACTGGGGGGGGGGGGCAAATTAAATAACTTTATGGCATTAATATAGAACAGTTAGTATATAATAATTATTAATAGCTATGTAATTAATTAAATGCCAAACAAATATCAGCAACACATAAATCTTGTTTAGTTTAGATTATATTAGATGGCAGTAAAGTGAAAAGCTGCTTTTGTTTTGTTGATTAAGCTGGATATTTGGTGATTTAATTTAATTTTTTACATTCCAGGTCAGGAGAATAAGATACCCATACTGAAGGTATTAAAATATACAGTTTCTGAATGGGTTTCATATTTATATAAGTATTCAAGCAGTTTGATTTGGAGTCAAAACTTCAGGCTGATGTGAATTTCAACTTTTAAATTTGTCAGGCAAAACGAATTTAAATGTAATTGTTGAATGCATATGTATGCATTTCTTCCAATTTTGAATTTCAGGCCCCATTTACAAAGGCACAATTTAGATATCACTCTGAGGATGGGTGTTCAGGATAGGAATTATATAAGCATCTTATAATCAAACAGGCAAAACTCTCCACACAGTAGTCTCGTGCAGTGCAAGCCAGAGTAATCAATAGATGCCAGAAAGATTGTGCATAAAATCCCTACCTAGTGCCTATTCATCCAATATCCCTGGACTAGTTTCTGGCTTGTGGCCTTCATCAGTGAGGATCTTGGATCTGAGAACACTGCGCCTAGATCTTAGGATCTAATGCAATCTTCTAGCCACCACCTTTTATCTCTACTTAACTACAAAATTATGAGAATAAAATTGAAAACACAATATTTTCAATCTAAGCTCATTAGCTTATATAGTCATATAGGTCTGAACTCAGTTCAGTACCCATACATTTTGGTGTCTTTGGTTCTTTAATAACCATAGCCACTACACTATACCAAAATGTATAGATATTGAACTGAGTTCAGATCTATATGACTAGATAAGCTAATGAGCTTAGATTGAAAATATTGTGTTTTCAATTTTATTCTCATAGTTTTGTAATTAAGTAGAGATAAATGGTGGCTGCTAGAGAGTTGCATTAAATCCTAAGATCTAGGTGCAGTGCTCTCAGACTCAAGGTTCCTCACTGATGAAGGCCACAAGCCAGGAACTAGTCTGGGGATATTGGATGAGTAGGCCCTAGATAGGGATTTTATGCACAAGCCTTCTGGCATCTATTGATTACTCTGGCTTGTACTGAGTGACACTACTGTATGGAAAGTTTTGCCTGTTTTAATAAGTTATGAGCAAGCATAAAAAATGGTGATCATCTTATAATCACTGACTACTCCAGTTCATATTAGATGGAAGTGAAGAGCTACGTTTATCTTTATTATATAAATTAAATGTTTTGTGATTTTTTAGTTTTAGTGTTAAATGTTTGATTCCATGTTGTATAGAGAACAGACAGTTGTTTGATGCAATGGGAGCCTGGCAGCATAGCAGAGAAAATATCACAGGCATTTCTTTTACTTTGTAGAACCTGCTGCATATCATGGTCAGTCATTATAAACGTTGAAGAAGTAAATGTGTCGGTGTGTTTATATTATATGATGTGATATAACTTAAGTTTTCTGCTTGGAAACCTTTCCATGAATCAGATTATCGATATACTCTTATCTATACACTGATGCTTTGATTTTTATATAAGTTATAACTTTTTATATAATAATTATTAATTTATTATTGAAAATTTAACCCATAATGAGAAAACACCAATGTTTTTTTTAGGTTCGCAGCCGTGTTCGTCCATATTTTCTTTCATCTGTGGAAAAAAAAGCAATTTATGATTTTCTTACATATTTAGCGACACATGTAGCAATATCCTACACAGTGGCACCCTTCACTTTTCTTGACCTCAGGGGCACTTTATACTTTTATAAGTAAGTTTTTTTCCTAATGTTAGTAATTGTTTGTATGCTTGAAATTGTACTTAGAGAATGATAAATTCTTAAAGAAATTAAATAATTTTAGTCATTCAAAAACAATATCACCGGGTTTAAAAAGAAAATATAAAAAACAAAAAGGAAACTTTGATAATACTTCAATTTATAAAGAGATTATCTTTCAGATGATTTATAATTAGTATTATTAGATGTGGTCGGAAATAAGAATGAAAGAATTACCAATGCAAATATTTAATATATTAATGTAAATTATGCAAAAGATCACCATATTATTCCAGGGATCAGTAAGCTTTTTTCCGACTAGGTCAAATTGTGTTATTTGTATGTCCACTATTTAATGCATGAGAAGGGAAGGGGATAATGTTAGTAAAAAAACAAAGAGTTATTAGCAGAAAACAAAACTTTTGATTAAATATGTAAAATAGTACAAAAATCTATTTATTGCTTTGTTATTGTAAACATTATTAAACATATTTGAATTACAAATATATACATAAATTATGAGAAAAGTATATACACAATTGTGAAAGTAATAAAAATGGAGGCAACAATCACAATTTCAATGACTTAACTAATTTTATTTTCTGTGCATAAAGAGAATGAAATTTAGTTTGTAATTAAAATTTTTATACCATGCGGGGTTTCATGTGGTAGTTTATTTCTTAGAGGATTTAAAATGTCATTTATCAGAATTTAAAGTGTCATTTATCAGAAAAATTATTGTTCATATGTATTATGTTAGGAGCTCTTCATAAATGAGTATAGTTATTCTAACTTCCATTGTTACTGTTGTGCAGAGTGATGACCAACAGCATATGAGGTTCATGATGACTAGGTCCTGTACTAACGTGACTGAAGATCGTATGGTTAAAGAAAATGAGAGAAAAGAATGATGAAGATGACAAACCAAAAATACTCGTAGAATAACTAGATGTGATTTTTTTTATTAGTATAAATATTTAAGAAATTCATGTTCAAAAACACTTCCAACTTGATATTTAGCATTTTGTAGTTTCATGTGAATTTTTAAAATTTAATCAATTTTTCTCTAAATTACAAATTCCTAGATATTCAAAATAGTATAACATATGAACAACTTCAATATTATCAAAATTCTCTGGATTAATTATGAAACTAAGTATGCAATGCATCCTAATGAAAAGGTGATATTGCTTTTCTTTCTAAGTGTAGCACCCTCTCTAAAGCAGTGGGGGGGGGATATTAACTTAGCTGATCATGAATTACGACATGAAATGTGGCAGTGTTTTATATCTTCAATTTAATGCTTTCCCTTCTTTAATAAAATCTTGCAAATCATTTGAAATTAATCTTACCGTTCATGGCTTCACTGTCATTCGTAGTTTGAATCATTTCAAATGTTTCAATAATAGTTTTTCCCAATTTTAAACAGAACACATTATTCCATCATGAGTTAAAATATAAAACTGTTATAACTCATGCTTCAGACATGCTGATGTCTTAAAATATGTGTGGTGATTAGCTGAACTATGTTGCTAAATAATGTATGCATTAATTCAGAGATAGTGCTGTATATAATTTGGAGAGAGATCCAGTCACATTTTCATTGAGGCACATTGTTTAGCGCCATATATAATTAAATCTTAAATAGATTTTTAAAACTTTTAACAACAAAAAAATAAGATTGTACAAACAGCAAATACTGTTATTTAATACAAAGAAGCGCAACGTATACACTTTCAGAATATTATACATAGCTGCACCTACACTTTTTTATATTCAAGTACTTTTTCTCTTCTTTTCATATAACCATTATATATATATATATACATAGTAATAAAAAATGTAATATTATTATGCTAGGATTGGTAAACAATTTGAAAGATGCAACTGCTATAGATATATTTGGTTATGATAATAGAAATGAGAGGGGACATAAACTTGGGAGTTTTAAGAAAAAGAAAAACTTTACATTAGGATTTTTTTTTTTTTTTTTGAGAAAAATGTTAAAAGGAAATGGACATGGAAGCATTCAAATGAATGTGTAGCAGAATTGGATTATATTTTGACTAACAGAAACTATGTATTTCAATATTGTAATGTTCTTAATAAATTCAACACAGGAAATGATCAACGATTAGTGAGATGTAAGATACATGTTAATGCATAACTACAGAAACAAAAATTATTAGGAAAAACAATATTCGCAGTTGATACTTCTAATCTTCAGAAATGTTCTAATGAATTTAAATTAGAAGTTGCAAATCATTTTCAGATATTAGCAGATTTTGAACTACTTTGTCAAATGGTGCAAAAAAGAGTTGATAATGATATAAGAAAGTATAATTGTGAACTAGCAAGGAAAGCTATAGAAGAAAATAAAAGTCTCGGGAGTGTAACATTTTGGTATTGGTAGGAAATGTATATCTACAATAAGAAAAAAAGATGGAACTATTACTACAAAGAGAGATGACATCATGAAATGTGTAGAAGAGTTTTATCATGAATTATATGGTTATAAAGAACAAGTACCTCCTGCAGCTATTATATCTTCTGAATTGACCAGGATTTTAAATGAAGAAGTCAGACATGCAATTAAATTTATGAAAAAGTTCCAGGTAATGATGGAATTATAACCAATATATTAAAAGAAGCAGGTGAAGAAATAGAAATTTTTTTGGCAAAGTTATATACCAAATGTCTAAATGATAAAGATGTATCAGATAATTGGAAGAATGCAATATTAATATCTAAAAAAGATGATAAAGAAGATATCAGAAATTACAGATCTATCAATCTTTTATCAGTTTTGTACAAAATTTTTACCAAGATAAATTACAATTCGTCTACAGAGAACTTTGGATTTCAACCAACCAAAAGGCCAAGCTATATTTAAAAATATATCCAAGTATTGAAAGAAATTATAGAAAATACCAATGAATATGAGTTGCCATTATGCTTTGAATCTGTAGATTATGAAAATGCATTTGATTCTATAACCATATCTTCAGTGATTAAAGCATTGGATCATCAAGGTGTAGACCCAGAATAATGTCATATTTTAAAGAATATTTATAAAAATGCACTAGCAACAATTAGATTACATAATGATACTAGGAAAGTTATCATTGAGAAGGGTGTAAAATCTTTTACAGCAGTGCTGCAAGAAATATTTTGTGGCTTAAAATGGGAGATTAAAAGAATAAAAATAACTAATCTTTCTTATTGCATTGCCAAATGTATATAATTAATAATAAATCAACTATACACTTTAATACTGTTTCACAATGCTTTAATTACAATCCTCTTTGATAGTTTTGATTGCCCCAGCAATCTTCTTCAGAACTTTTATTTATATTTCCAAATCTCAACTGTTTTGGAGATTATTCTCTTATTCTTCTCTTTCACTTTCTTTGAATATCTTCATATAATCATATTATATATTGCTTATAACACTTTTTTCATATACACTTTAATGCAACAAATTTTCTTAAAAACTTTGTTGCATTAAAGTGTATATGAAAGAAGTGTTATAAGCAAAATATAAAGTGTATATGAAAAAAGTGTTATAAGCAATATTATAACGATCGAAATGAAAGTGAAGATCGAATCTAACCGCAAAAACAATATCTGCAAATACCAGGGCGCCATCTAGGCATTTGAGCCTAGAAAAATTTATAAAGTAGGCAGATACGCGCTGTTAAGATTCCACTTTATTTAAATATTCCGAGCGTTAGCCCAAGTCACTAGCTCAGTGAGTAGCAGAGATAATAAAATATAATTTTATATCTTAAATATAAAAGAATAAAAGCCACTGCCAGAAATTAACACATAAAAATATTTATTTACGCACATATAAAATCATTCTAAATTCGAGGAATAAGTTTAACCTTTAGATTTTTATATTAACTTGTAAATTTACATTTAAAAAGATTTCAATAAGTTTAATTTTTATTTAGTGAGTCGAGTATGAATAGACTATATAGGTCTGCATTTGAAAAGAAAATATTCTTTCCCTTATTTAACCTTAGGCCAAAAGTTCGTAGTCAAAACGGCGCCAATCCATCTGATACATTTATGTATTCAATGTAGCATGAAAATACGACAACACAAAATACTGTACTGTCAGGAATGTACATCTGAACAGTAAGTAGAATTAGAGAAGACATTGACTCTCCACCAACAGGAATGTTACATCTGTTGGCAAGTAGAACAATAAACAAAAAACTCCATAGGAATGGACTGCGGTCTTCTGCCGACTTACAAACCCATCCATAGGCAAACAGAAAGTGTGTGGCGTATATATGCAATCCTGCCCATAGCGGATCTCATACTACATCTACTAATTACACAAATATATCCAATCCATTGAGCCAATTCAACTACGAAACGAATAACCTAAGATTACCCTCCCTTAATATAACTTTACAAAACTATATAGCCATTCACGCCCGACTTAAATTTAACATTTAGATACATTCGCACAAATGAATTTTATAAAATTTGTTTTAAAATGTTGAGTATAGATCAGCTGCACAGATTCCATGGTCAAAAACATTCCAAATTAAACACAACCGATCAAAATACAAAGTCATCGATAAACGTCACTTGCATAGGGAATATACAAATCCCATTAGCATTCATCGTAAGATGCTGCAGTGATATCGTTGACCTATATATTCTAATCGAATGTGAAAACCACAACATAATCAACCGCTAAAGAATCTATGCAACGTCCATACCCAACCTTAAATTTCCTCATTTAAAATTTAAACAATAAATATTAATATAAATAAAATAATAAATGGAAATGATTTTTTTTTTTTTATCAAACGCAAATATATAAAATTAAACATTTTCAATTGATTTTAAACTTAAAAGTCAGATAGAAGTTCATAAGCTTGAACGAAAGTTCTTAGTTATTTTTAAATTTAGAGTTCATGTCAATATAGCTTACAGTAGAAGAGTCCAGGTTCCTGTTTTTTAATTCCCGCGACATCTCCATTGGAAGATAATGTTCTGGAGGTAGCATTAGCTGTTTCCATTCTTGTATCACAGTCTTTTTATTTTATATTTTTTTTAAAACAAAAAAAAAAAATGAAAGAGAACGGCAAGTGCGTCTTACTGTTCTCATCAAATCAAGTCCGAAAAAACTGTCTGGAACTCAATATTTCTCTTTTTATAGTAAATCTCCAGATTGAATGAACAAAGACGTCACTAATCCAAATTTTCGTTCGGGTCCGGGCTGAGGCTTGGTGCTTCCATTGGTCAAGCTAAAATCTCTTTATTCTCTTATCTAATTTACTCTCTGACCTTTTAATTAGACAGCTTTTGGATAATTAATAAACAATCATTTCCATTTACAGATTACAGGAATTAATTAATACCTGTTTTTATTTTTACTTACTTTATTTCTTTTTTAAACTATTTTTATATTTAAATCTTTTTTTATAAAAAAAATACATTCAAATACCTTTTTTTATTTATTAAAAAAAATATTTTTAAAGTTTAGTATCTGTGCGAATATATATACGTTTAACAAACATTTTAATTTTAGCATTTAGTTTTTTTTACCTTTTATTTGCGAACTTTTAAGTTTTTATTTTAAATTAATGTAACGACATATTTATATATCGTTACAATATATATATATATTTAAACAGCATTAAATTGTTGCACTTGCGCTTAAATATTACATATTAAATGCTGTTTAAATATTACAGTTTGTAAAAAACATTGCACTATATAAAATAATTGATTTATTTATATGGGTGTGTGTGTTTTGGAGATATAAATAAAAGCTGTGAAGAAGATTGCTGAGGCAATTGAAACTATCAAAGAGGATCGTAATTAAAGTATTGTGAAACAGTATTAAAGTGCATAATTGATTTATTATTATAGGAATAAAAATAAATGGAGATTATTTAAGTCATTTAGATTTTGCAGATGAATATAATTGTTTTTGCAAATAATGTTTCAGAGCTTCAGGAAATTTTGCAAGAGTTATCAGATGAAAGTAAGAAAATAGGATTAAAAGTAAATGTTAAACAGATTAAAATAATGTTCAATGGATTTTCTCAAAAGATAAAAATAAAGATTGATAATGGTGAGTTAGAAGAAGTTAACAAGTACAAATACCTTGGTCAGATTATTAATACAGATGGAAACATAATGGATGGAATTAATCATTGAATTAAACTTGGTTGGAGTGCTTTTGATAGAAATAACTTAACATTAAAAGGAAATATATTATGAATTTGAAAAGGAAAGTTGTTAATAAATATTTAACCACTTGGTACTTATGGATCTGAAGCTTGGACACTTATCAGAAGAGCAATACAGACTTCAAATCACTCAAAAAAATATAGAGATATGCATATTAGGAGTAACAAGAAGAGATCAAAAATGAAATACATGGATAAGAGAATAAATAGGTGTCACTGATATCATTGAAAGAATTAAAAGACTGAAGTGGAATTGGGCTGGAAATATTGCTATAAAAGATAATAATAGATAGACAATTGAAATCTTAAACTCTCTTCCAAGAAATTGAAAAAGATTCAGAAAGGGACCACATGTGAGATGGATGAAATAAGGAAATGTGCAGTGGTAATGTTGAGAAGAAAGGCTAGAGATGGATTGAATTTGGAGAGACCTTCATCCGGCAGTGAAATGATAATGGTTGACAATGATGATGATGATGCATATCAAAATGCTAAAAATAATGTTCTTTTTAGTTTTAGTTTACATTTTTATTTCAACTAATAAAGATTTGTATAAAAATATATCTTTTTTTATAATCATATACATTGTAATAGATTTAGGAGTCAGATTTAACAAAATACATTAGACAAGAATATGTGTATATTATCTTCTCTTGATGTGCAGATTAACTGATAATAATACAACATCAAAATAGTATAATTTTCTAATTCAGTCTCTAAGAAAATGTTACTTAATGATCTCGACTTATTTTGTTTCAAAGATAATTTGGAAAGTCTCTAGATATTGCCATCTTTTGGCTCAATATGAGATCTTAGATTAAGACAAAATGAAATATAAAATAACAAAGAATGATACTGATTTGGACTTCAAAATAATTAATATTAATATCTAATAGTAATTAATAGCATAAGAAAACAATAACAAAATCTCATAACTTGCTACATATAAAAGACACAGAATGATTCACTAATTAGTAACTACACATGCATCTCGTTTATTGATTTGGCAAATGAAAAATACTAAACTCATACAATTAAAATAATATCCTAGATTTAAAGATACACCTACAAACTACTAATCATCATATTATTTCCTCCTATAAAAGTTGTCCAATTAATCATAAATACTTTCAAACCTGTATTTTATAAAAGAGAATCTAAATCATGCAGTAATTTAAATGTAAAATTTTATATCATCATGAAATTCATTAATTGGTATAAATTTTTATATGAAATGAAAAAAAAAGAAAAGGTCAAAATATCCATTATTAGAATACTTTGCTTAAAGGAAAAAAGAAATTTTAAAAAAAAATTTTCAATATTTAAAAAATATGTTGTAGGTCTTTAACTGTATATATTTTTTATCAGTTTATTTTCAATTGTTATGCATCCACAAGCATTCATTTGGTACCATATTGTCATTTAGTCATCTACAGTTACAAACCTAATTTTTCTAGATGGTGGGTTTTTCCTGCTTGCATGTTTTAATTTACTATACATCCAGTATATGATAGTCAATCAGCTTTTCATGGCAATTTGTTTCCTCCAACTTTCGGATAGTTTCACAAGCACACACACACACTGGATTTTGACTAACTAGTTTAATTGCATATTCATGTTTTCCATGAATCGTATTTCCAAGAGGGTATTCCAAATCCAATAATGGTTTTGCTCGGTAATTCTTCCTGATGATGATACATTTGTTTATAGCTGTTGGAGAATTATAATGAAAATTACTTCATCCCAATGCTGGACTGGTAATTTTTATTATTGCTTCCTGACCTGTCCTTATTATTTATTTTTTAAAGTACTAGTACATAGAATTGTATCTGAAATCTCTAGGAATAATGAACAAGTTGTTAGTTTCTTCAATTATTTTATATTTTAAACTTTGTTTATGTCATAATCTGGTTATCCAAACTCATAAATCACTAGTTTATTTTTCACAGTAATAAGGATTTGCCTGAGTACATCTAGCAAAAATTTATTTTTAAAAAAATACAAGAATAAATCATGTTAAATAAAAGTTTTGGAGATCTTCTAATTATTATTTATATATATATATTAACAAGAGTCTTTACTTGTGAAAATATTTAGAAAGCTGTGATATATCTTGTTTTTATACAGTATCTCTAATCTGTAAAGAATTTAGAGTAATAAACTAAAAATGGATCTACTTTTGATTTAAAGAAAAAAAAGACATTTACTTTTTTAACGTTATTCAAAAAAAAATCAAGTAATGGTCAATTAGTTCTTAAAAGGTCAAGGCCAGGTAACATTATATTTCACTGTTTTTCATTAGCAAGAGCACCATCAAGTGACTGGTACAGTCATTGATACCACTACCCAAAGCAATAAAATAGTTAAATTATACCACTTTAAATGCTGTAAATGTGTTTGCAGCATATACACACCAATTATCTGTTCTAGTCTTACAGGTGAAAAAGTGTTAGAACTGAGGAATGATAAATAAATATTTGAGTATGTTATTGCTCAGTACTGGAAGTAACAGAGTTGGGCCAAAATCCAATGACTTTGGGCTTCAGAGTTTTCCATTTTACCAAATGCTTCAATTCATGCAGGGCAAAATAAAACAATTCTTTTTGACTCTTATGTCAATTCTATGTGTAATAGATAATATATATAGTCTCAAATCTTCTGGTGTATATATCAAGACTAATGTTTATCCATATTGTCAAATAATAGCTTTTTCCCCATAACTGGTTTGTTACTCATAAGTTTTAGCACTACAACTAGATAATTCCACCTCTAATATAGCATTTCCTGTAAATCTGATTAATGAGAATGCTTTTAAAAATACGTATTGGTATTTCTTAGGTAATATGATAAGCACGTGAGACAATTCCCTTCAAGATATGTCAAAAAGTGAAATAAAAAAAATAAGAAATTTTCTGACATATCCAAAGTATCAGCAATTCCCAATTTATATAACTCCCATCAAAATTTTCATTTAATTTTTCCTTTACTTCTTTAAAATTAAAAAAAAATCATCAATAGGTTCATAAAAGAAACTAAATGTGTGGTTGAATATTCTTTATATTGAAATTAAAAGTATTTTTTATTTGACCAAAAGCTAAGTTATGCTAAATTATTCAATTAAAAATTCATCTGACTGCAGGGGATTAACAGAAATGGAAAAAATGATATTGTCAGTAAGTACGTATTATTTTAAGGTAAACTAACCATTACAAAAATATATAAAGGTTGGTTTTGTAAAAAAAAGAGAGACAAAAAGCAAAGAGATGAACTCCATACTATCACAATAATGAATGTGCCTTTGAGCAAGAAAAAATCATTTGACATATCATTGTGAAGAAATGCTATTCATAAGATTGCCAGGAGTGAATGTTGATTTGACAACATCTAACAAAAATCTATCTTTTGCTGCATTTATTTTCATTAACACCAAGATAATTATTATCAAATTTATATATATAGTGACAGCATTATATGAGAATTTTCTTAATACTATGACTAACATTATTTTCCATATTGTAGTTATTTAGTGATATTATATTTTCCTAATGATTTTATTTCTTCTGAGATTTTAATTGGCTAGCACTCTTTTTTTTACACCAAAATAGCTTTCTAACAAGCTGTTAGCCAGTCAAAATACTAAAAAATGAAAATAAAAAATTCATATTCACAACCAATGTTGAAATAATTTACATTGTATAATCATTCTGATAAATTTGGCAGTTTATTTGCATTTTGCTTCGGGTTTGTTTTGCTTTTATATTATCCCTTTATTTATTTCTATATACCTATTGTATTTTTTTGTCATTATCATATGTATTGCAGTATTTTCATTATTATTTATTGCTATGTTCTTTATCTAATCTGGATATTATTATGGGTTTCTTCCATTTGATTAATTGATTTTTATTATAAATAATATATATATATGATGCAAATAAAGAGCTGAACAAAATTATTTGTTAAATATATAAATTAGATTTCAGATATTCATGTTTTATTTGTAATTCTGGTTATATTTTAAAAATTTCTATCACATTGTCATTTAATGTGATGCGATGCACTGCGACTTCTTTATCAAAGTCAGGAATCTCAGCAACAATGCCCAGAGAAACCTGTTAGCCACCTTACCTTCTCCCATTCCTCACCCTAAGTTTTTCCCATATTGTTCCCTATCTTTCTCTATCTCATTTCCACTATATAATCTTTATCAACTCTATGGCCTTTATATCTAAACCCACTTATCTTTTCCCAAACCCAGTGTAAAAACCATGAACCCACTTTCTGTACAATCACTATTTTTATATTTATTCTCCCACCTCATTATTTGTACCCTTTCTGCTTGCAGGCATTTTCTGTAACAGGCCAGACTGTTCTCTTTGTGATGTGTATATATGATCATGCCCAACATTTAACAGGCCAGACACTTCCACAAGAGAAGCTCATCTTACTACAGTTAGATCTATGGCCTTCTGGTCGAATTCTGTTGATGGTGTGATGAAATGCATAACCTATGATTGTATCTACCTCCAAGGGGATCGTTACATATTTACTCATTAAACCTAGATACAATTTGGGCTAGTTCATCCACATCTCACCCTCCTCCCTTTTGGCTCCATTATTCCTCAATATTCAAACTCATGGGCTATTTTGCCTTTGACTCTCTTCAGAGATGAACCTGCACAAGCCAACAACCACTGTACCTCTATATATGTTACAATAGATTTATATATCCACCCAAACATTTCCACTATTATTATGTATAGAATGAGATGCGTGTCTATATATTTCCAATTACATCTTAGTTAGTGAATGCAAGGTTGTTTTAATAAACTTGAGTCCAATTTGATATAAATAGGTGCTGTAACATTTTATTATGTAACGAAACAAAATAAAAAATATTTTAAAACATTTTAATAATAGTAAATAATTTAATTGATGTTGGTGCCAAGGTTGGATTTCTACCAAATTGGTACTGAATATGATTAAAATTCCTATGCTTGACCCAATGGTAGAAGTTCAAGAGTTGTACCAATTATTTACATGGCAAAAATTTTTTTTTATAAATTTTAGATGACCGCGAAGCTAACTAGCTAATTTAAATTATTGTGCTGGTACATTTGCTGTAGCATTGTCGTCATCAATATATAAATCCCTACTATAGATAGAAAGATCGTCTACACAAGAGGATTAATCTTCCATACCAAAAAAAAGAAAAAAATGAACATATAATGGCTATTAATTAACAATAAACCACTAACAAACTCTGTCCTGTTTTAAGTGTGAACATCTATTATGGGATATTAAAAATCTTACCCTTTATTCCACATCATGATGATCATTGTCAAGTTGTTAAGGAAGGTCAGCTGATCTAAATTTTTATTTGTAACAAAAGAAAAATGTTTAAATAAACCTTACCATCCCCT
The DNA here is from genome assembly GCA_028023455.1 of Epiperipatus broadwayi. Taxonomy (NCBI): domain Eukaryota; kingdom Metazoa; phylum Onychophora; class Udeonychophora; order Euonychophora; family Peripatidae; genus Epiperipatus; species Epiperipatus broadwayi. The sequence goes on along the minus strand of JAQFVV010012444.1, from coordinate 3,418,401 downwards.
TCCCTTTTTTGCTTCTGCTTACACTTATAATTAACTCTTCCAAAATGTAGCCATTTTGGCTTCCAAGTGTGGAAATAAAAAAATAAAATAAACAAATATATACATAATAATGAAACATAACAAAATTAAGATTTCCAGAAAATCATCTTGATTGTTGCTATCCATGAGATCGGCAACAATGTCCTTCATACATGGTAAAAATTGATCCTTCGCTGGAATTTCAACCTAAACATGCTTGTAACAATACTGCCTCGATCTCCCATCAATATTTCTCTTGATTCACATGTAGACATTTGATATAGGTTGATGGATGTTTGTTTTCTGCTTATCTTCATTTGAATATCATGATTCCATGGTTAAAATTAATGGCATTTGATCCCTATAGCCCTGATAATTTAGCCAAAATACATTGTACAGCACTTTTTAATATACATAAATTTTATTCCATTGCAGTTTAGCATTTGGTAGCTTTATATGCACAACGAATTACTTCATTATTTTTTTCATCAGCTGGCAATGTTTTATTCTATCTGCTCATGCACGAATGACTTCGTTATTTCTTTTTAATCAGTTCACAAACACTATAATTAGTTTGTTAAACTGCATAGATTTATTCATTTACTCTTAATTCAATCTTTGATGGTACTTCCTTCTAGTCTTACGCTATCCAATTTGTAAAGAAAAGGGGAGTATTTTAGAACACGTCATCCATTTTCTTTCATCATTCGAAAATTCACTCTCACTGTGTTGACTTTCTATTGCTAATGCATGATTTTAAAAGACTACTGATATAAACTCCCTTTGCTTTTGTATAAAACTTAGTTTTTTTAAAACACAAAACAAGGTCAGATTGTTTTCGGTACTTGGCATATTATATCTTGCATTTCAGCCTATTTTGCCTAATGATTGTTACATAAATTACACATATAATAGTTGATTAGAAATATTACATAATGGAATTTTAATTTTGTTACCTAGTGATCAACTTGATATTGGGTTGTCACTACACTTGCTTTCTCTACGCTCACACTATTGTATTGCTTGATTTGGGATCTACAATACCCTAACTGTTAGTTTGTTAATAGTATACATATACATTTAAATGATTTTTTAAAGCATTTATTTCTAGTGTTTCGAATTGGATTTCTTAAAAAAAAAAAAAATTAGTTTGTTGCGATATTTACTATCTCACGTATTAATGATGCAAATATTGATAGCGCATATATGTATGCAAAAAAAAAGCATATGTTCAAGAACTTCTTGGTTAAGCATAAGGTTTTGATAAGCTTGATTCAGTGATGTGGTTTAATGTAAGTTGTTTTTTTTTAGGATTGTAAGCTACCCTTACATTACATTCACTTAAGAGATGCCTAATGTTTTCTATGCCTTCCTTACATTCTTTCAGTTTACTATTAGCGCCATCTATTGTAAGTTTAAATAATCAGTGGTTATCAGATGATAATGCAATATGATTCCCATTCCCAGAGTGGTTTAAGATAAAAGTCAGAAACTAAATTGGAATTAATTGCACTATTATCTAGTAACTCTTGATTATTCAAGCTTATAATAGATGGTGCTAGTATAAAAAGGAAAACTGCTCTGGTTTTTCTTTGTATATATTTTTTATTGATTTTTAGATGTGTATACATAATTTTTTTTTTCAGATCCATGAAGTATTTCATGCATATAGCTGTGGGCTTGATTATTGTTATGTCACTAATAATGCCAGAATCATCATTGAGGCTGAAAAAGTTCTCTCTTCCAATTTCAGAAAAACTTTCATTACATAAAGATGCAATGAATGGTGACCTCAAATTTCCAGAATCTACCGATAAAAAAGAATGATGTGTCACACATCTTACTACGCTGATATATAAGGACTTCATTTCACTTTTATATCGATATATATTTTGTTCATTATTATTTAAAAGGGTCCACAAAAAAACAATTTGTATATTGTTTCTCTGATGTTTTTTTAAAAACTTAAAACTAAATTAAGAATAAAAGTTGAGAAATGTACGCACATGACATCAAAGATAAAATTTACCCTTAATTTGTTATTGTTACATATTATTTATAAACATCATGAAATTTATGACCAAATGTTAGGTATTACCTGAATTACCATTTTTACCAAGTCCTTGACATAAAAAAACAACTTACATCTGAAACCTACAATTATTTTTTTCAAATTTCTGTGTGTGCCCAAAGCAGAAACTCAATAGTTTAAATATAAATTATGGATTACTTCTATATAAAATTATATTAAAGAAAAAAAATGAAGAAAACAAACTTCCACTGCTTAATTACATTAAATTTTCTTTATATAGAGCATTTCTATAAGTGTGAAATTGATAGTTGATTTTTTTATTTATTGTAATATGAATAATATGAAAATATATTTAAATATCTTGATTTAGAATAAAATAGATTTGTTTATTAAATCAATAAACTGAGCGTGATTGACTATAATCAGATAATTTCTGATTTATTTCCTTCATGTGTGTTTGTTTTCATCACATATATGGCAATTATGATTTACCAATCAATCATGGTATTAATTTTTAATCAGTTTTCTATTAAAGTTGTAAATAAATATTCAAAAGGTCTATTTATTATATAAGTATGGCTATGTGGATAGGAACATTATTAAACTTTTGTGAGGAATAGACCATATGGTCTCTTGATATATATATATATAACATAGTTTGCAGATTAAAAGTCTAAACACAACTGATTATTAGATACTTTTCCAAATAATTCTTGCTCTGATCTGAACAGTGGAGTTTCAGCTCTTTTAAAGCTAACAGTGAACAATCTTACGTATACATTGCAACAAGCACACATATGTACGTATATATAGTGATGGTAATCTCTCATTTTTCATGTATAATTCAAGTGTATTGTCAACTAAGTTAAGATGCTCTTAGTTATGTTTTTTCTGTCAATAGGCCGTAGTATTTTTATATTACTTTAAATGTGTATATATATATCATGAGCTTCAAACATATAAAATATAGTTTGTTTGTTTTTTTGTAATTATTTAAAAAATATTTTAGCTAAATTTAAATGGCCAACATCGGATTTTGCAAGAAGTCTCTTAAAACTGATGTTAACTTTAAATATGGTTGAAACTTTTCACAAATAAAAAAAATTCGGTATTTGTAAACTATTCACTGAACCTCTGATATTTATATATTTAAAGCAACTAAGTTTTAAAAAATATCTATAAGTTTAGAATTATGGGAAAGTTCCTTACGCTGTGATAGTTTTAACAATCATGGAAAAATCAAAATAGCTGCCGGGTAGATCATGATTATTAATTGAAGATACATTTTGGATAAAAATTCTGAAAATTTGGTATTTTTTTTTTACAAATGTAATGAAATAAAGAGATCATTGTATTAATTAAATGTAGATTCTTTTTTTTATATCACCAATAGAAAAATGAACATAAGTTTAACTATTATGTGATATACAATGTATGTATTGAAAAAAAAAACAAATTTGTTTTCTTACTATTGTAAATCTTTTTATACTATAATTAAAGATTTTATTTATGTACAAAGTATCCTGTTGACTGTATTTATTACTTTACTAAAAATGAGGGCGTACTTTCACATTACATCACATGACACTGATACTTTGTTTATTGTTTGCTTAATTCAAAAATTTCTTTGTATGTAAATTTTCTACTTAACTGAAGTTTGACAACTAAGATTAGTATAGCCTAAAGTTTTTTAGTATGAAGAACCATTTTGCTTAAATATCCTAACCAAAAAATTCTAAATGGTTGTAATTGTATCTGTAATTGTTTAGTAATAGAATATTACAAAATCTATTACAAAATCATGTATATATAACAAAAATTATTTCAAAAAAACAACAAAAAATCACTTTGACAAGTTTTATATATTTATAAATTTCTATTATTTAGGCATTTATTATACACAGTACATATTCTATAATAAGGTTGGCAATTCAAGAAGCAATATAGAAAAGTGTATTTTTCCTTTTATAGAATCGTAAAAATATTTATTTACAAATTATAAGAAAAAAAAAAGTATATTTATATTTATCATGATAAAAAGAGCCATAGGTTGCAGATCCTTGATCAAAGCAATAAGACTTGATCATTACAGCTGATGTCACTCCCCCCACACCTTTAACATAATTTATTCAACAATTGTTTTATAGTTACATCATAAATGTTAACAAGGTCTATATTCATTAAGACTTACATTTCTAATAAAAAAAATATTTGTTAATAATTACTAATATAAACAAACTATACTAATATTTTAGCATATTTTCCACAATGCCAATAAAATCTTCCAAAAGTAGGTGATACTTTCAACTATCAATAATCTTTTTTAGAGTTGTAATATATGATTATTCTATGAATTTGGGTTCAAATCTTAGCATATTGAAATATTCAAATTGAGTTGGATAGTATCACTGAATTTCTTTGCCTTGTAACTTGAAATTCATTTATTATAAATTAATCATTTGATGAGTGCAGAACCATTGAGTTTGCATATGGCAAGTGAAAATAATTATTGTACTATCCTTTTCATCAGTGATTGGCAATGAAGAGTGCCCTGACTGACAGTTTTATGACAAAAGACACCTTACTTTAAATTTGTAGGAAGATAAGAGAAGTTGTGAGGTTAAGATATATCCAATATATATTTATTTTAAAATCAATTTATTAATTCAAAATTCTACTTATAAAATTTAAAATATCTACATTTAAAAATCAATGTTTACATTTATAAGAAAATAATGTGACATAAATTGCACATTTTTAGTAAACTAGTATTTTCAGTTCTCAAATAGTGATTCCAAGTTCTTATATTTGAAAAATGCATCTGCAAGTATAAGTCAAAACTCAAAAACATTTTATATTTGATTAAAAGATAGCCTTTCCATTGACTGAACACCAAAATGTTTCACCGCTCTGACAATAATCTGAAAATTATAATTGTTCAAAATAGTTCACAAATTTAAATACAACTGAGACGAAAAATTAAATCACTATAACTCCAGTAATGCAGTAAAAAGAAAAGTAACCAACTATAAATGCAATAAAAGCAGCTGCATTGCACAAACCCTGAAGGATATGATGTGACTCACTGTATTGGTAATTAAAGGCAGCAAACATAACCACTTGACTTAAATCTGCTCTTTACTGTTGAATTTGAAATAGTTGTTGCAGAATGTGTGTTTTTATCAGTTTTAAATTCTTAATAAAATGTAGACAATCACAAGAACAGATTTTTATGATCATATCATTAGTGAAATAATTGCAAGTTGGAATTGTGCAAATGTTTTTTTTTTAATTAATCTCCTTTAAAGCACTGTTTGGATGACTAGGTTTCTCTCTATTATTAAAGGTAGTGATATTACAACTTAACTAGTATAAAACTAAATTTGAAATTGACAATGGGTGTTCAGTTGAATCAGATTTTATATTTTGATAAATCCCTCACTTTGATAATCCTGGAATTGCACTATTGAGAAAAGTAATATTAATTCAGCTATCATTATAATGAATTATAACTACAGCTTCATGGTTTCTTATGGTGTTCATGTTATTTATGATAACCCACAATGGCTACATGATTGGGAATAATGTAAAGACAATAATAGTATATGATACAGCTCCTAAGAAAAGTATTATTTTGTGATATAATTATTGTTGCATTTTTTTTTTTTATTATAGACATTATTTACAATAAGTAATATAACGTTTGTATACAAAATATAAGCAGAAATTGCAAACAATGGAAAAATAGAATTATTTTCATAAATTACAAAGCTTCTAACTGTGATCAGTTGGTTTTTTTAATAAATTATGATCTGTTATTATAATAAAATAAATTTGATTTTATTCATTATAAGCTTACTTATAAAAAAAATATAATCATAGATCGCAAAAAAATTATTTTTGTTTATAAAACTGATCGTTCTTGGAAGTATTATATTTGTTTAAAAGAAATAACTGTAGATTACAAAAATTGGAAAGTCATGTATTACTTATGCTTAGACTGCAGCGGTATAAGATACTGCTAAATCCCCAAAAAGTGGCATAAAACCTACACTGTGAGAAAATTTAAACTAACTTTTTTTTTTTTTGCAAAATATAGATACACCTAGAAAGGATACTAATTCAATTTATAAAATTCTGTGAATTTATGGCATATGAAAATTTTTAAGTAGTATTTCGCACTGTTTGTAGCTATTGAAGTTTAAATGATCTACATCAAAATGACAAAAATTTGGATAATGCATTTTCTAAATACCAATAAATTTTAAAGCTATTTATTTACCATTTTACATTTGTTAATTAATTGTTTATTAATAGAATAACATTATATAAAGAAACATTTTAATACATTCATACAATAAAAAAAAAAACAGTGATAGAAAATATTTAGAGATTATTTAATTGGCCAGCATAAAAGAAAGCTCATTTATGACTTTGTCAATCCTGTCCTATAAGGTTTTCAATAATATCACAGATAATAAATATATCATCTAAATTCTGGATATTTCTTGTCCAGAAAATTCACCTCATGAAAATTTTGTTTCATTTTTGAATCATATTTCCCATGATAATTAGAATAATACAATATTCCAGATGATTAACCAATTTTATTCTACAGCCATCCTATTATAAACTTGAGTAACCTTGGATACTAAATGGTTAGACTAATATAGTCACTTGTAGTTGGTTGTTCCATTGACACCCCCAGACTAGCTTAGATCTTAATCTTTTTTTCATTCAGCAGTCATTTTTTTACTCTTGATTACTATCAAGTTAATATGCTTGAAATTCAAAATCATCTAAATCCAAGCCAAATTGTTTGTACGATTATATACATCTGATACCTTGCATGATTTGGAAGACTCTGGAATTTAAAGTCAATGGATTGCAGCTTGGTAATTGATCTTCTTATATAAATAGAGTATAATTTATTATCTTGATATCAGATCTGTATTAGTAATTAAATTGTTTGTTTATCAAAATTATTATATATGTGATACAAAACCAATAACTGTGTATTCTATTATTTGCAGCGCTATAATGAAGACATTTACTATGAGGATATAAGCAAGCAAACATCTAAAAGCATATATATATATATGAATAGATAGATATTCATGAGATTTTATCAGACTAATAATAACAAAACTTTCACTCTTAAATGGAGTCAATGCCTAGAGAAACCTATTAGCCACTTTCCCTTCCCTTCCCCATTCTAAGTTTTCCCATATTCTGCTCCACCCCATTACCACAGCATAATCTTTGTCAACTCTATGGCCTTTATATCTAAATCCCCCTTATCTTCTCTTAAACCCAGCTTAAAAAGCATAACTCACTTTCTGCATAATGACTTTTTTCATATTTATTCTTCCATAACTTTATTATTTGGACCCTTTCTGTTTTCAAGCATTTATATTCAATTAACATGTCTAATATTTTCCATTCCTTCCTTACACAATTTACAGACTAAATCACCCATATTTTTCCATCTACGCATTCAAGCCTTAAACAATAAACTACTTTCCTTACTATTATCATACATTAACGCAAACCTAATGTTCTGTTTACTTCTACATATATTTAAACTCTTTTTACTCTCCATACTAGTTCTCCATCTCTCTAACTCCCTATTCTTTATTAATGAATCTATTCTTTTATCCCATTCCTTATCACTATAACACTTAACAATTCTTCTAACATAATCATCCCACCTTTTGTATAAATATATGGATATAAATTCTTTATCCAAATCTTTTGCATACTGCATTACCTTTCTCACCTATCTTGTTGCCGGCCCTTTACTCATAACCCAATTAAATACTATTTTGGCTATTTTATTAACCATAAACGGCAATCTACCTAACATTTTCATTTTACTTTTTGCATCTCTCATATAAAAACTTGACTATCCCATTTCCCCTTGAATTGCCTCCCTTGCTGTCCATACATCTGCATCCAATGCAAGTCTTCCTATTTCCCTTTATAATTTTTCTAAGTAAACTAACACATAATGCACCATTACCATATGTTAATCCTGCTGCTGCAACTCCCATATAATTCTAGCTACATCATATTTATTATTTGAAAACACTTAATTTCTTTAATATCCCTTTCTTTTCTTTGCTTCATTTATTTTTTTTTTTCTCCCATTCATCCAAATAATTTTTCTGATTACTTAAGATAATTCCCAAATAACTATATCTATTTATCACACTTAACTTTATATCCCCCCAATAAAAATTCTACATCTTTTTCCCCAGTATTAACCATCATTATATTTAATTTTTCTTCATTAAATTTAATTCCAATCTCTTTACCCACCCTTGCAGATGTCCTCAGCATAACTTCCATATCTTCTTTCTGCACACAAAATGATATCTGGAAAAAAAACCTGACAAAGTAACGTTATCTCTATCCCTCTTCCTACCTTTCTATTGCTCTTTCCATTTCACTCAAATACAACAAAAACAAAATAGGTGACATGGGGCATTCTTGCCTTAGTCCCACTCCATTTTTAATTGATATGTATAGTAATTATTTTCATAAAATTTCTTAACAATATCCTCTAAAGCTTCATCCATTCTCAAATTCACTAAAGTTGCCCATAATCTATTTCTATTTATTCTATCATATGCCTTCTCTGTATCTATAAAACTCGTATATAACTGTCTACCTGAATTCCTACTCATATCCATAAGTTGTGTAACTACAAATAAACTATTTCCTATATGCCTATCTAATCTAAAACCTTGCATTTACCCGACTACATTATTCCCTTCCATCCATTTTACAAGTCCTCTAGCCACCATATATGAGAAAACTATATAAAACATGTTACCGCTATCGGTCTATAATTTAACTTTCTGTGATCCTTGCCCTTTCCTTTAAATAATAATCTTACTCTTGTATTACTCCAACTATTCAAAAAAAACTATTCTGTGCCATCTTATTAAAACAGGATAACTTTACTTTTGCCCTATACCCTAAATTCATTACCATCTCTGCGCCCATCCATCTAAACTTGTTACCTTTCCACTTTTGAATTTCTTTTCTACCTCATTCAGTTCATTTTTGTAAACCTAATATTCCCATTACTATATGCTTTCATGTTTTCTATCACTCTATCCTTCACATCTATCTATCTTTTCTATATCCATTACATATCTATTTAAGATTGTCTCTAAGTCTTCTCTAGAGCTACACTCTATTCCCTCATCATCTAGTAATACTATCACTCCCCTACATTTCTTTTAATGTAATTCCAAAATTTTTTACTCCCATCTCTTTTTTTTATATTAATATTCTTCAACAATTTACTATTCAATTTCATTCTCTCTTTATAATTATCTATTTTAACCAACTTTTTTTTTCTAAGTACTTTTACCATTTAACAATATCTTTTTCACTTTCCTTGTTCTTAATAGCACACTTATATTCTCTGCATGCTTCTTTTCTATCTTTTACACTTTTACTAATTCTCATTTTTTTATTACTTTTATTCTTTTTAATATTCTCATCTAAAACCCTATTTGCCACTTTTTCTATTTCATTACACCAGTCCTTATACTCATCCCCAACCAACTCTTCCATGATTTTCGGACTAGTGGTGCTCTTATAGCCACCTCACCTAAACCTGAAGTCAGATTCAAACCCAGCCAAACCAAAGAATTAAACCCAAGACCAAACTGAATTCAAACCCAACTCAGAGCTCAGATCAAATCAATGGATGACATATGTCGACGACACATAACTATGTGCCAAGAAACTAGCTCAACGGATGATGATGATTTTTAAGTCCCCTGATCTAACTCTACTAACATACAATAAAATGACTACGGATATTTATAAATCAATTCATATATGTATGTTCGGGTTGCCAATACAGACAACGAGCATTATTATTAAAATAGTTATTAAATAATTAAGAAAGTTAAACCAAATGTTTTATATAAAATGTTTAATAATAATAAATATTTTTGTTCAAATTGTTTATGATTAATATATATATATTACCTCTAGTCTTTAAGAATGGGAGTTACAATAAGAATGGCAGTCGTGCTCATATGCTAATAATCAATATGCAATTATAGGAGAAATATATATATATGCCCCAACAAGTAAACAAAGGTATTTGGCTTGGACATAAATTATGATTCTAATTTTAAAACGAAAGATGTGAGATTTATTTTCACACATCCATAAATCAACTCACGAAAAGCATGATACATATTTAGGGCATAACTTTAATATTTAACAAATAACTTATTTAATTATAAATGAATATGAAGTTGTTTGACTTTAATAAAATCAATTCATTATGATTTGTGAGCATGAGAGCGGGGCTTTATTGGAACTGAGAAATAAACGGTACTGACGATTTACGAGCATTAAGAACAAATACGAAATATAATGACTTGTTGGTGATTTAAGAAGTAGAAGGGCGGCTTGTGTTTTACAAGTCTTTTCTGCCCTCTAGAGCATTCGTGGAACACAGGAAAGCCAGGCCGGAACATAGCCGTGAATCTTTGATGTTCCAATATAATAACGAGTGAGTGAGGAAGTGATTTCTTCCTAGGTAATTAAAGTAACAATACAATCACCGATGACAAGCCTATGAAGCAGGAGATGGCTTACATCAGCATTGTTCGGAAAGTGATTCACTGATCATCATATTTAATTAAGAAAGCCCATATTACATAAGGAATGCTCTATGTAATGACCTGATCATATCAGATTAAAGTCAAATGTGCTTAACATAAATATGCTTAAACGCAATTATAAAATTATGCTAATTATACCCTAAATATCATGCCCTCCCTGAATATTAATATAAAGTATAAAATTTAAATTAGAATATATTTATTTTATTCCCTTTATCAATCTTTAGAAAAACATTTTAATATTAATATGAATAAATAAATATTTGTGGATTCAATAAAATAGTCTGGAGCATAGGTTAGAAACTGGGCTAATAGTCATTATCAACCGATAGTAAACATTTAATAAATTCTTCAACTCGATAATTAGTAGAACCGTACTAAATTGGTTCTAGTGGGCAAGAATTACTATAAAACTTAATACTATATTATTTTCATAAGGTAAATGTAACGAAAGAGATTATGATCGAGTTGAAGTATTATTGGCATATAATCAAAAATAAATGATATTAATAATCATTCAATAAATATATAATAAAGTTAGTTAAACGAACTGCCATCATAAGAAAAAGGAAAGTTAACAAAATATTAAATTTAAAGACTAGAGATAGAAATAGAGAATTACTTATACAAATTAAGACAAGAAGGAATTTTAACAGTAGTTAATTTTAAAAGGTGATTTAAATTAAAGTTCAGAATCTGGCCAGAAAGTTGCAGTTCATTAAAGAAAAATATCATTCCTTCCATGGTTGGTTCCTCAATTTACATGGCAGAGTCCGATTGGGTTGAAACGTAGGCGCACATTTTAACTTATATGAACAGCATTTTGGGATTGATTTCTTTACAGTTTTGGCAACTCATGATTGGTATGGACAAGTTTCAATTTTGCAGCTACATTGAAGATTTTCTGGGACTTCAGGCCCAGCAATCAATTCCCGAAGTTAGCCATGCACCATGATGAAGACTATATAAATTCCCAATTTCAATGGGCATAGCTTCTAGTAGCAAGTCTTCTAAAAAAATATGGCTTCTCTCTTGAAACTTTACCGGGCTATTTATACATGTCCTCTGGTTTACCGTCCATTCTGACTCTTGATGCCTTCAGGCTAAAGCTTTTTACATTATTAAAAGTTAAAATTTTTGTTAATTGATTTCAGATACATTCCCTCGATAAGACTTTCAAATTCATTAACTTGTTAATCTGAATACGATTTTAATTGAGAACCGTCCTTACATTTTAAATTATTATTTTTACTAAATAAAAATCCCCCATTGTCTTTGGGAAAGGACGATCTGAAAGCTTATCGAAAGAATGTAGCTTTTAATTACTGAAATTTGAACAAACTGGTAAAAGTAAAAATAAAACATTCCGATGTAATGAAACTTTATAACGAATATATATATTTAAATATTCATAAATATATACATACAATCCACGCAATTACAATATAATGTTTTCATTAATAATTTTATCTGAAGTTGTTAATAATATAAATTAGTTTAAATATAAAATAATTGGTTTTAATAAATGTTTAAATAATATTCTACTTTAATCAAAATTAGCATGTATTGAATGGATAAAGCCCCATTACATTTGGAAATTCACTGTTAGTAATAGGGTTTGAAGTAGGCTAAAGGTGAGATCTCATGAAGCTCGGATCGAACTTAGATGCGACCACTTCAGTATATACGAAACCAAAATCTTTCGTCCGGTACAATATATATATATGTTATTCAAATCGTATATATTTTTTTTAAAAAAAATGCTAGGTTTAAATAAATTCAGATGTCTTTAATAAAACAAAAAATGTATATGAAATCATTTAGAAAATATATACCTTTTATTTATAATATAAGTGATAGACTTCGCAAACAGTGAACTTGCCGCTTTCCAATGAAGTGTAAATTTCTTACTAGTGATATATTTAGGATCTACCAACAAATCTGCTATGGAAAGAGATTCATAATCTGAACAAGACATCTCACATTCACCATGTTTATAAACTAGTGGCATCTATAGTAAGGCTGAGTAATCAATAATTATCTGATTTTAGTGCATGTAAATCCCTCATTGAACCTGGAGATTCAAGGTTGAAAGTAAAGCATCTATGAATTTTCAGCCTTTTAGTTTGAATAGTAAAATGGAGTTGAAAGTTATTGCTAGTTGTATAACTTGCAACTTTGAATCCTAAACCTCAGTGATAAAGTCAAAAACCAGAGGCCAGTCTAGTGATGGGGATTTAGATGTATTAAAATCTGGTAATCCCTGATTACTTAACCTTACTATAGATTGCATTAGAGTGGAAAGGTGCTCTTATTTTATGATTTACCATGTTTAATAATATTAATTAGGATAAACACATTTCTGAATATCAAAGAATATGAGACAATAACTTCATTACCTATATTCCCTATTTATTCATGTCTTAATTTTCTATAAAGCAACTAAAAATTGTGTCTGAGAAAATAGATCTTCTTCAACATTTGTTAGATTAAAATAAGTTTTGAAAACTATTTACATATAAGGACTGTTTGATTTATACATTTAATAATGAGCAAGTTTTATGTATATTTGAACTACCCTTTTTTTATTTATTTTTTTAAAAAAAACATTCTGTTTTTGCTAAGAAGATCGTGTAATAATTAACTTTGTAAAATCCTAAAGAATAATCAGATTTTTAATTTTGTAACATATTTGTTTTTAAATAAATACACAAATATAATCTTATAAACTAAAAAAGCTATTTAGAGTATCTGAGAATAGATTGGCAACTTTGAGTTGATATATGTTTTGTGGATAAATTGCTGATAGGGTCACATTCAGGATGGGAAACAGTTTTTAGCATGACTTGTAAGCAGCATAGAACCAAAGCTTATCAAAATCACTTTACAGAATCGGTTGGAGCTTCAAATTCAGAAATCAACAGGACACTAAGGAGAAAAACTCAGAAATACACAATTCAGATTAAACAGATAATCCATATGGCAGACAAAAAATATGGAAACTTCTGTTAAATTTTCATTGTAAATGTAGTTCATAAATTCTTTACATAAGGTCATAAACACAATACTACTTTTTTCTTTTTATTGTAAATAAAATAAAATTTCAAAATAATTAAGAAATAGCATTAATTACTTCACCCATTCAATGATAAACCACAAATGGAACAATTCTTAAATATTATTTCACTAAATGTTCCATGAGTACATCAATAAAGAATGAATTTAAAATGCCATCAAAAATGAACCAATACAGAGTTACCAATTGAATAAAAAAAGTATACAATAGTATAATTATTCAGGAGGTCATTTGACATTAAGCATTAATATAAAATTAAACATAGCACAACCTGAATAGTTTTTTTTTTGCTTATTTTAACTGAGAATTAACCCTAGCATCTTTAACTAGGATTCAACCACTCATCAAATATATAAAGCATCAATTAAATGGTTTTTTTTGGTTCATAGAAGTGAAATATTTATTTTTTAATGACATTTCATCTAATATGTAGTGATTGGTGCTGTTAATGGTAAGAAAAATTCCAGTATAATATTAATCATTCAACTATTAAATAAAATGATTATTTTGCTTAAACTTACTTTCTTGTACAATATTTATGTACAATTTGTTTTATTTATAATTCATTTTCAAAAAAACAATACGCACAGTAACCTCCTTTTAGATACACTGGTAATCTGAAAAAAGAAAAAAAATTAAAATGCATATATTTATTGTTTCCCTGAAAGTTTATGATGATAACATTTAAGTTGTAATTATATGTTGAACTATTTTCAACATGTAATAGTAATTGTTAAGTCTGAGTTCAAACCCCTTCATATTACATATTGGAGTGAAGGTATGAAAAAGCCTGTACTGTAGATAAAAAAAATTCTTATATTAAATGTTTTTAGTAAAATTCAAACTTTTCAAATACATTCATCTGTTAATAATAACACTATTAGTATGTAATATAACATTTTGGTAGTATTATTTTCTCTTCTTCAGGTGTTACTGGTCTGTCTAATAATAATATTCACTTAATTAGTTAGAGTGTTGCCTCAAATTAATTATTCACAAATCTAAAGGTCATAGATTTGATTCCCTTGCTAGTACTTTCCTGGTCAAGCTTGCAAAACTTGAAGAAAAGAAGAGAATAATATCACTTGTAATATTGTATTATATACTAATCTATATGCTACTACTAATAGTTCAATGTATTTGAAAAGTTTGAATTTTTTGAAAACTATTTCATAATATTAGAAATAGTCCATATATTTTCTACTAAAATACATATATATTTTCAAAAGATAAATTTCCTAAACATGCACTAAATAACAAACAAAACTGCAAAAAATAAGTAAACTTTATATTTTGACAAGATTTAGGGAAACAATCTGCAGACTGGAAATGAGTCCAATAAATGATTAAAAATATATATATATTTCCTATTTATTAAATTCATCTGATTAAAAATGATGTTATGATCATTAGCCATTCATAAACAACTGTGGTCATTCTAAACCAGAAATTAAAAAAAGGAATCATAATTGCCATGCATATCATGCAGATAAATGATTGGTGCACAATAAACAAGTTTTATTGATCTAAAAATAATATGATAAAATGAAGAACAAAAAGGAAAACAATATTAAGTAAAATTAGATTAAATATTTGTAGATCAAATTAATGAATATTTCATTAATATTAATTTTTTAATCATCATAAAAAAACTTAACTTGAGAAAGGAGATCTTAAAACCAATCAATAAATAATTAAATTCATATTAAGATGCTGACATGAATGTAATATACCAGATATTAATGGGCTTTTCTTTAATTTATATTAATTGATACTAATGATATCTTTCTCTCGTCCAACTTCTGATAATATTAGTAATAAATAGGCTAATAGCACTTTAAATGTGAATAAATTTTTGAAAAGATGTCCGATTCAATCGTTTGCAATACTTTTTTTTACTAAGGTTGCCACATTAAATTTAAAAAAACTTGACGAATCACTACAAGAAATATATATTTCTGGAATAACTTATTTTGTCACTTGTCTTTGAACACTATCTAAAGTCCATGTAAATGTAATAGTGCACAACTTTTCACTTTGCAAATCTCTGTTTTGAATAACAAAGTGTGTTGAAATAAGCTAATTTATAGTAAATGACCATAGTACTAAATATCTGTATTTTGATACCAACTAGATCACTATTACAATATTAAGTTGGTCAACTATTATATTTGTATGGACTGATGGCAATGTTCCAAAACAACTGATGAAGGAAATTATTCCCCAAATACATATATACTGCAGAGCAATTTATCAATTTTTTTAAGCAGTATGGCAGTTGCATATCATTTTAATGATATTTGTGATTTGCAGATTGGTTTGTATAGTCATCATAAAACTTATTTCTAGAGCAACTTTTTTTTTTTCAGAATTAAAATGCCATAATTGTTCATGAATGATTATTTATTTGTGGCAGATGTAGTAAAAATATATTGCATATGATTAGAAATATTTTTTTATTATAGAAGATAAAAGATTTGGAACATTTTCCAAAGTAATTTCTAGTTTATCATTTTTATCAATAGAGGAAAGGATTATTAAATCTATAAAAATAAAGAAACTCCAAATGCACTAAAACTTCATCCAAAATTGTTCACTGATAAAAGCCATAAGTTATAAACTAGTCTGGGAATAAGAATATTTCAGCACTGGATAGGGATTTATTAAGCATTGCCATCTGACATTTATTGATTCCTCAAACATACACAAGGTGACAGAACTGGAGAAATATATTTGCTCTTTGTCACTCTCTTATGCATGTTGATCTATATATATACTTTATCCTCTAAATAAAACTTATGTTTGTATACTAATTTGTTTACTACAAATTCTTAATTTGAAATTTATCCACTTAACAGTCCTTGATGTTGATACATAAATGAAGGGCTTCTTTTTGGTTATTTAAAGAGAGAAGGAAAACATCTCTTACTTGGGAAATAAATAACTAAAGATAACAAACAAAAAATATTAGTCATCATCAATAAAATTCATTGTTTGTAAATAATATTTATTTTAAAAAGCTTAGACATTTGAAATTAAATTGAAACCCTGCAAAAATAATTTTTGTTTTTGTTAATATATTCTCCGTCACAGAACACAATTGAAAATAATTAGGAAAATGTCTTTCTATTAAATGAAAGGTAATTAATGCAACACTCGACCTTTGTATTGTTTGAAAGTTAATTATTTTTACAGAAAGGTGAAATTCTAATATACTAACATCCTTTCTAATTCATTTCCAAATTTGGAATAATGAATCATGAATTATAGTTAATAAATCATAAGATATAACCACAGCTTGTTCAATGTTTTCAAGAATTAACTATTGTATTTTGCTCTGCCACTTATTATGAGCTTAAGTTATCAATAGATGCAAGATGTAGTGAATCTATTGGCTACTCAGGATTATAGTACGCGGCAGAGCTGGAAGTGAGTAAATAAGTAGCTCTTAGGTTATCATTTTTAGAATATCAAAATAGCATTAAGTTTTATATATACTGTTTTTGCTCAAAGATTGATTGGAATAACTAGGCAACATATAATTATGATCATGTGATCATTATTTTTGGTACCGTATCATTTCTAAAAGCAATTTTCTTCATAATACTAAAGAGACATTTATTATAAGTTTGAGCAATCAATAAACACTAGATAGTACAAAGTTTAGGATTCAAAGGTAGAACAAATGGATTTGGATATCTAGAATTGATATTTTATACCCTTCCATTATTCAAACTAACACCTGAATTAAAAAAAAAAAAAAGTATTTGAATCCAAGACAACTTGATTACATAATTGTATAGTCTGACATCAGGCCAGTTTCTATATATTTTATGCCAACTGTAATTCCTTTTTACCCTTTACCACAGGAAGATTAAGATCAATAATATCACTTGATATTCCCAAGTACTATCAATAGCAAAACTTTTCATCTTATTCTAAAAGCTTCATCAACGAAGATTGAAAATTCAAAACCAGAATGCACATACCTCACAATCATAATTTATGTCTTTGTATTCTTCAAGCTAATAATTGGAAATAATAAAAAAAAAACCTAAGAAATGAGATCTACAAAATTACGCATGCAAATAGGCTTGAATATAAACCTCAGAATTGTTTTGAGTTTCAGATTACAGATATAAAAAATTAAAAGTTGGCTACTAGATAAGTAAATGCATTAGTTTCAATTATGGATCCCAAGTCTTCATTAAAATATGCCTGACCTCTAAACTTAATCTCAAATGCCTAGATTAACACAAGATCAGTTGAGAGATCAAGTTGAAATATAGCTTTTATTACAAGCTCAATCACAGGGCTTAGATTAACATTGGTCCAATTAGATACTTTAATACTCCTCTGATAAATATCCAACCTCTCATAGAGAACCAATCCCAAATTCCTAGATTACTATTAGAGAAATTAAAGACTCCATGTCTGAACCTCATATAAGTTTGATATTGATCAGTTAAAGAAATTTATTTAACTCCCAAAAAGACTCAGCTGGACCAGTTAGTGACTCACTGAAATATGTTTGACCCTTATTTCACAAAATATTTAGTCTCTTATTGAGGCTCAATATTAAATCCCTAGATTAACACTGGACCTGTTAGAGAAATCACTAAACTATGTATAATCCCACAAAGAAGCTCAATTGCAAATATCTAGATAAACACTGGATTTGTTAGATCCCAATAAAAATATGCCCAAACTGTTATAGAAATCAATCTCAAATGTCTAAATAAACATTGGACCAGTTAGAATCCTATTGAAGTATGTTCAACTTCTAAAAGAAGTTCCAAGACCATACAAATGATAAATTAATATTGGACAATTAAAGATTATGCTAAAATATATTTGACCCCCTCACAGATTCTCAATCTTAAATGAAGATTAATATTGGATCAATTAGAGACTTCATTGAAATAAGTCTGAACTCATTTAATTTCAAATGCCTAGATTAACATAACCCCAATATCATTGAAAAATGTATGATTCCTCATAGAGGGTCAATTTCAAATGCCTAAATTAACATTGCACTCATAAGCCATACTGAAATATGTCCTATCTCTTATAAAAGATCAATATCAAATATCTAAATAAACACTGGACCAGCTAATGATCCTAATGAAATATGTTCAACTTTCCACAGAGGCTGAAAATAAAATGATTATATGAACATTGGATAATTAAGAGTCCTCACTAAAATATGTTTGAACTTCGATAGAGCTCAATCACAAAAACTTATTAACAAATGCTATGAAAATGAAGAGGAACATTCTTTGAGTTTTAAAGAATATTAGAGATGATTAATATATAAGTAAAAAGAAAAATCCTGCTGTAAGATAGTTATAAACATTTGGAGAACAGACTTAAAGATAGTGAAAGAAGATGTGCTTATGGGAGGTATATAATAAAGTAATCTGGTTTAAACTTAGACTGCTAAACATATAGTGATATGTGGGAATGCTTAAAATTTAATTGTATGGATGTGTGTAGTAATTGTGGTATTGATAACAGATTGCTAATATTCTACTGGATTTTTTTAAGCATGATCGTTGTAATAAAGTCACTTAAGTAAAATAATTAGTTAGCTGTTAGCATTTACGATTTAATTTATATACACGTAAGTGTATCCTTAAGTCATAATAAATTTATATATAATTAATGATCTTTGATAGACTGTGTAGTGTTTTGTAAAAATGGCAGACATGTTTGTGCACTCCAGAAAAAACTAGAATTTATTCGAGAGGTTGTTTTAGATCGCGCACTGATAACTGTGGAATTTAATTAAGGCATTGATATAATGGCGATCGACAATTCTAAGAAATATTTGCTGATTACAAATATTTCTAGATAAGAGACATTACCTTATTGGACGGTGCATTGATTGATTGTTGCAGTAATCAGAAAGCGATAAGAAGACTGGGTAATAACTACGCAGACATTATTGAGTAGGCAGTATTTGAGTAGATGTCTGTTTAACACCAGCAGATATATCTCGCGTCAGTGCTTGCGGTTAATGACCAGCACCCAGTGGAAATGTAGTCCACGGGTGTAGCTGAAAGAGCCCACAAAGATGGGGAGGCCGCAGTGGAGATATTCAGAGCATTCGTTGCAGGGCATTTGTTGCCAGAGAATACAGAGTGTATTGAGAGCATTCGTTGCAGGGCATTCATTGCAAGAGAACAGCGTGGGAATTGAACATTAGTGAACTGTAAAGATAGAGTATTGCAGACTACGTAAAATCTCGTGAGTCTTATTGTATATAGTGATTTTCTGACCGCACAGTCAGACTTGCGGATATAACATTGGCACAGTCGTAAGTGCAGATTTAACATTGGCACAGTCGCATTTGGAACCTGTGAGTAGCGAATAGGTTTAATTACATCAAGTTTAGCCATAGACGGAGAAACCTAGTGAAAATGGAAATCCCAGTTAGTATAACGTTAACAATGGAAGTGAAAGTTTGGAAATAAAATGCTTATGCAGTTAACATCGGAAGCTGAGTCCACACCGCTTGCACGGTCACCATTGAACGTAACTGGCAAAAAAGTTTCAGCAGCAGTTAAATCGTATACTTCTGAGTGAAATAACAGGAAAGTAGGAATAGAAAAACAACACCAAGGAATCGCAACAAGGGTTTTTCTGGAGTGGAGGGAGGTGTAGTGTTTTGTAAAAATGGCAGACATGTTTGTGCACTCCAGAAAAAAATAGAATTTATTTGAGAGGTTGTTTTAGATTGCGCGCTGATAACTGTGGAATTTAATTAAGGTATTGACGTAATGGCGATCGACAATTCTAAGAAACATTTGCTGATTACAAATATTTCTAGATAAGAGACGTTACCTTATTGGACGTTGATTGTTGCAGTTATCAGAAAGCGATAAGAAGACAGGGTAATAACTACGCAGACATTATTGAGTAGGCAGTATTTGAGTAGATGTCTGTTTAACACCAGCAGATATATCTCGCGTCAGTGCTTGCGGTTAATGACCAGCGCCCAGTGGAAATGTAGTCCACGGGTGTAGCTGAAAGAGCCCACAGAGATGGGGAGGCTGCAGCGGAGATATTCAGAGCATTTGTTGCAGGGCATTTGTTGCCAGAAAATACAGAGTATATTGAGAGCATTTGTTGCAGGGCATTTGTTGCCAGAGAATACAGTGTATTGAGAGCATTTGTTGCAGAGCACTTCGAGCAGAGCATCCATTGCAAGAGAACAGCGTGGGAATTGAACATTAGCGAACTGTAAAAACTGTATACATTTTTAATGAATATATGACCCATTTTTAACATTTAAAGAGAAAAGATTATTCAGTATTAACTCTTTAAAACTTGCTAAGCATGCTTTCCACCACTAAGATAGAATCACAGCACTCATAATCAGCAAGGTTATCCAGTTTTAAAGAGTTTAATACTGTATAATCTTTTCTTTTTAAATGTAAAAAATATGATATATATTCATTCCAATTAGCAAAAGAAAATAAACTTTTTGAATTACAATATATATTTTTATAGACTATTGCGAAAATATATTTGAAAAAATAATAAAATTAGCTTTTAATTCATGAGTAAATAAATAAAAATAATCACATGACAGTTGCTTAAGTGCCCAACTAAAACTCATAAAAGAAAAACTAAAGACACACAATTGTTGCTTAATTATAGAATTACTAAAAAATGATAAAAGATTGCATGACTGTTGCTTACACAGCTACTAATGAATAACACTTTTCAACTTAACAAAACTATTTACTAAAATTACTTTTTTAAAAATTTCGTAATCAAGTGTAATAAGTCAGATCAAATTAAATAGTTACTTCATTTGAATTTTTCATTCTGAACATAAAAAAGTACATTAATAAATAATTTGAAAAATTGCTTTCAGAAGGAATTATTTTGACTTTATTTTAGCTCTCTCTATTAGATCCAGCATTAGATACAAATTCCAAAGTAACAATGACATAAACCAGGGGTCGGCAACCTATGGCACCTGTGCCATGCTTAGCACATCAACGATTATCAATGGCACTTGGAATAAATTGAAATAGTGAAAAAATATTTTTTAATTACAGCGTCTTTTTTTTTTTTTACATTCAACATTGAATTTACGATTAAGTTATTATTTATCAGAAAATCACTTGACTTCATTTAAAAGATATTTTTGTTAGCAAGCAAAATAAATTCTATATATTCACATTTTACTTGTTATATATTATAAAATGAGATCGTAATCCAAATAAAAAACTTATTACATTATCAATTCTAGAAAGCTATTTTCGGTAGTTGAATGATAAATAATCGATGCTCATTGGTGGCGCTTCTTTCAAAAAAGAGATTCTTGTGCCATTCTGATTGAGAGATTCCCAAAATTTCCCACTAAAAGACAAAAACGTGATATTTGCTCTTTTCAAGACTCTTGGACAAATGAATATAGATTTATACAGCAAAAAGATTGTGTTGTGTGTACATTATGATGTGAAAGTATTGTGTGTCTTACCTCAAGTATACAAAGACATTATCAAACTAAACATGTGTTCATGTTTAAAAACTCAGATGAGAAATGTGAAGCTATAAAAAGAGCTGTTTCTGCCTATAAAAAACAAACTACTTATTTTAGTGAAATAATTGGAACCCAAAATAAAGCCACCAAATGTAGTTATACAATCGCTCATTGTGTGGCTTCAAAAGGCAAACCTTTTACAGATGGTCAATTCATCAAAGAAACGTGTTTGAAAAGTGTTGAAATCTTATTCAGTGATCTGCTAAATAAACAAATGATACTATCTCGAAGATATAACAACAAAACAGAAAAACAGTTTACAACAAGCTGTTGCATTCAGTGTTGCTGTTGTTGAAAGCAGTGATGTAAATGATGTTGCACACCTAGCAATAATTGCACGTTATTGTGACAACAATTATATTTATGAAGAATTGTGTTGCTTGATTCCTCTTACTGGTACAACAAAGGGATATGATATTTTCACTGCATTTTTCAATTATTTTGAAAAATCAGATGATTAAGATAAATAAAATATTTAGTGTTACTACTGATGCCAGCCATGCAATTGTCGGAAAGGAAAAGGGATTTGTTAAACTTCTTGAAAATCATATTAAACATTGAATATTGAGTTTCCACTGCATTATACACCAGGAAAATTTAGTTGCAAAAATCTCATTACAATGCTTGAATTCTGTAATGGATAGTCATTAAAATAATTAATTTTATAGTTTCTCATTCTTCATTAACACATAGGAAATTTAAATCCATTTTGCAAGAAATGAATAATGTATATATAGACCTCCCTCTGTACAGCAATGCTCATTGGATTAGTCGAGGTAATGTTTCTTGATGAAAAAGAACATTATCTAGAAATAAATGATGAAGATTGTTTATGCAAATTGTTGTTTCTGTCTGATATAACTCAACACCTGAATGAGTTAAACTTGCATTTGCAAGGGAAGGGTCAAACAATATTAGAACTTTTTAAATATTGGAAAGGATTTGCATCAAAATTAGATATATTTTGGCATGATATTACCACTAACACCTACAAGTACTTTCCAAATGTAAAGGCCCATGCAAATCAATTTAACATTAACAAAGATGAACTTCAAAAATACATTGACTCTCTCAGAGAATAATTTTCCAAACGATGTGAAGACTTCCAAATACACATGACCATATTTTCTTTCCTCATCAAAGCTGACTTAATTGAGTTAAAGATGACTCCATTTGATTTATCTCTTTTTGAGTGGATGGATATTGATAGTTGTGAAATGGAATTAATCGAATTAATGTCATCAGAATCATGGAAAACTAAATTTGTAGAATTGCAGAAAACTCTTGAATGGAACTGTCTAAAAAAGTTGACTTATTTTTAATTGTTGGATATCATTACCTGAAAGATTTAATTCTTTGAAAAAAAAAACTGCTTGTGCTTTGCTTTCGGCATTTGGTTCAACTTACTTATGTGAACAAATTTTCAGCACATATGAAAAATATTTTGAGTTCACAAAGAAGTTGCCTAAAATCTGAACATTCAGAAGCATGCCTGAAGCTAAAAGTAATCAATTACATACTTGACATTGAGCAATTGAGCAAAGAGGTACAAGGGCAAGGTTCACATTAATTTATTTTAATAATAAAAAATGGCTAATCCTAATAGAATTCATATATTTTTTTCTTATTTAAATTATATATTTTGTATAGGTAAAAAGTTGTAATTTATAATTTGAAATATAATTTTTAATAAGCATGTTAAAAATTACAAATTTAAAAAAGGGTACTTTTCACATGATTCTAGGTATTTTAAAAATTGAATGACTAATAATATAAGATCCAGTTATAATGGACTTCAAAAGTATATAATATATAATAGTATATATTGTATACTATAATATATATAATTTTGAAACCTATTATAACTGAACCAATTTTGATAGTATATAATATAATAAGATTGGTAAAATAACATTGTAACATAGGATTGGCACCACACTACTAAAAGGTTGCTGACCCCTGACATAAACAGAAAACTAATCCTGGGGAAATAATTATAATACTTTAATATTTATTTCTCAAGCTGCCAATAGATGCATCTGTAAAAGAGTGAAAAATGCTTCTGAAAGCATATATTAAAGGGATCTAGGAAAGACGTGATATTTTCTTGGAATAGCATAGAACTTATTGCCAACAACAGTTAAGCAAATCTCAACACACGGATAATAGAGAAAGGCTTTTATATCATTTAACCATTCATGGCAATTAAACTTAGTGACAAAAAGATGTTTTACTATAAATTTTACTATATGGATTTTTTTATATATTGGACAGCTAAACTATTAATAAAATATCATAAAGGAGTCAGTAGAGGTTCCAACCAAAAGTCAGAATGATTAATGGTTTTATAAAGTTCTTCACTTTTGTGATTGTAACCATAGATTTGACAGTTATTAATTGTGTGGCTCACAGTTTTTTTTCCATATTTACTAAGTCAAAGGCTACTAAATTCCATTTATGAAGTTGATGAGCACAATGACTCCAATGATATCTAGACATCAAATCAAAATGGCTTTATTGTTAGATCTGGAAAAAAAAATTTGTTTGCAACCATCGTGTACATGGGGGTATTCTTATTATTACCATCCATGTCAGCATCAAAATAAAAAATAATTTATACAAGAACAAGCTTTTAAAACTCAGAATGTTTATTATCATTATTGACATTATTGAATGATATAAGAGATGGAAAGGCTTATGTGGAATTGAGGAGATGGGCAAGGAAGAGAATGGAATGGAAGAATAGATGAACTGATGTAGTGACTACTCTTTGGACCTGTCTATTGGACAGACTACTATTGATTGATTGATTGATGAAAGTTAACAATAATAATAATGTAAATGATAAAATAATAGAAACATTTACTCCTTAATTCCAGGATAGGAATTTATAACAAGTCTATGTGTGAGAATGCTTTATTCTCACACATGGAAAATACATATTCCATTTACTGACATTTCTTTAACTCTTGTACATTAGCTTCTGTAATTGGAGTATTCTTGACTCACTATTTTCTGTATAATAACAGTAACAGACAAAGTCTGTATTGCTTAAAGTCTATCATTTTGCTTTACTGTCAATATGCTCTTTAAAAGTATTCAGAAACATAAGTACAACTTCAATTTAGTCTTATTTCCCCATCACAAATTATTATTAATTCGTAAATTCTTTTTAACTCACATACTGCATGCACAACTGACTTCGTTCATTTTTTAATAGTTTTGCTAATTAACATAATTTAATATTCATTTTCTTTCAATAGGCAAATTTTCTAGGGTGCTCCATTTGCAGGTAAATAAGGAAGGCCTGCATGAAATTTACAAATTTCAATAAGTTTTATTTTATAATATACATATGGATGTGTACACACAGACTACACCTCCGTTTCAACCTAGAAAATAGACTTTTACTTTTTGAGTCTTCTACAGTTTCCCTGATGCCTAAGTGCAGATATGAATCTTCTTTCATCACGATCTGTATTTAGCTTTTCTTGATAATAGATTATCATCATTTAAATCTGCAACATCCTCACTTGATCTGTTAACATCTTTATCAATGAGCATTTTCTATATTTTTCACAATTGATGAGAGATTCTCCCAATCTTCATGCATCCTATATTCTGGTTTAGGAATTCGTCTAAAATTCACACTAACAAATATGTATGCAGGTTATATGTCTCCTGACATGCAATCCATTTTCAAGCTTAATAATGATAACTTCAGATACAACTTTTACAACTGTACCAGGAATCCATACCTTTTTTTATCAGATCTATTTCCCATATAGACAGCACTCATTATAAATTTTTCTAAGTTGGCATTAGAGATTTTCTTCCAAAAACTTTTTTGCTGTTCATTTCCAAATTGATAACAGCTTAGGTCAATGTGTTGTGATGGCCTGGGTTTTCCACCAGAAGAGGGGGTGCACATCTAACTATGATTGGATCTAGAGTCTTCAGAAAGGATGCCAAGAGTGATGTGATGAAGTGACTAACCAATGTCTACCTCCAATGGGCTAGCACTTATTTTACACATTAAATTCAGACACAATTTAAGCTAGTTCATCCATACCTCACTCATCTTTCGGATTCCACACATGCCTCAGAATTTGAACCCAGGAAGAATGTTGCAATCAACTCTCTTCAGCGATGAATTTCTCTTAGATAGAAATTACAGTATGTTTATATAGGTTTTAAATCAAGTAGAAGACTTATTTTATTATATTACTGTATTATAATGTACAAGAAAATGTGTGTGTGCATATATATGGTGATCAATTGATGAGTGGGAAATAAATGATTTTGATAAACTAGAGACCATTTAATGAGACTTAAATTGACAATGTTTATTTACAAACGAGATAAAAATTGAAAAACTCTTTGACAAAAAAAAACAATTATATACGTGTGTGTTAAGTATGAATCCCTATAGAAGTTTCAAAACTGGATCGAGGTATAAAAAGAAGAGGACAACTTTGAGCTAGGTTTTTCTTTTATCTTCTGGTTATGTGTTTTTAGAGTTGGAGATTTCTGTGAGAGTGACCTACTCTCTTGCTGAATGAAGTCGTCATGCAAGAATGGAAATGAAACCTTACAAACACTGTCTTTTCCAACGAAGAGGTCATTGCAACCAAACTTCTTGGTCCAGCTATGAAACGGACTAGACAAGTGAAGATTCTGGCAGGAGAGGTGAATTAAATTTCAAGGAACATGGGATCCCAAAGGAAGACAAATATATTATAAGAACTGATACAAGCTTACCGGTAAGTTAAACTTATTTACTCCCAATTTGTGACTTTAATTGTTGGCCAATTAATGTTAACCATGAATGATAATACCGATAGTGACTGATTTTCAATGTTTCAAGGAACTAGTTACAAGAATTTAAATGGTCCAATAACTTTTCATCTGATTAATAATATTTGGATTAGTGTATATTTTTTTTTCCAATTTTTTCTTTACTAATTCTTGTAAAAATATTTTAAATAGATTTTAATAAAATATTAGTATTAATTTTTTAAAAAAGTATGCACCCCTATCATATAAACAATTAAATATATTCATTACACCAACCCTTTCCCTGATAGGCATAAATGAATAGACAATCATTATATACAAAGTAAGAGTAAGCAAAAGTAAGAAACAACAAAGAAAAAAAACATTAACCTAATATTGCATTGATTGTGAAGCTAATTAGCTATTTAATAAAATAAATGAAGATGTATTAAGTAGCTTCTTGGTTTAATTCCAGCTATAGTGGTTTTCTCTCTTTGAAAGATCTCCCTTTTACTATGTACATTTAAAATAGAAAACACCATTCATGCAAGAATGTTAGCCATTTATACTGAAAAACAAATATGAACAATAGTTAGTCAACAAAAAAGATAAACAACATAAATTCTGTCCTGCAGCTAGTGTATATTCTTTAATGTGGAACAGTAATAAATAAACTCTTACCTCTATCCCATATTGTGGTAAGGATTCTGATAGTAATCATAGCTAATACCATGTCACTACAGAGGGAGCATTACCTAAACTTTATTTAAAAAGAAAAAATATTTAAACTAACAACCTTCTTCCCCATGCTTTATCGAGTTTAGCTACAATGGACTATTCCATGTTACAGAAATCTTGGTTTCCAAATACAGAGGTGAACAAATAAAAAAAAAGATAATACATTATTCTACCAACATATACATAAATAAAAAAACAATATCAATAAGAAATTAATGCTTCATGATGACTGCTGATGTAAAGCTGTGAATTAGGCAACTAAAGTCTCTGATATATACAATCCATCATTGTTCCAGTCAGGCTGCTATGATAAGTCATGCATTCCTCCCAAAGACTCCTCAGTGATATATCTCCTGTTGTTATTCTTCTTTCTACATCCATCTGTGCATTTTAGACATGGCATGACATTTTAGCAGGCATTACACACTTATACACTAACTCATCACACTTCATCTAGTAGAGGCTGACAACCCTTAGATCTATAACAGTATTGAATTAGCCAACAAACATTGTTTTTCAGCAAATAAACAATTAAAATTTTCTTAATTCGATGTTTGTTGTTCAATGATTTTTATACGAATGGAATTATTCCATTGTTAATATATATATACAAATACTCTGGTGATGTAATCCGTTCTTTTATTTGCATTTGAAGGATAATGCAGTCCTTTTTATTTTAAGTGTTTATTTAAATCAATCAACTATTATTTTACCTAAATGCTTGAATTTATTAGGAATGTTTTTGTTCAAATATTAATTACAGCTTCTTGCAATCTGCTTTATAACAATTCAGCAAATAATTTAAAGTGTTCGAATAAGCCATCCATTTTCCTCAAGATTTGAGCATTCAATTTCCTGATATTGTATTATACAGCTTATGCTTTATTTGAAAATAGCAGAAAGATGATGGAAATGACTTAAGTTTCCTTTTATACTGCCCTCAGCTTGTTATTTTGCATGCTTGCATTTTATTTCCTTTTTCATCACTATGTATATGCCTATTGTTACAGGTATTATCTCGATTATAAGCAAAAAAAATCACATAATAGAATTGTTTTTCATCTTCCGTATTTGGTTAACTAATGACTGGTTTGACATTAGGTCATCACCATGCTTACTTAGTCCAGGTCTTTTAAAATGATGTACTGATATTAAATTTATTGTTCACATACATAAATATTATGTATGATTATTATTATTATTTTTTAATTGGGGTTTTTATCTTTCTAGCAGATATGCAAAATTGATTTACTTTGATACTCCCTCAATATAGTTAAGTATATGCATTTGTTGTGTACATATATATATATCTAGGTGTGGGTTTAGTTATTTCATGAGTGAAAATATATGCTTAATCATTCATTAATTAAAGTTACAAAAAAATGAGCAAGATTTGGTGATGAGAGTGACAAAGGTGAGATTGTAAGCTACCCTTACAGTGTATGACAGTTATATCATAACAATAACTCCATCAGCATTTTATTGTTAGATACATGGTGTAAAATGTTAGCAAAATATCACTTCTAACAATGCCTCCCCATATCTGTAACTGTAATTTTCTTTAAGGCATACTTTAAGAATTGTCCTGCCTTTTCAGCAATTAGTTTGGATGCTGGATAAGATGGAATTAAGATGTGTCACATCTCTTTGTCTACTAAATATTTTTCAAAAATGATAGAAGCAAATCTAATTCCATTGTTGGATAAAAGGATTTCAGGATAGCTATAAATAGTGAAAAATTCTTGAAGGACTTTGATGGGATAATCTGTATTAGTAGTTTTCAAGAGCTTGTATTTGGCTCAACGAGAATACGAATCCACTACAATTAAAAACAGGTATCCTTAAATAGGAATACATCACCATGAGTTGTTTTGCATTCATTCATGATTTATAAATTCTTTTGGGTAAGTCCACTATAGATTGGCATTTTACTGTCTGTTCAATTTCTTTATTTAGATTCACCAGTAAACATACAATCATAGCAGCACCTTCATCCATGCAAGCTTGAATGTTCATGATGTAACAATTTAAGCATCTACTTATGACCTTCAGTCAAAGTCAGTCCTCAGTCAATCAAAAGGATATATCCATTGCACATGTGACATAACCTGGCTGACTTTTGGCCATTCAACATGAATCCAATTTCTTACTTCAATATATCCAATCTCTATTTGTCCATTCCTCAACTTTGGTACTATTCAGATTTTCTAAATTCACCACATCCAATAAGTTTACTTCTGTAAACATCTTCTAGATTTTATCTCCCACTGGTAAATGTCATAAGGCATCTATGTCTAATCTCTTTACCAGGCTTGAAGATTATATCATAGTCATATGTGGCTAAGATATTTATCCATCTCAGTATCTTCTGACTTGTACATTCCAGAGTTTTTTTTATTTTTGCTGAAAATTCCAAGTAATGAATGAATGATGGGCTGTATACAAAATAAATTTTTGTTCATATATATATATTCTAACCTTGCTCTCGTATATCCTCACTTCCAGATAATATATGATATGAAATAAAACGGGTTCTATCTCAGTTAATAATTAACAACTAAAATATTCAGCATTAAAATTAAAATATTTCACTAGCTCAAATTTAAAATACGAATAAGGTTCAGTTTATAAAAATAAATTAAATAAATATTTAATATTTTCATGAGACTTGAAGTGAAAATACAGGTGACAAGATAGATTACATTGAGCCAATATCCCACAGGATACTACCTCAATGGCATAAGAACACTATCCCCCCTTTATTACTATTTCAAATAACAAACTCATAGTATTCTTATGACTTTAATAACTTCTACTCACTAAGATTAAACTAATAATTAAGTCTTAATCTTCTATTTGTAATAATCTAGCTCAATAAAATAATCTCAGGTTCATAAAGTTTATTCTAAGTTAATTTAAAAATACGGTAGTAAAATATGAGAAGGAATTTTATGTCATAATCTACTACACTTAAACTAATAATAATAAATAATAATAATAATATTCTTCATTGTTTAACTAATTCTGTATATCTTTTCTTTTACTATAATTTTATTACCATAATAAAATAATGAAATAATATAATATGATCTTATATCTTCATGTAATGATATAATAAATACGTGGTAGCATTTTAATAATCTGACAAACAAAATATGTGTGGCAACTGATAGCATATAATTTAATATAATATTGTGATAACTGATTTATGACCAATAAAATAATGTAAGATTATGATTATTTAATTATAATGAATACCAATAAAATATTTAAAATTCTTAAAATAATTTTCTATTTATCTTTTGTGCAAAATTATATATTTGTTTCAATTATTATGCATATATCGTGTTTTCATGCAGCGATGTGGAGAAATAAATAACTCGGACACAAAATTTTGAAATAACAAAATTTAACAAAGTTTATTACTAACAACAAATAAATAAACAATTTATTTACACTATTTACAGTGGATATCCTTAACTTTTTTTACTTTACAGTTTGATCTACCGGGTTATAAAAAATAATAATTTATATTTCAATTATATCTTTATTTAGATTTAGGACAAAATTTTAAAAAAATGTTACTATTTGGTTTCTCATTATGGTTAACTTATTACAAATATATTTATCTACTTTATTAGTAACAGCATTTTATCCTTAATATTATTAAACTATCTTATTTTAAAAAATTCATACTTAGAAAACATTCTATAGAAAACAAAATTTTATAATGAGTATGGATTTCTCAAAATATTAAAAAAAATTTCATCTTGCAAAGTCAAAGATGTTACACAAAATATTATTCAAAATTCAGTACTAGATTTTAGTATTTATCACACAATGTTTACTAATCATAATACATTCTTCTTTAAGCCTTACTTTAGTATGATATGAGTGTAATCATCAATATATTTCTGTTAATCAATAAACAAAAAATATACTATGCATATTGTTTACATAATTTACTTTGTACTATTGTATTTTAAAAATATGCAATACTTATTTTTCTCTTAAAAAAATAATAATACTAAAGCATTTAAAATTATTATCACTTTAAAGAAAATATTTTTGTTTAGATACCCTATTTAAAAAATTTTATATTTCATTTCCGAAATAAAATTCAAAATATATTCTATGATTCTTTTCTTTCCTTAGGATACTTTGGATCTTCAATTTTAAGTTATAATATTCTGCTCCTTATAAGCAAATAAACTAATCTTATACAAAAACGATAGCATAACCTAAGTTCTAAATTATTTATCATTTCTCTTAAACATATCTTACTGAACGATGCAGTTACATGAAATAAAGATAGCGAAAACAGATGCATAGGATTAAGGAAGAAAGCTAGAGTATTACTCTTAACATATCTCAAAATCATGGTACAGTGTGAAGAGGTATGACATTTACCTGCCTAATATCCTCTAGTACAGGGACGATGTTAAAGCTATTTCTTCAGCTTTATTAGAACATCAAATATTTAAAGAAATATAAACACTGTCCAAATAAAATGTGTATCAGTCATAGGGCTTTGTTAACTATGCTGATATTCACATAAAGACTAAATATTATTTCCATTCCTTATAACATTCTATTTCTTAAAACATCATCTTGGTTTCCTGTTCACTAAGTACTTCCAAGCCACTACCTCAACATTATTTCTCAAGATTTTCCACATCTTACATCGATAAATAACTATCTGCATTTACAAAACAATAAATAAAATTATTTAATAGTTAAACAATCTAGCTGTTCCACAAGAAAAGTCTGCTTACTTCATTATTCTATATGTCTAATCATATACAATCTACTTAGACAATATTTGAATATCCTAACATGAAAATTTTAACAGAATCACATAATTATTTGTTATGTTGGATTATATCACTAATAATAAAAAAAAAATTGTCGTATGCATATTTTTCAAATCAATCCTATCTCATAATGTTTTTTAAAATGTTGTATAAAAATGCGTTACATATAAGTAAAAAACTTTTATACTTCATTCTTCCAATTTATGGATGATCTAAAGAAAACAAAAAAATATACATTATAAATTATCAATAGTTATTATTATTACCAATAACCTTTATCTAGTCATCGTGTTCAGTAGGCTTCCTTTATCCACTTGAGCATTGCAGATATAAAAAAATTCACACCCATACACTTTATATTAAAATATTTTTAGCTAAATTATTAGATTGTTATATTATAAAATTTTAATATTAATAAATTAATGTTTTTATGTTTTTCCTAATCTTACATAAAAATTTAGATTTAAACTAGGTTAACAAAATAAAAGGAATCAAAACTATAATTACATATTTTCTTGACGATAGTTCCTGATAAGTCCAAAATGATTATTATTTTCTCTAGAGTTTTTAAAAATGTTCTCCTCCAAGCGCTTTAAAGTTTAAAATAAAATAATTATTAATCAATTTAGTAAAATTTATAGAAAATAATCCTTGGTTTTAGTATTTAGGACGATAATTATTAAATCATAATATTAATTAATCCCGTGAAGCTTCTTAATCTTCTCTACCAATATTCTCTGCGTATCCGATGCATCAATCCATATAATTTAACTTTAAAAATATTCGATAAACTTTTAAGTACTATTTGTATTTCCATGGATCCATCTTTTATTCAACTACGTGTTCACTTTTTTTTTTATATGTTTCCTTCTTGATACATTTAAACTTTTGTTTGGTATTTTTATAAATCCCTTTTAAAAATAAAAAAAAATGTTACCTTCAGAAAGGATATAACATTTTACTCCTTTGAATATCATATTATATAAAATGATTCATGAGATATAATTGTCTTATTATTATTTAAAAATAAATCTTGGATAAACTTATAAATAATATGTTTCAATACATTTTTTTAGACTCCGTATAATGTCCGAGCTGTGGTTTTTATATGTACCAAAACAGTTCTCCGGTGAAGTATTAATAAAGCTGTATCAATAAATATTTCAAATATTTTTTCAGCATTACAACTTATATCCATTTTATTTCGTAGTATATCCATTTTTTATTGCGAAGCTTAGGTTAAACTTTTAGATAAAATACGACTGGTAAGTACTTTAAAAATTAGAAAATCATTTCCACGAAGTTTCTAAATTATTATATTTTAACACCCTCTTTTGCAAAAATACCTTTAAAAATTATCAATTAGTTTTTTGCAAATAAAACGATAAGAAAGTACTAAAAAAATTGACTAAAATAAAAATTTTAAAAATACTATCTTTTTGATAGTTATAATTTACCTCTCTCCGGTTTCAATACATTATTAATCTCCCCTTATATCCCCGTGCAATTCATATTTATAGTCTGTAAGAATACCTCATTTGATTGGTTGATTCTTACTTTAACTTGAGAACAAATTTACATATTTTCAGTTTATAGCAGAATTGAATTTCAAAATTGGAAATTATGACGTAATGAACTTAAAATATTATTTAAAATACCACTTTTAATTCAATTATAACTTTATTTAAATTATTTAATCTTTTAAAATAACTATTAAAATAACATTTAATAACTTATTCCATTTCTTAATATTCAATTTATCTATTTTTATTTAAATAAAATATTTAATTTTTATATTATGAGTGTATTCGTCTTTATTACATCATTTAAGCATTTGGAAATAACTACGTATTATTTTAATATTCACTTCTATGATAAATAATCATTATATCCAACTCTATAATACACAAACTTTGTTATTAAATTCTAACAAGCATGTGTGTGAAAGTATACATTAAAAGTTACATGATTAATAACTTTGACAGACGATTTTTAATCTATTTCTCTGCCCAGATTTATAAAATTGATACACTTATTATATTATAAAATAATTATAAAATTTGGAAGAACAATTTAGAAAATATAGAATTAGATATAATTTTCACCATCATAAAGTTTATCTTTAAAATGTACGATATTAATTTTTGCTTACTAAATATGACTATAAATTTAAACATAGCATTTATTAAATTATCAGTTTTAAACTATTAAAATCGAATTTTTAAATATACTTTTAATTATTTATAGCTGTGTTATTTAATATGGCCAGCTTTTACAACCATATGCAACAATATTTAAAGTTTTATATAACTATTTTTAAATGATTTTATATACTACATATTCTCTTTAGCTTCAAATTATACTTTAAAGATATAATTGACTTAATATAACTAATGTATTAAAAGAACATATTCTAAAATTTAAAATTTTTAGTAATTGACTGTTATGAACTATTACTGACCTATAGAAAAGGCACAATATATATTGTACTAGGTTCAATCCATCGATGATCCAACATACCCTACTCGCTAGGTTTAGCTGGATTTAAACCTTATTTATCGTAAATTTATAATCTTATATTATAAATATTACGTGAACAAACCGGCCTGTCTGAGCAGAGTGGAGAATATTATTGATAGCAGAGCTATCAACAATACCCACAATCAGACTGAGCTATGCAATGCATATGATGATCACATTTCCAGATCATGGCCCACCTGCATGAATCAACCCCTATTATCCAAGCACTTTATTTGTTTCGGAGTAAACCCCAGGCGCCAGCTAGTTTCTAGAACTAACATGTTTGGACAGTAGGTCCATAATCCAGCGCTCGAAAAATCCCTTAACTAGCTCAGTCTATTTTTAATTCAATAACAAATTATTTCAATTAGTGGTAAAAGAATTGACCAACAAAATTAAGCTTTAAGTTTAAAAGACAATTTATTTTAATTAACATTTATTATACTAATTTTAGATACTTTTATAAATCTTATTTAAATGAACAAGGGCTTATCATAACTTCAGGCTCATACATATATAATAGCAATATAATATAACAAAGAATTAAACAATATTTGACATTTAAAGTACAATGAAATCAATATATCCTAATGCATGAACACACACATTTCAAATATGCATATCAATAGTTCGTTTATGCATGCTTATAGAGTTCATTATTACTTGACTCTGGGAGGCTTCAAACAAATGCGATGGATATTTTAGAAATGAGAATAAGAAAAATGTTGTTACCTAGGATTTTAGAACGTAGACTTCTTGTTGTTGGCTGTGAACTTTATTTTAATAGAATTTTGTTTTCTTCCTGATAGCTGCTTCAAGTGAGAATATTTCCAGCCGGCTGGATTCGACGTTTTCTTGAGGTTTATTATTCAGAGGCACTATTCTTGGAGACAGCTAAATATTCCTGGCGATTCTTCAAGTTGTTAGGCAATCATTATCCTTTTCCAGGTTGATTTGCTGTTTCATTGGACTCAGGCTAGAGAAAGTCGTATGTTTCCAAGATTTCTAACACTGCATTTTCAACTGATCGATTGACTGATTTAATCTGATGTGATTTCACTAAACTGAACTCTTTCTCAACTGAACTGTTATCTCAACTGTTTGTCCAATGAAAAACTGGACTATTTCTCCAGAAGACCTGTTGTCGTTTTGATGTCCACCAGTAATATCTGTTGTTGAAATTCCTTCCTTGTTTTAACTGCATTCCTCTGATAAGCTTTTAATCCTGTTGTTGGGAGGTGTTAATTAGCAGCCATTGCAAACTTATTGTTGTTTTTTGTTTAACTTAATAGCTGTCGCAAAACTTGTTGTTTTGTAGATTTTTTAACTTAGTAGCCATCACTGAGTGTTTTTAATTTTTTAACTTTCATTTTAACATGCACGTATTTATGCTATGTTTACAATCACACATATATATTTTACTAACAAGCTCACATTAATTAGCCATTTACGTACATGTATATTTTATTTTAATAAACTCAATATTAGTTTTAAGATTACTTTTTCTTTCTTTAACTCAAAAAAGATATTTTTTACTTATTTGAAAATCAATTTCTCTTAATTTTCCTGTAATTATGAATTGTTTTTAGCAAAAAACTCTTTAAACTTTTTTTATAAACTTTTAATTTGATGTTTCTAAAACAATCCCCCTCCCCCTTT
Source organism: Epiperipatus broadwayi (assembly GCA_028023455.1). NCBI lineage: Eukaryota > Metazoa > Onychophora > Udeonychophora > Euonychophora > Peripatidae > Epiperipatus > Epiperipatus broadwayi. The sequence continues at coordinate 3,381,548 of JAQFVV010012444.1, read as the reverse complement.
TAAATTAATTAATTGTAACTTTTATTTCAACTACTAATAATAGAAAAAAAAACTTCTTTGACTTTTAATTTTACGTTTCGAAAACAAACTGCAATAAAAAAAACTCTTAAACTTTTATATACTATTTTCTTTTAATGAAAGATTTTTATTCCACTAATTTTTAGACAAAATTATTATATGTACCAATACGATATTGTTACAATATATATTGATGGAATTTCTTGAGGACAAAAATAATAGACCGGATTTTCTTATCCAGCTGCCTATAATTTTACTCAACAGATGTTAGAGTTCTGGAGGCATATACTATCAGGCGTCATTCCCATAGCAATGATGGAAGATGTTAATCCCAAATGAATTCTGAAGCATCTGTGGTAATAGTCACTTCCAAGTCACTATAGTAATGTACTAGAAATTTATTTGACATTAGCAAGTCATTTGCTTTTTGGAAAGCTACTTCCATATTCTTTTGTCCATCTCAAACTTTGTCCTTTCCATAATAATTCAAATAATAGTGTTAACATGTGCAAATTTCCCTAGAGAAACACTTTTTGGAGTTGCTGCTGGCTTATCATGCTTATTTATTACATGGCCCAAAAACTTAATCTTGCAAGTTGCCTGGGTGAATTTTGCAGTATTTAGCTTAGCATCAATGTTATTTAATTTTGAGCATACATCTATCATGTGTATTTCCAAATCATTTTCAGTCTGTCTAATCAGTAATAGTCATTTAGATATGGTATGACTTCTTCATGCTTTGAAACAAAGCCTTCATCCTAGCCTGAAAGATGTTTGTAGTCACTATAATCAGTATGGAAGCTTGTTACATCTAAGCAATCTTATGTGTGTATTATAGTTAACAGCTCTGCAGTTCTTTCTGTCACTGATATTTGATAGAAAGTGAACTTTAAATGTATTTTCACAAAGAATGTTGCATTTTGTAATGATGTCGATATTTCACGCCCACTTGGCACAGCATATGCATTTTTGTTTATATATTTATTTAGTGTAACTCAATAGACTCCACAGAGATGAATCACAACTACTAAAGTAGCCAGCCGATGATGAGTCTTCCACAGGTGATAGCACCCCTATTTTGACCATATCAGCAATCATCTCCTTGATTTTAATGCAAAGAATGTTTTGTGAATACACAGTAGGCTGTCCATCCTTTAATAAGTATATATCTACTGGTTATGGCTTTAATTCAGCTATTCCTTGTTTAAATAGTTGAGGAAACTTATTCTAATCTCCATTTCCAACCGAACTTTTAAAATTATTTTTGGACAAATGCCTAATGGTCAAAACCAATTTTAACCTAACAACTGGCTTATATTTCTTTTTACAATAAAAAACGGTAATATCTTAAGTCTCATATTGACTTTTACTGGGACTAATACTTTTCTGCATATATATATCTTACTGTCATTGACATCTGTGGCTAAAACTTATCTTTTTCCAACTTCCCTTTATTTTTGCTTTTAGCATTAATTTTATTCCATTCTCTAAGGGATAGTATAGACCCCATTGCCAATTTCCATGTTAATTTATCACAAATGACCATGTCAAGCATAATCTGGCCATTATCAGTATCCCTTATTGTTTTTATATGTACATTTTTCCAAGCTCTACCTACCCCTTATTTAAAGTCTGGGAATAATTTGGCTTTTACATTACTATCTTTCTACATACATGAGCTAAATGTTCTTTGTTGTCATATACACATTTTTTTATTTTAAATATGCACTATTTTGAGTCCTTCTGCACAACAACAATATCATGTCAGGTCATTTCATATAACTATTGTAGATTCATTAACCATTTGTTTTATTTACACTTGAGTTTTTCAGTTCATTCATTATAGCTTGAAATTCTGACACATTTTCTGCTGCCATCTCATAAGCTATGCATTTCACAATCACTGTTTTATATGTCAAATCCATTTCACTTACAAATTTTTTCTAAGGTTACAGTCTGAGATCCCATAAAGCCATTGATCAAACAATATATCATCCAAGTTAGTCATAAATCTACATTGTTTAGACAATATTCTCAATGCTAAGTTGTATTTGTAGTAGCATCCATGAGGTAACTACTTCCTCATTCTAAAGTGTAATGAGCCACCCATTTTGATCCCATTGATTACATTTAGAATTTTTACTAACTCTTTATATGGAATATCCTCTGGAAACTGGATCACACAAATGTTTCACTATCTACAGAATATTGTGCTGGCAAAAAACAGAAAGGTAGAAACTTTGACTTATCAACTTCAATTTTATTAATACATATTGTAGCCTTTCTATTTTGCTACATCATTATATGGTTGTAAGTAATGACCAATTTTAATAAAAAAAATTTGAATTTTATATAATGATTAGTAAAATCCTATTATTTAATTGGTAAGAGAGGTTAAAATATATTGTTTCTTTAATATTAAATTTTCTTTAAGTAAATATAATCTGAGTTATAAATTTGAAATAAAATTGTGCTATTTATTTTAAAATAAAAATAATTGTTAAAATCAGATAAAATATTTTAAATCAAGTTACAGTTATTAAAACTTAACATTTTTATATTTATTAATGGTCAAATAAAAAAATTGCTATTTATTTGTTTTAAAATCATTTAATTAATAATAACATAAATGAAAAGGTGAGCGTTAATAGATGTGCACACACATTCATTTAATAATAAATTAAATTTACTTTCTAGTTCTAAATTTGATTTATTATTTGTTTAAATCATAAATGTTATTTTATTATATCAATTTCATAAAAAATATATATTGTAAGTTTACTTATCAAGTTCATTATGGAACAAAAAGCCAAACTATCTTCATTGGTATAATACAGGGAGCTGACTATCAACTTATGATAAATGAAAGAAAACAAAATCTTCATTCAAGGAGATAAAAATGTATTTTTGTAAGAAACCTTGCAGATTAACAACCATTTTACATATAGAAAAAACAACAGAGATATAAGGAATTTATTTATTTTTATGTGCAGAATGATAGAAAACATTTTTACTAACTCTAATTATTAGAAATGATAAAAAAAATTACTTCTATTTAGTAAAACTACTGACACTCCCAGATATAAATGACTTTATTAGGATAATAGTAGCTTAAAAGAAGAAAGATTAATGCAGACTAATTTTTATTAAGTTTATCTACTAACTTTAATATCATCTAAGTCTTGGAATTATTAACCTATTAAATATTAATTATTTGGAGAACTCTAGGAATGCTACTAGCAAATATTTTAAAGTATGCAGGAAAAATGGAAACTTTTTAAGAATAATGTTTCTTAAACATTAAAATCCATATTTATTAAATGTGAAGGAATTTTTTATCAATGATATAAGGAAGTATGAACTTTTATGCAAGAACTTCCTTTAATTATTAATAAATAATTTTTACTTTGATATTTCATGTTTTAATGGAGGAGCATGAAGGGGAGGAAAGAAAGCTGTTTTGTTTCAAGTAACAGTTGGTTCCATGGACATAGCAACAGGATACTCTCCTCAAGAATATTTTTAGTTCAAAGAGTGGAAGAAAACTTTTTGGTTTTATTATTTTAATATATGAATTATAATTTTTAAGATAGTATTAAGTATTCATAATTATTTGTTCATATGGTGTTAATTTTAGACTTAAATTTAATTTAAAATTTTTGGGTATAAAAAAAGTCAAAATTTTTTTTTGTTCTTGATTATGATTCTATAACGTAAAAGAAATTATTTCTATAAAATTATCATTGATAATAATCATAACCTTATTTCTTTTTCATATGATACTGAATTTTAAAATAAGGAATCAGGTAAAATAAATATGTCATATTTATTATGTGTATATTTACATAAAGGTATATGATATAGTAGTGAATATATTTATTATAATTTTAATATGATTATAAAAGCGTATATATAATTGATCTCTAAGTAAGTTAAAGGTAATTAATTTATTATATTTATGATGAAGTATATCATAAACTATTTGTTTTTTAATCTTGGTATGTTCAAAGTATGAAAATGTTAAGAATAAGTTTGGATATTATTTTAAAAAATAATGAATATTTTTATGCAATGTTAAGATATATGGAGTATTAGATATAATATAATGATGCAGGAAAGTAGTTTTATTGTGAAATCCTATACTGGTAGAGATGTGTTATTTAATGTTAAATATGATACATTATAGAGTACATTAAAGTTTTTGTGATATATGGACAGTGATATTTTTTTTTAAAAAATCTGCAAGAGCTTAAAATAGAAGCCAAGATAGAAATTAAGGTAGACACAAAAAAATGTGGCATTATTTAAGTTACATAATCCATGATAGAGTTGTTTCTTATAGTTTTATAAGATATCCATTCCATACTTATAATCACAAAAATTGCGCTGGTATATACAGTGTATTAAGGAATTGTAGATTTGAGCAGTAATAATAGCTCAACTTTCTAATGATGATACTATAAATCCATTTAATGCAAGAATTAAACATAGAATAAATAGGATGCTAAAAGAACGTAAAAATAAACATTTTATGAATGTTTTTTATCGAATATTAGAGATCAAGATACAGAATGAATGTCTAAAGTAGAAGAGATATATTGTAAAGAACACCTGATAATTATTCATATTATTGTAAGCAATATAGTAATGTGCCATTTTTTAATGAATATTTAAATAGTTAAATGTTTATTTTATAACTAATAATAAACATTATTAAAAAGTATAATAAGTTATAGATTTATAATTAAATCATATTATCATTAGAGTAATGATATAATAAAGAACATTTTGTGAAATAATTAAAATTGGAATACAAATTGTATATTTTATTGATATGTTTTAATATGGAAATATTAAGAAATATCTTAATATTCAGAGTTTAAGTATGAGATACATTCTAGTTGTAAATAATTTTAAAGTGTAAATTATTTGTTGTATTATAAGCATTTTGTTAATGTTAGTTTTTAAAGTTTTGTATATGTTAAATATATATATATTATTTATTAAATATAAGATGTGTAAATTATTTTAAATTTTGTACTACTACTGTAATAACTGTTTGCTTTTAAATTGACAAAATATTGAATCTCTTATCTTATTTTCTAAGTCATTATTCATTATCCTAACCACACATATATTGTAATAATTAAAGATACTTGGTACTATCGCACAAATACTGATATTGTTAGATATTTGATGTTAAATCCAAAATATTAAATAATGTAAAATTTTTCTTCATCTTACTCAGTGATCATAATGAAGACTGATAACTAGTCTGCCATATAAGAATAAAATAATTAGATTACAATACATGGTGATAAGAAATTATTTAAAATTTAGTTGATAGTTAATAGTGATTAGTATTAGTTAATTATTTTGAAAAGGAAGAATTGATTAGTATAATTGTTTTTCAATTATTTTAAGTGTAGCTAGATGTAAGTAAAATTTCTCTTTACATTTGGTTATGTAAATTAATTTATTTTAATAATTATCCGAGATGTTAATTGAGCATAGGAATATTAATCAGAGTGGAATACAATCATTTTAATAAATAAATTTAACTCAGGAAATTTTAATATTAAATATAATTTATTCATTTTAATTACGAGTCATGGGAATATCTTTGATATTTTAGTGTAGTTTTTCAGGATATTCCTATGTCTTTGAATATATACTTTTTGGTATATGCTTAATGTTAATAAGGGCCTTACTGGATAATTAAATTGAAAGTCTCATGATTATAGTTATTTTATTATTAAATAATTTTCTAAGTTTGATATATTAGACATAAATGAGTTAATATAGGTATTGTAGAAATTTTATATATAAGAAAAAAATTAACTTGACTGAGCTAGAAGTTAGTTATTTACATTCATTAGTCCATAGTAATTGGGAGGTTTTCCAGTTAGAATAAGAGTCAATACAGCCATCATTATACTTGCTACATTTCTTTTTTCTCAATCACAGATTAACTGTGCCACTCTATTACTATTACCACAAAATGAAGCTCAATTATCAACTGCAATTCTCTGCCATGTACATAGGGGTATTCTTATTATTATCAACCATGTCAAGCAACAAAATTAAAAATACTTTACACAAAACCAAACTTTTAAAACTCAGCAAGTTTGTTATCGATACTGACAAAAATTAACAATAATAATGTAAATGATAAACAAAATGTTATTTCTTAATTTTGTGACAGGAATTTATAACAAGTTTGTGTGTGAGAATATTTTATTCTCACACATGGCTTATATATATATATTACTTTTACTAATATTTCTTCAACTAGTATACATAACCATCTATAACTGGACCATTAATCGACTCAATTATTTTATGTATAATACCATTAACAAAGTCTGTATCAATCTCATTTTTATTTCCTATTTATTCACTCTTAAAGCATTCAGAAACATAAGTATGGCTTTAACTTAGTCTTACTTATTTTTCCGTCATGAGAAACTTCATTATTAACTTGACAGTATCTTTTCAATTTACATATTGCGCATGCATCTGATTCAGTTTTTCTTTTAACACTTTCACTAATTAACATAATTTAATATACATTTTCTTTTGATAGGTGGATTTTCTTAAGCGTTCTACTTGCAAGTAAAATAATACTAATGTAATGTCTGCATTAAATTTATGAATTTCAATAATATAGGTATTTTACGACATACATGTGTGCATATACAGTTGAGGAACATTATAAGAATTCCATTTTTTTTTGCCTTAATTCTAGAGTTGTATATATTTGGTTTAATACTGAAATTTGAGGATCTACATTACCCTTAATTCTAAAGTGGCAACATTATATCATGTTATTGTTAAGTCTAATATATTTAACAGTTTAATAAACATTTTCTATCAGGCAATTTTTCTTCTCACATCAGGTGAAAATGTTGTGAAAGAATAATTTTGTAATTTAGTTTTAAGTAAATTAGCACATAACATAGCAATACTAAAACATTTAGCTTATCCAATAACTTATCTTTAAAACTATATGAAGATCATTCTTCTGAATCCAGTACATTAAAAAGAGAAGAGATTAACCTGTCCTAAATATGCCATTTTTGATTTTAAGATTAAATTATAAGCAAACTGCTTACAAAGTAATCCTTCTCACTGTACTAAGTTTAACTGTTCTTAAATCACTAAATAGCACATGATCAACATTTCTTATGCTGGCTCATAACTGTTATTAAAACAGGCAAAACTCTCCCTAATGTAGTGCCACTCAGTGCAAGTCAGAATAATCAATGGATGCCAGAAAGCTTGTGCATAATGCCTACTCATCTAATATCCACAGACTAGTTTCTAGCTTATGATTTTCATGAGTGAGATCTTAAGATCTAGGTACAGTGCTCTCAGATCCAAGGCTCCTCACTGACGAAAGCCACAAGCTAGAAACTAGTCTGGGGATATTGAATGAGTAGGCACTAGATAGGGATTTTATGCACAAGCTTTCCGGCATCCATTGATTACTTGTACTGAGTGGTATTACTATATGGAGTTTTGCCGTTTTTTTCAACTGTTCTTGTTGAACATCGCTAATCTATGTTACAACTGTGTAGGTAAATTTTTTTAATAAATTCAGAACATCTCATTTGCACTTTCAAATATAATAGAAAATCTATATTTTTTATTTCTGTTTTTCCATTTTGTGTAAGCTTAAATAATCAACAGATGGCAGCGCTTAATAAATCACTCATATATGGATTTATTAAGGACTATATCACATCTATCGATTATTCAAGTTTACATAAAATTGAAAACTGGAGTAAGAAAAATATAAATTTGCTATTTAAAAGTAATGTTTTGTTGGTGTTATTTATTAATACTATTATTAATAATGTGTCATTTAATTAATTCCTTTATATACAACACACATAATATAAATAACTACTTCTTCATACACTTCCAAAAGCGTTATCTTCACTTTACCCTTGAGCCATCTAATGTAACCTGAGTAATCAATGAACACTGGGTGTATAATGCTATAATATACACATCCCCAGTGATTGAACAATGAAAATTTGGGATTCAAAACTGAAACACTATCAAGATAACAGCTTGAAATAAATAAAAAAACAACTAAGATTTTGACCTTGAAAGCATGAGGAATGTGATTTTGTTGTTAGTATTAGCTTTCCTAGCTAAAGGTTAGAATGGGCCTACAGTTGACATAAAACAAGGTCTCTAAAATATATGTGACTTGGGATCAGATCTCTATAACTATATAAGCAAATTGGTTTGGCTTCAAACCCATATAAAGTTTTCTGAATTTGATGTTATTACCTTGCATAATATAAAAATAGTTGCATAAGTTTATTAGTTTCAGTTCTGAATTCTAAATCAAGGTAAAAGTCAAAAACCACTCTGCCGCAGACGATATTATAAAATTATCATCTAGTATACATAGATAAACCATAGATTTTCAGTAATAGATTCTAGACTAGGGTAAAAAGAAACACGTAATTATCATCTGATGATTTTTAATAGCCCTACAGCCAGTATTATCTTCTTAGTAGCAATTAACTTATAAACTTCACGCACAATTGAGTCTGCTTTCTTTTACAGGGGAGAAAAAAAGTTTTTGCTTTATGAATCTGGTTTTTTAGCTGTATTATCATGATAATGAACTATGCTATTGATCAGATAAATAGATTAACGGTTTGCAACAAAGTCTCAGAATTTATTTGATTCAAAAATACAATTTAAAAGACTCCAATTTATTTAAATTGTGATGATACATAAGCAATAAATAACATGATAACTGTTTAATTTTGAAATATTTATAGTATTAAACAAATTTTAAAAAAAAAATCAAATATTTTGGGGCATTAAAATTAAAATAAAGTATAAATAGACTTTCAATGAATTATTTTTAGTTTTAAAATGCTGTGTAAAAGTAAGCTTTACAAGAATAAAACATCTATCATTGAAAAGAAAATATTTCTGCTAATAAAATAAATTTTATTATTGCAAATTATATACACTAATAAAATTTACATAAGTCGGATTTAAATTAATTAAATTGATAACCTGCTTACGATGCCTATAACTATCAAAAAAAAAAAATAGGAAGATATATATACTGTAAAACAGGAAATGCTATTTTCTTCAAGGCAGCTTAAAAGTAGACAATGTAAAGTAGTGAAAAAAAAAAAATCAGCACAGGGCATCTCCTTTACTAGTATCTCTGTTCCTAAAAGTCATGAAGCCAACTAGGGAAATAGACAGTTTGCCCCAATCTTATTATGATTTTTATAAGCCTCAACTTAAGAGCCACATAGACTAAAAAAAAAGACTTTAAAAGTAATAGGAAATCACATACTATCACACATAAGTATATTAAATATTAGACTTTAAATATATGGAAAATAATACTAGTGCATAGTCATGTACAGAAAATTAACTGCTGTGAAAGGCAAGATGGAACGATCAGCTCAATAAATGTAATCAAGCATTAGGCTAACTCTTCTATGCTGCCTTAAAGATAAACAACATATATAATCAGGACAGTTCTAATATTCCCTAAGCAAATTTTATGCAGCAAGTTTACATAAAATCAGATTACTTCAAAAATATTATTAATGGAAATAAATCTTTCTTAAGCAAATCAGAGTTTTTAATCAAAATGAATCTTTCTTAATTGAATTGGATTTCTCATGCAAAATAGAGCTTTCTAAAATAAATCAGATCTCTTAATCAAAACAATTCTTTCTTAAATAAATCAGATATCATAATTAAAATAATTATTTCTTAAATAAATCAGATCTCAGGGTTCATGCTATAATAAATTCTTCAATAAGTAAATATAATCTTATTTTTCATCTTCAGTTCTTATACCAACAATGAAAATGATCCTAAAAATAACAATAATATTATCCAATTCTTGGGATAATACCATAATACAATAAATAACTATTATATTTAAAATTAATGATGAAACAATAAAATAATTATAGCATACTAGGATTACATTCATGATACTATGAGTAGGAAATGGATTTTGTTGCTACCCATATATCACCCAAACAGGTTTCTCTTATATTCTTAATCCAAAATAAAATAATCTTAACCATCGATGTTATCTTAACATCAACAATATAAAATTTAATAAAGCGACTTTTATAATCTTCTTGTACTCTTACATCATCATAATAAAATATGTGTGACTTTTGGATTTCTGAAAATGTAGATGATGATAGAAATACAAATTTCAAAATTAATACTTAAAAAAATATTCATTAACACTAATAGGGATGACAAAAATAATCATTAAATATTTTAATAAAATCAAAAATTTTAATTATCGGAAGTTGAAAATAAATTTGTAAATTAAAATTAGAAAGATAATTAAATAAATAATCCTAATATGATTTACCTACGAGTTCAGAAAGTTCTCACATTTTATTAATCTAACTTTCATTTATGTATGTTCATATAGGAAATGTATTTAATAATTTTAACAAATATAAATTTTACCATTATTATAACAGCAATGAATTTGGAAAAAGATATGTAATTTTAAAACACATAAATAATTATAAATTTAGATATAAAATATTTGATCAAGGTTTTTAAAATATATCAGATATGCAAACTAGGCACATCAATAATATCAACATATCTAAACCACTATGATTTCGTCCAATGTGAAAATAAAAGTATGGTTGGCATCACACAAAATCTCACCAAAAAAAACATCAACGGATATAAAAAGAAAGGCAAAGTGATTGAATAAATTCAAACTAACACCAAAAGTGCACTTATAAAAACTAATGCATTTATGCACTTAGCAATTTCTTTTTACTCTTTTATGCTATTCTAGCTAATAATCTAAATTCAGAAAAAAAACCCTAAGTGTTGAATCTAAGCTGAAGATACACATTTGCAATAATTCTAACTTTGAATCTTAATCATCTCTGACAAAGACAAAAGCCAGAAAACAGTATGAGAATATAATAGCAATATACTATGTGGTTACCACTGATTATCTAAGCTTACAGTAGATGGCTCTAAAAAAAAACCGGCCTTGAAAGTTTATGAAAAAGTCATGTGGTATTGTTTTGGTTAGAATAGCTTTTAGATTTTCCATAATCTGATTGTCAGTTACTCGCGAGGGGAATGGGAGTCATGTGCTTTTCAAGAACCAAAGTAATGATAAAAGTCCCCTTTCTTTATATCCTTTTTAAAACACTTTTATTTAACTTACAAATTCTGTTTGTTTGAGTCAAATCTTATAATCCATAATCTGATTGTCAGTTACTCACGAGGGGAATGGGAGTCATGTGCTTTTCAAGAACCAAAGTAACGATAAAAGTCCCCTTTCTTTATATCCTTTTTAAAACACTTTTATTTAACTTACAAATTCTGTTTGTTTGAGTCAAATCTTATAATCAATTTTTAACATAATTGAATGAATTTCCTTCAAATTATGTATGTTAGGTATTGATAACAATGTAATATATCAGAGTTGTCTAGCGGAATTGTATTAGTAGGCCCAATTTCAGAATGTGTTGATTATGAGTCAGTAAGTTTTTAGTAATGCGCATTATATGACAGTATTTTTAGTTTTTAAAAATGCAGTTTTTTTAAATTTCATGATTAATTTACTATAAAGCATTTATAGTTAATTAAAATAGAAAAAGAAATAAAGGATGAAATTTTAATTTCCCTTCATTGTTTAACTAAAAATTATTTTTATAAAACACGGTTTTCATAAACAGAAAAATCTTGAAAACGATTTTTAAAGTGCACAAATTTTATTTCAAATATTAGAAATAGGACAATACTATTTACACTCTCAGTTTTTAAATTTCAATATGAATACTTGCAAAAAGTCCATTGCAAAATGTACAAAAAGTAAAAAAAAATATTTTATAAAAATGCTTTTATTTAATTTGAGGAGAAATGCATTAAAAATAAAAAAAGTATTTTTTTTGTTCAATCACAATTTGTGTGGTTATCACATTTAACTTGAAATAAAAGCATGGGATGTTTATTTATGGACACAGTGCTTTTATTTCAAGATAAATATGTCAACTTTTATTGAAAAAAAAATTTTTTTTAGTATTTTAATCCATTACTTATCAAATTAAATAAAAGCGTTTTTTATAAAATATTTTATGTATATTTATTTTTCTGAATATCAGATCAACGGATAATTTGAACAAATAAGCCAAGAATTCAGATCTAATCTACTAATGTACCCAATGATTCATTTTCCTTATATTCATAACATTCTCAAACTTTTTACCCGCACTATAAGATAAAAGTGCTAATGCTTATTATTTTTCAGTATTCAATTTTCACACACATAAAGATTCACAGGAAACATTCCTATTTGGTTTACTGCAGTGATAAACTAACAAATTCTAGAGTTCAAGAGCTACTTTTTATGTTCAAACTTCATGCAAATTTTCATATGAACTTCCCAGCAACTAACCATTGGATTATTTTAGAGAAAATATCACAGTATGAAAAATTTTGATTATTGTTTTTAAAAATAAGCCCTTGCATTCAAAAATCTCTTAGATTTTATTTAAGTGCAACACCATCCATTGTTAATCTAGGAGGAATTTCTAGATAATTAATGATGATAACTGGTCTATGTAATAATCATAATTAACAAACCATTCACAAAACTACTGACATTTGAATTTAAAAAAAAAAAAAAAAGCAAAATTTAAAGGTGAGTTTGCAATGAATATGCAAACCATTCTGTGAACCACATTGCTGATCCTTGAGATTCTGTGACATCTTGTGTTGCTGTCTTTAATCAACCTCTTGTGCTTTAAACTTTACCTTCTGAAAGACTTCCAACATCTTGTTCATATTTCTCAATGCTTTGAATCAGTACTGTATTTCATTAGTGACTTTAAAATCATCTTGAGGAAGGGCTTCTACTCCTATATATATGCTATACCAAAGTTTATTACAGGTATAATATTAATCCAAAATCCCTGCATCAAAGGTTTGTATAAACTTGTGAATTTTTTGGATATGATTGTCAGAATCTATAACTTTTCTATTTTTAAAATTATCAATGGTTTTTTTTATCTTCATATAATGGAATATACAGAATACAAAAATATTCTTTAATTAAAAGTTACACAAAATGTTACAGCTTTCCTGAATATAAGAATTGTGTTGAAAACAATAAAACCATAGCAAAATAGCTACATGAATTTACATGGATAATATTCAAAATAATTAATAACAACAATAAAAATTAAACTAATAATAATATATTGTCAGTTTCTGTTAAAATTAAATTTTTCAAATGTCTTTTAAAACAAAAAACAGCTAACAGTGATATGACCAATCCCAAATGATGTGCTTCTACACTGAATGAATAACAGCTAAGATATATTTTGTCTTTGATTACAAGATTTACACAAATTTTGTACATTCATTTCTATATAGTGAGAGACACATATCTGTATTAGAGGAGATAATGTATTATGTCCTAATAATCAGTGCATGTTTCTAATATTATTCTGCACAGATAAAATTGATTTATTGAAAAGATACTACATTTGAGATATCAATCTTTCACTGTATCTAATCTCCTGCCCAAAATAATATATAAAATATGATTCTGCAGAACATAAATATCATTGCCAAATCTAAATAAACCAGTAATTATCTACCTCTATTAATACTCAAAAGTTATGAAAATATCATTATCATATGTCATCTACATTCCAAAGAAGAACATTGAATGAGTAGGATTATATCACTTTTTTAGATCCATATATTAAAAAAGGATTAAAGTGATTCCATTCAGCAATAAATATATCTCAATAATTTTGATCAACTAATAATTTTTAAGTCTTTTCGTCAGTTATTGAACTTATGTATTGCTTATAAAGTTCCACATTCAATTCATTATTCTGTCAAGAGAAAAACACTACTTTCTTTTAGTTAAATCATTAATAATAAAATCAATATCAGACAATCACAAAATATAATTATTTATATACTTCACACAGTTCTCAAGAGAATTCCATATTTCAAAGATTCTGTTGTATGTCTCTGATGTGATCACTATGCTTTAAAACAGACATATGCTTATAAAAATTAACCGCTGGTAAAAGCACAGTGATTATTATTTAACATATAATATATAATTAATATAAACATTTATCATCATTAATTTACAAAATGCACATATATTCAAACTATACACAACTATGATGTCCAGCAACATGGTATTGCAAATTCATATTCAAAGATTAACTTCCACAAACAGTGTCTCTTAGTTGAACAATTTTAGACCATGTGCTCTATTGATTAATTATTAGAACTCTTTTGCTTCCAATTAGTTGATCAATTTAGATCCTGCTGATATTATTTAACATTTTGATGCATCCAGCACCTTCTACTTTCAATTATTATTAATTACTTAGTTCTAGTTAGATTTTGTCAGAATTCAATTAATTCATATCTTTTGAGATTTTAAAGAATCTAATTAGTTGTTTTATCTTGTTCGTAATTAATCTTTTTGTAAATTCAGCCTTTTTTCTTTATTTTGATAAGTATTATTTTATTTATTTTAGTACAATTTATTTAGTTATTTTATTTAATTTTATATGTGTATGTACTTTAACATACCTTAAAAAAATGAAATCAGTAATTTTAATATTTAACAGCTACAAACTTTTAGCACAATTAACAATTGCCCCTAAAGAATAAAGATCATATTTCCTGCCAATGTTTTTGGGGAAAAGGCTACATTTTAATGCAACTCAATGAAACTGTCACACAAAGAATATGTGGCATGATATCCAAGAAACATGGGAATTACTTGTCATAACAACTCATCATCCAAGATTTATAACCAAACACTGATAATCTAAGATACCATATGTGAATCAATGATGGACATCTTAAGCATTAGACAGCAAACCTTCACTTGATTTCTCAGCCAAATAGGACAGACTATCTACACAGCTGATGTAATAATAATAACTGGATATTAAACTTCAAGCCAATGATGACTTAGATATTATTTTCATATACAAAACATTCTTAAACAATAGTGTGTTGCAATGAAAGTGACTAGCTATTTCAAATCACCTTTGGCACTATGTTAATAATGACTTTCACTAAAAAAATTCTAAGGAATTTCTGTGGATCACAAATTATAACATGAAATTTAACTGTATGTTTTGTGCTTTTATCAATCATCTTCAATACTCTTCTTGCCAACATGAAATCTTGCAAACTATCTGAAAACATTTTTGCGATTCATGGCTTCACTGCCATATACAGTTTGAATTATTTCAAACATTTCAATTAAAATTTTGCCCAATTTAAAACAAAGTATAAAGTTAACGTGCTGTTTCATTATGGCTTAAGGTATGAAACACATTCACATTTTATGTCACAACTAGTGATCTAGTGACCAGTGACATTAATCTCTTGAAACTTTTGTGGTGAATATGTAAACTAATTCTATATAAACTAAAAATTGATTCAAAGATAGTGCTGCTAGAAGCAGGGAGAGAGTATCAATCATCAGTTACTTTTTCACTGGGACACACTGTGTATTTGAATATTAACATACCTTATATAAAACAATCAGGATACAAAAAAAAAATTATAATAAAGAACAATCACATAAACCCCAGCTATATAGGAGCAAAAGCTTTTTATTCTACTCCATTGTTTCTACCTTGAATAAGTGATTCAAACTAGATGGTATGTTTATTAAATATATATCCAATGGTATTCTATTTGTATCCATAGATTAGTACCGTTTCTACTTTCATCAATGATATGTTTGGATATGACTCTTGAATATCCACCATCCCAAAAATATCTGAAAAAACAAAATTTACATTCAAGCTCATTATAGATAAAGGCTACAAAAGAGAAAGTATTCTAAAGATATGTACTATCTAGTATCTATTGATTAATCAAGCTTACAATGGAGGGTATGGAGTAGAATAAACATTTATAATAGCAAAAAACTAATAATATAAATATTACAACAAAAAAAAAGTTTAAATCATTAAAGAGTAATTTAAATAACATTAAGTTCAGATTGTGAAAGTTTTTTAAAAAAATAGACTTTTAACATATTATTTAATATATTGTTCATATTCAATATTTTTATTTTTGTACTAAACAATGTAACTTCACAGATGTTTATAACTTGGACTCAATTGTTGACTTATATTAGTTAAACAACCAAAATTTCTGACATTATTTAATAAAATTTAAACATTGTGAAACGGATATGGAGATAGTTTACTTAATAGCGAGTAAAAAAATGCATTGTTAACAGAAAGGAGAATACTCTTTAAATATAAGAAAATGGTTCTACAACTTAGGACAATCCACATCACATGATAGCGCTGTTGCTATTGCAAAACAAATAGATATAATGTTACCGGGCTTTTTAAAAGAAAAAAAAATGAAATTTTTTAAAATATTTTTTAATCTTTTTTTTTTTTTTTTACATTTTTTAAGGGTTTTTTTTTTTTTTCAAAATAAATCTATAACTGTTTTTTTTTTTTTTTTACTGGATTTATTTTAATTTTTTTAAAAACAAATATAACTTTTTTTTTTTTTTTGCTCAAAATTGATAAAATTAGAAACCCAGAATTACAAAAAAATCAATTTCATATAGGCAAATGTAGATGAAGATTATTGGATGTCATAGATTAATAAGATCCAAAGTTAAAATTAGTGTCATTAATTTATAGGTATAATAATGTAATGATTATAGGAAATTTGCTTTTTGTTCCTTTAGAAGCAGCTGCTATTCGTGCTAAATTTCAATAATTACTAAATACTTCAAATGTACATTACGAGACAAATCCACAAAAATGCTTAAAATTTTTACTGCACCCCAGTTTAAAAGCATCAATAACTTTCCTACTTTTTTTCTCATATTCATCCTTCACATAGTTATAGATAATGGCAACATTCCTGAAAAGTTTAAAATATGGTGATGATGTTTGCTAGGACATTATTAATGTATTATATTTAGTCATGAAGATGTGATTTCTCACACCAATTTATTTAAGAAAAAAAGGACTGCATTATATATCATTATCTATGCCTTGTATAGTTTGATGGTAAAATGACAAATTCTGTATCTCGTCAGTCATCAATCACAGCCCAGCTTCATCATTTCCAATGCTAGAACCTCTTATGAACTCCTGAGCAATAAACCATTTGATTCTATATATTGTTATATATTATAGCAAAAATATTTTCAAAGATTTTATTGAATAGACTGCTTTGTCATAGATAAGGGATTATTAGAATTTGTGGTTTAGAAAATCAAAATGTGCAATATAGTCTGTACCAGTGAAAAGGTGATTGGTTTTCTTTAAGTTACCTGCAGCACCATCTTTGAATAAATGCATGTAACATGTAGTCAGTTTAATTATTCAATACAAAAATTTTAACAAGCTAGCACATCTTCCTTGATATCACAAAAGTATGTAAATCATTTGAAAACATTCTTGTGAACCATGACTTTATTATCATATCCAGTCCAAAACATTTCAAATGTTTCACTAGCAGTTTTGTTCAATTTAAAACAAAATTTAATGTTATTTTACTCAAGTTACAGCAGTACTTTAAAATTCTTGTGGTGAATTGCTAAATTATAATGCTGCGTAACACAAGTGTTGATTCAAAGATGGTGCCACAGACAGAAAACCACTTACCAGCCATTTTTTTCACTGGAATACACTGTATAAGCATGATTTTTGTTAAGCAAATGCAAAAAAAAAAAGTGATTTATATATTGCTACTATGAATAGGTTGTTTTCTTTTCTGCAGTTGAGATCTATGCTAATGATTAAAAATAACTGAAGAGACATTAGTTCATTCATATTATACAATAGCATAATAAGATGAAGTTTTAATATGGATATAAGAATTCTCAGTCATTGACTTGAAAATAAAATTTTAAACCAGAATACATATTAATATTATTTTTCATTTTTACAAGTGATTTATGGAAGTTTATAAGCAGCATTATGAAAGTGCTCATTAGGATGTAACGTAGAAAACAGGATAAATTATTTTAAATGGAATTAACAGAACAAAATCATGAAAATGTTCTTGTCTCTATCTTTAAAATATTCCAATAATTATGCCAGTTTTGTCAATTCATAAAATAATCCATAGAATATTCTTAATGTTTTACTTAGCATGTGGATTTTTTTTCAATTAGATTAATTATTAAAAGGAAACTATAGATTCCATCCAGAAAAATGGCTTAGTAGTAGCTTTATTAAAACCTTCAATTCTGCAATTGTAGTCATATATTCAACATTTGAGTGTCCATATTTACATAGCTAAGGGGGTGCTAAATTGTATTTATGAACCAGATGAGTCCAATGGCTATGAATTGTTTTGGATCTGTATTGAAGCTCAGATGGCAATATGAAAGGAAATATTTCAAGAATTATCAAATAAAACAAAATGGATTAAAGATAAATGCTAAAAAACTAAAGTAATGTTCAATAGATTTTTCCAAGGAAAAAAATTGTGACTGATAATCATGAATGAAAAAACGTCAATGAAATGCCTTGATTAGATTATTAATGCAGATGGAAAAATAAGATAAAATTAGATCGTACAATTAATTTTGAAGTGCTTCTGCTAGAAATAACTTAATAGCATGCATGTGTTTGAGATTTTTAATCAATACATTTTACTAGTTGTCATATATAGATTTGACACTTGAACATTTAAATGAAGAGCAAACCGATATCCCTGAAATAATTAGAGAAATGAAACTGAGATGGCTATCTTGTTAGCAGATTGAATTCGTAAATTGGAACCCAACAGTTTACAAAAGACCACCTGGGAAATGGATAAAATAAAAAATATTGTTATACGAAGAAGAGTAACTATGGATCGGAAAATCGAATTTCTTAAAAGGGAAAAAAGCAATACAGGGCGAACAACGTAATGCAGGTTATAAAATTAACTGCTACAAGTAGAAAATCTAAATGATTAAATCTTTATTTCAATAAATATATATCAAAATATGATAAGGAAAAAAAAAACCCCTCAAAAGTGCACTTAGTCAATAGGACAGGATACTGCTGAGTTTTTAAGCCCTGGCAGTCTCCAGAAAGCGCACGTTATTCTTACGAAATACATTATCAGCCTAATTCAATAAGTAATGAGGATGTCAGATTTTCGTAACCCATAAAAATATCAATAAGATAAAAAAATTTCATTATCAATAATCAAAGCCAAAACTAATATTTTAAATAATTTAATATATTTTGAATGCTTTACCATCGAATTTTAGCATTAGTTTAAATTTCAGTACAATATTTATATAACGCATAAACTGGGTAACCGACTTTTTTTTTCCTAAAAAAATAATAATGTTTATTAAAAAAAAAATTAACAAAATAAAAAAATTGTATTAAATTTAAATACTTTTATAAAAAAAATTAATTATATTATTTACGTATTGTTATTTCTAATTTTCAAAGTTAAAAATGTAAATTTATTTTTTGCGGATTTATTTTATGTTTTCGTTTCTAACATGGCGCGAGATTTAAATCTAGTTTCGTTGTAGATTACAGTTGGATTCGTCATTAGTATTTTGCAGCTTTAAGTCTTAGTTTTTGTTTTATTATCTGACGACAGGTAATTTTCGTGTAACTGTATTATGAACAAAGATATATATAAATATTTTAAATATAGCGGAATTTTTGTTTTGCTATTGTATTAAACAGTTGATTTAATTTTTTTTTGTAATTTGATTTTTCTACGTATAAGATAGGATAACAAATATATTATTCTCCTTTTTGGTGATTCATTTCAAAATTATTATTATGTTCCTACTAATATGTAGTAAAAAATACTTGTATGTACAATTAGTTTTGTTTATGTGTTAATTTATTGGGACATTGTTCCAGCAAATATGGGCGGAAATTTAAAATCATGTAATTTATTTTATAGAATGAAGGCTGCAAAAATTTATATAACATTTTTAAAAACTTATTGAACTCAGTGAATTAAGTGTGATGATATTTAAGATTCACGCTTTCAGATATAAGTACTTTGGACTGGCTTGGATATATAGAAAGACAAGTAAAGAAGAGAGTGGGAACCACTTATTAAATTCTCTGTCCCAGTGCTTAAGATCTGATTGGCTGTTGGTAGTCATAAGCGCTTGAGAAATTTGCATTCTCTCAGTTTAATTTCAATACCGTCTGCGCTGTATATAAAAAAATATTTAATAAAGATTATAAAATTTAAATATTTATACAGCGTGTTTCTCAATATTTACAATGTAAGTAGCGTATTTAACAATATTCTATTTATTTTTACAATGCTTTGTATTATCGTTTCATACGGAACTAAACTATCATTAGCAGGTATTTATAAACGAATTTGAGCTATTCTTACTTTCAGAAAAAGAAAAAGATTTAAATTTTTTAAATTATTAAGAAAAAGATTTATGCTATAATTTTCTTCACTTTTGATCCTGTTATATCCGCCAGTTATAATACTCACTGGCGAACAATCTATGCGGTAAGCTAACCCTTGCCCTGACTGTATATGCATGCAATAATTTTATCACAAAGACTAACGCCGGTGGAATAAGAAAAACAGATTTAATTATAATACACGAATATATACATAAACAATCATAATCTATTTATATTAAAAAATCCGAAGGTATACAAAAATAATAATGAAGATCTATGCGACCTACTTTATAGTCCCTATGCTGACTCTTGGGCGTTCGGAGGCCAGCTGTCCGCTCTGGGGCTATCGTGCTAAATAAGCGACGTTCAGCGCCTTTCCCAGTTCATCCGCATCGGTAGAGCTCCCAGTTTTAAGTGTCCAATGCTTTACACTTTCATTCATTTTTTCAATCCTGATTTTCTGGATTTGATTGGTCAAATCTTGTCCGTCCTGGTCGGATCAATCCCTTCCAGTTTACCTTTTGGCTTAAGTTTTACTTTGATTGATTACCCTTTGCAGTTCAATTGCTTTTTAATTAATAATCTTGTTTATCTGCAAAGTTTCTTCGTTAATTAACCTTCCTATCTAAAAAGATTTGTTTACATGTTGTTTAAAAAAATAACATCTATTAAAGTATAATATTATTTTAAATTAACGAAGTTTTTTTATCTTCACGTATATATATATATAACTTACGTATGTATCTGCGATAAATTATACACATACGTTTAAATATTAAATCCCTATTTACAACATTTACTATTTTGTGTGTGTGTGTATTTTAATTATACACATACATAACAGATCCTTTATACATTGATTGTTTGTATTGTTGACTTTTTACCATGCATTAAATTTTATTTATTCCTTGATACTATTTCCTTACAGTTTCGATTGGCCAGTCATCGTCAGAACTACAATATTAAAACATATAACCACATAATTAATACTTTTTAATATACAAATACATATATAATTAAATATGTAATCCAATATATATTCAGTATAACCCTCACATTTAAATAATAGATTATACACAATACAATTATATTCAATAAACCCAATAAATGTATATATATATAATTTTTAACAAGTTTATAAATATTAAGTTTGTTGTTTTTATTTTTATTTAAATCTTTATATAGAATATTATCCCCAGACTCCTCACTGACGAAGGCCACAAGCCAGAAACTAGTCTGGGGATGTTGGATGAGTAGGCACCAGATAGGGATTTTATGCAGAAGCCTTCTGGCATCCATTGATTACTCTGGTTGCACTGAGTGGCACTACTGTATGGAGAGTTTTACCTGTTTTAATAACAGTTACGAGCAAGCATAAGAAATGGTGGTCATGTAATGTTTAATGGGTATATAACTTTTAATCATTTATTTATAATCATTTATTATTAAATAATAATAAATAAATCATTAAAATTTATATAAATGTAAAATATAAAATAGAAAATAAAAACCAATAAAATCATTTGTAAAGTTATTAAAAATTATGTGTATATTTATTGGATTTTCTAAAACATTATTATAATCCATTAGGTGCTGATATAGTATGTGCTCGGTGGCCATTTTTAATTTCAAAACACTGCTGGCACATGCAAGTGATAAATGACTTCGACTAGAAACACTCAGTTTTCAAAAAAATAAATCGCCTAAGGCACAACAAATAAAAATGGGCGGAGACAAGAAAGTAACATGAAAATTAAATAGCCGGAGGCATCACACAAAAAAGTGCTGAGAAAGAGAGAAATGCGACACCTTAAATAGCCCGAGGCGATACAATAAAAAAAAATAACGCTATAAATCCAAAAAATTAAAAAATCATAAATCCTAGCATTGTAATAGTAAATCTCAAAAATGACACTGAAAGAAAGTGGTGAGAAAGAGAGTAACATGGGAAATTAACCAGCCTGAGGAATAAGCTTTCTTTTTGCAAATAGCATTTATGATTTTTTTTAAAAAAAAAATGCCTTAACATACGTTAATTTTTTGAGATTTACTATTACAATGCTTGGATTTATTGATTTTTTAATTTTTTGAGATTTACTATTACAATGCTTGATTTATAGCGTTTTTTATTTTTTTTATTTTTCAACATACGTTAATTTTTTGAGATTTACTATTACAATGCTTGGATTTATTGATTTTTTAATTTTTTGAGATTTACTATTACAATGCTTGATTTATAGCGTTTTTTATTTTTTTTATTTTCCAACATACGTTAATATTTTGAGATTTACTATTACAATGCTTGGATTTATTGATTTTTTAATTTTTTGAGATTTACTATTACAATGCTTGATTTATAGTGTTTTTTATTTTTTTTATTTTCCAACATACGTTAATTTTTTGAGATTTACTAGTACAATGCTTGGATTTATTGATTTTTTAATTTTTTGAGATTTACTATTACAATGCTTGATTTATAGCGTTTTTGATTTTTTTTACTGTCCAGCGATTTTTTTAATTGTATGGCCTCAGGCTGGTTAATTTCCCATGTTACTCTCTTTCCCACCACTTTCTTTCAGTGTCATTTTTGAGATTTACTATTACAATGCTAGGATTTATGATTTTTTAATTTTTTGGATTTATAGCGTTATTTATTTTTTTGATTGTATCGCCTCAGGCTATTTAAGGTGTCACATTTCTCTCTCAGCACTTTTTTGTGTGATGCCTCCGGCTATTTAATTTTCATGTTACTTTCTTGTCTCCACCCATTTTTATTTGTTGTGCCTTAGGCGATTTATTTTTTTGAAAACAGTGTTTCTAGTTAAAGTCATTTATCACTTGCATATGCCAGCAGTGTTTTGGGGTGTTTTGAAATTCAAAATGGCCACCGAGCGCGTACTATATCAGCACCATCCATTATATAGATTTTATAGAGTATTATATATAATATATTACATGTAAATTTTAAATTATAATAAGGGTTGGTAATAATATGTACATTAAAAGGTATTAATTATGTGGTGATATATGTTTGAATATTGTAGCTCTGATGAAGGCTGTTAGTCAGTCGAAATTAAGGAAATATCAGGGAATAACTAAAATTTACTGCATTGTATAAAATGCATTAAATAATATATTAAAAATTGAAATTAAAATTATTAATTTATTTCTTATAATGCAAAGTATGCTGATATAATAAAATGCTGTAATTAAAGAAAATTTTGGAACATATTGTGTATTTGTCTTCTATCTTAAGAAATTCTATTTAGCAATCAAAGAATCCTATTTAAAGTCTTTAAAAAGACAAAACACTCTCTTACAAATAGAATGCCAGCATTTCTATGAAATCTTATTAATCCATACAAAGAATATGATGTTCTAAAGAACTATTCCCCCTCAAGCAATGAGGAGACTGAATTTAATCCTTTTCATTAGATATTTGTTCAGGTCAGTGTCCAATCATGCTGAAGAAAGATTAACAAAAGTTTCTATATTTTCTTTTGTTTTATGGTTAAATTGACAATAAAATATTACAAGAAAAAGACGAAATAAAATAATGTGTCTTTATAACTGAAGTACTGTATACCGAATTTCCTCATACTTGTTTAAACTCTGATTTTTTTTAGAATCTTGACATTCATAATTCTTACATTATATATTTCCCATCTGCTGATGATTTAGTATTATCAAAATCAATACCAGCCAGTATAAAAAAATATTTTAAGGAACCAATTGACCATAAGAGAATATATATATATATATTTGCCATCAATTCTATGTAAAACTTTGTTTATAATATGTTTATTATAATCATTAGAGAGCAGAATGTTTTCAATTGCAATTATTTTTTGGCTAAGATAATCTTCAAAAAATAGTGAAATTGAAATATCTTTAAAGTGAATGCAAGGTAGTTTTGCCTTCTATTAAACCGGTCACTAATAAGATCAATAGGTGACTAGCTTCAACATTAAGACTTCCTTTTGCAGTAGCAAAAACTTTGATGATTTTTTTTCATGAACCTAAGATCAAGTACTTTTAAATAATATCAAGGTATCTATGAAATTTGATCTTTTCGTTTCACAAGAAGCTATGTCGAGCAATTAAATGTATTGGTAAGAGTTAAAAAGCAAAAAAACATTTTCAATTAAATATCAATTTCATCAGCTATTTTATGCCTTATTTTTTAGATATTAACCACATCTCTGACTTTAATAACACTACAGTATTAGTTAGATTGGGAAAATATGATTTAAGGATCATGAGAAATTCTAAAAAGACATAATAATTTAAATAAGTGTGAGGAAACTTGGCAAACTTTAGTCATATGGAGGCCCATCATTTTATATCTTTCATCTCCCTTTAGCAATATTTTTAAAAAGACAGACACATGTGAAACAAAAAAAAATAGAAAAACTTTTGTTAACCTGTCTCCAACTATGATTGATCAACTGCCTGAAAAATCTAATAAATTCTCATTATTACTCGAAACATGTTTTTCAGGACATCATAACCGTTACATGGACAAATAAGATTTTCAAAATGTTTGTAGCTTACTTTTGTGGAGAAGATTTCTGTGTTTGTTGATGAGTTTGTACAATAAAATGTATATATACAAAAAAGTTGATTTATAATTATTTATTTATCTAGCGTATTGGTATCAGCATGCAACACCAATGATTCATAATATAAAATTGAAACAGGCAAAAATAATTATAATTATACAAAAAAAATGATTTAATTGATTTTTGAATTCTTTTATTTTAACCCATTTTCTTAAAATCTCACACATTATTTCATAATTGCTCTTTGGGAATATATTTAATATTATTAGTGTTTGTGTCCTATGAACAGATCTTGAAAGCAATTCCACAACCAATTTATTCTATTCACTATCTAAATCTTTAACTTCATAGAAATCATTCCATTTTTTATATCATCTAATAAGATCAATCTCCATCTCATCTTTACTATCCACCATTCTAAAATATCTTTTATTAAGCAACTCTTTTTTTTTCAAAATATATTCAATCAAGTTTTTTTTCTTCCCATGTCCAAACTCTTCTCTTTTCATCCTCATCTCATAGGCCTCCAATCTATCTTTAATTTTCTTTTTTAGTATCCATTTATCTCATTCATACAATAATACTCTCTTTTTATACTTAGTGCTAGATTTATCTTTTTCTCAATTCTTCTTTTTCAAAGATCCATAAAATATTTTTTTCTTGATAAATGCTTCCTTTGCCAATATTATTCTTTTCATTAATCTTATTATCTCTTCCCTCTCATTCAATTTATTTCCCAAATATTTAAGCCCAATTCATCTGTTAAACCAACTTTTTCTCAAGTCCCATCCACAAGGTTTTGGTTCTATTCACATTAATCTTCATTTCTTCAATCTATTCATTATATTCTGGAAATTCTTTTCATTTTCAGTTACAAGAGAGGAATCCACAAATCTTGTATGTCTTATTCAATACAAGTATGTCCATAATTCAAATATTTATATATCATCTTCTAACTATTAAAAAGCGCAGATGCCATGCAACATTACTGCTTTATAACTCTTGCCATACTCCAGTCTTTTTCTCCTCCAATCTATGTTTATTTTTTATCTGATATACATATTCTAAATTAACTTTCTATCTTTCCAGTACACTCATTCTTCAAGATATCCATAAGCCATTCCAGATTACTCTCTCAAATGTTTGATTTAGAATCCACAAAACATATACCAATTTTTTTTTTTTTTTTTAAGTGTCATAGCATCGGCCAGGATGCGAATCCACAATCCGGGCAACTGCCCGCAAGTGTAAGGCAGTCACGCTGACCTCTCGACCACCAATGCAAGACAAACATATACCAATTTTTTTTCCTTTTTCAATATAATGTCAGTTGTTCTAATAACTTTGATAGCATCCCTTGTAAGCTTTCCCTTCTGAAAACAAGTATTCTCTAGTATAGCATTCTATCTTCCCACATAATCTTTGAATTTAAATCTTCAATATTTTTGAATCATGCAATATCAAGCTTATTGACTTATATTTTTCATATCTAACAGCTTTCCTTATTTTTATCATTTGGCATTATAGTTCTCAAGAAATTCTTAGGCTAATTTCTACTGTTATATATCTAATTACACAATTGTCATCTATATTCTCTCAATTCTTTAATATTTGTATACATCTTGTTAATTCTAGTTGCTTTACCATTACAGTGCTATTAGAATTTGCTGTTCATTTTGTTTTTATTGAATATTATTTATATTAAAATCTAAATTAGGGGTCATTTTTAGAAATATTTTAGGAAGCAGCAATGTGACTTTCAAATTCTTCACTTTTAACCTACATCTTTAATAAAGTGCATTTTTTTATAATTATTTGTTATTGCCACTCTTCATTTTATCTTGATTTTTTTGCATTTCGAGTCTGAGGCATTGAAACACACTCGTACAATCAATTTTTTCTACACTATTTAAATTTTTTTTTTTTAATATATCATTTTATGCAAGTTTCCATCTCATTTTGTATAAATTCCTTATGAATTGTATCGAAATAGCCTTTTTATAAATAAATTTTTATGCATAAATTGTATTGCTTTTTTTTGTGAATTTATCTATTTTTTTTTTTTTTTGCTTGCATAAAATCTCAGTCAGTAAAAATTGTTATGCATGGAATTAAAGGATGGAAATACCTTACATGGTTTGGTGTTGTAATAGGCAGGCCCTGGAGCTTAAGGCTCATGGATTATGGCCTAGCTCTGTTACTACTAGTACTCAATATTCTCATGAATTTCCAAGCAATAAACCACTTGATTATTTTTATTTATTAAGGATAAGAAATGTAGTTGTACAAACTCATTCCATTTCTATAATTAGTACCGAAAGGTGATTAATAGCACAAGAGACACATAATGACAGAATCCAATATTATTCTCTGTTGATTGAAAACGATAAAGTAAAAGAAATAGAATCAGTGCAAAACAAAGAGAAGAGAAAAATTTTTAGCTTGAACATTCTTATCAAACAGTATACATGCGACAAAAATTTTGAATCAAATTTCATTAAATTTTTAATTTGAATCAGATTGATAATGTTGTCAGAAAATAATTAAAATTACCAATGATTTGTATTTAAACTGAAAGAATGCATTTAGACTTAGATAAAATATTCTGTTATGATAAATATTGCACATAAAATAATTTCTTGTTTTGGTTTAGCTAGAATTTAGTATTTTTATATAAATCAGAAATTCTCGAATCAATGAAGAGTTTGATCATTGTTTATATTATATTTTTAATTTAGTTTCTATTTAATTATACATGTTCGCATTCTAATGTTCTTGATTGATGCTAACATCAGATTTTAACAGTGAATAATTTTCTATATCATATTTCTTTTTCACACTTTCTTAGTTTAAAGAAGTTCTATTACCTTCTGTTTTAGCTGAACTTGCAATTTTCATTAGACATTGTAAATATTTTACATTGCATAATACTATGCCGAATATCAACTTCAAATATGTTTTACTTTTTCAAATGATTATAATTGTACATAAAACATATTCCGTAACAAACAAAATTCAAAAAACAAACCTTATCTATAAAAGAAAACAATTTAATTAATATCTGTGTATTTAGTTTTACATACTTATATTTTGTTATAACATGCTATTTTTTATACATTTTCTATATTTTATTACTTTTTATTTACAATTATAGTCTTTTCATAAATGGAAATAAGTCCATTGTGCTGTTTTTTTAAAAATATAAATTATAATAAATAATAAAAATATCATATTACAGTTACTATAAAACATATATATGTACATTAATAATGATTATAAAAAGTGTTTTTTGGCAAATGATTTTGCCCTTATCAAATGTTAAATATTAATTTAATATCAAAATAAAATTATCTCCTGTATATGTTTATACCATTCTAAATGTTTTGTTATCACATGACTATCACATAACTAATTTCCCATTGCTATCAGCAATAACAAATTGGCTTACATAGAAAACAATTTTGTTTTTCAATTTAAGCTAATAACATGATAGTAAAACAGAGAAGTAAGTAAAAGATGACAATTAGAATAAAGTTGCATTAGATTCTAAAAATACAAGTGCATTGTTCCAATATACAAAGCTCCTCATTGATGAAAGCCATAAGCTAGAAATTAGTCTTGGGATATGGATAGGGTAGCACTGAATAGAGATCATCTGGCATCTTTTATGTTACCAAAGCTTACATCAAGTAACGTAGCAAAATGATGAAAAAAAAATTGTCTGCTAATGAATTGTCTTATGTTGTCATTTACTAGAGAATTGTAATTACATAAAACTATATCTTTTAGTTGGTAAATGTTTTTAGAAAAAATCAAACTATTTTAACTTTTCAAATTCATTTTACTGTTTGTAACAGTAAACATGTTAGTATTAAAATGGTCAGCCAAGGAATGACTAAATAATTTATATTAATTGATTGGGCACCACATAGCATTAAACATCAGGAAATAGGCACATTTGTATATTTGAACAATATTTGCTTTAATATGATGATAACCATAGACCTTATTTACAATACCTGGCTAGATCATGAACATATTATTCCTGACGAATGGATATGGAATAAATATGCAGACCACAAATAAAAGTAACACTCTCTTTTATATTATTGTTTGAGTTCACATGCACAAAGGAAAACAATTATTGATAAAGCATCTAAGGTTTCTTTAAATATAAATTTTCCATTACATTTTATAACAGTACAGTTTTATGATCAAGTACATTTGCCTTACAGCAAACTCCTGGTTTTCAATATACTTAAAATACAACTTTATGTACAGATGAACTCATAAATATGACATTTAGTTAACTCAAAAGTTTCCTAACATAGATACAAGCATATATTTAATCTGGGATAAATATAACCACCACACCTCTCTACAACATTAATTCTGGGGAGTGGCCACTTCAAGTCCGAATCACGATTTAATAATGCTATAACTTCACTACAGAAATGGCCCTTTTGAGTTTGATCCCTAATTTAATAGAACAAAATCTGATTTCTCCCATAAGATACAAAAATATTTTAATTATTTAACTGTGAACAAACATCTACATATATATAAGCTCACCTACACAAAATTTAATTCACAGCAATAAAAAAAGAGTTAAATTATGTACAAATGAATTCCACCACAAATTAAATAATCTTTAATTTAAAACTACTTACAATTATTACCTTCATTATTTAACACTTGAATGCTGTATTTTACTTTTTTTTTTTTTTACCAGCATGGATACTTTATATTAAAATGAATATTACATCTTTGATTATTTTCTGACAATTTCTACATCCCCCCCCCCTTTTTTTTTTTTTTTTACAAAAGAAAACATTTGGTAAACATATTTTCAAAACACTAACAAATCATAATCTATATAATACAAGAGATTTTTTTTTTTAAACTTCAGCTGCATTTCAGTGCAATTAACTTTTTTTTAAAAAATTTTTTTGCTTCCTGTTTTAAACAATTCATAATATAAAATATAGCTTATTAGTATTAAATATAAACTTAAAATGGTTAAGATAAAGTTTAAATAGTTTTTTTTAAACTTGCAAATCAAGTTATATCTATGGTTTGTTTTTTTCGTGATGGCAAATATCATTTCGTAAGTGACCATATCCATTAACAATCTCCAGTTTTGAAATATGAAGTAAGCATTTTTTCTTCCTTTTATCTAGAGATTTGTTTGAAAATAACATGTCAAGGTTCCAGATGTCCAAAATATATTAGCAGTTGGCAGAAGTTTCTCTTGTACTCAGTCAGCATAATGGTTTGATGTTGCTTAAATAGAGAATCCAGAATGAGTTAATTTAAGAAAAACTGATTATATAATTTTTACTTCTGGTTTTTGAACACCTGATCTTGTTTTTCACATGCCTTTCACATCTTTAATATTTTATTTTGATACCTTTATGGTCAGATTTTATTTCAATTGGGCTTGAAAAACACTTTCGTTGTTTAATTGAATGAACTTGTAAAACATTTGGTTATTAAATTTCCTGATTTTTTTTTGTTTTCAAATTTCTTGCCAACCTGGCTAATTCTTTTTCTAATTTAATTATTTAAAATCTATTTTTTTTTTTGTTAAAGCTGATTTATTTTGTAAGACATTCTTTGATAAGAGAATTTTAATATATTTTACAAGCCTATTAATTTTTGTAATATGACAATAATTTATACATTTTAATATTGCTTATTATTAATGTGTTATATACTTTTTTATAAAAATTTTTGAATGCTATGTATATTAGCATTCCTACAGCTGAACATTATCTCTCAACCATGTGGAAGACCACATAGCTGAACTGAAATGAATAAAACATTCATTTCAAATTCTCAAAATTTGGAACAAAAAGAAAAACCATAACTATTTTTACTTGTATTAATTTTTCTCTTGCTCACATGGCTTTTTAAACTTCTGGCATTGTGTACTCCTTTTATGCCATCTTTAGTTCCTAGTAAGAATGTATTATTTCCTTTTTTATCCAGGATTTTAATGGGCTATCATGTAGGAAAAAAACATCTATGGCTAACTGACTCTTGGTGTCCTTATTAATACCTGGTCATCCACATTGAATTGGCAAGATTTATTATTCCTTTGAGCCTGTCATTGTTCTCCTGTTTTCTTCGTATTACTTCTAGTCTTGTTCAAGTCCTTGCCTTTGTTTATATCCTCTGTGGTAACAGACTTGGGTGTTTTTATTAAGATTGGTTCATGCTTTCCATAATGAAGGAGAAGAATAAAACTTGTGGATGCATGAACCATTCAATTCATATAATTAACCATCATATTTACTTGTTTCGCCCATCCTCGATGGTTTTTGGTGTCCAGATAAGTCTTAAAAAATCAATTGAGATGATGCATAATTTTCACATGGATTTGATTGAGGTTTATGCACCGATGTTAATGTGTTAAATTGCATTTTGTTCTAACTATTTTTTCCACTTTCCTGATGTAAATGGAGTAGCATGGGCATTTTTGGGTTTTCCCACAGTAGTAATTTGTTGATTTTGAAGAATTCTAATTGTTGTTTTAACATCTGCTTTCCTGATGGGATATGCATTGATATATTTGGGAAATTTACATAACCACTAGGTATCTAAATTGCTTAAATGTTGGAAGACATCTGTAATAGTTAAAAGTGAAAAGTTCACCAGATTCCTGTGGAAGAATTGGATGGAGCATTCAAGCATAGAATTTGTTGATAAGTTTCCCTTTAAATAAGGTTTACAGGTTTGTAATCCAATTAAAATCTGTATCTACATCTCCAGCCATTGAGATAACCTATGCAAAATATATTCCACTTTTCTGCGACTGTAATGATCATATAGGAAATGTACATACATAATGTACTCCTGATACCTGCTGGTATTAGAGGTTCACTTTTTAATTAGTTTTATATAGTAATATATTAACTATTTTATACAAGGTTTTTTTAAATTTTATAATACAATGGAATGACATGATGATAGCTGTTGTATAAGTTATAAAATAATATTGTGTTATTGAGGATCATCAGACATTTCAGTCTTTCTCTAATGACTCATCTTCAATTAATGACATAGCTGAAAAATATAAATGATTTATGCCTAAATGGTGAGGAGACATTTTAACTCGGTGATGCCATAGGACGACAGCTACTACATTTTCTTTTCCTGAACAATATTATTCCTTATTGAAATTTTTGCAAGAAAAAGCTCCACCTGATGAGATAATCATTATTCAAATAATATCTATTCAGAAACTCCAAGCATTTATGGTCAGTAATAATGATCACTTCAAAACTGAGTAGAAAGTGCTCAAATTTTTGGAATGCCCAAACTAATGCAAGGGCTTCTTTCTTGGTTACTGAATAATTATGCTCAGCTCCTTTTAGTGACAGGTAATGAAGTATAAAACTTGATGCAATTGAATATCACTAATATGAAATAATACTACATCTAAACCAGATCCACTATTATCTGTTCAGATAAAGGAATGGGAAAAATCAGGATATGCCAATATAACCTGATTTAGGAACTTAGATTTGATACTTTGAAATTTTTGTTCATGTTTACTAGTCCAATCCCCTGACAATCTTTACTAAGTAATCTGCTAAGAGACTTGATATCTTGCGGAAAATTCTCAACATTTTTGTAAAAATTACAGTCCTGAAAAGGACTGTAATTATTCCCTAGATGTAAGTATTGAAAAGAACATATTCCTATTTGTCCCACAAATACCATAAAAAGGTGTCTTCATGAGTTATGATGGTACTCTTTCAGGTTGATCTTGATAGTCTTCACATAGCATTCTTCCAAAAATAGCAGTAAATGATAAAGGTGCCGCTCTAGATTTTTTAGTCAACCACTATGCCATCCATGTAAAATACTATTATGCTCTTCACTTTGGCAGAATTCAGTCAACGCATCCACTATTAACAAGGCCTAAAGGCATGTGCTTGAAAACATATATATATATAATCCTGATGCCTGAAAACTATTTTCAGTCTTTGGGGTACAGGAATATCTGCCAGTAACTGATAGTCAGATCAAAGATTGAGAAGATTAATTTGCCTTTAAATTGATTTAAAAGGTCATTAACAGATGGAGGCACATCCTTCTCTGTTACTGTGATGGCATTTAATTTTCTGGCATCAAGACACAACCTCACAGTCCTGTCCTCTTTTTTTTTTTTTTTTTACAATAACCAATGGATTATTATAGGGCAATGGATACTTCTCTATATCAAATTCCATCATCTGGTCTATTTGGGTTTCAACTTCTCTATAAGAATATAGCATGGGATATGATCTACTTTGATGCTTTTTCTTTTTTACTAATATTCTATGAATTAAACATCTGGTTGGTTTGAAAAAACATCTGGATATGTCTTAAAAAATTTCTCTTTCATTCCATAATATGTTGAGGGCTACATAAGCTGACTCTTAACTTATTTTCAATTTTCATCTCTGGGATTTTAATGCAATTAATATGGTTAATAGTAATCTCAGCATCTTCATATCTCAATTTATTTTCTTTACAATCTAAGGTGCATTGCTATTGAGACAAAAAGTTCGATCTCAAGATAGTTTCATATATTACACCAGGCATAATGAAAAATAAGTTTTCTGTAGATAAATTACTAATTTGTAGGCTTATCCATATTTGTTTGGTATTTAGTTTAACACATTTTCCATTGGCTAAATTAACATGTGTATGGCACAATGATAGAGTAAGAATTTTTACCCAACATCTTGGAAGTTTTTTTAATATCACTTCTGACATGATAGATACCTGGCTCCAGTATCATTTAATGTCTGCAAATGTATTTCTTCTATCTTTATTACCAATATTGGACTTACTTGCTTCACTTGAAATAAGAAATCATTATCAAAGATTATATTAGATAAATAATATTATCATAATTTCTCTATCATATCTTTTCTAGTGGACTCCCCATCGAAGTTCACATGAAAACTTGACTGACCACTCTAGCAATGTTGCTTCACCACTCTTTTTGCTTATCTATTGTTTTTTCTTCCATGGCTTCTGAAAATAAGTTTTACCTCGAATGGGAGTGTTTTTCTTTTTCTTCCTCTAGGTGATGCATAATATTCATGTCCAACTGTGCAACTAAATCTTTGCTAGTCAGATCTGTTGAGATTTGGAGGACAATTACTTATACGGTGAGATTTAGGATTCTTTTTATCCGAATAAGGCATTTTGGTCTATGGTTTTTAGTAGATTTGACATCCTTGCAATACTCAATCAATTGCTAGCCAATATGTTGTGTTGAATATTAGCAGGTAAAGTATGCTTTATAAGGGGAATAATGCTCTTAATTTTGCCACCTATGTCAAAAAAAAAATTGAGAAGCTTTCACCAGTGCTTGCCTTATATCTTTCCTGAGATAGCTGCTGCAGCACATCTTGAAGCTACTCCAAAAGCTTTGTACTATTGCTTCTTCAAATTCACTGTGGGTATAGCTTGAATAAAGAGAGAATTCATAATCACTTAATTTAAGAAAAATTGGTTATATAATTTTTACTTGTAGTATTTCACACCTTTAATATTTATTTTTGACACTTATGAATTGGTTTTGAAAAAACATTTGTTGTTTAATTGAATGAACTTGCAAAACATTTGATTATTAAATTTCCTGATTTTTGGTTTTTTCTTTTCGAATCTTTTATCAAAGCTGGCATAATTTTTTTTTTAAATTTAATTACTTAATATCTATTGTCTTTTAAACTGAATTGTTTTGCAATACATTCTTTGATAAGAGAGTTTTAATATATTTTACTGATTTCACTTAAATTTAAATATATATATATTTTACAAACCTATTAATTTTTTAATGACAATTTATACATTTGTAGATTGCCTACTATTAGTACATTATATATATTTAAACTTTTGAATGCTATGTTTATTAACATATTCATAACTCTGAATATCATCTCTCAATCCTGGTTGAAACTGAAATGAATAAAATATTATTCCTTTCAGTATATAACACAATATTTTGAATAGTAGTATTCTCTTATCACCTACTCGGAACATTTGTGTTATATATTAACATGGTATACTATCATTAACAGTTGAATGTGTTTGAAAATTTTAAATAAGGTTTGAATTTTTGTAAAGACATTTGATAATTAAAATTAGATGATGGATACCAGTCCAACATATAATGGCAACTAAATTACTATCACAAACTTTCTGATAAACATTTCGAAGAATATCTCTGGAAAGATTACCAAAACAGATATTAAACTGAATCCCAGCAGGAAAGGGAGAAAAGAGGGTGTTTAAAAAGGAGTTGGAAAAAGAAAATAGATAGAGAAATTAAAGGGAGATTTTATGGATGAACAAAAAAGCATCGTGATTAGGAATCGGAAGACACCATAAAGTATTACAGATTGATAAGTTATAAATATGATTAAAATTGTAATAAAAAAGATATATATAATTAAAGAATAGTATTTTATATAAGAAACATGTTGGTATGTATTGGTTTATTATTTTATATGTAAGATTTTAATGTTAGTTTTTTTTTTAAAAAATATATATATTTATAGAATATGGTCAATATACAATATATAATTCTTCGAAATGAAAAAGTAAAATGAATTTGAAATTATTTGACATCATTATGCAATATACTAAAATATATTTACAGATTAAAATGATGAAAGTTGCAGATTCAACTGAAACAAAAGATAATATAATAAAGTTGCCTGAAAAAATATAACAAAAGAGAAGTGATATTTTATATTAAATTGAGAGAGAAAGTAATAGTGAAAATATTGATATATTGTATGTCACAATGTATTTTCTCCTGTGTAAGAGCAGATGCACAAAAGGATAAACAGTTTTTGTTTATAATATTCTATGGAAAAAAATTGCAAAAAAATAAATAAATATGAAATATCTTTTCTAATGGTTTATATTACCAACTTGTTTTTTAATTTTAAAAATTATGATTCATAGAATAATTTAATTCTTTTATTAATAACTGTATGGTTGTGCATGTAAATTTGTCATTTAAAATTAGTTTTAACAATAAGTATATATGCACTCACTTTATAATGAATATAATCTTTAGTAACTTATAATTTGTAAACATTTATTTTTTAGGATGTCAGACAATATAAAAGTTGCCATTCGTGTCCGGCCGCTTATTCAAAGGTAGTTTTTAATAGTCCTTATTGAAATCTCATGACTAAATACTTTAACACATTTATGTTTTAAACTTGCCCTAAATTTATAACCTTTACTTGTTTATAGGCAATTCCGATTTGATTTGCGAGTTAATTTAATATTTTAAATTACTCTGAACAGATGCAAAGAAATCTTTTATCAATAATTTTCCATTTTATATCATTTTGCCCACACGTCAGCATGAGTAATCATTGGATACCAGATTTCAATGACAAACTGGTCCTCAAATTAGTTTTGGGTTTCCTTAGCAGATCTTCTTGATTATTTATGTTTACACAAGTATATTACCAACATAGATTTATGAAAGCTAAAGATGCCATTGCAATAATTTGTTTAATACTTGAAATAACAGATATCTTTTCTATTTACATATAAATATTGGTTAATTCAGAAATTAGCTATTTTTTTTAACATCAAAGTTATTGCTAAGAGATGACTTAGTTATTTTTCTTATAATAAAGAGAGATTGAAGTATTAGAATTACAGGTGAAATTGTGTACCAATATGATGGAGAATAGCATTTCTTAATCTTTGTTTGTGGACCCTTTTACAGGTTCAGTTATTATTATTTTAAATTTGTGTGGAATTTTTCCAATAAACATATATGAGTGTGCATTTATTTATTTATCTCTTTTTTCCAAACTTTAAATAAATATTTGATGCAATTTAAAGCTATAAATTTTATGATTTACTGCTCCTTTTTATTTGTACTTTTGGATTATATATTTATTTTAAAAATATAGCCCTATAACTCATTGAGATGGTTCTGAAAAATTGCTGAATTTATTTTAAAAGGAATCTACAAATTATTAAATGTTCTTTTAAAATTATTTTTAACAATAAATTTATATGAAAATATTTCTTAATGAATAATTTTTAGCAATAATATTAAAAAAATAATATAAAGAAAAGGAGTCTGCATTATGGGAAAAGTTAAACTTTTAATATTAATGTAGATTGTTTTTTTTATTAGTGAAATAACAAACACTAGATTGTTTTTTTTATTAGTGAAATGACAAACAATTAAAAATACTCATGAGACTTGTGATGAATACACATTGGCTAAAATATAAGAAGTTATATTTTAGCTATGAAATAGATGTCATTTATATTTTGTGATTGCCTATGTGATTTCTCACATGAGAGAATTGATTTAACAGTAGTTGTGAGGCAGATTAGTAAAAAGCAGCTTTGAAATTCTTTTAATATCAGCCAAAAAAATTACATTGCGAACTATATTATATTTTGTTCTGAATCCCACTCACATACAAATGTATATAGCATATAATAGCTCATATTTTGTTGATAAACTGTTTAGAATAGGTATTGTTATTGAACAGCAAGTGCATAGTACTTTTCAACATCTACATATAACAGGCTTTTTCTCTATGCGTATTGTGCATATATAAATTAAGATTATAGTATAAATAAAATTTTAAAGGGAGAATAGTATAATTATTAATAATAAATTGAGATGTAATTATATATATTTTACTATGTGTTCTTCATTCATTTATTTATTGAAACAATAACAAGAAAAAAACGAACTGAACTGTATTTTTATTTTTTATATAAATTAAATAGCAAAATGTCTGAAGTTTATGGCTATTAAATAAGCTTTGGATAATATATTTTTTTTGTTAAAAATTACTTTATTATAGAAATATGATAGGGATATTGTTATCAAGAAATTAGGATTTCTTTGTTTCATGTTTTTAAGCCACTATTTTAGCATTAAAATTTTGTAAATTTTTAGCATACGCTTAGAAAATATTTTATTACGCTGTAACGGGATATATATATGCGTTACATTTAAATTTTAATACTTGATTTTTTTTTTGTAAATATCTAATACTGAATTAAATGCACAAACTTTCAAAATGCACAAATAACGAATTATTAATTTATTAATGTTTGATTTAAATATTAAAATAAGCTTTAAAAAAATTATAAAATCGAAACAAAGATTCTAATCTTTAAATAAAGTATAAAATAAAAAACCTTTTTAATAATAGCGAAGAGTTTTTAATCTTAAAAAGAAAAAAAATTACAAACAGATCCTTAGGGCAAAATGACCATGGAAAAGAAAATGATTCAGCGCGATTGCCTTGCACTTGCAGGCAGTTGCCCGGGTTGCGGGTTTGCGTCCCGGCCGATGCTATGACACTTAAAAAAAAATAGAAACAAAAGACTTGCTGTTCCTGCCCAAATATACGGACATAGACCTCAGTGGAAAAATTTACTTAGCCATAAACCCAAAATCTACTTGGCCAGAAACTGAATTAACCAATAAAATACAGATATGGAATATGTTTGATGAATCATGCATTCCAGAGATAAGGTGCCTGAGGACTATAAAAAGAAAATCCAAAACAATCAGAATTAGAGAGAATCAGAAAATTAAAGTTTTGATTTCATTTGTATTTGCTAAAAATAAAAATTTTAAAAGTTATCACCGTCACCAAAAATGTAATCAGCTTCATCGTGGCTTCCTTCGGTGCGACCGGCCGAAGGCAGTTTCCATCTCCACGGATCCCAGGCTCGAACCATGGATCCCATCTTCAGAAATCATCGGAAATCCTCATAAAGCGTCATAAGTATTCATAGATCTTCGTCGCGAAGGAACGAGCTCGGACAAAGGAAAGTATAATTTATATATGATAAAAATGAAATCTAAACTCTTAAATATAAAATCTTCGAACTTCATTTGTTTCTAAAAATGAACGATAAACTTTCTTTCCTGAACAAACCTGAACTTTATCTTTTATAAACTTTTAAATTTTAAACTCGGATCTAAAGTTTTAAATGTAATATCTTAAAATATGTATTGTTTTTTTATTTATTCATGCCTAATTAATATCTGTTTGTGATAGGGTAGGGGTTTGCGATTGCAAACTTAAATTTAAAAAAAATAGAAACACATCGTTATTTATGCATTATTGAATTTAAAAGAAAAGTAGGTTAAATAATATTTGTAGTAAAAAAATAAGTTAAATATAATGTGTCATTTTAAAATGATTTTAAAACCTTAAACTAAAGATTTTTTTTTAAGAATTAAATTAATAAAATGATTTAAATGTTAGTTGAGTGTAGATAGCTGTTAGACTCGTTTAAATATGTTAGTTTTAAAGGGGTTTTGATTTCGGACTATTTGTTTCGTAGTTGTGTCAATGCTGGTGGGAGATATATGGACATTCATATCAATGTAATGTGAAGTGTGTTAGCACCTAGGGCGACAAGTCCAACTGAATGCATGACCCCAAAGAGGTAGTCATATCGTTGAAATGGACGCAGATATATTTCCTTCACCATTGACCCATTCCAGCTCTATGAATTGGGAGGATAAGCATGGCAAAATAGACCATTCTCCCATCCATACGAAGCGTTATTCTTTGATTATATTACATGCATGATTCCTTCGCGTACTGACGAAGGTCATGCTTCTTCAAATAATAACACGCTGTTCAGATGCACATTCCTGTCGGCGTGATTCTATGCTAACATGTTCACATTGCATTGGTTGCTGATATATGTCTGGAAGCGAGCATTGGTGTGGCTGCGGATTTTTAGCCTGGAATCAAATGTTTGAAAGTCTTTTAAGTGCGTCGTCTGGGTAGCTCATCTATACTCAACATTCCTAAGATAAAAAATAAAAGTTAAAACAAATAAAAATAATAGTAAATAATAATGAAACAAACATAATTTTTTTTTATATAATTATTTTTTAAGTTTGTGTGTCGTCACTTATATATATGCGTGAATAAAATCTTTTGTATTATTAGTACTGACAGTGATTGTTTTTTTTTTTTATTAAAAGAAGTATATTTTAATAAATATGTTTTAAACCTCTGCTACTTCATGAGCTAGTGACTAGGGCTGGTGGTCGTAATATTAACAGCGCGTATCTGTCGACTTTATAAATTTTCTAGGTTCAATTGGCCTAGTGGCACTCTGTCGGCAGATTATGGTAAGACTGGACCACTTCATCATCCTCTCAGATCGTTATAACGCAAAATACTGCATGTCAAACTCTGAAAGGATAATAAAAAAAGAATAAACTGTATATGCTTTCAATATAATCCAAAAAAATATTATTAATAAATATAATTGTATATGGCGCTTTAGAAATAGGAAAAATTTCTGCTTGTACATTTGTAAATTGTATTCACTTTATGAATTTTATTATTTGTTCATTTATTTACACTTTTGTTTGTTTATATTTATTATTGGATAGCATATATTTCATGAAATGTATTTACAATATCACATGATCACCATTCTTTATGCTTACAGAAGCTGTTTTTCAGAGGCAAAACTGTCCATATTAGTAGTGCCACTCAGTGCAAGCCAGAGTAATCAATGGATGCAGGAAGGTGAGTGCATAAAATCCCTATCTAGGGCCTACTCATCCAATATCCCCAGACTAGTTTCTAGTTTGTGGCTTTTATCCTGCCCAATAGGATTATGGTGACTGAATTATTATAGAACCAAAGATACCAAAAATTATGAATGCTGAACTAGTTCAGAACTATACAAGTTAATGAGCTTAACTTGAAAACATTATTGTATTTTTATTTTGGACTCGAAGCTTTATAGTTAGCTAAAAAAGTAAAGGTGACTGTTGGAGGGTTGCATTAGATCCTAAGATCTAGGTGCAGTGCTCTCAGATCCAAGGCTTCTCATTGATGAAAGCCACAAGCTAGAAACTAGTTTGGGGATATTGGATGAGTAGACACTAGATAGGAATTTTATGGCACAAGCCTTCTGGCATCCATTGATTACTCTAGCTTGCACTGAATGACACTATTGTATGGAGAATTTTGCCTCTGTGTATTTACATTAATAATACTGTACTAGTCTTAGTTTTATTATTAATATCTGAAGGATTTTATATATAAAATCCCTAAATGTTCGTAATGCTATCGCATGATATTCAAGTTAATCATTTCTTTGTTAGAGGGTATATTTTTCAAGAAAAAAAATTATTTATTCCACCATTATAATTTTTTATTAAGCATTTTATGTGAAGGAATTAATTTCTATCTTATATTTAAGATGCTTAATTTGATTACAAGCATTTTATTCTAAGCAAGTAATTCCGCAAATGGTATTTTGCAAAAAACATATGGAATAAAACTTTTTGAAAAGAAAAATGCTCAGAAAAAAATCAGTACATGCGCTTTAACTACTGTGTAGAATTGAATATGTATAGTATTTAAATCGCAAATAAAATGTGATTAAAGTACATAAATTCATGTTTGAAGTGTGTTATTTAGTGAGGGGGAAAAAATACAATGTAACAGCATATTATATACCGTTACAATAGGGTGTCACCATCCTGACTTGGTCAGCCTGTTTCTCTTTTGTCTGGACTCTCAGTCTGTTGAGCAAGTGTACAAACCTGATTGTTACAATATAATTTGTTCAAATTTGGGACATTTCTTATAAATCACTGGCAATGCAATATGACAAATATAGGTTACTTAGTTTTATATATATATTTAAATGGTGATCATGTGATATATAACAAGGTTATTTATTTATCTAGAGCTGTTTTTAATTTGTAGCAGTCATTAATTCATCGTTCTATATGTGCTGTATAGATTTAAACACGGAATACTCTCCTTTCTAACACAAGATAAAGTCTTTTGAAAAGATAGGATGAATCGATTCCTAACTTTTTTATCTTAACTTGTATCTACAATATAGGCAAATCTTAAACATTTAGAAATGAGAACATGATGATCTCAAACAATTTTTTTTAAATTTGGTTCACTATGTCTTAATAATTGGCTTGCAAAATTTTTACAATTTACTTCATGTCACTATTAGATCTAATATTAAACATATATAACAAGTCATTTATTTATCTAGCGCTGTGTTTTTAATTTGTAATAGTCTCGTTTGGGAATCAGCCTTCTATATGCTCTCATTTCTAAATACTTAAGATTTGTCTATAAATATGCATTTAGGTAAAAAAGTTAGGATGGATTCATCCTATCTTTTCAAGAGACTATCTTGTGTTTAGAAAGACGAATATTCCTTAAGTGGTTAAATCTATCAGCACATATAGAGAGATCATTTACTAATGACGGCTCTCTGGTTTCTTAAATACAGAGCAGTGGACTGATGAACAATAAACAACTTGATTTAATACTTATGATTTTACTTTCAATCTTGAAAGTATTTTAGCATCATTTAAAATT
The DNA here is from genome assembly GCA_028023455.1 of Epiperipatus broadwayi. Taxonomy (NCBI): domain Eukaryota; kingdom Metazoa; phylum Onychophora; class Udeonychophora; order Euonychophora; family Peripatidae; genus Epiperipatus; species Epiperipatus broadwayi. The sequence goes on along the minus strand of JAQFVV010012444.1, from coordinate 3,339,110 downwards.
GAAATAAAAGCATCTGATTACAATCTTACTAAATAATACTGTAAATATTAAAAAAGTGTTTTATAAATACTTTTACGAAAAAAAAAGCTTCTTCAACCACAATTGGGGTTTTATATTTAACTTGAAATAGATCATGTAGTGGGGGATCTAGAAATTAATTAAGTTAATTCCTATTTTTTATAACAAGGAATTAATTTAATTCCCCCCCCCCCTTTTTTTTTTTTTTCACGTTAAATATAAACATTTCAATTATATTTGAAGAAATATTTTTTTTTTTTTTGGTACAAAGCAAATAAAAGTTTTTTATTATAAAATATTTTTTATATCTATTGGTATTTTGTTGAAGTAAAAGAGTATTACATTTTAAAATTACATTCTTAAAAAAAAAAAAAAAAGATTAAATGAAAAATCATTGAAAGTTGTTTTAACTTCATTCTCTATTAATTAACTGCTGCTAATATTATAACTAAATTAATTATTATTATTATACCTTTGGTTATGTATTAATCTTGGGTTGTATTTAATTAAATTTATATAATAGTTTGCCTAAAAATTGATGACTGAATTTATAATTTAATTCCAAAATGGCAAATCCTGGTAGAAAGTCCAGATTTTCAGGTCATTGCAGTACTTTATGTTAATTATTATGTCTCAATTATTTTTTTAATAAATATTTATTTAATATTTAATTTTGAGCATAGTCTTTTCTATTTCATTTTTAAACTTAAAATTGTTAATCATTCCTAGCAAGTTTAGGTAGGTAGAGATAATGAAGATAGTTGAGAAGAATGAGCAAAAATGTTTGGAGGTTTAGTATCCTGACATACGAACATATTGTGTGAAATATAAATTCTAAAAAGTATTGTGATGATGAGAAATATTAGGAAAAGGCTAATTCAAATGGACATGAAAAAATGTTTTGTAGCAAGAATAAAATTTTAATGCAGCAGCAGTCAGGATCCTGTTCTCTATTCTATAAAATAAATTTCAAAAAGATAATTATCAGAAAAAAAAGTTAAACTCTTATTGTATCTTATAAAAAGTGAAAATGATAATTCCAATAAAGCAATGAATAGTCAAAGAAGCATATGTTCCTTAAAAATGATCGATTATCTGACAAAATAAACCAATATGATGGAAAAAGTTTAAGAAATGTATAAACTGTGTAATATTGCAGTTTTAATGTATGAGAAAAATCATTGTTGGTGCCAATTTTCAAAAACAGTAACAAGACACAATATGAAAATTGTGGGCTTACTGCACTAATTAGTATTTTAGATAAAGTCTCAATGATCATGCCAAATGTTCAACTAGTGAAACACCAGGAAAATAAACAAATCTGTAGTTATGAAAGATAGAAGTATCATACAATAGATATTAATATGCAGACAAAATTATGAGAAAAGGAAATAATCTGTATTTGTCTTTTGTTGATTTTTACAAAATCTTTTACAGCACTGAAATTAGTTATAGATCATAGGGAGTATTTAAAGTAACTTATCTTTTGAAGAATATATATTATAATTCAAATGCAGCTGTAAAAAACTGAAGAAATTAGGAACTGGATTAACTTTAGAAGAGCACAAGACAAGAAAATAAAATCTCATCGAATACAATCGTCACACATCTAGAAAGAATAATAGATAATAAGAAAGAATATTTCAAAGAAACATCAATAGGTAAAATGAAAATAAATAATTTTAAAATATGTAGATATTATAGTACTTATTAAAGATGAAGAAACACTGAAATCTATATCAGGGTGCTAAAAAAAGAGTTAAGCAATTGATAAAAGAAATCAATAGAAAATTAAAAGTGATAAAATTGAATTAAGTGATATAAGAAGTTAATTAAGTAGAAATAAAATTAAGAATAAACATATTTAAGTCATGGGCAGAATTTAGAAAAATAATGATATCAGATTGTAAATCAAATTAGATGTATTGGATATATGCATATTTATTTACTAGCAAATTGTGCAGTTGTAAAACATGGATGATGACAAAATGTTCATTGAAAAAATTTCAGTAGTTGAAAGAACATGCATCAGAAAATTATTGAGAATCAGCTGAAATACAAAAATATTTGAATAAAAACTTGTACAAATATTACGTGAATCAGAGGGAAATTTTATTACAGAAAGTTATAGAAATGAAATTACATTTAGCCATATATGTTAAATGGTAACATTAAATTAAAATGTAAGCTCAAAGAATAAAAATAAATGGAGATTAATTTTAAGTCATCTAGATTTTGCAGATGATGTAGTTTTTGCAAATAATGCTCCAAAGCTTCAAGAAATATTGCAAGAGTTATCAAATAAAAGCAAGAAATGAAGGTTAAGGATGTTTTTCGGACAGTTTGTGATGATGGCATTTTAATAGTAGTAGTATATTGGACTATTTCCATTATTTAATATTAAATATACAATGTCTTTAGAAAAATCCAAACTTTATTTAAACTTTCCAAATACATTCAATTGTTAGTATTAGCGCACAGGATAATATATAACACATTTCAAGTGGTATTATTCCTCTTTTTTTCATGTGTTGCTGCTTACCAGTGACAACATTAGCATGGGAATCTAATCCGGACCTTTAGATTCATCGATATATGATGAAAATAGTACAATATATAATTACTTTAGGACTAAATATAATTAATAAAAAGATTAATATTCAATGGATTTTCTCAGAAGAAGATAAAGATTGATATTTATGAATTAAAAGTTAATCACATAATGCATATTAAAATATAATGGATGAAATTTATTACAGAAATAAACTTGAATGGAATACTTTTGATAGAAATAATATTAAAAGGATAATGCCAATGTGTTTGAAAATATTTTTAATAGATATATATTACAAATACTTATATTTGAATTTGGGAGACTTGAATACTATAGAGATTTCAGACTTCATAACGAAGTATGGAGGACAGATCAAAGGCAAAATATATAGATGAGAGAAGAAATAGATATAATTAACACTATTGAAAGAATTAAGGCTATAAATGGAGCTGGACTGGATATATTACCAGAAGAGATAACAATTGATGGACAATTGAAGTATAAACTTGGAATACAAAAAAATATGAGACCTAGAAAGAAATCATGTGAGATTGATGAGAGAAAGAAGGAAGGTTTTTTGAAGTGCTATGGAGAAGAGAAGCTAAGGATTAAAGAAAATTGATTAAACTTGGTTGACTATGACTTTAATACAATTACATTAAAAAAATTCTTGAAATGAAAAGAAAAAAAACATTAATAATTGAAAATTAAATAGTATTGAATCCCCACCTTCTTTATAATTATTTTTTTGAAAGGTAAGAACAGTTAATGGTTTATTGCTCAGGAATTCATAAAAAGTTTGATCACTGGAAATGTAATAGCTAAACAGCATTAAGCTGTTGCACATGCGCTTTGCAGATTTTTAACTATAAATGACTGAATACAAAAGAGTTTGGGTTCGAAAAGATAGATGGCCATTCTATCTTTTCCCAAAGACTTTATCATGTGTTTGAAGTGTTTGTATTCAGTCATTTATAGTTAAAAATCTGCAAAGCGCATGTGCAACAGCTTAATGCTGTTTAGCTATTACAGTTAATAAAACTTCGCGCTATATAAAATAATTGATTTATTTACATATATTTAATTTCAAATAAGAATGATGTATCGTAAATTCTAGTAATTTTCACCAGCGTCATTCATTCAAGCATGTAAAAGTAATTTAAAGTGATTATTTAATATCTTCACGCTTTCACTTTCAGACACTTAAGATTTGCCCATACAAAAGAGTTTGGGTTCGAAAAGATAGATGGCCATTCTATCTTTTCCCAAAGACTTTATCATGTGTTTGAAGTGTTTGTACATTTATAGTTAAAATCTGCAAAGCGCATGTGCAACAGCTTAATGCTGTTTAGCTATTACAGTTTATAAAACTTCGCGCTATATAAAATAATTGATTTAATCACTGGAAATGATGTATCTGGATCCTGATATATGTACTTTGAGCTCCAGAGTTCTAATTCATATAGTGTACTTTAACTGTGATGGAATGGATAAATAAATGATTATATTAAATTAAAGATTTATTGAAAAAGGATTATTTCAGCTTGGAAGATTTTGGCAAGCACCTAATGGTTGCATGGACTAAAAAAATTAAAATGTTTTTTTATTAATTTGTAACTACTATTTATATTTAGTGTTTATTCAATTTTCTGATAACTGAAATCACACACAGATATCTTAATTGCAAATATTGGGGAGGGGGTAATGTTTATGTTAAGCTTAAACTAAATTTAAAACAAAAAGATTATGGGGCCATAAACATCTGATTTAATAATTGACAACTAAAAAGTCATTGACAGTTTGTATCTTCAGTTATATTTGGCCTCCAGTTCTTAATATGATTGTGGTCTTGGTGAGATTGAGAGAATAAATTATACACAATTGAGAATAAAATCATGATTGTTATCAAATGGGATTTTAGTCATTATTACATAAAGATTTATTTAGTTGCAGTGAAATTTTGTCATAAGGCTTATGCAAATTGTAAGTTGAGGTGATCTAGAGTCCCCATCTTCCCTTTAGCATCTTAATTGTGGATGTCACTGGATAGGAGATACTTCTAGATTCTTCTTCACATAGGTTTCATTAACCCCTACTTACATTTCTTGATTAAACCTTTTTTTTTTTTTTTTTTGTAGCTCTTATCTTGTTCTCTGAAGTATTTTCAATCCAATTAGTTTGTTTCTACAATTAGTTTACTTGCAAACAAGTATAGTAATTTTTTGAAAAATAAAAATATTGGCTTTTTAAGAAACGGTTTATTTTAAATTGATATGTTTGTCTTTTATTTAATTATTCTTTTACAGCGTTAAATTTACTTAATTTAGTTTATTTGTTTGAATCAATTTTACCAATATATATATATATTAAACAATCAATAGTATTCTGTCCTATGGACAGGTCCAGAGAGCAGTCATTTCACCAATTTATCCATTTCTCCACTTCGTTCTCTTCATTGCTCCCTTCTTCAATTCCATGTAACTCTTTCCATCTCTTACATCTTCCAGTAATATCAATCTTTTCCATCCTTTCTTTTTTTTTCCATTCACCATTTCTTCAAAAATATTGTTCATATTATTCTTAATATATGTCTAGTTCAGTTTCTCTTTCTATTTCTAATTTCCTCAATGAATCTTCTTTTTTTATTTATTCTTTTCAAAACATCATTTGTTATTTTATTCATCCAACTGATTTTTCCATCTCTCCATGAAACCACATCTCAAAGGCTTCCCAATCGTCCACATTTCATAGCCATACAATAGTAATATATATATGCCCTAATTCTTCACACTCATGCACCTATCATCCTATACTTTATTCTGCATACAACACCTTCATTATTCATCAATAACAAAGAATTCTATACAATAATTCTGATCTCAGTAGCAATGAAAATCCTGAGAAGGATGGTGTCATGTGAGGAGAGGGTGAGAGTAGGAAGTAAAACAGCCTAACTGCTGATCAAAGATATTTCTTATGATATTTTATACAGATCTGTGAAGAAAAAGCAATTGTTGAACTTTGAATGACATTCTTAGCTAAAAATTTCTAGATATTTGTAAACCAGTTTAATAATTATCAGTTTCATGTGGTTGACTAGCCAACAGAAATATCCTAAACCTGATTGAATCTGAATTGAAATTGTAAAAATGTTAGCTAGTTGCACTATCTCTGAGATGCTTCTCAAATAAAGGGTCATATTTTTAAAAATGAAGACCAGAATTGTTCAGGCTATTGAGCAATTTCTTATGGGTGCCAAAGCTGGATATTAAATAAGAAGAATAGCACTGATGTTTTCGATTATTAGGTTGCTGTAGACTTTTAAGATCAACAAAGGTAATAAAGAAAACGATCAATTTGATAATGAATTAAATTAGGTTGGGGAATTTTGCGTGAAATATAAATGGCCAGTGGAATTTGAATAAGATTGTAAGGATGGCACTGACTGGCAATGATCTGATTGATTATATCATAATTTAGATGATTTTAAAGATATATAAAACTAGTCAGGTAATAAATTGTCTGAAAGATGTATCTTCTCTGAAGACTCAAAAGATATATTCATGAGGAAATGTAATTGGAGAATGGGTCCCTATTTTCTGAATGTAGCAACAGGACTATTTTGATTTAGATCTCATAAATGTTCCACTGGAGATGGTAATTCACATTGATATTGGATCAGAATTTTCCAACTGAGCTATCTGATACTAAATTTGTATTTTCCTAATTTATCCATCGATCAGTGGATTGAAAAAGAAACTATAAGTACTACATCTAGAGATGTGAAATCTTTCTCTATCCCATAGGCAAAGATGATAATGTATATTCTAATAGTTATGCATTTTAGAAGCCCTATTTAACATGGGATTTATTTTACTTTTCATTTTATGTTTTGTGACCAGCTTGAGTCCTCTGATGGGGGTTATGAGCTGGACAAGCATGAAACTTGAAAATAATCATTACTGTTTCATGCAAGAGATGCACAGACAATGATTTAATTAAACAAATTTTAATGGAATACACTTATAATTAAAAACAAGCATAAATTAATAATAATTGGGCATTCACACTTTATATGAATGAAATACCTAACATTTAACATATTGATTATTACAAACTAGGGCATAAATTTGTTAATAGAATAGTTAAGTAACATCAGATTGATCCCTCCTTCAACACATACAGAGACAGGAGCTCTCAAGATTATTTCTCTAACAATAGATAAAAATTACTGTTATATGAGTTTTTTTATTACCTTGACTAGGGACGTGGAAATTATGAGTAAATTTATAGATTTTTTTTTTTACCATATATGATTATACTTGGCAGTGCTCGGATACAGTTAGCACTTCAAATTAATTGTTTTCATATTTGTAATCGTCTATTTTAGTGTTTCCCAACCTTTTTTGGCTCATGTACCACTTGGTAGTACATCACGCTAAATTGTATCACTTCGTAAAAATGATTGTATTTTGTGAAATTTGTTATTGTGAGTGTGTTATTTTATTTGCATTATAAATATTATAGGGTGACCATGTATGTATTCACATCTCATAATGAGACAAATTACATTGAAACATGCCTAAATCTCACGCCAGATTATAAACTGACTGAAATTATAAACTCACTGTTAACATATTTATATGTATGTGTTTGTTCAAAGTTTCATATTTTTTCCAAAATAATTTATTAAAAATTACATTATTACATTAAAGGTTATTTGGTACATAATTTGTTCAAAGTGTTTTCTCATTCCTTCATTTGGTTTCCCGAATTTGAGTCTGTTTTCTCTTTTTTGGAGCATTTTGCTATTGGTTGGGCCATGGAGAGGATAAATCCAGCATGTCCCAAGTCATGGTAAAAATAACCTCAGGGGTTATCAGGCTATCTCTTGTTCTTGTTTTCTTTATATTGTCCAGCATGAAGTTAATAGGATTAAAATTTTGATGATTAAATACTAGCTTACATCTAGTAATCCACAATAGATGATCAAGAATTAATGAGAGTCTAATTTCTGGGTATGATCCTTTTCTGATACATTCTTTCAAATTAAATAATTTAGATTGATTTGCCTTGATCCGACTCATTCTTTATCTACTATTTTGTCATGATTTCGTTTACTAACTAATAAATGGTTTTAATAAAAACACAAAATTATAAAAAACCAATTAGTATATTTTCTTATCATAATCAAATATGTTTATAAAATAAATTTAATGAGATCTTTGTGCTTGTTTCGAACAACATAATTTTTTGAAATTTGGTTCAAAAGATGTGAGGTATACCCATAAGTCTACAGCTGCATTCAATCTGTTTCGATACTTATTTTTTTTAAAAAAAATATATGAAGAAAAAGCTCTTCAGAATCGTATGATTAGCCAACAAGATTCAGAGACCTAGCAAAAGTACTTCAAACCCAGTATGTTCGGGGTATGGTAGTCGCGGAACAGTACTAAGCTTTAACCTATTTGCCAGTGCTCCAAAATCTCCACTATCCAACCAACGCTCCTGATGTTACTAATGGTTATCATTTTTTCTTCGGTCCCGGTGGTCAGGGTAGAAACAAGGACTCTCAATTCAAACCTAGCCTATCGTGCACTAGACTTTATTAATTTAATCTCAGACATTCACCAAATACTATGATATAGCTTAAACTATTATTATTAATATTTCATAGGTTTTGAATACATACATATGATTTAATCAAATGTGGATATAGATGAGTGGATATGATGGACCAGGGAATGACATGACAACGGTATAGATATATACAATTTATTAATACAATTAGAAAATATAATTAATAACAATCATGTTTGGATCTAATCATGATCCATGTATGGGATTACATTTTTTTTTAAACCAAAAAAATAAAAATTACAATGTTGATGATCAATAGTGATAATAGTACATAATTTCAATATCACCAGAATAAATATATGATTTTACAAAGAGGTCACTTGTCAATAATGACAATTAAGGTTGTGAAATATATAAAATAATAATTACAATAATGAACCTCAGTATTAGATGTGTGTGTGTACATTACAATGAAATCATACTGGATTCCATGACAATAGTGATTCGATACAAAAAAAAAATTAACTAAAAAAATGATAGTTACACGCACAGTAAATAATCAGTATTATACTGTGTGCCAGCATAAAACGAAATTTTATATTGAGAGTGATAATATTTTATCAAGAAATATGCCACTATAAAATTAATATGCCAATTTTTGGAGAGCAAACACAATACCTGGTTATATTAAGTTAGAAGCCAAATGAATATATATAATAAATTTATGCGTGTGTTTACATACATAGGGGAAGTAGAGTATATATGTATTTGTCATTATAATATTTTATTGTTAGTCTTCTCAGCAGGAGTTATGGACAAAAGCATAATTTTATTACCCTTTATTATTAATAATTATATGAAAAATCTGGCTTATCTATTTCCCACAGAATTAACAACAGGTATGATTAAGAAATCTAATTACAGCGTTCAGTAGCGTCAGGGTTTGAATCCTGTGCTGGCTATATTATTAGCATTGGCAAACGTGGGCCAATCTTCTTTGTCGAGCAGTAATGTATATTCCTATAGTAACACATCCGCATTCAGCTTGGCTTGTGTAGGAAATAATAGAGCGTGGGTTTTTGAATCACTATCTTTATAGAGTATACCCATTCATCGGCTCAAAGAAAGGCATGTCTATCTCGTATCGCCAAGATCGGTAAAATATCCGCGTGGCAGACCGCATAGCAATACTCGACATATTTTTACTATTAAAAGCCATATAGGCACAGATCAATGTATTAAGCTACTGATATATTTGCCCATTAAAAGCATTAATTTATATCTGCATAGATGTTTTTCCTAAACCTGTCTTTAATAAGTAATAATGGAGAAATCCGACAACCATATCTTATAGGCTATAAAATGCCCAAGTATTTCAAATATGAATCTAAACTATAAAATGCTAAGGAGGCAAGAAAAATACTACTGCTGAGATATTTCTTTCCCCAAATGCATGCCTCACTAAATATACATATAGAATGAGATGAACTCATATCTTTGCAATAAGTAATATTGCCTATTTTAAATTTTAAAAGAAGAACTAGCATTATTATCATTATTATTTTTACATTTAGATAAACGCATACACACTTATATATATATATACCATTCTACCTTCTTTAATTGTCACAAAGAATCTTAATTTAAATCACATAAAATAATTTGAACACATTTATATTTTTAATTTCTTTACCAAGATACTGTGATTATGCATATACAGGAAGAGGGCGGATTTTTTTATATATTTGATTTCTTTTCTATCTCTTTTTTTTATTATTAAATAAATGACATTTTTCACTAAGTCAGAATTAGACGGATTTAAGAAATTTAACTTTGACTGATTCTTATTTTATCATTCAAAATGAATCGTTACCCCTTTCCCACTTTAGATTCGGGATAAAACAAACAAATTTATATATAAATTAGTTTCATAGTGTAATATCATTTATACCCATATTTAACTAAATTGGCACTAAGAAATTAATCAATCAAATATATATTATACTTAAAAGAACATACTGGCATATCTCAAAATAAAACATAGAAAAGCTGCAATTTTAAACTCTCTAATAATCTTTTTGTTCTACTTAGAATTATACATTACACTTTTTTCTGTTGTTTGAACCATTAATAAGTAATGGTTAAAATTTAAATTGACTTATTAAAACAATAATAAAAATAAACTAAACACTCATATATGTATAACCGTCCTATCGAAACACATTTTCCCAAGATAGTTTTTTTTGCAAATTTTATGAATCTAATGAAATTAAATGTTCGCATTTTTTTTTTTTATAGGAGGTATTTTTAAGATATAAATAATTTTTTCTTTTTTTAAAGACAGAAAGTTTATACTTGCGATTGATTACGGTGTCACTTTGCTTGATGCAGATTTTTTTTTACCGATTCATTCATTGACAGGGTCGGCCTTGGGCTTCACTGGACTCAGAATAGACTGGCTTCAGGTTGCTTCTCTATTTTTCTTCGATGGATCATTGTGTCTCTTTGATTGAGGCAGATATTTTTTTCAGGTTCATTCATTATTAGGATCGATCTTTGGCTCTGTCGAACTCAGGATAGGCTGGCTTCAGGTTGCTTCTCTTTTTCTTTCATAGCAGCAGCATGGGATTTGTCTCTCCTCCTCTTCTTTCGATGCATTTTTCTGGAGACTTTCCAGAGAAAGGAAAAGTAATTTGTACTACTCAAAAGCCATATCGTGGGTCTTTTCTCTGCATAAAATGTAGTCAATTGCACTAGTAGTTGAGACTCACTTTTCTTAAAAAAAACACCAACTTTCTTACTACCAACAACTTTTTTCTCTCTAACTGCTTGACTTTTTTTTAATAATTTGAATCAATTACTCTCACTGCTTGACTTTGAATAATTTGAATCAATTACTCTCGCTGCTTGACTTTGAATAATTTGAATTTCTTGTTCTTTTTCTTTGCTCTATTTATAATAACTTTTTTCCAAGCAAGGCTTTGTTTTCTATGTATATATATATTAACACCTATAATATATTTTCCTTGGTTAGAAACGAAAACAGACCGTATGATTGATTTTTCCTTTTTTTTAATTACATCAGTTTAAAGATTTTTAGGATTTACATCAGTTTGAAGATAAGAAAACAATTCAACACTCCCATGCAACTAGCTGAGTTGATTTTTCAGTTTAAAGATAAGAAAAACAATTCAACACTTCCTTGCAACTAGCTGCGTTGATCTTTTACCAAAAATAGGTGACACAATCAAGATAAGATTACACAAAGTTATAAAATCTTACTTGCCTTTTAATCGCCTCAACGATGAGAAAAAATGAATTCACACTTACATGCAACTATATTTTTCGGAATATTTATGAAAAAAAAAGCAGTCATCAAAATGTTATTCGCAAGGAACAAACTGCCTTTAGGATAAAGATATACGACAATGGAAATATATTTTTCTTTCCAAAAATATATACATAAAAAAAAATGCACTTCAATAGAACAATTTACACATACATAAGTCCACTCATTCGTAAAGTCATACACCTGCACCTGCATATATCCCCTTTAGCAAACAAGCAAAAATAAAAAAAATGAAAAATTAAATATTTGAGTTTTAAAATATATATATGTATACTAATTTTAACAACTAACATGAAGCTCTATGTGTTCATACACACTGAACGCTTCACTATTAATTCCCTGGCTGCAGAAAGGAGTTTGCTATTAACTGAAAGGAGACCCTTTGATTCCTCTTGGAGGCCTTAAAGGAACCGAGCAGGGCAAATTCCTAATGTCCACTCCATACGTTCTTGCCGTTGCAGCTGTTATTACTATGTGATTATTCATATAGTATACGAACATGCATGGGCTGCTCACCAACACGCATTAGCCAGCGTGGTGAGTTTATTGGCTTTTTACCTCTGAGTTTAAGATCAAGAAACACCATGGTCTTTCTTCTCAGTGCCTGATAAGGCAGAATGAATGTTTGTGTAAATGATAAATATTTTTCCAATACATATATAAAATTATGACATGACAAAAATAAAGCATGGCCCTTATTCCCAGGAGGCTGTAAAGTCACCAACCAAGGCAGCGGTTGGTGGCCGAAGGCGGAGGGTGCTAAGAATCCCCTGATTGCGGACCCAGGTTGCCATTTGATGACGACTTTTTATTTAGGTACTTACAACTGCAGATCACTTTCACGTGAAGGAAGATTGCAAGAATTAGAAGAAGAACTGTCTTATATTAAATGGGACATTATTGGACTTTGTGAAGTTAGAAGAAAAGGAGAAGAAACTATTGATTTAAAAAGTGGACATATACTCTATTATAAAGGCACACATATTGGAAATACAAGTGGAGTAGGATTCATTATAAATAAAAAGTGGAAGAACAATATTGTGGAGATTGATGGTGTATCGGACAGAGTGGCAAGATTAGTTATACAACTTAATAGCAGATACCAAATGCAGATAATTTAGGTTTATGCCCCAACAAGTTCTCATAGTGATGAAGTAGTAGAAGATTTTTATATGGATGTACAAAAGGCTTTTGATCAGAGTAAACAACATTTTAAAATTATTATGGGAGACTTTAATGCTAGAATTGGTAGACAAATGAAAGATGAAATTGCTGTAGGTAATTTTGGTTATGGTAATAGAAATGAGAGAGGACATAGACTTGTGGAGTTTGCAGAAAAAGAAAAACTATATTATGAATTCATTTTTTGAGAAAAATGTTAAAAGGAAATGGACATGGAAGCATCCAAATGAAGTTACAGCAGAATTGGTATATATTTTGACTAACAGAAAATACATATTTCAAGATTGTAATGTTCTTAATAAATTTAACACAGGAAGTGATCATCGATTAGTAAGATATAAGTTACGTGTTAATGTAAAACTAGAGAGACAAAAATTATTAAGAAAAACAATATTTACAGTTGATATTCCTAATTTTCAGAAACATTCTAATGAATTTAAATTGGAACTTACAAATAGGTTTCAAGTGTTAGGAGATTTTGAACATGATTCAGATTTGAATGAAATTAATATGAAAATAACTGATACACTTTTAAAAACTGCAACAAACATAGCTGGTAGAAAAAAGTAGCAATTGACTAATAAAATTTCTACTGAGACTAGAAAATTTATGAAGAAAAGAAGGAATATGAAGATATACAAAAATGATGTATTAAAAAGAATTGAATATCTCGAATTTTGTAAAATGGTACGGAAAAGAGTTGAAAATGATATAAGAAAGTATAACTGTGAAATAGCAAGGAAAGCTGTAGAAGAAAATAAAAGTCTCAAAAATGTTAAACAACATTTTGTATTGGTAGGAAATTTATATCTGCAATAAGAAAAAAAGATGGAATTATTAATACTAAAAAGAGAGATGACATCATGAAATTGGTAGAAGATTTTTATCAAGAATTATATAGTAATAAAGAACAAGTACCTCCTATATCTATTACATCTTCCGAATTGCCCAGAATTTTAAATGAAGAAGTGAGACATGCAATTAAGTGTATGAAGAAAGGAAAGGCTCCAGGAAATGATGGAATTATAATTGATATGTTAAAAGAAGCAGGTGAAGAAATAGAAACAATTTTAGCAAAGTTATTTACCAAATGTCTAAATGATAAAGATGTACCGGAAGATTGGAAGAATGCAATAATAATATTAATATTTAAAAAAGATGATAAAGAAGATATTAGAAATTACAGACCTATCAGCTTTTTATCAGTTTTATATAAAATTTTTACCAAGATAATTACAACTCGTCTACAGAGAACTTTGGATTTCCACCAACCAAAAGAACAAGCTGGATTTAAAAGTGGTTTTAGTACAATAGATCATATCCAGGTATTGAGAAGTTATAGAAAGGAAAAACGAATATGAGTTGTCATTATGTTTTGGATTTGTAGATTATGAAAAGGCATTCGATTCTATACACATTTCTTCAGTGATTAAAGCATTGGATCATCAAGATATAGATCCAGGATATTGTCATATTTTAAAGAATATTTATAAAAATGCAACAGCAACAATTAGATTACATAATGATACTGGAAAAATCAACATTGAGAAAGGTGTAAGACAAGGTGACTCCATATCTCCAAAACTCTTTACAGCAGTGCTGCAAGAAGTATTTTGTGGATTAAAATGGGAAACTAAAGGAGTGAAAGTAAATGGAGAGTATTTAAGTCATTTAGATTTCGCAGATGATGTAGTTGTTTTTGCAAATAATGTTTCAGAGCTGCAGGAAATGTTGCAGGAGTTAGCAGATGAAAGTAGAAAAGTAGGACTAAAGATAAATGTTAAAAAAACTAAAGTAATGTTTAATTGATTTGCTAAAAATATGAAAATAAAGATTGATTATGAAGAATTAGAAGAAGTTAACAGTTACAAATACCTTGGTCAGATTATTAATACAGATGGAAACATAATGGAGGAAATTAATCATAGAATTAAACTTGGTTGGAGTGCTTTTGGTAGAAATAACTTGATACTAAAAGGAAATATGCCTATGTGTTTGAAAAGGATGGTTTTTAACAAATGTGTTTTACCAGTTCTTACTTATGGATCTGAGACTTGGACACTTAATAGAAGAGCAATACAGAGACTTCAGACCACTCAAAGGAGTATGGAGAGATGTATGTTGGGAGTAACAAGAAGAGATCGAAAACGTGATGTATGGGTAAGACAACAAACAGGTGTTACTGACCTTTATTGAAAAAATTAAAAGATTGAAATGGAGTTGGGCTGGACATATTGCTAGAAGAGATGATAATAGATGGACAATTGAAATTTTAAACTGGAGTCCAAGAGATTGTAAAAGACCCAGAAAGAGACCACATGTGAGATGGATGGATGAAATAAGAAAATGTGCAGGGGTGTTGTGGAGAAGAGAAGCTAAAGATCAGAGAAGATGGATTAAACTTGGAGAGACCTTCATCCTGCAGTGGATTGATAATGGTTGATGATGATGATGATTAATTCCTTACTAGTAAACGGTAATAATAATTTAAGAGCTTTCTCAGAAAGTTGTTCATATGCTTTAATGTTTAACCAAAAATTAATTATATTGTGTCGTTTGAATTCTACTTGTAAAGTTCTGTCACATGATAATTCTATTAAATTTTCTTTATCCTTTATTGATAATGATGTAGCTTTTTTTAAATTTTCTGCATAGAAGGGGTTTGAAATCCAATTATCATTTGTGTTTTCGGGTTTTGGAAAATATTTCATGAAAGACGTTTTTAATCCTGTTAAATGTGCTATTATATTTTCTCTTATATCTTGAGACAGACTAAACTTATTTTCAAACAAAAAAATATATAGAGTTTCGAATACTTCCGGTTGATTGTTTTCGATCCTTATATATATTACTGTTTCCAAAAATCTAATTTCTTAATCATACTTTCAATTTTATCATTAACATTAAAGATCGTTATCGACTGTACATATAAACAACTTTACTGTATAATATTATTAATTAAAGTAATTATGAATTATAGGAAAAAACGTTTCTATATTTTTATGATTTGATTTTTTTTTATGTCCGCGATTATTGATTATTTTTCGTGTACCAGAAACTCGCGTACCACCAGCAGGTTGGGAAACACTGGTCTACTTAATTGTAAATAACCATAGCTTAATGATATGAAACGGAAGTAACTAACTCTCAAAAAGCTATGTAAGAAAGTATTAGTTAAACATAGCTCTTTGGGAGCTAGTTACTCCATTTTCGTTAAGATATTATTTACAATTACATTTATTAAACTGGCGTTTCATTTAGTATTTGAGGTTGTTAAAAATGGGGCAAAGCCTTAATCCTCAGAATAGTTACGAGGATCTCAGATCATGTACGAAATATATAAATGAAATTAATATTCAGTTTATCTTCAAATAAATATATAAATTCAACATTCCATTTTAAAACTTGTTTTATTCCAAACTATAATTTTTTTTCTCCTGCCATACAACGTTTCAACTACATTCTGTAGTCATTATCAAGTTTCCTTAAAAAATAATAATAAAAATAAAAAACAAAAATAATAACACAAATAAATAAAATATTAATATATTCCAAATATATAATATTCAATTAAAACCATAATATTATTATAATCTACAAATACAATTATTTACCTCCTTCCCTATCTTATTTCTTTTAAATTACTTTTATAAATTAATACTCTTCTTATATAAATTTATTATCTATTCTCTAAATCTTTACCCATTAACATTCTTTTTATAACCCTCTCCCCTTTTTTTATTTTTATATATTATTCCTATATTATCTTATTTTTTATCTCTATTTATTAACATTCTATTTAATACTGGTTTATACTGATCTATATATACTTCCTCTTTTTTTATTCTCTCTTTAAAATATGTAACGCATTCCAATGGCCTTATATCAAAATTTTCATGCTTAAATTCCTGTTTATGAATATATATAGCAGATTTTTTATCATATAAATGCTGCCTTAATCTAGTTTTTAATTTATTCTTACTTGTTCCTATATAAGTCATATTTACATTACTTTTATCACAATCCATACATTTAATTATATATACTGAATTTATACATTCTAAAATATCAATTTTATCATAATCATTTATTAACTCACCCAAACATTGTTTCCTTTTATAAACAGTGCAAATTAATGTATTATCTCCTATTAAAATACCTAAAAAATTTCTTAATTTTAAAAAATAAATATCTTGATACCCTAAATCCTATATAAATTATTTTATTTTCTCCATTTTTATTCAATTTAATCTTTTTATATTTTCAATATTATAATTAGATATTGTAAAAAAATTGATATCTAATTATAATATTGAAAATATAAAAAGAAAGATTAAATTGAATAAAAATGGAGAAAATAAAATAATTTATATAGGATTTAGGGTATCAAGATATTTATTTTTTAAAATTAAGAAATTTTTTAGGTATTTTAATAGGAGATATAATACATTAATTTGCCCTGTCTATAAAAGTAAACAATGTTTGGGTGAGTTAATAAATGATTATGATAAAATTGATATTTTAGAATGTATAAATTCAGTATATATAATTAAATGTATGGATTGTGATAAAAGTAATGTAAATATGACTTATATAGGAACAAGTAAGAATAAATTAAAAACTAGATTAAGGCAGCATTTATATGATAAAAAATCTGCTATATATATTCATAAAAAGGAATTTAAGCATGACAATTTTGATATAAGGCCATTGGAATGCGTTACAAATTTTAAAGAGAGAATAAAAAAAGAGGAAGTATATATAGATCAGTATAAACCAGTATTAAATAGAATGTTAATAAATAGAGATAAAAAATAAGATAATATAGAATAATATATAAAAATAAAAAAAGGGGAGAGGGTTATAAAAAGAATGTTAATGGGTAAAGATTTAGAGAATAGATAATAAATTTATATAAGAAGAGTATTAATTTATAAAAGTAATTTAAAATAAATAATTAAAGATAGGGAAGGAGGTAAATAATTGTATTTGTAGATTATAATAATATTATGGTTTTAATTGAATATTATATATTTGGAATATATTAATATTTTATTTATTTGTGTTATTATTTTTGTTTTTTATTTTTATTATTATTTTTTAAGGAAACTTGATAATGACTACAGAATGTAGTTGAAACGTTGTATGGCAGGAGAAAGAAAATTATAGTTTGGAATAAAACAAGTTTTAAAAAGAAAAGGAATGTTGAATTTATATATTTATTATCATGGAGCTATAATTTAAAAAGAAAAAGAAGTGAAAAGTTGTGTATATAATTATATTTATCTTCAAAATAACTTTCCTAGGTCTAATATATGTTTACAGATGTAGTAGGAAAAAAAAGGAGGGGTTACATTTAAAACTTTAGCAAACAATCTACAGTTAACTCAAAAAAATGCAGTGACATGTATGGTAATAATTAGACATGTATATACATCATGTCTTAGGTAAGTGGATCTTAACTTGGAATGGAATCTGAAACAGTTTCCAAGTCTCCCCCTACAAGAATTTTGTAGCAAGAGTTCTATCTTTGACCAACGTCAATAAATTAATGTTTAAATACCATCAAAGTAAAACATATTGCTATTCCATTATTTTAATATTTTGTTTATTTTTTTTACAAAGCTCTTTGGGAATTAGTTACTTCCATTTCCGTTTTAATTTTGTTTAATAAACCTAATTTTCCATTAATTGTGCGAATCTGAGGAATCCTATAGTACTTCCACTGCAGTAATAAAAATCTACGAATAAGGTCGATTGAATTAAGGCCAAACTACTTTTAAAAAAAATTGCGTGCCACGAAACTTTCAGTGTCTACTGAAAGTTCAGTACGAACCAGCAATGAGCACTCATTGACTAGTAACAATTAGCACGTTTTACGCTCTAGCAAAAACTGCTAAAGGGTAGATTCATGTCTTACTGACCTAGCGGAAATAACGGTGACTAAATGTAAAATTTAATTTTTGTATAAAGTAGACATTTTAATATCAGGCCTTAAAATATTTATTTAAGTAATTAATAAGAAATTAAACTGCTTTTGTATTATCTTTAAAAGTTGAATAATGATTTTAATTTTAGAAATTATCGTTAAAAGAGATTCAAGATTGTTTAAATCCTAAAAATGGATTACTAAAAATTGCTGCTGTTCTGCTTAAGTTAGCATGTTACTAAAGTTTGTAAATTTCTTGCTAGGAGGCGCACTTTGTCAAATAATATATATATAAGAAGTACACGATTGGTCACTTTCCCGCTAATAAACCTTTTATTGCTATGGTCAATTAAAAAAAAAAAATCGTCCAGAATATTTATTTGATTTCTTCAGCAACCTTCCTGCTGAAATGTTGTAAACTTTTATAATTTTCTGTTGGTTTCTAACAATGGTATTGGAAGAAATTGAGAAGAATTAAGGATAAAAAAGTTTATTAACGGAAGATTTGCTGATATCGTTTCATCTTTTTTTTTTAAAAAATATTTTTTGTGTTTTGTTTTTTTTTTATTTAAAAGAATAGATATTAGATTCCGCTTATATAAATAATAATGAAAATATATAATATTTAACGAAAATAGCAATTTCAATAATCTTTTTATCTATATAATAATGACAAGAATAGTAGAAACGAAAACAAACAAACAAAAAAGAAAACAATACAAAGGTATCCACAGTAATTAAAAATTATAATAAGAAATGAAAAGTTATATTTATCACGAAGATTTGACCTGGAGCTAATTGTAAATATAGGGGATTTGAACTCAGACTTTTAATCCACTTCACTATCCACACTATCTCATACTACTGATACACATAATCACACACATGCAGAAAAGATAAATAATCGCCAATATACTGTGTATTTCGTGCTAAACCAGCACTCATCAGTTGGTCCAGATTATCATCTCCCACACATGTACAATCATTGCTCAGTTTATGTCAAGGTAGTAAATCCTTACTCTTTACTCCAACTCTTCAGCTATCGATACCATTGAAAATCTGATGGTAGAATTTCCAAAATCCATGCTGATGCCAATATTGTTATCATACCTATGTTGACCTGAAATCACTCTGAGCCCTCACGTATAGGACAGTATCTATTTAAATACATAGAGGGATGGGCAGAATACAGACCCAATATGTAACATTTGAAATACCAGGCACTCTTAAACCTGGAGCCTAATTGTAAATTAGAAGTCAAATTGCCTTCAGGTCAACATGGGAGGTTGGAGTAGGTTGAAGCCTGTCCATTAAAGTGATGGCATTGGAGCCATGATTTTGAATCCTATTTGCTTGCAGGGTAACCACCAACAATGATTAAATATTATTGTTTAATTGAGTTAAATGATTATCTTTTTCTAATCAGAAAAGTAAGTTTATTCTTTTTGTTTTTTTTATCTTCTTAGATCATGGTTATACTTCATTTATTTTCTTCGATGTTATATCTCTTCTAATTTGCCTTGCAAAGTTTTTATTTTACATCTTCATAAACCATAGCATTCACTTTTTTTTATATATTTCTGTCCTCTTTTTTGATGTTGTAACTCTCTTTCAGTTTCCATAATGGCTTTTTCACGTTTGAATTTCCGAAATTTTATTCTAAGTTCATTATTTTAGTTATTTTCTGTTATTGTATTTCTCATTTAGTTTTTCCATAGTGGCTTTTACTGCAATGAACTTCTGTACTTTTTTTCCCTTTACCAAGGTATCAATTTTTTGCAATATTTCATTTATCTTTGTTAATGTTGTATCTCTCTTTTTGTTTCCATAATCACTTTTTTATTAATAAACTTTCAAAGTTTTTTTTTTTTTATGTTGTATTTTGTAGATTAATTTCTACATAGTGACCCAAACTTCTCAAATGCAAATGCAACATTAAAAATCTTTTCTCTCGTTGATACAACTCTTAATCCTTTAAAAGATATGAACTTAGAACATACATGTATATACGCATGCATGTAAAAAAGATATCAGTAAGTGTTAAAAAATCTTTACCAAGAATCCAAACTTTTTTTTCTCAGTATTATTATTTATGCTTAGTTTTGAAGCTAATCTGTTTATAAACTGTTACATTCACAAAGTACTAAAGATAGATGTCTTATCTTTGGATCAATAATTACTATAACAGAAAACATAAGAAAATGTAAAATAAAAGACTTGGAAATAAATGCAGAAACACAGTACATTTTGATTAATATAATAGATTCTATGAAATACTTAGAAACAACTGTTTTGAATTGTGCTGGTTTTTCTCTGTGTATAAAATGTTATATGGTTCCAAGAATTCATTATTAATGCATCAAAAATTATTTGTTTGCATGTACATTGATTTAATTTACTAATACTATTTTAAAAGTAAACAAAATAAAAATGGCTTAATAAATCAACAGCCAACAAAATAAATCAATGATAAATGACAAGAATAGTTGGTTACCTGAAAGATCTGACTAAGTGTATTCCACTATTTCTAATTAGTAGGTTTTCCCATTATTCCTGGCATATTTTTTATGTCTCGTTTATGATCTCTGTCTCTTGATCTTTTAATACATCTGGAATTAGGTTGTTTTATTTATTGTCACCTCTTCTAAAGGCATTTTCATTTAATCTTAATTTTCTTTGTGATGAAAATGATTTTTCATTCATCCCTCTTTAATAATTATTGCATGCATCTCTCCGTAGTTTGCTGCTTGTCTGCAAGATTTTTTATTTATTTATTAAGTAAATATTCAAGTCTTAGAATCATCTTTGCCAGTCCTAGCATGTATCTATTGATAATTTGCTGTATTCTCCATAATGTGTGTATTGATTTTCTTTTAAATATTGAGGTTTCTGCTCTTTTTTAATTTTAGCATTCATTTCTCCATAGTATCCTGTATTCTCCCCAATCTTCATATTACTTTTTTATTATATATCCAGGTCTTTGATTTTTTTGCTAATCTTAGCTTGAATTTTTTTTTAGTTTACTCCATTTTTCATAGTTGTTGTATTACTTTTCTATTATATAACAAGATCTCTGATCTCTGTTAATTTTAGCCTGTGTCTTTTCATAGTTTGCTGTATTCTTGAGTCTTTTTATTGTTTTTTTTATTAAGTATTCAAATCTCATGTCATCTTTGACTAATTTTAGCACAAATTTCTCCATAGTATTCCACATTCTCTATAATCTTTGTATTGTATTTTTAATCAAATATCTAAATCTAATTGCTTATTTGCTAATCCTAGTTTAGATCTCCTCATAATATGCTGTATTCTTCACAATATTTAATATGTTGCTTTTCTATTAAATATTCAAGTCTTTTTTTCTTCATAGTTTGCTGTACTTTTCATTGACTTTATATTGCTTTTCTATCAAGTATTATTGTTTCAGATCAATAAATAAGCACTTTTATTATACTAAATATCTTGACTTTTTGTCTCACATTTGACATCTGTCTTAAGTGCAATCTAGTCTAGAATAATCTTTTGTAAGCATAAGTTATAAAGAGATACCGGGAAGTAGTCTTAAATTTGGAGATTTTTGGCTGTTGGTGTTCATCAATAAAGTATTGAACTGCACATATAACAATATTTTTTTGAAGAATATTTTACCTATTCTAAAGCCATCTACTGTAAACATGAGTAATAAGTGGGCACTAGATGATATATTTCTATAATATCCATATTCGGTTTTGGATTTTGCTTTCATCATTGAATGCCTATAATTAAAAAGTATCAAGATATGGAACCCAAGTCATCTTACTTGTCATAGTTCTAACAACCTAATCAGTTTCTATATATTTTAGAAATCTCAATTTTATGTTAACTATAATGTCATGACTTTCACAACTGATTTTTATGCTTCCAAAAGCAATTCACTTTTATTCCAGAATGATCTATTATAAAACTTTATTCTATTCACATTGATTAAGTTTTAGATATTAAAAGTTTTGAATTTATTCACATCTAAAACAAGGTCAGCAATAAACATCTTTAATATATGTCAGAATAATATATACCAAACAAAAGCATCATATAACACACAGTTTACATTTAACATAAATATATAGAGTTTTGGTAGACATAGCTTTCTAATCTTTATTTATTATTCACTTTTACATGATGAATTACAATGCAGTTATTTTATTACATGTAACTTTTTTTTACAGTATTTAAATAAATATAATATTGGGAGAAATTGTCTATTGACTGCATTGAAAAGCATTAATTTAAAGTTTGGATTCCAATACTATATATATATTGTAACTGAAAGATCCACCTGGACCATAATAGGCTAAAATTAGTGATACAACACAAACCTGTTACGATATAATCCAGTTGTGTCCAGGGTGTACCACAAAGACCGATCACAGCATTACACAAAGGTACATTAAATTATCCCAAATTAAATTGTGTGACCATTTTAATTAATAACTATTCTCCTTAATGACTATCTTAAAACTACACTTCAGAACCTTAATTTACAATTTTTTTATTTACTTGAGACTGGTGGCCAACAATAGACAAGATGGTATGATCTATAAAACTGCTAAAGATTACCCTTCCAGAATTAAATGTATGATCCATTATACCACTATCAACCATTACATGGTTATTATGGGCCATTTAGAAAGACAGTAATAGTTATAATCAGCCCCATAGCATTATTGGCTGCAGCTCAGATATACTCAGGATTTTAATACAGAAATGCTATGTAGGGTATTGGCTTTGCAACAGGAGATAAGTAACATTAACTTTAGGTTCTTTCTTCATTAACTTAAATGTCTAATTAAATCAATAGCAACGAGACTTATTGTAATAGATAAATCATAAATTATAATATTAGAAAATAGGTTCCATTATAATATTGGCTAGCATACTTATTTATTAATTTAGGTCCTAATATCGCAAACATCAATAAAAGTAACAAATTCTGGGTTATATCACAAAGTTAACAAAGCAAAGTCAAAGTGAAGGAGGAGGTAAATGGGATTTTATTATATCCCAAACATCACTAATCACCCCAAAACAAAAGCATTAAGATATTCTCTTAAAATTTCAGTAAACCTTGTGTGCATTATCAGTGACAATATGTGCTCTTATATATGATCTATTTAATATGTCGGATTTTCTGGTACTATGTATGACAAATAGCAATGGTATAGTCAGGTTAAATTATAAATAACATTTATTTACAACTCCATCAATATTAAATAATCGATTAATACAATGTTCACAAAATTAAATAAATAAATAAAAGATACCAATCACATGTACTTGTTTTCTCTATATGGATAATAAACATTAATTATAAATAAACACAATATAAGATTTTCTCACAAATGGGTTTGATTTCAGCCCCTTATAGGAGAGAGGATGTGTTCAAACATCTAATCAATAATATCACCAATATGTCATTACCAGAACCAATGCACCTATATCCCAGACTTATAACAATAACAACCATTGGTATTAATAAACTTGCAAGAGTTGGTCATGATGAGATAATGAATCAAAGAGGGAATTTGAAACTCAGCTTGAAATGTCATATAAATTGATATTTAATAAATTATGAAATATCATCAGATACCCTGAATATGCGTGATCAGTTTAAGAATGAGGGGAACAACATCAGCATCATAATGGAAGAAAACTCTGCCTAAACATTTTTACTCGACAAATAGCAATGGTATTTCTGCAGATATATTCATTCACACAATGGAATAACAAAGCACTAAATACCCTGTAGGTTTTTTAACCATTATCAGATCAACAAACATGATTAAAGACTGTTTTGCAGATTAGCTACCAGCAAAACGAATTTAAAGAATATGATAAAATGGCAAATGATTATTTTGTGGATTAGACTACCGACACAGAATAATGCCATCTAACATTATAAAATAGTGTTGACATTCACTTCCCTAATAAAAGAGAAATCAAATTACCCTCATTGATAAAAGTGATAAATAAGAACTCATGCAGCCTTGTAAGCCTAATTTAAGACATAAAATGAAATAAGTATTTTAACATAGGAAGTAACAGGTAACTGATGACTCTGCCTCGAACATGGGCAAAATAGTAACACATAATAAATATAAAATGAGTATAGGCGCAAAACCCTGGTAAGACATACAAGACTAAGCCATATGGTGTTGATACACGTTACAGATTAACTAAGTAATCATTAAACCTTTATGTGAGCACTGTTTCCTAATAATTGATTTTTTTTAATCTTTATTTCATATTTTCAATCTCATTAATTTAAATTGATAAATAATTATTTTAGACCCAGTGGCATATATATACCGTGAACTTCACACGTGTAGAATAATATATAACGTCCTAAAACAAAATACATACTTGTTAAATAACTACTAAAATTTAAACACATAATATTTAAAATATATTGAATGTTCACCAATAAAATCAATAACACATTTTCTTACTACTTAATGTACAACATATAAATTTAATAGCATTTCAGTTACAACGTGTATGATCTTATGAGTTTGATTGTAATCCATCTTGTTTCCATCCATAATGAATATTCCGTAATTAATTGATTCACACATAAGCTTTCTGAATATGAGAAATATTTGTGATATATATGATATATATAATAATGTAACATGCAAAAATATATCAACTGCATCTTTATAATCTTATGAATGTTTAAGGTTGATTTTTTTTAAATTACAGTGTCACTCTAATAGAGCATCCCTCCATGCTAACCAATTTCATAACTTTGCATTAGAGTATTCCTCAAAAGTTAATAAACTTCATTATTTCTACTTTTAATTTATCTAATCAGTGTCAAAGGCTAGAAAAAATTATCCGAGCAACAATTATACACAATTGCTACAACTAATAAAATAATTTCATAGTTAGCTGTCATTTTCTTTTAATAACTATATTATTACTTTAATAATAAGATAACTCACATAGCAGGAATGTTATTTTTAATATAAGTTCAATGTGGGATACAGCTAATTCTTTATCATTCAGACACTGGCACACACAAAAAAATGTAATGACATTCTGCTTCGCACATATATAGTATAACTATCTGAATGAAAATCATGAAAAAATATCTTATTCAAGGTTAATATAGTCTATAAACAATAAATAATATTTTCAGATAGACTGACCTTTAAAATTGTTATTTCCAGTGTCACGGTTGATAATTCCAGTACATTTCAACTATAGACATTTAAAAAGATAATCAGCAGTGAGACTCTCAGTTAGGAGACTTGAACAGACTTGTTTAAATTTATCCACTCATATTATCATTAGCACTTAATAACATTGCAAATTGAATTATATAAGAAAAAATTGCAATTTAATTACTTTATTTGTCCTTATACTTAAGAACAAGCTCTCATATTTGTTAGATGTGTAACAGCAGAAGTAAAAAAAAACTTTTTTTTTAAAAAAAAATCTCTTTCTCTTTTTATCCCATTACATTTCTATTCATTTGTAAATTTTTGTTAAAATGAAGGAGAATTAAAAAAATGCATTTATCATATTCTATTAACTAGTTCAAGATAAATTAAATAAATCATTTTAACCAAACTAACTAATACTTAGGATTAGCTAAAGAGAAAAACAAATAATGATTGTTATTATGTGTACCTTACTAAATTTGATATAATATGCTATTGGTTTTTCAGGTTAAACATGGTTTGTATAACTCAGTGATTGGAAAAAGAACAAAACTAATATAAAAAAAAAATATAATAAGCAAAAAAAAAAAAAAAGAAATTACACAATCTCATCATTGAATTAATTTGAATACAAGCATCACGTATATACAAAGTGCCAACTATGGTATTCAAGCCACCTAGAAGAAGACAGAAATTTTAAATCGGTTCCACCAAGCTGTATATTTTGTACCAAAATATAAGGTTACAATATATATTACATGATTTAATACCTTTTTTTTATTGTATATATATATTTTGAGAGAACTAATTTTATTTGCATTTAGCTGATTATAAAATATTTATTTTTCAAAAAAATCTTGTTTTATGTTAATCTCATTTTACATTCTCTTGTAGAGAATTGACAGCTCAATCTCATGAATACTGGGAAACAGAAAAAAATACTATATGGCAAGTCGATGATGCAAAAAAATCAATCCCAGGAACACACTATTGTTTTGGTAAGGGTATTAAATTTTGTATAATTTGATCTGATTGGTTTACATATAGCTATTAGATATATAGACAGTTATGTAATTTCATACATTGCACAGCTATATCTTATGAACAGGAGCATCTGAGCACCCTCCAGTAACTCATTATGTAGCTATAATATAAGATATAATAGCCAAATTCTGAGTCATGATTGTAAAGACCACAAGACTGGTTTCAGACCCTTCATCAGTTGTTTCAAAATCCAACATTACTAACCATAACCCAGAAATGACTTTATGTTTATTTATAATCTAATTCCACTTGTTTTATTTTGTAATATGAAAAGTGAAATACATAACAACTACTAATGTGATGCTCTTTATAATTGCCATTCATACATATAATCATATTCTGTTTTGTGGTCACTAATGTTGAAGTTTGTACAATTGATAATATGTTCCCTAACACAGGACCTGTGAACCTTGTATTTATATATATGTGCATGTACTGTTCCACAATATAGTAAACTAACTCTTCACTTCTAGTATCACCATTCTCATTTACAATCATTTTCTATTTGCTAAATTAACCTATAAATGTAATTTTTTTTTTTTCTAATTGGCTTGAATGAAAATTTTGTAAAGTTGTTACATATGATGAATCAGATAGGAAATAGTTTTTAAGAAAATTGTGCATTTTCAAAACAAACAAACAAATAAATAAAGAATGATGTTTGTAATTAATATTAATAAATCAATTTTAGTGAGCCACACTAGAATCTAAGAAGTAAAAAAGAGGGAGAAGATATTCATAATTGAGTTTTTATTAAAATTTTTGAGTTGCTAAATCAGGCTAAAACTATTAAAAGAGTAGCTGTATAGATGTATCCATCTCCTAGAAATCTTAATTTATTCATATCATTACTTGAATTTTGCTCTCAATCCTTTTTTGTATGTTGTGAAAATGATGTTTGTAGATAATTTTTCATTGTCACAAATTGGAATAATGTGGGCAATGATATGTTCTGTGCAGAGCATTTTGTCATCCAGATTGCATAATGAAGTTATCATTTGCACTAAGAAATAATTTGATTCCTCATTCTGAGAAACAGGATGTGATAGTTTTTGTATAAACTTTTGATCACAGTACCATGAGACTGGTTCTATTAAAATTTTTGAAGAAAAAAGACATGGATGATTTCTCTTTCTGTTTTATTAATACTATTTACATTTAGATAAATCATTATTTCTTTGGATGGGACTTTTCATTATAATTATCACTTTTAATTTCATCACAATATTCTTTGGTATTTCTTTTTAGTATCAAATATCCACTTCTATTTGCTTCAATTTTCACATTGTCTCACTATATTGTTATTCAACTACTGCTTTCTATTACTTTAGTTTTTACATTATTCTTCAATACTTTTTTTCTTTCTAGTTAAGTAAATTAGTGTAAATAATTTACAATACAATGGAGCTGTGAACTATGCTATATTTTGTTCCAAACTCACCACACATTCAATGTATATAGCATATAATAGCTCACCCTTTATTGATAGACATTGATTAGAATTGTAAACATATTATTTATTGTACTACAAGATTATAATACTTTTCAGCACACACATATATAATACAGATGCTTTTTTATATTTACATTATATATATATTGTAAGGTGATGTCCAATTCTTATAAAAAAATAATAATAAGTAACTGATGTTTTAGGATAAAAATGTATAAAGATTAAATAGGCAGCCAACTTCTAAAACCTATATTTTTAGATATTTGGAGACATATACACATATATATATACACAAATATAACCATACATTCATGAAGGAATGAACACATTTATTTTTTTTTATTAAATGTAAAATAAAATATATACATATACACATATGAATGTAGATTTTAAATCATGACGTGACAAAATAAAAAAAAGAATATTTAACATTAAATTCTAGTAACCACGTTTCTTTTGTTTAAAAGAGGAAAAAAAAGAGGAAACCTTTGTTGATTTTGGGAACGTGGAAAAATATCTAAGCAACAGATTTTTTTTAGTTGTTGTTGGTTTTTCTTGTTCAACTGAAGTGCATGAAAGTAAAGTTGTAAAGAATATTTTAAGTATTATATTAGTTATTAGGATTTCCTTTCTTTATTAATATTAAACTATTTAATATTTGGAATTTTATTATTGATAAGTGTAAAATGTTTTAAAAAGGAAAAAAAAAACATTATTTAATTGATGAACTTTCGTTCGTTCAAATAAATGCTAAGAGCATCATAGTTATTTAACATTGTTAAAAAATATAATTGCTATCAAATGTTTCTGGGATAAAATAAAATCAACTAATGATGAAATAGAACTTTATTAACATTATTTTTAAAGTAAAATCTTTATCATGCGTTTCATACATATATAAATAAAACTGCATAGAAATAGCGTTCGCCTTATAATATAACGTAAGCTTCGGAAAAGGATTCATATTTAATAATTTATATTGTGTAAATAAAATCTAACAATGCACTTTTGCTAATTGAGTGTCAGGGGATTTTTCTATCCTCTTGGTGTCGTTGACGTGTGATGGAGGATCATATTTATTGGTATATATTGTTTAAATCAACGTGGAAAGATCTTGTTATGGAATGGAAATGCATGGCTTTAAAATCAAATGCTGAGGAATTCAATTTTGTCATGGGAATTGTAATGCATAGAATGTCAACATGACTAAATATACATGAAGGAAAGAAAGACATTATCTGCTAAGAATACAGAAGCTGCTCTTAAAAATTTAATGTGCTATTGTTTTAAGGAATTCCAAAATTTCATTATATTTTATGTTTCAAATATTTTTTTTTTTTTTTAAATGTATACTGAGAGTTGGGTTGTGAATTTTTCTCACTCTTTTATTCAAGGGTAGCAAACATTTTTTTAAAAAAAACAAAACAACCCATTTATTTAGATTTTTATAGGGTGAGAGAGATGCACAACTCAAACTATACATCAATATATTATATATGTTTGTAAATAAAATATTATCATAATGGAAGGTTTAAAACTGGACAATGACTAAAACAAAAGGTAACATTTTAAATATTTACATTTATTAGATAATTAATACATTAAAATCAAACTAATTAATAAGTAAATATATATAATATTTTCTTAACTATACAAAACACAAATTAGCAATTCATGGACATAACCTTGAGGTACATTTAAAGGACATAAAAATAATTAATACATTATTGTAAATTATGCACTAAATTTTATAATTCTTATTTCAACCCATATTTTAATATTTAAATTACAGCTAGTCTTATTGTTGTAGAGATAAATTAATGTTTTATAATAATCATGTATATATTCTGTTGATTTATAAATATTATAACTATAAGCATGATCTGTCAATAAATATTTATTGTTTGAAGTTAAAACCTTTGTTTCTCTGGTCTCTAGATTGTCAAGCATCATTCATACTTCACTCACCAGAATAGCTATTATACATGCATACAGATTTTTAATTTATTATTAGCAATAGCCATTAAGGATCTATATAGAGGTCACATTATTGCCATCCTATTTAATTCCATCCTTGAGCAGAGTTGAAGGCAAATGTCTACACTGAGTTAGAACCCCGAGTAGTAATAGGACCTGTAAGTAGAGAAGGCTCTGGGTGTACTATCCTAAAAGGTTTTACAGTCCGTTACATATTTTGGCAACCCAAACATTTGGGGTATCAATTAATTAAATATCTTACCCTGTAGACGCCCGGTACATTTTACGGTCCGTTACAATATATTATAACCTACACTCCCAACACCGCTCATATACATTACATGAGCGAAATGCCCAGGCGCCAGTTCTACCAATGAATAGAACAATATAATAAAAGATATAATATAAAACTATTACTGAGACTCATATATTTAAGTTTATGTTCAGCTCAGCTCAGTGGGAGGCTATAGGCAGTTCTTAAGATACATGATAATAAATGAATAAAAGAAGAAATATTATAAAACATTCAATATAATGTAAAGTCCTTTGTTAATTAATTGTATGATAAAGAATCATAATGTTTATTTGATACAGTCTATTAAAATATACTTTAAACTTAATTTCTTCCTTCATCCAAGTACAACATATATCAGTTTGCTAAAATTATATTCTTAAACAATTCTATTACTTGGCATATTATAATCTACACATCTACTTTAATGCCAATCAAGAAATAAATAATAAGATCTCAGGGAATTTAATAAACACAGTTGAATTAATAAATTCCATTGCCCATAAGTTATAATTCTAAAATATGAGAAAAATATAATAAAACAAATTGACTAATATATTTTACTGTGTTTCAATAATAAGATAATGACAGAGATAGGGTATTTTAATCTCATATCATCATCTAACAAATATACTGACTTGGCAACCTTTCTAATACCTTTATCAAGTGGCAAATACTCTTTATAATGTTTGGATTAGGAAAAACAATATTGTCAGACACTAGCAAATTTAACAGGATAACTCTAAAATAATATATCAGTTTTATAATAGATTTATGAAATATGGAGATGTGGAAATGAAAATACGAATGTATACAAAATAACTCACGATACAGTTGTTTTAAATTTAAATAACTAAACAAATTATTTATTACAAATAAACAAAATAAATTTGGATGAACATAATATTTACAAAATAGGTCTTTGTTTTATAGACCTTTAAATTATTAAATAAATCTTTAGCATCAGTTTGGGATTCCTACTATCTAAACAAACTAATAATGAACTTAAAGATCCCGACTTGGAATACATACTTTGCTTATATGTTTCATCTATAAGACAGTAAAAAAAATTACATATTATATTATTAGCACAAACAAAAAATATATATATATACTTTCGAGAGAATATTACTGTTGATTGATAAAATAAATCGAATCACTTATATTTGGCTTTCAGCAAAGCAACTTTCTATAATTGCCTAAATAATCATTCCAATTCCTTATACCTTTCACATATAGCAAAATCATGTTTATTCTGATGATTTGATGATTAATTTTTATTTAAATAGATACATTGTATTTTAAAATACTTATTTCCTGTTTAAATCTTAATGTTTTATACTTTTATTAACTGAATGTAGTATATTTCCAAGCATTTATTTCTCATTTTTATATTTCAATAATTCTATACTTTATATACGCGATAGTATTTAAATTACGCGTGTGTGTGTACGTTCAAGCAGCAATAATATAAAACAATTTTTTTTTTAAACTCTCCATTCATTAAGAAAACATTATATAATTATGTTATCTCGAACAATGTCGTAATTCATCAATAAATATGACACTAGTACTACATCAGAATTAATCTAACAATTTATCTAGCCACATTTTAATTAACACAAAGCTATATTTTTATGATTTTACATACAACACGTTATAAAGGGAATATACACGAGGAGCAGATAAACATCTATTGAACACTTCTACCAGAATTCATCTAATTCCATATATACCTTTGGTGGAGAACATCTACTCAACACCAAGAATCCAAGAAAAACGTCACATAACTTCCGAAGCATCATTTAATCATCTTTTAACAATAACTCCTTTACTTCTAAATACATTATTTGGTGGGGATTTTTAATTCCTCAACACCAGGGCCCTAAGAACATCACTTCAAAAATATCATTAATCATACGCATATAAAATAAACTAGGCTCTACTCATGAAAATTATTAACATATATCAAATAAGCAAGATCTTTTATCCCACATTTCTTTCTATTCTCATAGCTTCTAAAAATATTGAACCTTATAAATACATGCTGGCAGACAAATACCTACAGATAATATATCAATCTGTTCAACTCAGAAAATATGACAATGTACGAAATTGATGCATAAAATATTCACAAATTATACTTTATCAAACAAATATTATAATTGTGCAAAACAAATACACACTCGCGAATAAAAGTATATATAATATTAACCCTAAATTACACACTAGCAGGTAATATGATAATTAAATATTGCATTAAGGTATAACTTTTTAATTTAATAAACTTTAGGTTCCCTTTTAAGATTTAATGCTTCTAATTATTATGAATGAACTTTCTTTTATATTTAACAAACTATTTTTATTATACATTTGTTGATTCAAAAAATAATAATAATAATTCTCACTTTAAGATAATAAAATATGCAAAATAAAATGTAAACCTCTCTAATAATATATTATTAAATTATTTCTTTCATCCTCGTAAGGAAAATAATACCTATTTGAACACAATTAATTTTTTTTTTTTACCGACGTACTACTCCTTTAAGTAGCACGTTTCCGGAGACGGTCTTGAAAATCAAAATAACATAGATTATATAAACATAATAATATTAAAGCTTCTCTATCCATCATATACATTATATATGAGTTAAGTAATAAAAAAAATAATAAAAACACAAAAGTTATTAGTTTTGTAATTTGAATAAAAAGTTCATTTGCAAAGCTTTGCTCCGGGATTATAATAAACAGTATAGGACACATTCCAAACCAAATTTAAACTAAATGCACTTCTGCAGTATAACTTAATAAAAAAAAATATAAGCATAACTTAAATATATCCACTACTTTTCAGTGTTCATAGCATATCCATTTTAGACACCAAATCATACACAAGCAGTTAATTTCTCCTTTATTATACTGAGAAATATACAATATTCCTCGTGCCGTTCTGGATTAAATACACAATTGTCCTTATTATTTTGAATAGCATTCTACACTTTAAATTGTCTTTAGTAATCCATGATTAATAATGCTTTGTTTGATATTCCGTTTTTATTGAAGAGAACCCAAATTTACCAGCAATTTTGTCCTTCAAATTCAATTTAAACAGAAGTAGTTTATATTTTATTTCCTTAATTTATAAATGCGTACCAGCTCTAGATATATCCAATAAATGAGTACTGTTATCTAATTACGAAGAATTTAAACATGGTATGCTCTATCAAGATAGACACATCCTTAAGTCTATGTATAATCTTCGCAAAACATAGCACGAAAAATAGTGAGAATAAAATGTATTCTATATAACAGTTCTGCATACGTTTTCCATATATCAAAAAAAAAATACGTTGCTTAATGATAAAATAATAATAGTTATGTAAATCATTCTTATTTAAAACAGCACTAAAATAAAATAATATAGACTGCATGATATTAATATACATTTTTACAAGAGCAACAGTGACGAAGAGATTAGTTTAAAATGTTTAAATTGAGAGAGAATAAATTAACTGAGTACCTCTTTAAAATTTAAGGCTGCATTGTGAAATTAATTCCTTCCATGATATATTTCTTAAAATCTGACTCCAGCAATTAACTTTAGTTTTATGAAAAATATAAGCCACTGTTTTTTTTTTTTTTTTTTGGCTCCAATTTCTTACAAAGTCAATTTTTACACACTGGAGATCTTTGTTACAAGCTCTCCCTCTTTAGCCAAAAGTTCATTTGTGTCTTGTTACTAGCTTACTCCCACGCATCTTGCTAACTCTGCTAATTACATATGCAAAAAAAAAATCTTTACAAAAAAAAAAAACATAGTTTGATTTTCAGAATTAAATGACAAAAAAAAAATACAAATAATGAAATAAATAGCTTTTACAAACTTGAAAGAAAAACGAATATTAATTAACCATCAAATAAAAATGATTAACAATTTATTCAATTTGTAAAATAATTTATTGATCTAACTATCTATTAATTACTGGAAAGAAATATATATTTGTTAATTATTTAAGATGACTACTGTAGTTTAAATGTTTTTTATAGTGAATGTACTATTGTTGGCTGTTATTTAAAGGATGAAAATGAAATGAAACATAATGCAGTCAAACATGCATACACATGCACTACAACTTAAATATTGAACTGTCTTGACTAAATATAATTGAAGCTGCTATTAACTGTTGACAAAAGGATAAGCATTAATAAATAAAGGATTTTAAAACCATTCAACTAAATATTATACTAACACAGGATAACTTTGCATTTTTCCAACAAAATATATGAATTTCATTAACAAACAACCCCCCTTCCTTACATTATATACCCTATTAACCACAATAATACTAATGAATACCTATCAAGTGGTCAATAAACTGTATAAGCAACCCATATTTAAGCTTTAAACAATGTTGTTCAAAATTTTTTAAAATTCTAAGGCTATTTAATTTTTTTTTATAATACAATATAGCTATTTATTTAAGATACAAGGTATCTTAAACCCTTGTGCCCATTCAGATGGTCACAATATATATATATATTGTGCCCTTTTGTATGGGTCACCATCTAATTTTTGTGCTAATCTATTAAAAATTTTAAATTTAAGATATATTTGAATATGTGATGTTGATTTTGCTTATGGTAATATTTCAAAAGATTTAATGAAAGCAATCTATGAGTATTTGATATGTAAAATTGTGCTGATATTGAGAGAGACATTTTAAAATGATGATGATTATAATATATAGTTGGAAAAATGGCTATAATCAATACTGCATGAATATATTTAATAAATAGGTATTTAAAGCTAAAAGTGTTTAAAAGACAAGTAAAATTAAATGCATATGTTTATTGTTGATAAAATAATATTATAAAAGAATATAAATATTTTAATTATTGTAAGTACTTAAATAAAAGACTAATATTTGATTTTAATAATATTGGATAATTATTTTAAAATCTATTATAATGTCTTATTTATTTAAAAAATATTTATTTTAAAAAATGCAATTGTTAGTTTATTTTTAGACGATGATAAGCGTTTCTTGTGTTATAAAGAACAGATGTTATACACACACATGCTTGGAAGTTATCTAATAAAGTTGCAAAACTATTTTAAAAAATCATGTTATAAATTTATAAATAATACGTGAGTTATCACGAGATAAAATAAAGATAAATCAATGTAGAATATTAAATCTGATTTTAAAATATTGTTTTAAAAATATGACGTATAAAAAATATTTAGTTTATTCAAAAATAATCTTATAAAAGTTAAAATTAAAATCAAGTGAAATAATATATTTTTTAAAAATGTTTAATGGATTTAAATAAACGATAAGAATTATTTTAAAAATTTAATAATGTAATAAATATTAAATATTAAATAAGTCATTATTTATTTTTAATTTTGTGTTGTTGGTAAATATGTAAATAAGCCAGCAAATTGATTGTTTAAATGTACCAATCAAATGGGAAGTTTCTTCCAGTATAAAAGCTCAGTTCAATTGTTAGGAGAGGACTTCGTGATTGAATTTTCAAGTTAATTGTGCTATTAAAAAAATAGCTAAGTAAATTTATAGACGCTCTAAAATCATTTTTTTTTAAAATTACAAGAGTGTCGTTATAAATAATCTATAAAAGTTTTAAATAATAGACATGCAGTGTTAATTTAAATTTTCCTATCAATCGTCTCTAAATTGAAGCTCAATTTACATGCAAGTGGTCATGGGAACATCATATATAGTGAAAATATATCGGAAACTTTATACTAGAGATATGACAAACGCTGGATTAGTTTGAAAAGTTACGAGATGGAGAAAAGTAGTATTTTGGACAATATATAATTTTAAAAGCTAATTATTATTGACTATTAGAAAATAGATATTTTTAAAGAATAAAATACTTCTTTATGAAGAAAGTATTTTTGCAAGCTATAAATTTGAATATATATTTTAAGTAAAGATATTAGAAATGAAAGTAGCTTTGAATGCTTGCCTTGTTAAGTCTTTATGTTTAAAAGACTGAATGTTGATAATTTTAAAGGCAAGTCAATTGAAATATAATTAGCTAAAAATCTTAATATAATAAAATTATTATATTGAAATAATTTAAACGCGGGTCGTTTATAGATAAAGAAGATTATTCTTACCTGGATTATTTTTTTTTTTTTGTTAAGAAATGCGCAAGAAATATGTGGACGTCCAAGTTAAATTTAAAATAATTAAATGATAATTTTTCATAAACTATAGTCTAATTTAAAATAATAACTTTTAAATAATATTCTTTAAGAACTACATCCGGATCAGATAAACTATTTTAATTTTATTATATTTTTATAAAAGAACTGATTAACTTTTATTTTGGTTTTAAAAGAACGTTTTCGTTTTTCATAAACTTTTAAAAAAACACGTGTTGGACCGGAAACAGGAAATGGTGTTCTAGTGAATGTGTGCCTCAGATTAAAGAACTTTATGGTGAAAAGGAAACATCGCTGGAGTCACGTAATATGAACTCTGTTTTATTTATCTAATATAAAAATTAAATATTATTAATTTATTAAAATAAGATAGGTACATATCTTTAAATAATAACTAAAAAATAATATAATGATTAATTGCATGAGTTTATTTTATAATTAATATAACACAGAATATTTTAAAGTATGATCGTGGGTATAAATGTGAATTATTTTATGAAGCTGTAATTCCGAAGAATATTGGAAGATGGACTGGATATTAATTCATTATCTATGGTAAAAATTGTATAATAATAATAATTTTGATGTATTTAATATGTTTTATTTAGATCAACCAAATATTATGTTATTTTGAATGAATGTATGATTATGTTAAAAATACACACATTATATTGGCAGTGACAGTTTTATTTAGATATGCATAATTTGAATTTATGAAATAAATACGATGCAACATTACATAAGAAGCTTAGAAATAATTATATGATTCTTTCGTTAATAAACTTTGATATTTTATGTTATAGTATTAGAATTATATTTATTATTCATGGGTAATTATTTTTATTGCAAGTTAGGAATAGATTTAAAAGTCTATATTTTACTGTTGTTTTATTGGATAAATTACGTTAAGTTTTATGGAGAAGTTTATATTTAGGTTGAAAGTTTACCAAGTATAGATAATGAAGCATAAATAGTTTGGAATTAGTATTTTATTTAGAGTTGAAAGTTGTTTTCCTGAAATTTTAAATAAGTTTAGAGGATGTTTTATAGATAGAAATTTATTAAGAAGGAGTAGTATAACACGTAAAATGAAGTAATAATTTTACATAGAAAAGAATCATAAAATTTATCTAATATAATACTTTATTAATTTGAAATTAATGAATGATTTGAATAATATTATTATTTCAACAACACATATATGTAATGCATATTTGATAAAACCTGTAGCATGAATTGCATTAAGTGAAATATAAAGTTATAATCAATTATTTGTTATTACATTATAAAGATGCATTAGTTTATATATTATGCTATTAGAGTAATACTAATAGTAGAGTGAACACATACTAGTACATGATGAAATGAATAACAGTAATACTTAAGTGATGTAGCAATTTAATTAGTAAAGTTTAATTGTTTACATATGCTACATAAATATTATTTACATAAATTTTTCTGTGTAATAATTGAAGTTCACTGATATTTATTTAAAGTCTAAGTTTTGAAAACATACTTCAATGTTATTAATACAGCATTTTAAAGAATGTATAATTACTTATTAGGAGTATGAGTTAATAACAGTGTAAACATATTGTATTATTATTTTCTTATTTTTTATTTTTCTTTGTTTTCCTAATTTTGAACTGTAAATATTGTAAATAAATTCTTAGTTAAAGTTAATGTAAATAAATTTGTTTAATTTGTTTTAAAAGTGTGTCGAGTTCATTATTTTGCACCACAGCATTTGACAGCAGATAATTTGAAGAAACATAATATTTGCACAATGTGAATTTATTAATATTATTTTAGAAATAAATACAATATTTTCCTGATTATCATTTATGAGAATTGATTGACATTATTACATCATATTACAATGGTCATAGAGTAATTATAATGCATAATATAAGAGTACAATATTATTTATTGCCACTGATTATTGAATTATAAGATTTTGATTTATTCCAAAATTAAGATGCTATATGAAAATAAAAGATATACATATGATTATTTATTTAATGATTGATGATATATCAGAAATAGAGAAGATTAAGTTATACTCTAAGATTAGTATTATAATTATTAGAATAAGTTAGGTGTATTTAGGTTTGAGATAAAATCCCTTATCATACTTATTTACATGAGTTATCATTACTTTAAGATAATTAGAAGAACCTGAGATTATTTAATTATATTCTAAAAATTAAAAGTTAAGATTTATTTATTTTATCATTATTATTAAAGATAGTTTATTTTATTTAAAAGCCATAAGAATGCTATAGAGGTAGTAGTAAGTTAATAAGGAGGTAATAGTATTCTTATGCCATTGTGACAGTGTCTTGGAAGATATTGACTCAATGTAAATCTACTTATTACTTTGTAACTTTACTTCACAGTCTCATGATTTTAGTTAAATACTTATTTAATTAGTACATACTATAGAAATATATTGATTTTGATAATTGATAATAAATTTAATTAGAATATGATAGTATAAAAGTAAATTAAAGATAGATATACAAATTTTTAATTAAGCATAATAATTTAATTGAGCTAGTTGTATTTCAAATTATATTATACATCGAGAAGTAATGGTACAATATATAAATCAAAATTATAGTATAAACAATATTTTAAAAAATAATATTAGTTATTAATAATAAATTGAGTGGATATTTATTTTATTTTATCGAGTGTGTGTTCATTTGTGCATGTACTGAATCAGTAAGAATAATAATAAGAAAAACCTAACTCCTATCATAGTTTTTATTTTTAAAATAAACAAAATGTCAGACTATTATCTGATATTAAATATGCTTTGGGCAATATTCTTTTTTTTCAATAACTTTTTTCTTTTATAGACACTCACAATAAACTTGTCTCTTTATCCAGAGATTATAATCTCTCTTATTATGTTAATGTTTTTAAATCAGCATTAACTTTTAATATGCTTTAAAATTTTGTAAAACTTTTACTCTTAGAAATACTGCAGTTCAAATTTGGAAGCATATTAAAGGAAGATGAAAATATTTGTGCTTTCAACATAAATTGAAGAAAGTTTATTAGTATATGTAATCTGTATACACTTGGCTTAGAAAAGGAAAAATAGTTGCCAAATATTAAAGTTTACGAATTTTAATGGTATTTTTGTTGGTTTATCTACATTTTTGTTTGTTTACATTTTTCTTTGGATAGCATATAAATGAAGTCACATAATCAGATATTGCATAGTTCAAGGCTCCACTGTATAATTTTTTATTTCTTTATAAGCAACTATCAATTAATTTAATCAGCTCTCAAGTATAATCTTATTCAATCATCTTTTCAGGCATGAATTCAAATTTTTTGCCCATGTATCAAGTATGCCAACTGCTAAATCAAAATCTCTAGGCTAAAACTTTATCTAGAGAGGCTGGGTACGATTTTTTTATATATTTTTTTTTTTTATATTTTGGTAATGTTACAAAGTTTAATTAGTCATATCTTCAAAATACAATCAGCCTGAAAGAGGACTCTCAACAGTGTTGGTAAGCCAATTGAAAGTAGTTACTGTAACTATGGTAAAATTGCATAGTTATGAAGTTGGCTTTGTGATGTCACTTCTTTTTGGGATGAATAAGCTTAATGACTTGTGAATGAATAAAATGCTTCTGAACAATATATATTATAAAAAATAGTAAAAATATCATATATAACAGCTATTTTAGAAAATGTATTTTAATAATTATCCATTTAAAGCCTTTTTCAGTACTTGATTTTATGCCTTATCAAATGTTAAATAAGTGTTTTAACTATTGTGATGTGATGCACTGTGACTTCTCCTTATACGGAATCAGGATTCTCTCAGCCGCTATGTCCAGAGAAAGCTGTTAGCCACTTTACCCCCCTTTCCATTCCCCACACTAAATTTTCCCA
Source organism: Epiperipatus broadwayi (assembly GCA_028023455.1). Lineage (NCBI taxonomy): Eukaryota > Metazoa > Onychophora > Udeonychophora > Euonychophora > Peripatidae > Epiperipatus > Epiperipatus broadwayi. The sequence continues at coordinate 3,298,410 of JAQFVV010012444.1, read as the reverse complement.
TAATCTGCTCCATCCTATTTCCACAATATAATCTTTGTCAACTCCATGGCCTTCATATCTAAATCCCCCTTATCTTTTCCCAAACCCAGCACAAAAACCAATAACCCACTTTCTGTATAATTACTTTGTTCATATTTATTCTTCTATAACTTCATTATTTGTACCCCTTCTACTTCCAAGCATTTACATTGAATTAACAGATGCCTAATATTTTCTATGCCTTCCTTAAACAACTTGCAGACTAAATTACCCATATTTTTCCTTTTATGTGTATATTCCCCGTTAACCTGTTATTGCACACATCGCTGTCTACTGTTTTATAATAGAAGTAAAAATAATAATAAATAAAGTAAAATATGAATAAAATAAAATTATGTTAAAGCAATCCTGATTGTTAGAGATTCAATAAAGATTGAAACAAATTAACTATATGACATAATAATACACAGAATAAATAAAAACATTCCCTATATAACTTTATATAATACCTTATATAATTTTTTATTCACTTTTAATTCATCTCTTATTAATTAAATTTACTATATTTTTATAAATATTCTTACAATTAAAAAACTTTAGTAAATTAAGTAAATAATTGGTCAATTAAAAATTAATAGAAAATTAAATAAGATAGTATATATAAAGTTGCATAAGATATACTTTAATCTATTCTGTGTATTAATGTTATATAGTTAATTTGTTTCAATTTTTATTGAATCTCTAACAATCCGGATTGCTTTATCATAATTTTGTTTTACTTTATTCATGTTTTGTTTTATGTATCGTTATTTTTAATTCTATTATAAAACATTAGATGGCGCTTTCTCTGCAATTATAAAGTAAACTTAAAACACATATTTAACATTTGGTAAGAGGATAAAATTCATGTATTAAAAAGGCTTTTAATGTATAATTATTTAGTATATAGTTTCCAAAATAGCTGTTATATATGATGTTTTTATAATTTAAGGAAAACAAACAGCATAATGGACTTTCTTTATTTCCATTTTTGAGGATATATATATATTGTAACCTTCTCCTCTGATTATTGGACAATCAGGCCGACACATTTCTGTAATCATAAATAAATCATACCATACATTTTAGGCGCTATAATCTTACCTGTAGCCTTTCCCCCTAATCTACTAGTCCAATTTGCACGTTTGGAAATCATATCTTTCTCTGTAACTTTCCTAACTACAACTAATCTAGAATATATGTCTAAAATAAATGATAAACTAAAGATGATTTCTTTATTAGCTAAGCTCGTATGAAATTATAATCTTGGAGAAGATCACAAGGTGGATTAATAATTTCTGGTCAAGCTAGCCTCAAAATCCACAACAACTTCCTATTGTCAAACTAATAAATAAATAATAATTAGCTCGATGGACTGAATATGAAATTAGAAGTATAAATTAGGCAATAAGTAAATGAGGATGTAAATGATAAAATGAATGATGCAAATAAGTAATAATTAAATAATAAAATAAAATGAGTCTGAGAATGAAGATGTGTAAGAGTTAATAGATGATTAAGATGAGAATGGAATAAGAGCTAATGAATGATGAGTGAATTAGGATAATGAATTAGGATGAAAAAAGAGAATAAAGAAAGATTGAAATGACAGAGGAGAGGAATGGTGATGATGAAAGATGATGTACAGAATTCTAAATTTGATATTGAATTAAATGATAATAAGACAATTAAATAAAATACAGATTCTAAGCTTATTAAGACCAGAATATTCACCATAAAGTCAAAACCAACTATACATTTCAGACAAAAGAAGTAATATATACTTTAAAGTTTGGTTGAACTTATATCTCACGGTGAATGTAACACAATTCCACTCTAATTCCAATAATTAACTGGATACAAATTTACCATAAATTCCAATCCTATCACAAATTGATATAATTTATCCTTCTCAGGGTTCACATAGCTTAAAGGGTGATATGCAAGATACACTTGGGTCAGTGAGAGGGATTTTACCGCTACCCAAGTATAATACACACAAAATAGCTCTTAATACTGAATTGAATTACTAAACCATATTCAATAATTTTAAATAAATTCTATACATTCCCTAACTATGCTAAACTTTAATTTCCAATAAGTAAGGGTAATTTTTCGATAGCTAAACGTAATAGCTTTCCAACTTTCTTTCTCCATTAATTAGAAACAAGGCGACCAAGACCAGTGAATGATAGATCTGTGGATTCAAATGAACTGACCAAACCAATATTAGGTTTTTAATCTTTTAGTATATCACTTAAACCAATATTCTTTAGGTTAGTATGTTTAATTATGAAGTTAGGATGCCCTAGATATACTCATAAATTATAGGGCTTAACACAGTTATTCTGATATACCTACATATAGTGACCTTTACAATATTGATTGATGATAATTTCACCATAATCACAGGATAGGTCGATAGCAATAACAATAATATAATGCGTGGATGTGTTGATTAGCAATAAGAATACTGACAACTAAATAAATTTTTTTTTTAACACAATAATATTTATTTACATTATGTACAAGTCTCTTTCAGACACATTACACAAAACAAGATAAATCCATTCCAAAATTAGGGATGGAAATTAATGATGTGGTAAGTAATAACCAATTAATATGACAAACATTTTGGATATGTTTCTTTATTATTCTATCAGGTAGGCTAAGATAGTTAAACTTATTTGAGCTACTTTAGCAGTGAAATTGCAAACAAAATGTATTAATATCCTTTGGATATACACAACTTTTAAATAAATAAAAAACCTCTAAATTACAATTTATTATATCAAATTGTAGCTGTTTGAGTTATTAGAATATGATAAGGGCAATTATTTACTATATAAAATTTTTTATTGCATTAACGTAGGGCAAACATCATCAGTTAAATGCACACATGACACCAAAAACATTCACTATGTCCGCAACTTAACCATTTATTAATTAACTGATATTATTAATTCATCAGTAAATACCTACTTGTTGAAAACCAATCCACATTATCCATGTACACACCTTGCTCTTTTATGTAGCAGTTCTACAAACACTAGTAAGTTCTGGTTGGTCTGTTTATAAACTGATGAAGATTACACAACATCAGAAAGACACTATTTCCATTAGATAACACTATAGCTATATCAGACTTTATCTTATCCTTGCTATTCGATCTAAAACACACTACACTTTATCATACACGGTGGAATATTAACTATATAACTTTTTGAGGGATCTAAATAAAGGAGGGTCTATAAAACAACATGATAGTTGTATATCAAGAAACAACATAATAGTTGTATAAGAATATGACCAATTCTGATATCTTTTCATAGGTATAAAAGTGTGGGCAGTGCCTCTCCACTGGAAAACAGAATTCAGACCATGGGATCTACCTCTTTTAGGCGTAACTATGCTCTAAGCACTAACTCTTAATCAGCCCCAACAATATCATCCTCTCATTTTAATTACAATGGGGAATTCTCTATCATCCCAAGTACAATATTAATTATTATTATATCTAAGGCTCTTATGTGTAGCCCTAACTCATCCTAAATTCTATCACAAATTTTGATCAATACAATAGCAAGGTAAAACAACACTAATAATCTAAGTGGAAACATAAATATTCCATTGCACATTGCAGAAACAGTTAATGTTTTATAAACAGATCACCAATATCAGTAAAATAGCCATTAATTATTTCAAAACAATAATTATACCTTTTATTATAGCAAGCCATGTACACTTAACAAGGAGGATTAAACTACATTTTCTATTTAAAGTGGACATTTCGTTTAGAAGCAAAATTAAGCAATAATAAAAAAAAAAATTCTTATTAAATTATTTTATATAATAGAACAATGGTATCATTATGTGTATCTTTTTGACCAGTTTGGGTCTATTTGTTCCCCTCCTCAATATAATATTAACATTTGTTTTAACCGTGAAAGAGGTAAACATTTCTCTTTCTTACCCGATATATATTTATTTTATGCTTTCCCTTCATTGGGAAAATAATATAAATATGGATAATAAATGTATATAACTTTATACACAGCTACATCATTACTTAGTATATTTTATACCTTGATATATAAGAAAACCTAATATCTGAATAACACATAAAAAAAAAAAAAACGCATTACAATATTATGTATAGCAATTAACAAACTAAACAAACATTACAGTTTCTACCATTGGACTTTATCGAAGTTTGATTTGTTCTTATAAGTAAAACACATGAAAACGGATATGATAAGCAAACATTCCTAAGTAATATATATTTTGGTTATCCGGTTCAATATTAACATCTTCAGACAAAATTCAAATACTTCTCCAATGGCAATAGAAATCCTTTATCGGTTTGTGTACTAATGTAAGCATACTGAAGCAATATTAAAACATTTTCGAGAATAAGTCACTTAAAATAGGTTTAATTAATATCTATTGATTTGTCTATCTTTGTTTTTCTTCTTTTTTCCCATCTGCGCAAAGATCTGTTATACTCTTAAATAATCTGGGTGATTTTAAAATCGTTTGAAATATTATCACATTGCAAGTTATTCACTAACTATAAAATAAATCAATATTTATTTTCACTTCCCTTTTATTAGCAAATTATGATGTCTTAAGTTATACTGAGAAGAATCTATTTAATTATAAATACGATCTTCTAAGCGATTTTAATTAATATGTAACATATTTTTCCAAATGTAGCACAATTATAATCAGTTTATTACGATCTTTGAAAATAAACTTTTAAATCATTTATGAATTTTGTTTACTTTGTTTTTCCCGTCCATAGTAATTGTTACAATCTTAAATCTGGGTAATTTTAAACACTTAAAATATTATTACTTTATATGTTGTATAATCAAGAAAGAAAAATCAATATTTCTTTATTCACTATTATTGGAAATTTATTTCATATTTAAGAATGTTAAGCAGAATTGATTTAATAGTAAGCAATTATTAATAATATATATACGTGACTGCTTCCCGGGGAATATTTGAGCAGACGATATCTCTTCCCAATGAAATAAGAAATATTTTATGAACTTTTCTTTTCAAACTAATTACTTTATATGATTTAAAGTGAAATTTTAATTTCTTCATTATTTCTTGAAACTTTTCTTCAAATGATTTAGAATATTTTCTTGAAATATTGATTTATACACAAACGGATTTTTCTGCTTAATGCTGCATTACTGGTAGCACGAAAATCAAAATACTTTAATTTTTTTTTTTTTTTTCAGTCTAAATAACTTTTGTGTTCTGATTAGTTCTGATAATTGATCAAAATAAAGAAAACAAAAATAATTGCTTACGTTTTCTGGTATTATTTTCCGTTCCAAATGGTACATGTTTCTGCAAATACTTATTCAAATAGCGGTCCTTCCAGTGTTTCCTTCAGTAGGCAAAGTTAAGATTCCAAGATCGATGGAAAGTTGTGTAGATATTCACAGGGTTATTAAGTTTACTCCATAGTATTCAAATCCATCTATCTATGAAATTTTGTCCCAATTAATAAAAAAAAAATTATTATTTTGTAGCTTATTTCTTCTATTTTACTTCAGAAGTGGAGTTGTAGTCTTGTTCCATTTACATTTCTTAGAATAGTCCTCCTCCCCCTACAAACTTTTATATTATATACTTTGTATTATCTGGCAGGATTGGTTCTATTATGGGCCAATCACTGTAAAATGTGAATAAATTAAGTTTTATCCCTCTAGTGAGAATCATCTAGACTGATGCATTTCAATTTACATTAAAATATAGTATATTTAAAGATTGTTTATAAGAAAATTTAAAAGAATTATAAATTGATTTTGGTTGTTTATTTTTAATTGTTGTTTAATAATAATAAAGTTTTAAATACTTTCCTACTTTCAAATTGGTTTTATACTATTAAAATATTATTTAACTAGCTACCACTGGAAATTGTGATAAAATATTTATGAGATAAATATCTTTTCCATCAGACTTTCCAGTCTCTCACAAACAGTCAAGATCATCATCACTTCTTAGGATATTTATTAATGGGCTTTTGCTTAGTGGGAAAATTATAATCCCCAAGCATTTCATTCTATAACTAGTCTCTACACATTGATGTTCAATATCTTAACAATTATTACCAATTAAAATTTAAAATTTTACACATTTATCCACTGGATAAAACCTACTATCTTTGAGCCAAAACATATGGTTACAATATATATATATATATGCAGTGTATTACAATAAAAATATGACTGGTTCTCTTACTTACAGTACTATTTCTTGGTCAATTCATAAGTTATATAGTGACAGTTTAGTTATTTACCACAAACATTTAAAGATATTTAAAAGAATAAATATTACCAAAATCACACTTTTCTTTATTTTTGCCGTAATATCCTATAAATACAATTTATCCAAACCGCTTCAAACACTTTTTAGCAAAACTCTTTATTTCTACATATATATACACCTACATTTCGACTGACCTGCAGTCTTCTTCAGAGCAAGTTTATTTTGATCTTCTAAAAAAAAATAATCAAAAAGATCAAAATAAGCTTGCTCTGAAGAAGACTGCAGGTCAGTCGAAACATAGGTGTATGTATATGTACAAATAAAGAGTTTTGCTAAAAAGTGTTTGAAGTGGTTTGGATAAATTATACTTAAAAGAAGTTATGCCTTTGTCTCCCACTATGGCAGGACTAGTTCAAAGATATTTGTAACAGCAGTTTCCATGCTCTCAATAACTCCTTTATTTAAATATTAAAAATATTTTTATTAAAGTTGTCATATATCAGTAAGGTAAGAGTAATATTTTAATCTTCCTTTTTATTTCATATTATGTATATTTTTACAATAGTATATACTAGATTCATTATAATTTTGAAATGATTACATATATCTGTAAAGCTTTATTGACAAGTTCATTTCTATGTCTTAAGTTTTATTGATAAAAAATAATTAGGAAGATCAAAATTAGAAATAAAAAGTTTAATTACAAAAATTAAAACCTCCATTGATTTTTCAATAATGATTTAAATGCCTTTTTTTTTTTAAGTTAAAAAAAAAAACATTGTTAAAACATCTGAAAGCAATCCTTTCAATTTGAGCATTTGGTTCAGTTTGCATTTTGATTCACAGTAAAATATTGAATTGTTTCTCCTCTCTAATCTCAGCACTTTATTTATTTATTGTGTCCATTATCTATAATTCATATTCATCTGGAATTTGAAAATATTTTTAGATACTTGATGAATTGAAAATGAAACTTTAGGTGTTTCAGAGAGCCACTTGAGGGCATCTGATTATTGGAAGGAATCTAGTTGGTCAGGTTGTACAGATTAAAATCAGAATGCAGTCAGAGAGAAGTATCAATGATTAAAAATTGAATCACGATTTATTCAAGTGATCCATTATTTCACAGTTAATTTTTTTAATGTGTGAATTTTTAAAATGTAATTGAGACTAAGTAATATGCTATATATTATTTGTACAAGAGCAAAATAAATAAATGTAATTTATTTTTTATTTTTTTATTGTCTTTAGATCATGTATTCTCAAAGCATTGTAGTAATGAAAAGCTGTATAATGACGTAATTGAGACAATTGTTGATGATGTAATGCAAGGATTTAATGGTGAGTCTGAGACAATTATATAAAGAGAGCTGATCTTGTTTATATAATATATTCATGTACCATTTAATTAAGTAAATCATGTATATTGTTTACACACAATTTTATTAAATTTAAAATTTCTGTCTGATTACACAATTTATCTGGCCATCCAATATTGGTTGATAAATAGTTATCGTTTTTGCCTTTAATGCATTTATCTTTATATAAATCATTGAAAACAAACATATTAAGTGGTAAGAATATGGTTTCAACGTAATAGCTAATTCATTTAAGAGAATTTACTATAATTGTTTTTGAATGAAGATTAATTGATTGAATAATTGATATCCACATTCAAGTGGAGCAAAGAATGTCTAGTAAATGTTATCAAATTTGAAAGTACTTTAGTAGGTATAGATACAATCAAACCAATATTACCTCAAACAAATTGGTATATTTAATCATGAAACTATGATGGACTGTAAATTATTTTCTAGAGCATTTATTAGTTACTTGCTTGGAGATCATGTATTGTTTGAGGATGGAAGTAATGGTTTGGACTTTGATTCAGGAACTTTTAAACTGCAAGGCACAGACAGTTCTACAAATGTTCAACTTCAGAAATTTACTGGTTAGACACAAATCCAGTAGACTATAGATCTATCCAATCAAGTAAAGAAATGATACTCATGCAGAAATAAGTGATCCAATTTTAAGAGAGAAAGGGAAAATGTTATTCGTTGAGATTCATGTCTTGAGAATATAAGCTCCATACTCAGGTGATTGCTATTCATTTACTTAACTCATTGGCAAGATTCATGCTTTATCCAACCATAGTTACTAAATGAAAATAGAAATGCTTTATAACATACAATTTAGAGCATTCATAGTTTATGAAGTTGATTATTGATCTCTTCTTATTTAGCTTAGATTTAATTTAGTTAAGTATACACAGTGTGTTCCAGTGAAAAGTTCATTGGTTCTCTCTATCTTTAAATCAATGCATATATTACATAGTGACCTAATTTATTTATTCAAACATTTTAAAGCACTAGTATATTTAGAATGCAAGTTATGACATGAAATGTGACAGTAAGTTTTGGAATTTCTTAGATCATCTTTAATGCTCTTGCTACCATCATGAAGTCTTGAAAATTCAGTTTGCATCATTTCAATTGTTCCAATTGTAGGTTAAGATATGAAATTCAGTGTCACATTTTATGTTGTAACTTTTGATCCAGACAATCTAGCACTTTAAAATTTTTGTGTTGAATACTAAACTATATCATTGTGTAACACATGCATTAAGCGGTTTGAAGAGAGAACCAGTCATTGGATATCTTTTCACAGGGACACACTGAGTGTATAAATTAAGAATTCACAACTGCTATAGAGTACTAATACTTGTCTATTGTATTCTCATATATTATAAATGTAGTTTAGCTGCACATAAATGTCAATTAAATAATTATCAATTAAACACCCAATCTCATTAAGACATTATTATATTCACAACAGAATTGGTGCTGAAGAAGGAATCTGAGATAAGATTAAATGAAATTTAGTTAAATTGGTTAGAAATAGATTAAGTTATTATTGGATTGACAAATAGAATTATCCTACTGACTTTGGAGTCTGGAATTATTAATTATAGAGGAATAGTATATCAGTTCTAACTGGACAGAATCCCAAAGATCTTTTTTTTTTTTAAGGGACAAGAGAATGAATAATATGCATTATATATACAAGAGAGTCATGTGGTTATGTGCCATAAAATGATTCAGCTATAATCTGCAAGCATAATATTTTTTTAATGACATTTTTATATAAGATATTATTACTTATGACATCCATAATTAGTATGTACACTGTTAGTACAAAATTGAAATTTTATGCCTTTTTTCTTGTTCTGGGCAGTAACACTTCAGAAGTTTCATAATATAAAGTATAATAAATGTAGAGGATTTTTTGGCTTTCTTAACCTTATTATAACTGAGCATGTATGGGATTACTTAGCAATTCTATACTCAACAGAATTATTATACTTACGAAACATTGAATCATTATTTATTTCCCCCAAATATCATTCTCAGGGCCTCATTACATTGCTGGGTAACAAACATCAGATTAAAATTGTGTTCTATTACTTTAAATTAATATTCATTTTAGAAGCTCCAGGAAAATTACTAACTCCTATAACATGATTGTGTTTTAACATGTACTGTTTGAGATTTAAATGATAATGTTTTTTACATATTGTTCATGTCATTTGCTTTTTCCCTTTTGAATAACTAAGTTTTTATGTCAAGTTGAGTATATGAATGTATGTAGGCATAGAAATATTATCATTTTATTTTACAAGTATTGCACCCACTCATTGGCTATTTTTATCATTTTTATTAAATGTGTAAATGATTACCTATCATCCTTTATCAGTAAGTAATTAATACATCTTTTTTAATATCAATTATAAATTGTAATTTCTATTAGTATTTTTTATTAATATTCACATACTTTTATTTTCTCTCATTCTCTTTTTTTGTCCCCTTCTCTCAACGTAAAAGGAAGATTTTTCACATTTTGTAAACTGCAACTTATTGTTCTCTCTCTTCAAATCTTTACATTTTTCTCAGTGTTTGCCATTGTATGCTTGAAGTATAAGACTGTAAATTGTCATTTAAAATATGGCTTGTGCAAATATGTAAACACCATTAATTTTTTCAATTATATATGTATAAAGAAATATAACCACCCTCATATTAAGATCATAATCCAGTTCAAATATCAAACCAATGGTTTTTAATTGTTTAGTTGTATTGAATTTTTTGTATGTTTTTTCAGTTGGATTATACATGGATATAGATTACTTATATAGTTTTTAAAAAGGAATACAAAAGGATATATTACATGTTTTAAAAGTGTAAAAAGTTTTTTTAAACACATAAAGGATTAATAAGTTTTAAAGAAAACTAATAATAATTTGTAAGAAATAAAAAAAATTAGGTCTCCGATTATTTTTAAAATCATGTTTTGAAAGTAAAATTAATTATTATCAAAAAAAAAACAACTAATAGAACAAATATAATTCAATGCTTGCTGTGGGATTTGGACGATTGCCAGACAAAGAAAAAAAATAGATCATCTGCTTAAAAATTGGAAGGATCAGTTTTGTGTTCTTTATGGTGCTTATAAAATTAGAGCTATGAAAATGAATGGATTCTTATATATTTGTATATATTTATAATGACAGAGTAAAGTGTGAGTTGGATTCATTTTTCCATAAATGTAACTTTCTTCATGGAACTATAATGCAAATACAACTACCAATGCTGGATTGTGTTTGCAGAGATTGTAACAAAACTGAATAAATCAATCAATCTAGAAATCAATTACGAATTACAAGAAGAAATCCCTGAGAAAGAGAAATATTTACACATTTTGGATATCTCTGATTTCCTTAACTATAAAGTATAACTACAAAATAGAAATTATCTCCCAAAAAATTATTTAAGTTGATAAATGAATAAATTTCAAAAATCTCAGTTTTAAATTGGTATTACTGTCTAAAAGTGTTGAGCTCAACAGAAAACAAAAGTAAGATAAATTTAATAAGAACTTTTAGAAATTGAATAAATAATAATTTAAATAACAATATCAAATGAAATGTTATTTGCAAAATACTCATTTTCTATAAGTAAAAATTGAAATATTGATAATTTTTCCTATTTAAAATATATAAATTTATAGATATGATATAATGAAAACATTAAATTTAAAATATTTTTCATATGTATATTCCATGTTTCATTGTGTAAATCATGTAAATATGAAAATGTTATATTGTTAATGTGATATTTTGCATTATTTCTATCATCTAGTACTAAATATTAAATGTCTAGACAATTTTAAACTTTCAAATATAGACAACTGTTAGTACCAACACACAAATAGATAACATAGCTTAGTAGATTGCACATTGTTTTGAATGGTATTATTCTTTACTCTTTTTATCCCATGACAAAATCGAATTTTAGGGCAATGCTCTAACTAACTGGTTCAAATTCTCCTGATTCCTTAATTTTTTTATTTTAATACTTTTTTTCTAAGAGCAAGATTGATTAGAAGCTTCCAGACATTATGTATATTGGATAGAGAGGCAAAAGAAGAAAACTCGAAGAAACTGCTCATATGATAATGGCAAATAATTGCTCTTAGTAAAAAAGTATTAAAAGAATAAAGAAGAAGAAAAGTGGCGGAATCAGGAGGATTTGATTCAATCCTCATAGATAAGTAAATTAAATGTCTATTGACCATTGTCTTTGACAGACTAGCTCAATTGGTTGTTTTAAAATTCGATATTCAAGAATCTAAAGGTGCGAGTTTGATTCTTATGCTACTATTATCACTGAACACCTGAACAAGAGCAGAGAATAATATCACTCGAAATGTCGTGTAATCTACTAACTTGTGTTGTCTATTTGTGTGTTATTAATAGTTTTCTGTATTTGAGAAGTTTAAGATTTAAAATGTTCTAAATATTCAACATTTAATAATAGATGATGGAAATAGTTCAACATATTATCAAATCTAAATTACCATCATCACAAACTTTCAGGCAAATATATTGTTTATATTCTATTGTTGTATTAAATAAATTTATTGTTATAGCTAAGAATTTTTGTTTTTCATAAATTTTCTCATCTGACTTGCAAGTATACCATTTTCATATTTCATTAGAATAATAGTTTATTAATGTAGTATAAGATGTTGATCAGGAAATATGGCTGGATTTTCATAAAGGTTTGTACTCTATGTAAATTCCAGTCTGATCATTATTCATGGCTGTTATCAAAATAAAATAATATTTTTTTGTTATAGTCACTTCTCCATGTACATGGGCACCCGCTGCTAATCATTTTTCCCTAGACAAGCATATATACATTATTTGTGCATTTTATTTATCTTTGTGGGAAATTTTATTATTTTTGGGGGCCTGTCCAGGATTATCTTAATCTAAGACAAACAGGGCTTAAACCCAGTTTAAATTAAAAATATTAATATAGTCAGATTTATATGTATATGCATTATTTTAAGTCTTATAATTCATAAATACTGATTAAAAAAGTAAATTAGCTAATAAAATATTTAAAATAACAAATAAGTAATAGTTAGTCTGATGAAAATTTTTTAAAATCAATAATTCTATAGGTATCATTAGACAAGCGATAGTGGTAGGAACAAGATTGGTAGAAATAATAATTAGATAAACAGGTAAATAAGTAAAAACAAGGCAGTAAAAATAAAATAAAACATAGGACAATAATAGTGCATTCTAACTTTAAAATAATTAACGAAAGAAGAAATTTTTATGTAATAATATATGATTACAAGAGCTAAGGTAAAAATGCAAGCTTAGGAACATGAAATCAAAACTCCTCAGAGCAAATTGAACATGATTATGAGTATATTAAAAGAAAATAATTTTAAATATATAAATGTTCAGACATTTATAAAGAATAGGTAGATGTGTTATTTTAAAAATTGGCTTTATTCATGCTGAGCATGCTTTCAGTATAATACATATTATGATCATAGCTACATTACATTACTATTATTTTAATTATAAATTTATTAAACGCACATTGATTACGTAAGTAATATTTACTGAGGCTATAACCTCGATAATATGCGTATAAAATGCGATAGTAGGGACCTCTACAGGTGTTTTAACCACAAGCTTACGCTATCCCCTCTTTTCTTCCATAGCGTAAGCTTGTGGTTAAAACACCTGTAGAGGTCCTTACTATCGCATTTTATACGCATATTATCGAGGTTATAGTCTCAGTAAATATTATACTATTATTGGTAGTATTTAAGTATACTTGCTTATATTCAAATTTATTTTAATTTGTTGTGTAGTTATGTGAATTTTATTTGAAATCTTAGAGAGCCCATTTTTTTGAGATAGGAGTGCTGGTATCTATCGCGAATTGATCTTTGGCTATCGTTCAAGCCTCTTTAATTTTTATCCTTCCTCTCAGTTCAAACAATTTTTGCTTTAGATAAATCAAATTTATGGTCAGGGTATTGTTCATAATCTATGAAAATGGAGCAGCATTTGTTACTTCTTTTAGCTCTATTATAGAGATAGTATTTGATGAGCCGATTTGGTGGACAATTTATTTTTTGAATTGTTCAGAAAGTTATTTTGAGCTGAATAAGAATAAAAACTTAAATTAAATTTCTCTGAACAAATTCTTTTTAATTTGCTAGAAATTTTTGGTACATATGGTAAGCTTATCTATTTCTTAGTATCTTCAGGTTTAGATTGCAACGGTTTTTCATTTTGTTTTAGAATCTATCAATCATACTATAAATTTTATTAATATTGCATCCCTATTTTGTAGATCCTTAATATATGTATCTATATTGTTTTTTCGATTAATTTAGAATTTACACAATTTTGCATTCCTATGTAGGAAACCTTTAAGTCAAGCAAATTTGTGGGTCATGTGTGTTTTTGTGGATCGCACTTCCTATGTTTAATGGTTTTAGTATCATTTTATAGTTTAGTAAATGTGACTGTCATTGAACATAAATATACAGGAATTTGATACATTGGTTCTTATTTTCTTTATTGATAGTCCAAATTAACAAAGATGCCTGTTCCAATTCATGAAGAATATCTATGATGTGAGTGTCAGTTGTTCATAGCATTGTGCCATCTACATATTTGAAGTAAAGTATGTTGGAAGTTGGTGAACTATACTGTACTTAAAAAATAATTTTATTTTCGTTAGGTATAGGCTACATATAATGCTACTGAATGGAAGGCTCATTGGCCATCCATATTGCCTATGGTAATGTTTCTCGCTGGCAACTGCAATAATATCCTCGCTGATCTATTTCAATGTTTCTGTTATGAATTCTTTTCTTTTTTTTGCATGTTATAGTCGACATTTTGTTGCATTTCATAAATATATTCTATAGATTGTAAACGAGGCATGGAGCCGAAAAGCTGTTTAACATCTAACGATATTTTGTAGTTATTATGTATTTTTTTTTAAATTTTTAATCTTATTTATAAATTCATAAGATGATTTGACTGGATATGTACCAAAGCCTAATTCTTCAGTTAACCAGGTCACAATCATTTTCACCACATAAAAGCACGATCCTCCAAATTCTATAATAAGTCTTTACCGGCTGTTCTCTTTGTGCAATTTTATATTGATCAGTATTCTTCGTACTATTGCTGCTGACAGGTACATTTTGAGATATTCAACTTTGATAAATGCTTTTCTATAGTGTTTTTCAATATGGATGAGGTAAATTTATTCTTTTTATATTTTAAATTATAGAAGGCTATTTGATTAAATTTGAGATTATTAATTTGCTGGTTTAATCTTTCTTTATAATCAGTTTTATTGAGAAAAATAAGATGATTTCCCTTAGTCTTCTTTCAAACATATCAATTCTTTCTCGTGAATATATTTGCAAACATTATTTATTTTATCAGATTAACTATCTTTGTTAGATTATTGTTATGAATTTATCCTTTAGTGATTTTTTTCAATTATTTTGTCTTTAGAAGGGCAATTCTCAAATTTTGATTCAATATCAGCAATGATTTCCATTATTGAATTTTTCCACCTACAAATTTAGTCATTGTTTAAAATATTTACCATTGTTTCTGGGATTTTGTGGTTTGACAGGTTGACCCAATTATCATTGTGATTCATTGCTTTTAATTCATGATGTTATTTACTGGCTAAAAAAATACAATTTTTTTGTCACATTTATTTTTTAAAAGCCAATCAATTGCTTTTTATATTAATATCTTCAGGTACTGTGTAGTTTAACGCCATTTGTTTTTGTCTTTTTTTATCTGTTTTGATTGATCTATTACAACCTTGAATAAATAGACTTCAGTAAAGTTTCTTTAAGCTTTAATAATATTTTTTCACATTGAACGATTGATTTATTGATGTATACACAGCATCAATTCGGGAATACCTTTAATTATAGGCATTTTTAAAAAAAAAGTAATGCGTTTCATTTTTTAGTTAAATTCTTACATATTTTGTGCATAGATTTGTAATATCGATTCTGATCCATTTAGTATGTAATTCATTTAATATCTTTTTTTTTTCTTTGCACTTGTAATTTTAAACGTAAAGAAAAGGTAGATGTGTTATTCTAAAAATTGACTTTATTCATGCAGAGAATGCTTTCAATACAATGTGTACCATAATCATATCTATACTTGCTTATATTTAAATTCACTTTAATTTGTTGTGTAGTTATGTAAATTTTATTTGAAATCTTAGAGAGTCCATTTCTTCGAGATAGGGGTGCTGGTACCTTTTATTGATCTCAAATTTATTTTTGGCTATGGTCCAAGCCCCTTTAATTTTTCTCTTTCTTCTCAGTACAAACAATTTTTGCTTTAAGTAAATTTAATTTATGGCAGGGTATTGTTCATGTTCTATGAAAATGGAGGAGTATTTGATACTTCTTTTAGCTCTATTATAGAGAGTTGTATTGGGCCAGTCTTGTAGATAGATTGGCTTTTGATTCGCAATAATAGTCATATAGGCAGTTGACTTAAGTGCAAAAGATTTTGTAAACTATTTGATAAGCTAATTTGGTGGACAATTTATCTTTCAAATTGTTCATTAAGATATTCGGGGAGAACGAGAGCTTATATTAAATTTCTCTGAATAAATTCTTTTTAATTTGCTAAAAATTTTGGTGCAAATGGTAAGCTTATCCATTTCTTAGTGCTATTTTCATGGAATGTGAACATTATCCTGACCATAAATTCAATTTATCTAAAGCAAAAATTCTTTTTACTGAGAAGGAGGATAAAAAGAGAAAAATTAAAGAGGCTTGGACCATAACCAAAGAACAATTCGCTATAAATAAAAAAGATACCAGCACCTCTATCTCGAAGAAATGGGTCCTCTAAGAAGATTTCAAAGAAAATTTACATAACTACACAACAAATTAAAATGAAGTTGATTATAAGTAAGTATGTTTAAATACGACCATTAATAGTAATGTAATATAGCTATGATTATGGTACGCATTGTATTGAAAGCATGCTCAATATGAATAAGGCAATTTTTAAATAATACATTTACGGTTTTTTTTTTATAAATGTATGAACATTTTTATATGTTTAAAATTACAAGTGCAAAGAAAAGAAATAAGATATTAAATGAATTACATAAAAGAAAATAAGGAAAACCTGTCATGTTAAAACAGATTGAAAAATTAAAAACACAAAATAAAGAAATGAAAGTCAAATTGAAAAACAAAATGATGATCATAAAACCCAAAACAAAGAACTTAAAAAAAAAAACAAATTGAGAATCAGACAAGATAGAATAAAAAGCAGATAAAGCAGATGAGTGAAAACATAATAAATAGGTTAGAAGGTTGTTTGGTAGCATTAGAACTAATGTTAGTGAAAAAAAGTCTTGAAGTCCAACTGAATAAAAATGAGCAGGATAGGAAATTTGAGTATTTGCATGGAATAGTAGAACCAAAAATAGGGAATAGGCAAGAATTGATACAAGTGAAAGAAGAAATTAATTGCCTTACTCAAGTGACTGAAAAGATTAAAATTAAAAGCGAAAACTAAGTTAAAGTGCAGAAAGAGATAACACAGAGACTAATAAAAATAGAATTTGAAGTAGAGAAATCTAAATGTAATGTAATTTAGGACTCGCAAGAGTTAGAAACCAGCTCTAATTTGGATGAAATAAATAAAATTAAAGATACATGTCAGAGTGCATTAATTGAAAATGATTATGATATTGATATTATAAATAAGTACAGAGTTGTCACAGAAGCATTGGGTGGTAATGTCTATGTATGGCTATTAATGTAACTAAATATACACATGATGTAAAAGAGAGCAAAAGTGAAAAAATGACTAATTTAGAAAATGAATTATGCTATTCAAATTTTAAAGAAATAAGTGATAAAGTCAGTTTAAGAAAATTAAATATAGAATTGTTTTGCTTGGTAGAGTTTATAAAAGAAAAGGTATCAAGAAACCAAAGTGATTGAAAGTTAGGCGATGAAAGAAGAGAAACTTAAGAATTAAGGCAAGTAATTATTCTAGATAGATTGCCTGAGACATTATTAAATTCAAACACTGATTACATAAAAGCAAAAGCAAAAAGTATAGCCAGAGAATTGAAGATCTAATTTTTCTGGAAATGATTCAGAGTGATCATAAGGACAATAAAGGATTTTTCAGTCAAGGATTATACATTAATAAAAAAAAAA
Organism: Epiperipatus broadwayi; assembly: GCA_028023455.1. Lineage (NCBI taxonomy): Eukaryota > Metazoa > Onychophora > Udeonychophora > Euonychophora > Peripatidae > Epiperipatus > Epiperipatus broadwayi. Next base: position 3,280,479 of record JAQFVV010012444.1, on the reverse strand, counting down.
TTATGTAGAGATAAAATTGAATTCTTATATGAATAAAGATGACCTTCTAAATTGATAACCCTGGATCTTTGTTAAAAGGATAAATATTTCAGATAAAAGGGAAAAATAAATATATTATGGTATTACAAAGTAAGATATGGATTAACACTAAAAATGGCTGATGAAAACAACTACACTATGTCTAATAAATTTATGAGAGAGTTTGTTGAGGTTTGATTGTTTGAGGATGCAGTGTGCTATGATATGCCAGAGAGTTCTTTATCTCAGCACTGTTTCCACCTATGTTATATTTAGCAGCCTCTGAGTTTTAAAAGGGAGCCAAATTTAATTTTGATAGTGTATATTTATCAGCTACTAAGTCTCAAAAGTGAGCTAGGCAAAACTCTGGTAGTATTTATTAGCTTTAAGCCTTGAAATGAGCAAGGCATGCTTGTAGCTTATTCATGAATAGTTAACATAATCCCGAGTCATGAACTATTTCTTCTAAGTCTTATAGTAGAATAAGGCTTTATTTGTGCATGTTATTATTAATTTTCATGTTAGGTGATAGATTTTATATTATTCTTAATTAAGATAGTCCTCTTGGTGTTCATGCTACATTGTACAGTCATTGCCAGTGATGGATTTCTTTGTCTTTTCCAGCATTCGAAGTTTTTTTTTTTTTAAAAAAATCGAATATGGTAGAATTTTTTGAAAATATTATATGTACCAAAAGTGACATTTTTAAAATTTCTTTTATGAATTATCATTTTCAATCTATTTTAGATCCATTGCAGGATGAAGGTCCCTCCAAGTTTAATCCACCTTCTCCAATCTTTAGTCTCTCTTCTCCACATCACTCCAGCATGCATCCTTATTTCATCCACCCATCTCACATGTGGTCTCTTTTTAGGTCTTTTACAATCTCTTGGAATCCAGTTTAAGATTTCAACTGTCCTTGTATTATCTTCTAGCAATATATCCAGCCCAACTCCACTTCATTCTTAATTCTTTTAATGATGTTAGTAACACCTGTTTGTTTTCTCACCCATGTATTTCATTTTCGATCTCTCCTTATTACTCCTAACATACATCTCTTCATACTTCATTTAGTGATCTGAATTCTCTGTATTGCTCTTCTGTTAAGTGGCCAAATCTCAGATATATAAATAAGAACTGGAAACACACATTTATTAAAAACCTTTGTTTTATGAATAACAGCTTATAACTCCACTATTTAAAGAAATACAGCTAAGCATGACATTATTTTAAATTTAGAAGAAAATTTTAGAATTGAAATAAAATGAGTGATATTTTGTATTAAATTGACTCTATTTTATTCCTAAATGGAGGAAAGCAAATATAACCTGATGTAGGTTACCTATATAGCTTTTAGAAAGGAATGCAAAAACATTATGTTTTAAAACTCTTTAAAAAGTTTATTCATTTATTTTTAAAACAAGTAAGGTATTAACAAGTTTTTAAAGAAAGTAATAATAATTTGTAAGATAGGAAAAAATTTTGTGTGATTATTTTTAAAATAAATTTTGAAAATAAAATTATTTTCAAAAATATTAAGTATCAATAATAATAATAAACTGATAAAACAAATGTTATTCAATGATTGCTATTGTATTTGAATGATTACCAAAGGAAAAAAAAAAATAGATTGCCTGTTTAAAAATTAGAAGAGCTCAATTTTTTTTTTTTTTTATGCTGCTTATAAAATTAGAGCTATGAAAATAATTGGATTCTTATATATTTCTATATATTTATAATGGTGGGATAAAATCTGAGTTGGAGTGTTACTTTATCTTTCCAGAAATGTAGCTATGTTTCTATGATAACACAAAAATAAACATTCAAGAAAAATTTAAGCACATGAGGAATAACTAAGCTTTTTGGCTAATAACTCAAACGACAACTACCTAACTCTGAAATACACTATTGTCTCACCACCAGAACAATGGGGAAATATATCACTTAACTCCAAAAAATATTTTATAATACTGTACATATGTGCGCAATCTAGGAATATACTTCACTCATCCCTTCTAACATATAACATATCAGGAATAACTTTCTTTCTCATAGCCAATCTATACATTTCATTCTATACATTGAAAGATAAATACACTTACAGGTAAGTCTCTAATTCCTTCAATTCTTTTAGAATACGACATTATCCAAAATTAGTAGGGAGAAACAGTTATAAAACTGAATATTTATTAATTAAATAAAATAACTGCATAAAACAGACACACATACGCATAAATGTGTGAAAATTCCAAATTATATAATACGCAAATATTACGGTAAAGCAAATGATAAACTGAAAATAAAACTTTTAGCTTATAACAGACTATCAGCTGTTTTAAAAATTTAAATGGCAATAATTATTATGAATGAGCTTTTGCTATTTCTGATACAATATTTCTTTCATATGCTAGCTACTCTGAAAGCCAAAAAATGCTCACTTCAAGATAAAAAAAAATTATATAAAATAAATACCTCTATTTAATAAAATACCCCCCCCCCCAATGTATGTATCTTCTACATAAAAAAAAATCATATTTAAATAATAACAATTTACCAGCGTATTTGCAATTTGCAAATACACTAATCCGAGATGTTCTAGAACAGTGTTCTTCAACCCTTGGTCCGCGGACCGGTGCCGGGCCGCAGATAGACTGGCAGAATAATAAGAGTTTAAACTTTTAATTAATATAAACAATTTTTTCATCTCATTTTTAGCCAATTTAAAAAAAAAGAAACAGAACGAAAACAAAATCTAATCAATCATATATAAATTAATTTGTTTTTCTAATTACCACAGATGTTTATGGGGAGGGGGGGAAGGGGTAGAATTAATTTTTTATTACTTTTCTAAAAAAATTCAAAAGTAAAAAAAAAAGTTTTTTATTATACAAACACCATATATATATAACTGCATTTTGTATCCTTAACATTGTTGTTTTGATCAGTTGTAATAATTATGCTCATATAAGGATACTGAGTTTACATCTTTAAGAAAATTTATCTATAGACTTCTGCCGGTCCGCGAAACCTTATCCTTATTTTTACCGGGCCGCAGGTGTGAAAAGGTTGAAGACCACTATTCTAGAAGTTCAGGAAATATAATAATTAAACAAACAAACATATAAATAGTAAATCTGTCTATCTATGATATATCAATAACAATAAACAAAAAAGAAGGCACTCTTCAAGTTAAAAAAAAAAAAAATTCACTTGCAAAGTTTCTTTTCCAAAGTTTACTGAATGACACAGAGACAACGAAGATGATTCCAGATGAATACATGTTAGTAAAACATGAAACATGAAAACAAATTCCTACATGACAAACATTTACAATTTAAATGTAATTCAGCAATCTCCAATGTTCTTAGCAATCAATAACTAATTGAGTTTACTGATATAGCATGTGTAGTAATAAATTTTTATAATAATAGAGATATGGAAAGATAGTTTCAGCTACATATTTCTTTAATCAATTCCGGAAATATTTAACCCAACAATAACTTTGACAGGTTTCCTAAAGAAAAACCTCTGCTTCCCATAATTTATAAGTTAGCATACACATAATTAATTTTTGGTCCATTGCTAATTAATTGTTCGCATAAAATCTGCAATTCCTTAAGCAATAATGTTTTGTTTTGTAATAAATCCACACATCGAGGAGAACAAGAAATATACAATATCAATGTCCTTCCACTCGACTTAAGCATATACATTCAATGAATAGTAGCAATTAATTAATCCTTGTAAATCACATAATTATTTCTTTAATAAAAACATTTTATTTTTATTTTTATAAGCATAAATAATAGACAAAAGTTATCATTATATCATAATTTAAAATATAACATAATAAAATACACATGCCTCTTCGTTTTAATCTGACTTTTATATAAGCAGAATATAACTTGAACTGAGAGTCTATAGATTTTGTTAAACAGTCTTGCATAGATTTCCTCAAGATATTATAAAGTTCACACAATTTTGTTAAAAGATTATAAAGTTCATGCACTTTCATTTTCTTCTTAATAATAATAATAATAATAATAATAGATATAAGCAAACAAAGTAGAGTAAATTTATCAGCATAGAAATACATTTAAAAAAAATAATGGTAGTGTTAATTTAACGTTTAACTGAGTGGAGGATTAAGGAAAATATACCTTTCTTATAATTTAGCCTGTTATCCTTGCTTAAAACTGTCTGGTAGCTAGAATTCCCATAATGACTTTTATAAAGAAAATAATGCTTAAAAATTCACTTTGGAGTTTAAACTGATTTGATTTCTGGAAGAGATAGAAAAATTGACAAAAGCAGAATGAATAAAATAATGGATGAAACAACAATAAATGAGGTGAACTTCTATTACTGACTATTACTTAAATATATATTCTTTCCATCAATCAAGAGGTCATCTGATCCTCCAAAGGTTAACTCCACCCTTTGCACTCAGAAAAAAAATATTCAAGAAATCTTTTCTTGAAAAAAAAAATCATTTTGATTTTCTAAATTAAATCAACCCAAATAAAACGAACTTGGTGGGGGGGGGTGGGGGGGGGGGGGGGGGAAGGGGGGGGGGGGGGGGGGGGGGGGGGGGGGGGTAGAAAAAAAAAACTTTTTATAATTTTGAAACACATGAATATTAATTAACTATTAAATAAAAATGGTTGATAACACAATTTAATTTGTTAAATAATTTACTAATCCAGATATCCATTAATCACTCAAAAAATATACTTGCAGAATTATTAAAGATATTTACTATAATTTAAATGTTTTATTGTAAATGTAATATTTTGTACTGTAATTAAAATATGAAAATGAAATGAGATGACATGCATACACATATGCTGCTACATGAATAATAAATTATCCTGACAAATATAACTGATATGATTATGGATTAAACATATTTCACTGATTATAATACCTACACATGGATGGTGTGCCAATGAATCATAGATCAGAAAACCATCTAAACAAATACCAACCACTATTCTACAAATAAATAAAACAACTTTGCATCAACTTAACTTGCATATCAACAATTCCTGTAATAATTCACCCCCCTTCCTTGCATTAAATATGTCATCAAATATAATAATAATAATAATAATAATAATAATAATAATAATAATAATAATAATAATAATAATAATAATAATAATAATAATAATAATAATAATAATAATAATAATAATAATAATAATAATAATAATAATAATAATAATAATAATAATAATAATAATAATAATAATAATAATAATAATAATAATAATAATAATAATAATAATAATAATAATAATAATAATAATAATAATAATAATAATAATAATAATAATAATAATAATAATAATAATAATAATAATAATAATAATAATAATAATAATAATAATAATAATAATAATAATAATAATAATAATAATAATAATAATAATAATAATAATAATAATAATAATAATAATAATAATAATAATAATAATAATAATAATAATAATAATAATAATAATAATAATAATAATAATAATAATAATAATAATAATAATAATAATAATAATAATAATAATAATAATAATAATAATAATAATAATAATAATAATAATAATAATAATAATAATAATAATAATAATAATAATAATAATAATAATAATAATAATAATAATAATAATAATAATGCTGCTGCTGCTGCTGCTGCTGCTGCTGCTGCTGCTGCTGCTGCTGCTTGTAAAAATTGCTAACCAAAATTCATAAGCGTCTCACATATAAGTTTTTAGACCATTAACAGAAAAATAGAAAAAATTTAAAATTTTAGTGCTATTTCATTTTTTTTTATTTAAATGCAGTTATTCACCATTGATACAATATATTTTAATTACTTGTGCCCGTTCAGAAGGTCACTATATATATATACACATATGATTTCATAGTATTTTCAGGAATCTCCCAAAAATAATACTATGAAATCATTTTTCCATGAAAGAATCAGAATTAATATATATAAAATGTGTATAAATGCTAAATTGTTTAATTAAAATAATATATAAACATTATACGATCACCATTTCTTATGCTTCCTTATAATTGTTGTTAAAACAGGCAAAACTCTCCATACAGTATTGCTACTCAGTGCTAGCAAGAATAATTAATGGATGCTAGAAGGCTTGTGCATAAAATCCCCATCTAGTGCCTACTCATTCAATATCCCCAGAGTAGTTTCTGGCTTGTGGCCTTCGTCAGTGAGGAGCCTTGGATCTGAGAGCACTGCACCTAGATCTTAGGATCTAATGCAACCCTCCAGCAGCCACCTTTTATCTCTACTTAACTACAAAACTATGAGTCTTAAATTGAAAACAATATTTTCAATTCAAGCTCAGTAGCTTATATAGTCATATAGATCTGAACTCAGTTCAGTACCTATACATTTTGGTGTCTGGTTCTTTAATAACCATAGCCACTACTATCCTATTAGATAGGATTGGTTTTAAGCCAATAAACATCACATGATCACCATTTCTTATGCTTGCTTATAACTGTTATTAAAACAGGCAAATCTCTCCATACAATATTAGCATTCAGTGCAAGCCAGAGTAATCAGTGGATGCCAGAAGGCTTGTGCATAAAATTCCCCATCTAGTGGTGGCTATGGTAGGTGAATAAAAAAAAATACACTTTGTTAATGTTGATTCATCCATTGCTGACATTGGTCTGGTAGATGTATGCCAGAACCATTCTCTGCACTAGCAGGTTGATAAGTGATTACATAATTCCATTTTGTTGGTATAGACCACCCCTTTTAAGGTTGGCCCAATAATGCTAACTTATCAGCTGGGATACATGTAGAGTGCAATCAATGCCTCTTTAGTAGAATCTGGCATGTTGCATCAAAGACTACTTCATTTACGATGCACTACAATGTGAATATATCAGGTCCAATATTCATGTAGAGACTGGGGGCCATACTAGTAGGTTCCATGTATTAATAAATAAAAATCTGGAGGATAATATCTTATCCTTGTTTTGAAGAGCTTTGAGCTTATCGCAAAATATAGCATTGGGGTCCGGTGTTGGTTGTGTGAACTTTGACCTGCATCTTGTGTACCAAAAAGTGTATGTCAGGAAGACAGATAACCTGATAACTGCAAAGTCTCCAGAGGAGAGACAACCCCTGATGTCCAGGATTTTATCCACTGCTATAATGCAGTGTTGAGAGATGAAACTTTCTAATACCATTATAGCCTGGACATATATTTAACAGATGATTAAAGGTCTCCTCTCCTCTAGAGCAGGCATGACAAATTGGGTATATTTTATTTAGAAACCGCTCGTAGTATAAGAATGAATTAGTTGGCATGGAGCCCATATTCACCTTGATCAGATAATCCAAACGTTTGGGCTCCAGTAGCAGATATTTAAATATTGTGATTTTATGATTGCTGCACCCTAGGTGAGTATAAATAGTTGTATATTCAGGATTCAGCAGGCGATGTGCCTGCCAGATGCTGATTTTATTATTAAACTCTGCTGTTGAGTGCCCAATGTATAAAAATTGTTGTTTAATAATGGTGTCAAGCCATGTGTCTTTACTGGGGGGAGGTCTGTCAGTAGGTATTACAGTCTCTATAATATCTGATAGAGAGTATTTTTTCCCCAGGTTTACTAAAAGTGAATGCCCTTTTTGGAAACTGATTGTCTGTATTGAATGGAGACCCATACCGTTCTGTCTCCTATGAAATTGAAGTCTGCGGATGCTAATTGCAGTGGTCCGTCCTCTCCATAAGAGCTGACCACAGATCTTCTGAATTTGCAAGCTGAATGATTTGGTAACTGTCATTATTGGAGGTAGTAATTTATGCTCGCCATGATCATATTAATCAGAGCAATCTTCCCTTGTAGGGATAGGTAAGTCCTTGACAGTGATTGAACCACCTTAGTAGCATTGCTGATGATGGATTTTTGTAGGCAGACAGACATAGCAGTTTGTGACTTGAGGATAGGGAACCCCAGAATAAAGAACCAAAGATGGCAAAATGTATAGGTACTGAATTGAGTTCAGACCTATATCACTATATAAGCTAATGAGCTTGGATTGAAAATATTTTGTTTTCAAATTTAAGACTCTTAGTTTTGTAGTTGAGATAAAAGGTGGCTGCTGGAGAGTTGCATTAGATCCTAAGATTCAGGTGCAATGCTCTCAGATCCAAGGCTCCTCACTGACGAAGGCCACAAGCCAGAAACTTGTCTAGGGATATTGATGAGTAGGCACTAGATGGGGATTTATGCACAAGCCTCCCGGCATCCATTGATTACCCTGACTTGCTCTGAGTGGCAATACTGTGTGGAATGTTTTGCCTGTTTTAAAATAATATATGTAGTTGGTTTTTATTTAATGCAAAATGAAATTTTATAAGTAAATGTCTTGTATATTACATTGGGAGTAACAAGCTAATAAACTCATAGACTGATAATTAGTGTTATTCTATGAAACAGTTGTATTAGAAGAACAAATTGACTGGTGTTTTTAGCATAATACTTTATTTTACAAGTATTCGTTATAAGTGATCTAATTGACTGAATTATTTAAATGTTATAAGGAGTCATTACATGTTGTAACGGTCAGATTAGTCTGGTTTGTTAACATAGTGCAGAATTCGACCACCACACAGAACTGCAGCACCATCTAGGTAGCGAAGCCACCCGTAGTACTAAGTTCGAACATAGTTTATCGGTTCCACAATACAATCTACAAAACAATGCATCTGATGTGACATTAGTAAATATTTCTTTAGGCACGATGATCAGGGAGATGCAAGAGAATCAAGAATTTTATTTCGAGTTAGCTAATAATAACATTAATATTAAACATTTATATTTACAGAATCGAGGAAATATTATATAGAATGGGTATCGAATAAATAAAACGTAACGGCAGACATATAGTTTGAAATTATTTATTTAAAACATTTATAATAACTCATTTATATTTGGCAAGATTTAAATCTCAGTAGCGGGATTTTCCGATACTGTTATATATTAAAGAAATACATTTATTTATTTAGAAATATTTTATATGAAATCATTTAACCAATAATATTTAAATCTCAGTAATGGAGAGATACATTATTTGGCTGACGTAATCTAGCTACCTAAAATTCTTGAGCAAGTATTTCAAGAGCGTGCTTCGGGGATTTATACCTTTGCAATGCAAGAATCTAAAGTAGGATTAATCATAGTGGTGGACATATTTATTTAATTAAAGATATTTACTAATTACTATGGGCAAACATTTATTTGAGAGTGAGTTGTCACTAATGCAGAGACGGAGTTATACATTGAATAATAAAGTTAATATGAAGAAAACAGGGGGTCCGTCTAGAAAGGCAATATAAGGATGGCAGTATATTGAAACTGCGAAGCCATGGATGAGTTTAGAACAACAGGCTGGCATTTGCCATAGGCCCAAAGAGATAAGGTGTCACATAGGCATAACCAGGGGCAAGTGGTTCGTGCCACGATTGCTTCCAGGCTACATGACGTTTGTCAAGCCCTACGGGACATTTATTTGCCCGCTTGTGTAGGACGACAGGGATTAATTTAAATCCTAAAGAATCCGGAGTATCCAAGGCTTATAATAGGTCATCGCGTCTCTAAAACGTAACACATGTATAATATACAGACTATTCTGCTAATATTTAATATATTTTATAACTCAGCCCTACATTATCAACATTTAATAAAGAACGTTTGCAACTCTCAAAGAAATGCAATTTACGGAATTACTAATTAAAAACTTAATAAAATATAAAACAATAGGTAAGCTGGGTGAGTATTAATAACGAATATGTCAGCCATTTGATAAGTAGTAGACCCCTGCATTACAATAAATGAAGCATTGAATTTATATTTAGAAAATTATGAGCATGCTATAATTAGATAATAAAATGTAAATTTTAGTAATACATACCCAAGAAAGATAGAATGAGGTAAGCTAGATTATTAGAGAAATTTACATAAAAAAATTAATTATTAAATTTATAGTTTTACAAATGATAATTTTTTTTACAATTTATAGTTTACAAGTTATATAGAGTGAGCTATAGCATGATGGCTGCAGAAAGGAGTTTGCTATTAACTGAAAGGAGACCCTTTGATTCCTCTTGGAGGCCTTAAAGGAACTGAGCAAGGCAAATTCCTAATGTTCACTCTATACGTTCTTGTCGTTGCAGCTGTTATTACTATGTGATTATTCATATAGTACACGAACATGGATGGGCTGCTCACCAACACGCATTAGCCAGCGTGGTGAGTTTATTGGCTTTTTACCTCTGAGTTTAAGATCAAGAAACACCATGGTCTTTCTTCTCAGTGCCTGATAAGGCAGAATGAATGTTTGTGTAAATGATAAATATTTTTCCAATACATATATACAATTATGACAGACAAAAATAAAGCATGGCCCTTATTCCCAGGAGGCTGTAAAGTCACCAACCAAGGCAGCGGTTGGTGGCCGAAGGCGGAGGGTGCTAAAAATCCCCTGATTGCGGACCCAGGCTGCCATTTGATGACGACTTTTTATTTAGGTACTTACAACTGCAGATCACTTTCAAGTGAAGGAAGATTGCAAGAATTAGAAGAAGAACTGTCTTATTTTAAATGGGACATTATTGGACTTTGTGAAGTTAGAAGAAAAGGAGAAGAAACAATTGATTTAAAAAGTGGACATATACTCTATTATAAAGGCACACATATTGGAAATACAAGTGGAGTAGCATTCATTATAGATAAAAAGTGGAAGAACAATATTATGGAGATTGATGGTGTATCGGACAGAGTGGCAAGATTAGTTATACAACTTAATAGCAGATACCAAATACAGATAATTCAGGTTTATGCCCCAACAAGTTCTCATAGTGATGAAGTAGTAGAAGATTTTTATATGGATGTACAAAAGGCTTTTGATCAGAGTAAACAACATTTTAAAATTGTTATGGGAGACTTTAATGCTAGAATTGGTAGACAAATGAAAGATGAAATTGCTGTAGGTAATTTTGGTTATGGTAATAGAAATGAGAGAGGACATAGACTTGTGGAGTTTGCAGAAAAAGAAAAACTTTATATTATGAATTCATTTTTTGAGAAAAATGTTAAAAGGAAATGGACATGGAAGCATCCAAATGAAGGTACAGCAGAATGGAAATACATATTTCAAGATTGTAATGTTCTTAATAAATTTAACACAGGAAGTGATCATCGATTAGTAAGGTGTAAGTTACGTGTTAATGTAAAACTAGAGAGACAAAAATTATTGAGAAAAACAATATTTACAGTTGATATTCCTAATCTTCAGAAACATTCTAATGAATTTAAATTAGAACTTACAAATAGGTTTCGAGTGTTAGGAGATTTTGAACATGATTCAGATTTGAATGAAATTAATATGAAAATAACTGATACATTTTTAAAAACTGCAACAAAGATAGCTGGTAGAAAAAAGCAGCAATTGACTAATAAAATTTCTACTGAGACTAGAGAATTTATGAAGAAAAGAAGGAATATGAAGATATACAAAAATGATGTATTAAAAAGAATTGAATATCTCGAATTTTGTAAAATGGTACGGAAAAGAGTTGAAAATGATATAAGAAAGTATAACTGTGAAATAGCAAGGAAAGCTGTAGAAGAAAATAAAAGTCTCAAGAATGTTAAACAACATTTTGGTATTGGTAGGAAATTTATATCTGAAATAAGAAAAAAAGATGGAATTATTACTAAAAAGAGAGATGACATCATGAAATTGGTAGAAGATTTTTATCAAGAATTATATAGTAATAAAGAACAAGTACCTCCTATATCTATTACATCTTCCGAATTGCCCAGAATTTTAAATGAAGAAGTGAGACATGCAATTAAGTGTATGAAGAAAGGAAAGGCTCCAGGAAATGATGGAATTATAATTGATATATTAAAAGAAGCAGGTGAAGAAATAGAAACAATTTTAGCAAAGTTATATACCAAATGTCTAAATGATAAAGATGTACCGGAAGATTGGAAGAATGCAGTAATAATATTAATATTTAAAAAAGGTGATAAAGAAGATATTAGAAATTACAGACCTATCAACCTTTTATCAGTTTTATATAAATTTTTTACCAAGATAATTACAACTCGTCTACAGAGAACTTTGGATTTCCACCAACCAAGAGAACAAGCTGGATTTAAAAGTGGTTTTAGTACAATAGATCATATCCAGGTATTGAGAGAAGTCATAGAAAGGACAAATGAATATGAGTTGTCATTATGTTTTGGATTTGTAGATTATGAAAAGGCATTCGATTCTATACACATTTCTTCAGTGATTAAAGCATTGGATCATCAAGGTATAAATCCAGGATATTGTCATATTTTAAAGAATATTTATAAAAATGCAACAGCAACAATTAGATTACATAATGATACTGGAAAAATCAACATTGAGAAAGGTGTAAGGCAAGGTGACTCCATATCTCCAAAACTTTTTACAGCAGTGCTGCAAGAAGTATTTTGTGGATTAAAATGGGAAACTAAAGGAATGAAAGTAAATGGAGAGTATTTAAGTCATTTAGATTTTGCAGATGATGTGGTTGTTTTTGCAAATAATGCTTCAGAGCTGCAGGAAATGTTGCAAGAGTTAGCAGATGAAAGTAGAAAAGTAGGATTAAAGATAAATGTTAAAAAGACTAAAGTAATGTTTAATCGATTTGCTCAAAATATGAAAATAAAGATTGATTATGAAGAATTAGAAGAAGTTAACAGTTACAAATATCTAGGTCAGATTATTAATACAGATGGAAACATAATGGAGGAAATTAATCATAGAATTAAACTTGGTTGGAGTGCTTTTGGTAGAAATAACTTGATACTAAAAGGAAATATGCCTATGTGTTTGAAAAGAATGGTTTTTAACAAATGTGTTTTACCAGTTCTTACTTATGGATCTGAGACTTGGACACTTAATAGAAGAGCAATACAGAGACTTCAGACCACCCAAAGAAGTATGGAGAGATGTATGTTGGGTGTAACAAGAAGAGATCGAAAACACAATGTATGGGTAAGACAACAAACAGGTGTTACTGACCTTATTGAAAAAATTAAAAGATTGAAATGGAGTTGGGCTGGACATATTGCTAGAAGAAATGATAATAGATGGACAATTGAAATTTTAAACTGGATTCCAAGAGATTGTAAAAGACCCAGAAAGAGACCACATGTGAGATGGATGGATGAAATAAGCAAATGTGCAGGGGTGTTGTGGAAAAGAGAAGCTAAAGATCGGAGAAGATGGATTAAACTTGGAGAGATCTTCATCCTGCAGTGGATGATAATGGTTGATGATGATGATGATGATGATGATGATAGCATGATATTAATAGAGTACCCTAGAGTTTGGATACAGGTACCTGTTTTATGAGAAGTTTTCAGATTCAGTATTCAGTAGCAAATTGTTCATGATTTCAGAAGTAGCAGTTCTTTCCAGCATTTAGATGATTCATTTAATTTAACAGCAGCAGCAGCTTTCCAATTATTTTAGGCAGCAGATCTTCGTGATTGACTTTATGGAGGGCAATGGGAAGGTTCGGCATAGGATAGGCCATCTCCGGAAGGAGAATAGTCTGGGTGCTTTCTACTCGACCATACTGTGGCAGGTAAAATTAATTTAAGATCTTGGAGACTCTCAAGTGATCGAGAGCACAGCTAAAGTTTTACTAAAAGTTCTAGGAAAGTTCAAAATGTCCTCCTTTCTTGATCTTATCTTTTACTTTTTGTTATATTTATTTTTGGATTTAATCATTTGCCCCGAGGATAATCAATACATTCTTATACGTTTAATTTATATAGAAAGCTGCTTTTCTATTGTTCGATTTTATTTTTACATTTATATTTTTGTAATTAGATTTTAGGGAATTTTTCTTTTTAATTAATCTATTATCTCTCACCGACCGTTACTTTTAAAATTTCATATACAAAAGGGAACACGATTATTTTTACTTTTAATTAAATTTACAGTTAGATTTCTAAAAATATTATTAAATGAAATTTAAACCAAGCAATAAATAACGACTTTAAAATTTAAAATAAATGGTTAAAATTATATATTTTTATATACTAAAAAAAATACAAATTACATTATTTTTATCTATTGCTTTAAATTTGTTATCAAAACGTGTGTGTGTTTATGGTGGATTTTACATATATTTATACATTTTTAATATTGCTACACACACAATTTGATACCAAAAAAGTTTAAATTTGGGTAGGATAGAGTGGTGGGTGAGAGATGATTAAAAAAAGGTGAAACTTAAGATTCGAATATGAATCTTACTGTTTCAATGTACACCTGCCATTCACTTATGACTTGAATTAAAATCCCAATTCAATGAATTTAGAAATTATTTCTAACATGCATACAATTTTTTCAGGTAATTCCTTTATTATTTGTCATTAAGAGAGTGTGTAGCTGTTTTTAGCTACTGGATAAAACAAAGAAATCACAAAACTTCACTATCTGACAGTTGGCAAGTCTGGTCCATTGCTGTCTTCTCTTTTGTTAATCCTTTATAAGGACTGTTGAAGAGGCTTGCAATGAGTTAATTAAGGGCAGTTTCATATTTATTAATATATGTGTGTGTGTCTATATTATAATGGTCGGGGAAAATAGAATTTTAGAGTCTTATTGTATCTGCCGTACAAGGGCTCCACCAGGCCATTCGAACCTGGAAAATTTATATAGTAGGCAGATACGTACTATTAAGATCCAATTTTATCTTATTAAGACTGTCAACCCATGCCACTAGTTCATGGAGATGCAGAGATCTATTTTTAATATTAAAAAAATAAAATAAGCAACATTTATTAATGCACATATATAAATATTTAAAATTGAGGAATAAAATTTATCTTGTTTATATTTTAATATTAATTTTTAAATTTAAATTATTATTTTAAACAGTCTGCACAGATGGACATTTTAATAATTTTACTTTAGAATGTTGAGTATAGATAGGCTACATAGATTAATCAGTTAAAAAACTTTTCAGAAAACAATCATTCAACCTCAGACTAAAAGTTCGTAGCCAACCCCAACACCTGCTTCCAGATATATATATGCAACCAATGCAATATGAAGATACTAGCATAAAACCATGCTTACAGGAATGTGCATCTGACAGCATGATATTATTTGAAGGACCTGATCCTCGTCCGGTATAGGAATGTGCGTCTGTCTGGCAAAGGAATCATGTATATAAAATATTTAAAAAGAGAAATGCTACGTATGGGGGAGAGTGGTCTATCTGCCGACTTATAGTGCCTATCCATAGAGCTAAAAGGGTTCAATGTCGCAGGAAATATGTCTGCATCCATTGCAATGCAATGACTACATTTTTGGGCCATGCATTCAATTAGGCTTTGCCCTGTATGCTAAACACGTTTTGCATTACATTGATATAAACACCATATATATCCCTCCACCAGCATCAACATAACTATGAAACAAATAGCCTGAAATTGAACCCATTCAAAATAGACCCAAATGATTAAAATATAAAGTTGTTAGTTGAAAATTGCTGAGGGAAATTTACAATAAAATAAACTCAATGGCACTCATCATAAGGTGCCGCATTGACAACAATAACTTGAAAGATATACCAGTAAATAAATTTAGACACTCAGCATGAGGTGTCATATTTACCGATATATACATATTTTAAACATGAAAATAAATAAAAAAACAAATTAAATGTTAATGAATCTATGCAGCTATCTACACCCAACTTGAATTTAATACATTTTAATTAACACATAACAAAAAAAAAAAAAAATGGAAATGATTAATTAAACATATGCAAAAAAAAAATTATTAATAATTGATTTTGAATTCTTTAGGTCAGATGAGAGTTCTTATTCTCAGTTACTCATTGCAAATTTAGAAAAAAAAAAGTACCTATTAGATAAGCAAAAAGAGTTTATACTTTCCGGATTTTGCAAATTTAGAGGTCCATCTTCATGTTCACTTACGTAGATCGTTTGTCGTTTTTTCCTTTTGGTCCATAACTGTCATAGGGAGGTCTCAGCTGGTTGTCAAGAAATTAAATTATTGTAGACTCCTACATCGTGAAGTCTGCAATACAGCTACAGTTCATATGTAGATTTAAAATCAGCTCTAAGACAACAACAATAATAATCCTTTGAATTCAAATATTTGGGGTTTTATATTTTTATTAGCCTCTTATCAGCATTTTTCCAGATCGATCGAACATGATGTCACTGGCTCTCATGTTCCATTTACGGTCCGTGCTGTGGCTTCGTGCTTGCATTGGTCATTTAATTTCTTTTTATTCTCTTATCTGACCATTTAATTATTCGAGTGCCCCAAGGGCTAGTGTCCTTTAGAACAATCATTTAATTAATAAAACAATCATTTCCATTTTCTAAGATTATAGAAATCAACATTTATTTCTATTTTCAAAATAACAATCTTTATATTTTTACTTTTTTTACAAAAAATACTTTCAAATACTTTTTTTTTCTTAAAATAGTTTTAAAGTCTTTTTTTTTTTTTTTTAAAGTTTTCTATCTGTGCGACAATATATATGTTAAATATAACTTTTAATTTGCAGTTTTTTAAGATAAGTTTTTTCTTTTTAATAAATCAATTTTTATTTACGATTTTTTTATTTTAATTTTAAAATAATGTAACGGCATGTGTGCCCATTACAATATATAAACACACACACATTTAATAAAAAAGAAAAAAAAAAAATTTATCTGATTCATGTATTAAAAGACTTTATTTATGTTTTTTTTTATTTGAATAAACAATTTTTTTTTTTAATGTTTTATTTTAGGTACAATTTTCGCTTATGGACAAACATCAACTGGCAAGACATTTACCATGTCTGGAATTAGCTCTTTAGCAATTGCTCACATTTTTGACACAATTGAAATTGTAAGTTGAAAATTTATTATTTTGTATAAATTTGATTCTGAAATAAATCTATTTTCTCATAATGTTTATAGGTAATAAACTATATCTATAACTTGTATCTTTCAGTGGTCAAAAAATCTGTGTTTTCATCTTTAAATCCTTTATCTTAAACCAATGCAAAATAAAATTTGAAATTGTAGATGAAGTTATTGTTTCAAAATTAGTTAACTTTCTTATCTACTGATGCTTATGTTATACAACTGAACTTGTTAGAAGTCACATGAATACAAAACACAAGTCAGCTATAATTAACAATAAACACATTGGTATTTTGAAAGTAAATGAAACTGGAGAAGAAATATTGTATCTTTATAATGATTTTCAAAAGTTTTAATATTGTAATCATTATTAATATTTTTTTAAAGACAATCAGTGATTTTATACCTTTTGTTTTATAAAGTAGTGATCAATATCTGTATTGAACACCATATTTTAAGTACTTATGCCTAGTTTATTTGATGTAACATCATGGGTAGTTGCAGTAACAAGAAGTATATTTCTGCTAATATCGAAACCTACCATATATATGTTCTATATTAATATAGAACATTAAAAATTATTTAAGATTTTGCTTCTTAAAACTATAAAGAGTTTAGTTTCTATAGAGCTCAAACAGAATTAATTTTTTTCAAAAAAAAAATCTTTTCATCAGATGGATTGTAAAAATAATCTCACAGTAAAAAGCAGAACTTTCTGGGCGTAAAAGGCCATATATTTAGAAACCATGTTAACCAATTACAGATTTTGCTTTCCAGCAGTCTTTTTCAGAGCTATAACATATAAAATATGTAGCACATACAAATTGTAAAATTTTGTTATATTTGGTATATAGTTTAAATGATATATATTGTATATATATTCATATATTAATATGGTTTAGTTCTGAATAAGGCTTCTTTACAGTGAAACTATAAGAAGGGTTTGTCAAGCTTAGAATGAATTATTGCATTATAAAAAGTGTATAATTTGTTTAATTATAATATTCTTTTCTGAAATCTTTTTATACCATTTACTAATTATTTTGTCCAATCTGGTATCCCATTTTATTTTCTTGATATTCTTTGCTTTACTAATCTTAAAAATAGCTAAGTTTTTAGATTTAATATCATTTCTTTATATTTCTCCTTGTCATTATAAAAGACTAAATACAGAAAACCAAAAATCTTTACTTTTTTCACTATGCCTTATGTACTTTCTACCAACAACTATATTCTTTTTATCATATTCATTTTCTATTGTCATTTTTTTCCTATTCAATTTATCAACATTTTTTCATATTTCTTATAAACCAGGTTTGTATTAAGTTAATTTTGAATTTTGTGTATTGCTGAACTATTATTGATTACTACTGAACACAGACTTTCATTATTTTCCTTATAGCAATAGTATTGTAAATTTGTATATACTTAAATAAATTGTAGTGTCTCATTATCTGTCCTGTGGATTTGAAGATATTTGTAAAATTTCTTTTTATTTTTAAATCTTATTTTATTAAATTCACAAGTATGTGCTTTACAAATTTAATTTATTACAACTTTATAATATTTTAATTAATGGATTAGTTTTTTTTTTTTTTTAATTTGATTAAAAGAAATGTATTCTAAGCTTGATGAAAGACTTCAATAACATATTTGACATTGATAATTCAATAATAAAATTAACATAAGAATGATAAAGTCTCTGAAGTAATTGATCGAAACAGCAGTGTAATGTGTAAATACTGTTAATTCCAGAACAAGTCTATGTTTTATAAGATCAGTTTCAAATGGTGGACTTTTCTATTCTGTTTGCTCATTTTCACTAATTTAATAAATGTTTACAAATTGGCAAGGGTATTTATATTTTCTCTGAACAAATGCTTTATTTTCACGGCAACCCTTTTTGCATTAAAATTACAATTTTAATATATACATGCTTCAAAGATTACTGCATTTTTTACAATTGATATAATTATTCATTTCATCATTTTTTTCAGACCCCTGAACGTGAATTTTTACTTCGTGTGTCATTTTTAGAAGTTTACAATGAAACTTTGACTGATCTTTTATGCCTGGAAAAAAAGGACTTAAAAATCTATGAAGATTCTGTGAGTATTTTATTCTCGAATATTATTGTAATATGATAAATCTCAAAATAGAAAGCTCTGATAAATTTGTTAAGGAAGTTGCAAATTACATTTAGCTTATTTGTAGAATTTTAATATCTAGCATTAAAACAGGATAAATTTTTATTCTTATACATGACACTCTATTCTAAGTATCAGGATAAGTCCAATAATATCTCAGGGGGCATGACCACTATTTTCAAATGAAATTTGCACTTAAGCAAATTAAACCTTTTTTTAGTTCATGAATACATGTTAGTACTGCTAAGATATGCTAAAATTTAGTTTACTGTAATATTTCATTTAATTATATTTAATGCCCCATAGCCATTTTATCCCAGCCACAAACATCCCTTTAAAAAAAGAAAGCTCAAGTTTTAAGTTTATTGAATGTTTTCAATGGACTGCTAAAATTTGATCTTTATTTAAAGGGGGAATGTGGGCGGAATAAAATAGCTATGGGGTATTTCAAATATTTTATATCAATTTCATCTAGCATTATACATTGTTTCTAGACTAAATTAAATACAGATAGTTCTCCAATGTTTAACATAATCCAAAATATATAAAACATATAAACTTTTATTGTTAGAATTTATTAAAGCTTGTCCCCTTTGAATAATAATGTTCATAAAACATTTTGAAAAGGTGTTTATTATTTAAAATAATGCTCTGAAATTAATACATTTATAATTACTGTTAATATTTTTTTTTTTTAAAAAAAAGAAATATTAAAAAAAATATTAATAATTATTCTAATTGCATTTTTCATAATAAATGAAATTCTCTTTTTTTTCTTCTAGATTTATAGGTCACATAAGTAAATTTAATTATTTAAATGTTATTGTTTTATATATATATATATATTGTACCTAACTGAAGTGTCACTTAGTTCCAAGAGGAAATCAAGATTATCTTAGCTTAACCTTTTGTTTAAAATTTTGGATAAAAAAAAATAATGATGATAAAAATGGAAAATTAAACTAGTTAATTATTAAAATAGGATAATCTAAATATTTTTAATAATATCATTTGGTTTGATAAGGGATGTTAGGTCATAATTTAACATAAGCAAATGTTAAAAAATAATTGTGAATTGATAAATAGTATTAAATGTATTCTAAAATAACTACCGTATAATCCATTCTAATGTCTAAAGAATAATAATAAGATATTATTATTAAGTTGGAATAACTAAGTAATAAATTTAAAAAAAATGATATGTAAATTTTTATTAAAAAAGAAATAAGAATATTTGTTATTAGTTTTGTAGTTTAGCATTTTAGTTATAAAAGTTAGTTAAATTAAATAATCATTAACATTTTATTGTTGTAATTTTAAAAATAATTTTAAACAATTAATGTGAGAATATGTGCATGCAGAGACATGGAAACATAAGAATAAAAATTAATTTAACTTCCATATTGTTTAAAATAAGTAAATAAAGCAAATGTGTGGATAAAATTATTTTAAATGAAATATTTAAGGGTTTAATAAAGGGTATAACTCTAAATTTTATATTTATTACTATTGTGTTGTGTAAAATATCATTAAAAAAAAAACAATTGTTTTAGATTTGTAATACTAAAATTTTGACTTTGCAGCTGAAGGTCACGTGGTATGGGAAAATTATATTGATTACGTCAGTAGATTGATTCCACAGCTGGTTTGTCAAAATATTAAAATTTAATGAAAAAATAATTTTTATTGGTTTTTAAATGAATTGTAGGTGGATGAAAAATTGTGAGATAAAATGGAGATCGGGGGATCATTCAGGGACTGATTTTGTTTGGATTCAACTGGTGTGGATCTTAAAAATTTTATTAATAAAAGTAATTTTTTTTTTAAAGAACTTGATATTTCTAAAAAAAATACAAGTATGTTTAAAATAATTAAAATCGTCCTGTAATGAAGGAGGGCTAAAAGAAAAGGTAATCCATTTTTCTGACAATTTGAATTTCAGTTGAGGCATAGGAATTATAGTTAAAAATGTCTAAAATGAATGAAGCGTCTCACATATTATATGACATTAATTTGTTTAATTTTCTTCCTTGGAAATAAGGTTAAGGAACAAACAATTAATCATTTCCATAAATAAGTGTTCGGTTGTATTAAATTATTTTGAAAATGAAATGCTAATTATTTTTCCTGTTAGATTAAAAGTATATGTAAAAAAAAAACAAAAAAAAGATAAATTTTTTTTTTTTTAAAGTTTAAAAAAAAACATTATAAAGAAGCTGCTACGTTCGATTACAGTGAAACTATAAAGAATGATTTTTTTTTAAAAAAAAAAAAGAAAAGTTATTACTTATATCTTGACATATATAAAAATGATTTGTTTAGCTAAACGCAAACAGATAATATATACATTTTAAAGGATAATTCTTATTTACACCGTAAGAAAGGACACGTATTTGGAAATAAAACTTTAAAGCAATCTATAATGATTAATAATGAATTAATAGTTATTGAGTACATTATAAATGGTCATACTTGCCAGTATTTAAAAATAACTTTATGGCATTAATTATAGCATATAAATGGAGAAATGTCTTGAACAGTAAAATAAATTTTTACTTTCATATTTAAAAGTAAGCAAAGGAAATTAATTTTAAAAATAAATACGTCTTGGAATATTATTAGGAAACTTTTTAAAAAAAACTATATTTTAAAAGAAGCATTTTCCTAAAAGAGGATAAGGAACTTCAGATAAAGAAATATATATTATTATTATTATATGCAATTTTGAATTCGGGATCCTATAAATAAATTAAAGTGTGTTCAGCTGAAGAATTTATTTTGTTTCATGCCGGCTTAATCTTATTATTTAATTTTTTTTTAAAATTGTTTAAAAAAATATTATTAATGAACTATTGAACATTTTCGTTTGGAAATGATTGCCATGTATATAAATGTATTAGTTGAAGCTTCGAATTCATATCGATATCTTAACCTGGATAAATTGTCTACACGTTATGAAATGGAAAAAAATCGTCACGGAGCGGAAATATGAACTTAGATTAATGTATTATTATTTTTTTTTTTTTTATGGTCTGCTTTATTGGTTTAAAAAAAAAAAAAAAAATATTTATGCTATTAGTTTTTTTTTTTTTTGTAACACTTATGCATAAATATACAGGTAAACTAGGGTTATAATTTTAAAACGAAATAGGTTTATTTGAATAAGCAAATGTTTTTTGTCATTCTTAAGTAGATTTAGTTTATTTATCAAGCATTACACTAGCTAGTTTCTATTTAATAATTTTATTATAGAGATTTAAATATCACAGTCTTATTTTCATATAAATGGGTTGTTTTACTCAATTTTTATTTTAAATTTACTAAAGAAGTTTATTAGAGAATATCCATTCATTTGTTTTATGAATGTTATATTAAGAATAACTACAAATATTTTATATTCATCGAGAAGTAAATATTCTTGCATTTAATTTACAATTTTAAAAGTCTACTAGTTATTATATTTTAGCATTTAATATTTTGTTATATGTGCATTGTGCCTTGCCTAGAATTTTATGTGCATTTAAGTTTAAAGTATTTTCTACAGTAATCATTTGACACATAGTTTGCTTTGTTGGTTCGAACATTGGATATACGTTTTGTATTTTATAAATTTCTTGGAAATAACTTAGTTAGTTTAGGTGAAGTATATATCTTGCTATTAGTTAGTCTTTGTTAGCCTCTACAGTTAGGCTTAGTTTATAATTTTTGAATATGCTTATGGAGTTGAGAAAATCCTCCATCCTCATTGTATTGTATTTCCATGATTTGATAGTGCTTATTCCCAAAAAGAGGATATTGTATTGTATTTTTCAGTGATGATGATCACATTGGTGCTTGTATTATAGATAAAGATCCCATTGGATGGCGCCGTTTTCACGCTAAAACTATAAAATATGAACATTCACGGGCCATTGATTTTAATAATTTTTCTGTGCTTTTTTGTAATGCGAAAATAAAAACAAAACAAAATCGTCTTTTATAAATATTATTTTTTATTAACGTATACAATTTAAATGATAATAATAAATGTAAAATAAAATCAATAAATTAAAATTTGATTCGTGTTTTTCTATCGTATATTTTTTTAATTGTGTTACGGCTTTTTTTAATACATTTTCTATCGGATATTTTTTTTACTTGTGTTACGGCTTTTTTTTTATCAATTTTCTATCGGATATTTTTTTTACTTGTGTTACGACTTTTTTTGTTGTTGTTTAACTAAAAAATAATAATCGTAATAAAAGTAAAAGTTGTTACGGTTAGATTTAGGGTTAGTTTTAGGGTTAGTTTAGGGTTAGTTTTAGAGTTAGTTTAGGGTTAGGTTTAGAGTTAGTTTTAGGATTAGGGTTCTGTTTGTTTGTAATGCTAAAATAAAAAAATTCAAAATCATATGCGTACTTGGACAGAAGAAAGAAACTCAAACTTTTTTAAACAACTACAAACACATACAAATGTCTTCTTTACTTATTAAACATGTTTATAATATTTGCTTTTTATTAAATTTACAAAAAAACCTGTATATTTGGACTTTTCTTACTGGATATTTTTTTCGTACCGCTCTTTTTTACTTCAAAAATATACAGATGGTAGAATCTTCTTTGTCTCATGGAATGTTACTAACAGTACGTTACTTGACATGTTATCTAATTGCAACTCAATAAAAACATAGATATTTAACATTTACCCGAATAAAAGTTCAATACAGTACATTGTAAAAAGTCTTATAATTATTGTTTTAAAAAATATGAACATTTCAATAGTTTAAAATAATAAAAAAATCCAATGAAAACAACATTTCAACACAATTCAAATACAAACTCTCTCATCAAGCCGTAATTATTTTATAAACTGTGCGAATTCGGAAAATGTAATTGATGCTTAGCGACATACATGCTGTACTGCAACACGACATAGCGGCCTGCATTCTGTAGCACAACAAAAAAGTTGTATTTTAGAAAACATGGGTTCGAACGTGACGGCCACGGAAACAGCATTTTTATGTGTTTTAGCACGAAAACCGCGCCATAGAACGGCGTCTTTAGCTATGAGATGAGTACCATCACATTTATAAGCATTGGAAATCCCGTGAGAGGATTGTGCTTTTCTGGTGGGTGTTCCTGTTCCCAGATGTACTGAAAATGAATTCCAGACATCTTAATTTTGCTTCATAGTTAGGTATTTTGGAAACCACCACATTCTTTTCCAGCTCTGAGGAGCTTAGTATTTTTATATTTTTTTTGCCTATCATTCATGATGACTTAATGCTAATTCCACCACAGTAGGTGATGTTGCATTTGTTTTAGATTTGTGATGACAAGATATGCTTGTTTGAGGAAATGTATTTCTTCAGGTAGTTGTAGCTAATTTAAGGCTCATAGGTATATCAATGTTTGAATTGTGTTGCTATGATAGTTTTATCATGCACAAGTTAACCAACAATAAGTTATATTTATTTTAAAGTATGTTAAATATGCATATGGTATAAGTGGCAATTCACACATACTAATTTAATATTTTTATCCAGAATTTCGCCGCTGGATTGGTAAGTCTGTTACATCATTATCTTTAAAACATTGAGGGAATAATTTTATGTGGACTAAAGTTATTTTAAAAAAAGTATAACTGATCTCTGATGAATGATTGCCCATACACTTAATTTAGTTTAATTTTAATATTAACTTAATCTGAGTTAAACATATATCTAGCTATGATATTAGTTATATCCGTGAAACTAGTGATGATATTTTTCAAAAGTATTGCTGAATATGCTTATTCCAACTTAGCGTTTGTTAGGTTTAGGAGTATAAAATTAAGCTTAGAGTTTTCAATATAAACCTAGTTCTGTGTGTTATTCTGATAGTAGATGACACAATAATGTTATCAATTAATCTAATAAAGAAGAATAGTAGTGTGCTTATTAAGTACATACGATAATTAAAGTTTAAAATATTTTTTTGAGAAAATATTATTATTAAAAGAAAGTAACAGTGAATAACCTTTGTCGGTTATTAAGTGTATTAGTGTAAATTAAATAAAACTGTTAAAAGTCCAAATAATTATATTAAATCTTAGTGCGGTATTGGCATTGTTTGTATTCTACTACATTTATAAACATTTCTTCTCATTATTAATAAATCAAATTATTATTATTTCAAAAGTTTTGTTTGTTTGTTTTACTTTTATATGAAAATATATTATTGTCTTGGGTTCCAAGTTCACAAAATCTTAAAATTTTAAAGTTATTGAATCTTCAATTCAGACATTCACAAGGATATTCTAAGTTAATTAAATATAGTTGATATTGTCTTGAAAATTAAAAAAAAACTATGTTAAAGTAAATGATTCTCACATTGAATCATAAATACAGATAATTGCATTATAACAGATATATAATTAAATATTTAGTTAAAAGTTTATTTTTTAAATTATCAGTATATCTTTCAGACTAAAGATTATGCAATATCAGATTAACAATATTAGTACTTTAGAAGAATATTTTAATTAATATTATTTTAGGAGCTGCACCTTATCTTATATTCACTGCACATCATCTATCATCATCTTAAATCTAATATATATTTAAAGAATTCTAATTCATTTGCATTTGAGATCTTTAGTGGTTGTCTGTGAGTATGGAAAGGCATTAAAAGTACCCTTGCTCTTTTCTTTGCTCAAGTAATATCTTAGATAATAGGCCATTATTAGTTAAATTTAAATTGATTCATTAAATTTTGTGAATTAATATTTGTTTTGTTTATTACTTTAAGATCGAACATATTATAATTATTTTATGGTCAGCTAAGATGTCATTTATTTATTAATCACAGCAATTCTTTAATAGCAACTTAACTTAAATTTTAATTTTATACAAGAGTGTTAGTTTTAAAATCCCTGAGGTTATTTACTCTTGTTGTTTTAGTAAATATAATTCTGTAAGATAATATTTTAAAGCAAAGCATCATAGAGTGTATAATCTATTAGTAGGACTAATATGGTAAGCATTGATTAGTAATTTAGATAATCTTTTGTATGGTTTATTAAAATATTAATATGCTGTAATAGTTATAGTTCATCAGTATTGGATTTGACCTTTATTTTATTATATATCTCTAGATCATCATCTTTTCCTTTAAATTTATTGTAACCCCTCTGAGCCGAGTCGTTTAGAGTCTCTTATTTATATTTTATTTCATTTCTTTTCAATTTTATTCCATTTCTTTTCATGTCATTTCTCTTTTTTTTTCTATCATCTCATTTCATTTCTCTCTCCTTTATTCCATCTTCTTCTTATATCTCTCTTTCATATCTTTCAATCATCTCATTTTTTTTCTCTCTCCATTACATATATTATTTCTATTACTTTTCCCCATTTCTTTTCTTTCTCGATTTTTTTCTTTTCCATCATTTATTCTTACCATTATCATTAGCTACATTTCATTATTAGTATTATTCTTCTCTTTTCTCTTTCTCATACCCCCATCTCATTCTAGTTAGGTTACAATATATATAAATTAAAATAAAAATAATAATGTTGCAGTGAAAATAAATGTATTTTAAAAAAATGAATTAAAGTAAATGCAGATGAACTTTGGTTAGCACAAAAATATCATATATGCAATATCCAATATGTAATAATTTTATAAGGCTTGGGAAGTCATCAGAATACTATAATATTGATGTTCTTAAAAGAAAGCATGCTCACTTGCTTATTTAATTTAAAGGCCAATATAGAAAAATTCCAATAAATAAACAATTATTGTATTACATTAATGGAAACCCATTAAACATCTATCAAATTAACATTTACTTTACATTTTGTTTACTTTTATATCTCTTCA
The DNA here is from genome assembly GCA_028023455.1 of Epiperipatus broadwayi. Taxonomy (NCBI): domain Eukaryota; kingdom Metazoa; phylum Onychophora; class Udeonychophora; order Euonychophora; family Peripatidae; genus Epiperipatus; species Epiperipatus broadwayi. The sequence continues at coordinate 3,253,481 of JAQFVV010012444.1, read as the reverse complement.
CTTTTTATTTATCTTTAGATGTAATGTTTATTGTAATATAAATTACCAAGAATACTGACACAGTCCACTTGCTGCAAGGACATTAGGACAATGTAGAAATGAAACAATTATAGAGGTGATAATTTTTATTGATTTTGACTCTCAATTTGTTACTGTACAACAGGGTTGGGGAATCTTTTCTGTCAAGGGTCATTTATGGGTCACACAAAATTATCGACTTAAAAATTAACCTACTATAATTGATCAAAAATTATGACCAATTTCAACTTTCCCCTTTTAATTAAATGAGGGCCATAATTTTTTTGTGAATTAGAAATAAAGTAATGTCATTATTATTAATAATTGTTTCACATTTAATGATAATTTTTCCAATTCGCCTTGAATTCCTTCATGACATATATTCTCAAATTTCTTTTTATATTCTGGACAGGTTAATTCTACAGCAGCTAAGATGCAGTCTTCCATAAACTCGTTTTCAGAAAAAAAAAAAATTATTAATAAGGAATAACTCCTCTGAGCATGCACTTTAAAAATCTCTGTTCAACTTTATCCTTAGAGTTTATTTTTAAATAACTTGTTCTCACAGAATTTTCTGACTTGTTTGTACTTTTTATGAAACATGTCAGCTACTTGATGAAGCTCCTTTTCAAATTTTCTATTTTAATATTTCTTTCTTCCCCAGTAATTTTGTTGTTATAGTCTGAATGTTTTGATAGTGTTTTTTAATAATATATTCTTTATTAACTGAAATACTTTCCAGACATCATGAACATCGATTTACTATTTTTTGCCATAAAAAGAATATGAATTGGTCTATATCTTTTCAGATGTGCAATTTTCTGTGTCAATTTTCATTATCTTATTCCATGTAGCCATCCGAATAATAATAAAAATTAATTGCAAAATCATAATAAAATGAAGTAAAATTTTTTCTAGTTATATGTTCATCTGCGAAAATCACTATAAAAATGAAGAAAATGCTCTCAGCATCATAAATTAAATCCATAGTTAGATAGATCACGCAATGTAGATAATTTGTTGAAATATTACACCTCTGATAGAATGAAATAGAATTATTATGAAGGCTGGAGAGAGAAAAAGATTTAGTTGAGAAAATAAATATTTACCTTATGTAAGTCTTAATTTAATATTTGCAGTCCACTATGTGTATGTTTAAATAGAAGTTTTATATAGATCCAAGTTTGTTAAAATGTCTGGGGCAGACTTGACCTACAGGCCAATGATTCCTCATCCCTGCTCTACAATTTCAGGTTTTGCAAATGCTGATTTAATACTGCTTAAAGAGAATTTTGATCCTCTTGCCTGTTGAATATTGCTATCACATGTGAAATTTGATATTAAAATTGTGATTTTATATGGCGAAATAAAAGATGAAATCTTTGATGATTTCTTAAAGACACCATTGTTATGGTAAATTTTGTAAAGGGTTTGTTTGAAATATACTTTTACCAGGACAGATACTTACTGAGACCAGTGAAATCATATTGGATGTGTTATTGTTGCAATTTATGTGGATGATGGAGATAAAAGTGAACAATCTAGCATTATATGTTTTGAATCAGAATTTGAAATGAAAAGTAAAAGGAATTGTCATACATTAGAATATAAATAAATAATGCTTGTAGAATAAGATCTATACATATATTCTATCAGTACATAGAAACTGTTCTACAAGCCCAATAAATATTCTGAGAAAAACTAACTTAAACCAAATTAAAAAGTATTTCCTACAAAATATAGAGAATTTTCTGCATTCTGAGTTAAAACTTGACTAGATTTATCTTCTTTAGTGAAGATAACTGATCATTAAAAAAAAACCTGTAATAAAAGATATTATAAAGAAAAATATGTTATCATTTTGTAAAAACTAATTTCTCAATAAAAGAATTATTTTTTAAAAAAACTGAATTTAATGCTAACACTAGCAACGTCATGCCAAGAGAAGTAAAATTTAACTTGTTTAAATCTTTGCTGATAATCAAATAATATTGTTTAAAGTTTGGGGGAAAGTTACAATATTTTTTTAAGATAGCTATAATTTTAAAATTTTTGCCAAATTTTTGACATTAGTAGGAAAGGTGATGGAGATAGTTAAGATGATAAACTGCAAAGATTTTAAATAGACGAGACATAAAAGCAAAGTATGTGATGTATCAGAATCTGTAATAATATATAAAAAAAAGTTTATATTATAATCATGAACCAAAAAGTAAAACAAAAGGGAACATCAAAAATAACTAACAATTGTGGGTTTTTTTAATAGCAAAAAAAAAAAAAAGATCTTGAGTAAATTAAGTAGTATAATAATTTATTCCAGTACTTTTCATTATAATGTGATTTTTTATTTTTTTGTCCTATTTACCATAAGTTCAAAAATGCTGATGTGATGAAATCCAGCTAAATTTGTTAACTACTACCAAATAATTTTTTATAAATTTATTTTCTATTCTTCAAGGATGTTGGAGAATCTTAAGTATCTTGACATTTGTGTTTGTCAATCGAACATATTATTCTCACCAAACATATATTTTTTTTATAAGCTTTCTTTTTTTATTTGAATCAATTCTTCAGAATAATTTTTTCAATATTTGATGCTCTGTCAGTAGTTGTTCGAGTTCTTATTCTGCTGTTACAATGCTTATGATCATTATTTATTATTCATTTAGTTATTTGTCTCTTTTGTACTTTCATGGATTGAACTTTATTTACTATTTATCTATATTTCTGATCTACAGGATTTAATTCAGTGCAAGGGTGTCAGATCCTGAAATGTAAAGTTCTCGGATTGATTCTGGTTTTGGTACAACTTCTTATGAACACTTGAGTAATAAGATCATTTGATTATTTATTTTTACTATACCCCTAATGTACATTTTAGTATAATGTTAATGGTGTACTTGAAAACTAAAAGTTTCTAGATTGAAGCTGAATATATGCCCCCTCCCTTCAAAGCAAATAATCATTTATTTATACCTTATTCTCAGAATTTCTGAGGGAATAAAAAATGTTTTAATTTCAAAAGACGAATTATGCACTTCTAAAAGGGCATTTATACATCATCATTAAAAAAAACCTGTTATGGAGCTACTCACATCAATATTATACTACATAAATGCAGAATTTTTTAATTAGTTACTTCTTGTATGCTGATACTACAAAGTATTGGTATTTTATAAACAAAATGAGTCTCATAGCATAATAATTAATACATTTGCTGGGATTTGAATCTAAGTCACTGAACCTTGAAAAGTTTCAGGTTATAAACATGGAACATAGCCAACCATTATAGCATCCAATAATGATTGGTAAATGGTTATCTATATTCCAAGCTGAAGGTAAAAGTGCCAAGTTAGTGTTGTATTCGTACAGGTACTGAATCTATTGTCACCTTTATTATTAAATATAAATATTTGAGTAATTAGTATATCATTTTTTTTCAATAAATATTTTTTATTCTATTTTTATTATATAATATTTATACATATATATATTTTTAGAAAGGTGAAGTTTTTGTTTCTAACCTAGTTGAGGAACTTGTTAACAAACACCAACAAATTTTTGAATTAATGAAAAAAGGTGAAGGTAAGTGAAATATTAATTTTGCTGTTGGCAACTTAATTCTATTTTATAAAAACTTATGTCCATCTCTGTACAAGCATTAGCAATCATTATGTTACTTCTTTTTATTACTTTGAATTAATATTCTGTAGTTATTTTTTTTTGTTGTAAAAAATTATATTGACAAGAGTCATTTAGGTTCAACATCATTTCTGCCCAATACTGATCTAATTTGCATTTGTTAGAAAGTGAAGCTTATTAAGTGTTGAATTAAAATAAAATATAAAAATAAGAATGGCTAGAGATTTTGAGCAAAAATTTTACTACTTAGTCAAAAGTAACATCTTTGAAATAAATCTATTTTTTTTTCTTATGCAATGTCAAGTTTTGCATTATTTCCACCCAACTGCAGATAAAATAATGAAACTTATTCTGTGGACATATAATTAAGATATCGACAAATTTAATTACGTTTGATGCTTAATAATACAATTTTATAAATGCAATATTTATAAAGACACTATACATATAGACCTTACAAACCTTATAATTGCCATATATGTACATAGTAAGAAATAATTTAAACCAAATAATTGTAGTCTCTAGAGTCTGCTATTTTACACCTTAGTAGAGTTTCTGGGTTAGTTTTTCTCACAGTGATTTTCCATTATTAGTGAAACTGAAGTGACCTCATCTATTTCGATTTTTTTACCTGAGTCTATTGTTCTCTAGAATAGAACTGACTAATCAGTCTTAAGACATGAGGAGAATAAATAAGGATAATTTTGATTAAGGATTATTATGCTTACTTGAGCCTGATTAAATATGCTTTTTTTTCAATTCATTATTTTTTTTCTACATTAAAGTCAAATAAAGTTAACCTCCAGTATTTTCTGGATCAACTTTTATAAATACTTATGCATTGAATTAAAGATACAGCATAATTTAATTAAGTTGACTTGATTGATTCATATTTTTAGAATATATTATGGTTTGAATTATATTTAACATAATCTGTACTGAACAATTATTTATTAAAAATTCATTAATAGGTGATGCATGCAAACTAATGTAAGAATTCTTTAAGTTATCAGTAGATTTTACTATCCTGATAGTTTCAAGCATCCTACGATTTTGACCTCAGGCCAACTTTAGTTCTTTCATCAATAAGGAATTTTGATATAAAATTGGATTTATTGCAGTTATACATCTAGAAGTCACATTTTATTTTTTTATACTTCAAGTTAATAGCCTGTAATCCACAAATACTTAAGTTTGGAACCCAAATCTCTTTGCTTATATAATTTGAATTATATTTTAGAGAGCTTAGTTTAAATCTTAATTATAAGTTTTTTGGATTAAAATGATTTATCACACAATCTTATAATAGATGTTTCTCTAGCAAAAAAAAAAACATTCTCCTGAAAGCAGAGAAAATCATGATGTTTGCTGCTATAAACCAGGGACATCACAATGGTAGCACACGATGTGTATCTTTGCGATCTTTAATGGTTTTAGTATAAAAATTTAATAGAAGGATTTATTTTATATGTGTTGAAAATATGTCATTAATAAAGTAGTTATTCAGAAGTAAACATTTTGACTTGATTTTCAACAGATATGGTGATTTCAACTAACACTAATTAATATAAGCAAAACATTCAAATTGCCTTTTTTTTTTTTGTCGATATAAGTAATATAAATTTTACAGTCAATATTATTTTTATCCAGAAAATATCACTTGCAAAATCAATAAGAAAAAGGATGGATGAAAAGGGGAGAAAATTTGAAGAAAGATGACAATTGAATTACTTCTGTATATGTAGTTTTGATTGTTTATCAATATATATAAGCCGGTTAAGTGTCTCATGGCATACAACAACATAATAGTGTTTGTGCACATATATATAAAGTTGAAAGGAAAAGTAGACATAAACACAGGCAAAACTTTTTTTAGATATTTTCTGTATTACACTGGAATAACAGTTAAGGATTAAATAATTTTGAATTTAAAAAAAATTATTATAAATTAAACATTTTAAAAGGTTCTAATTAATATTTTATTAATTTTGAGGTAGTAGTATGAAAACTGAACCCTACCGTCTGATGGCGCACTTTTTCGCCCAATGCACATCAATTTACCGATTCATGGGCTATCTGTTTGTTTACATAATATTAAGGTAAAATTTTTTTTTTTTTTCAACTGGTTTTTAATTTTTTTTTTTTATTCCACCTGGGTTTTTTTTAAATAAACAAATACTTTGTTTTTAGATGGTCTAGGGGTGTTGGTTTGTTTGTAAATTAACGACTAACTGTCCGTAGGTTTTTTTACATAATATTACTTACGGTAAAGCAAATTTTTTTTTTTCACATGTTTTTTTTTTTTTTGGTTCGTTTTTTTTAAAGAATCAAACACTTTGTTTTTAGATGGTGTAGGGGTGTTGATTTACTTTGAAATTATCGATTAACGCTCTGTCATTTTGTTTACACAAAAATACAGTAACAAACACTTTGTTGTTTTTAGATGGTGGAGGGGGGATGGGTTGGTTGTTTGCTTTTAACTTATCTTCCTTTTTTTTTTTTTGGTTGATGTTTTGATTTGCTGAAAGACTTCAACAATTCGGTACTTTTGAATAAACCACCACTTGGTTTTTTAGACGGTGTAGGGGAGAGGGGTTGTTTTGATTTTGAATTGTATCTTTTTTTGATTACTTTGTTACGAGGCTTTTTTTTTTTGCTTCAAATCTTTACGCTACAGAAAAAGCTTTATATGATAGCGAAAAGTTCTTTCTTAATTTTTTGGGCCTTTAATTTAAAAAAAAAAGACATTAACAGTTCGTTTTTAAAGAACATTTTATTTTTAAGACAAATGGGGGAGGTGGGATGGCGGGGAAGGTTTATTTTGATTTTTAATTATCAACTTCTTTTTGGATTTTCTTTTTGAAAATTTTATTATGTTACTGCACAGTTCTTTATTATTATTTTATTTTTTTTGGTGTGGCATTTTGAATCAACTCTTAAATACTTCTTTTTTTTTTGGTATAATAAAATATTACCTACTACTTCAACTGGTAATGAAACTTATCAAATATTACCATTTATAGTCATGTGAACAACAAAAACAACAACAACAAGTTTCCCATAAAATTATTTATTGAATCAAAAATAAACGAAACTTTTGACAAGTTGTGAATCAAAATAATTAAATAAACAGCATTTTTTTTTGGGGGGGGGGGGCATAAAAAACAAAAACAGTAGCCATCAAAAGTAATATTAAAAAAAAAAAAAGAAAATAGGAATCCAAAATAAAAAATATCACTTCGAAATGCTCATCTCTTGCATCCGCCAGGATTTTTCTCTTTTTGAAAAAATTCAATAGCCTCAAGTTCTGTGGCCGGCAATTGATTTATTTTAAACATATTTGGACAACTTGCAGACATTTTACTGTTCTCATACGGATTCACACATAAACATGCATTTGCGCATGAATTTTTAAAAAATTTGCTGAAAATAATAACCTTTTTAAGTTTTGGGCATTTCAAAATGTTAGTGAAGCGTGTGTGATGACATGACATTTTTTAATATGCAATATTAATTACATTACACTTTTTAAAAAATATCAGACATTGAATTTTTCAGAGTTTCGTATTTTACAAATACTGCCACTATAAAATTACACTGTAGCGAGAGTTCAAGAGCGCTCATTTGACGAATACTGTTGCAATGCAATGGGCATAGTATTTCATTACGTAATCGTAGAATAGATTGCCTTCAGATGGCTGTTATGGCTCAAAAAACATCTCTTGTACTGTCAGCCGTAACTTAAGGCCGCTAAAATGTTATATTGATGTGCATTTTGTGAAAAACAGCACCATCAGATGGTAGGGTTCAGTTTCCATACTACTACCAATTTTGATTTTGAAATTAAAACAAGCATGTTTTTATATTACAAGAGATAGATATATTGGTAATTATAAAATGCCACTACATTTTGATTAAAGAAATTTTTTAAAATTAAAGCTTATATAACATATTTTGATAAAAATCCTACAAAATTGTTTTTGAAAGGATTAAGGTAAATTGAAAAAATCATTCTAACTTTTTTCAATCAAGATAAGTTTTAATTACTGTTTTTTTTTTTTATTCTACCCTGATTATAAAAAGATTGGGGAAAAAGATAAGGAGGAGTTTTAGAGTTTTTACAGTTGTAAAGTTATTACAAAGATATAACTAGAAGCAAGACAGTGTAAATCCAGCTGCTGCTACTAGTTCACACTAGTAGAGTTTGGATTCACATGGTAGCAAGAACTAGCATTTATGTGGTTCATAGTTCATATATATGTGTATTAGACAGCATAGAGACTGAAGGGGGCTCATTGCAGGATAACATTTACTGGATTATATCTTTCCCGAGATGACAAAACAGTCTATGGTATTAGAAGGAACCAGTTTACAAAGATTACTATGCTATATCCGTAGTTCTATCAATGTGCAAAGAAGCACAGACAAAGTTACTACATTGTGTATGTAAAGTATTTACAAATATCAACTGGTTTTAAAGGTAAGTAATTTTTGATTAAATTATTCATCTAAAACTAGAGTATTGAAAGAAAATAATAAATTACTGTTTCCACTTTAATTATTAAAAGTAAAACTCTAGTGAAAATATTGATTGTTAAAATCTCTAATTTAAAACTAAAACAAGTAAATAATTTTTGCTTGAATTGTAAGTCTAAAAACAAAAGATTGATTCATAAACGATTTTATTTTGAAATTAAAAAAAAAAAGCAAACTCCAAAAATCTATCGATATTGGAAAACAAAAGAACTTGCTAGAATATTTTTAAAGACGTTTATAATTAATTAAGAATAATCTGAAAAAAAAAAAACTTCTGTGGACTGTCAAAGAAATATATTTTTTTAAAAAAGTAAAAGAAATTTTTTTTTTTACCATTTGAAACAATGAAATCAATTAATAACTTTGATTTATACTTTTTTTTAATACAAACATACATATTCATTTATGTATTTTTAAAAATGAATAGAATGTTTTATATATCACATCTGCACTTATTTATATAGATATGTGTCATATAAACATCTAAAAATCTCTATAAATTGTTAAATTAATAATTATGTATTATAAAAATGAATTTCATTTATAGATGTATGACAATTCAAATATGTTTATTTTATATTATACCAGCACATCTGTGTGCAAATATATAGGTATTTTATGTTTTGATATATATGTAAATCACAATGAGATAGCTTATTTCTTTTTGTATTAATCAAAATCAGAATGCTGAATTTATATTTATAGCATATTCAGCAGATCTTAATTTAATTTTATTGTTATTAATAAATCGATATTTCATTGTTAAGGTTGTTACAGTGAATTTACTCAATCCTAAATAGTTTTAGAATATTATATGTTTGTATTATATCTCTTGATCACAGTAACAGTTATAGAACTTTTGTTCACTGAACTGGATTTATGTGTAACAATCTGTTTATGTTTCATGTTATGAACTTTCAGATGATGATGATGATGCTGGATGATGGAAAGAAGATATCTTTAAAGTTTATGCACTATGTTTCATTTTAATTATTTATTTAGAAATTGAGTTTATAGTTGGCCAGTACACCTATTTCAAATCCAATCACAAGATTCACTGTTGATTTATTTTTATTATTGATCATTCATGATGATGAATGATTATTGCTTTTGTGTAATGCTGATGAAGTTAGCATGCTCATTATATTATTTGTAAATTTAAATTTAGATTAGTTCATTAATTGGGGTTGCTGATAATGAGTGCCATTACTTCAGGTTTACCCTCTGACTTCGTTAGTTTATTAACAATTAACTGAATGGTTCATTAAAAACCAATTAATAAATTTTGTTACTTAATTTGAAACCTTAACTATTTTATTTATTTCTCTATACTTGATTTTCAAAATTGAATAATTTGTTATTTATATTTTCTATATATAAAGAAATCAAAATAAGAGATAAATCAAAAGTTTGTTATGGTAAATGGGAATGGTCTGTCAGTAATAAGACCTGACTATGTCACTTACTATTCTAAGTGATTATCTAATTATACAAAACTATATCTATGTACATCAACTGTTTAGAGTATTACAAAAAATAAAGATTTGTACAATCTGTAATGTATCCTATCTTGCTTTTTGTTCATCAGAAAGCAGTTTTTCTTGCAGAGTTTTTTAAATTTTTATTTCATTGAAACTTTTTATTGTTTTCTCAACCCACAAAGGAAATACTAAATTTGAGTTACTATTAACTTTTGACATTCATTCATTGATGGTTGATTTTATTATAAATGACATGATTATTCTCTGCAATAACTGTAACTTGTCATAAGAATATTATTTTTTGACCATATTTATCACTAAATTAATTTTTATATTGTCCAGAATGAGTATTTGTTTCACAGGAAATACTTTGATGTCATTAAAATTTTATTTTAAAACATTTTATATATTTATTTTCAAGCTCATTTGGAAATTATTAAATAATAATAGATATATGATTTGATCACATGGGCATTATTATTTATATGTAAGCAAAAATGAGAATCTATTCATAAAAGCACATATCTTTTTTTAATATATATGAATAATATATAAAACTAATTTTTAATTTTAAGTAATAATTTTTTTTTTTCCAGAGAGAAGACGGATTGGAGAAACAAATATGAATGAACGCAGCTCCAGGTCACATACGATTTTTAGAATTGTAAGCTTAACTAATTTTTTAAAATAATGTTTTAACATTATATTATAAAATGGTTTAGATAAGTGTTAATACAAATAAAACAGGATTTAATTTGATCACAACAGGGCAAATGTCTCTGATAGCGTCTCTTGAAGGATTAATGAAGAAAAATGCAACAATCATGAGGCCTTGCAATTGCCGAATGATGGTTAGATTTTGAGTGGTTCACCTTATTGTTTCACTTGTAACTAAGAATTCATTTATTTATCAATATTAGATGGTTAGCTGGGTCAACTGATTTAAATTTTTAGAATATATTACATTTTGAATTATATTCTAAATAATCTGTATTTGGAAAAATATTTAGAAAAAAAAATCAGTAATCCAAAATAGCGAATAAAAATCAGCCTTTTGATGTACAGCAGATTTAGTGGCCTCATAGTTTCTAACTCCCTAAGTTATTGATTCCTTGCCAATTTTTTTATAATTATAAAGGTTTGAAAGTAATTAAGCAACCATCATAAACGTCATCATTTTCAACCATTATTGATCCATTGCAAAATGAAGGTCTCCCCATTTTTTCTATATCTAGCTTCTTTTCTCCACATCATCTTCCTTATTTCATGCATCCAATTTACGTGATTTATTTGTAAGTTTTTTATAATCTCTTGGAATCCTGTTTAACATTTCAACTATCCATTTACTATCGTCTTTTCTGGAAATATGTCTAGCCTTGGTTTACTTCAGTCTTAATTTTTTCAATGATGCCACTAACACCTGTTTGTTCTCCCATATATTTCTCTGTAGATCTCTTCTTGTTATTTCTGACATACATCTTTACATACTTCATTGACTGGTTTGAAGTCTCTGTATTGCTTGTTTGTTAAGTATCCAAGTCTCAGATGCATAAGTAAAAACTGATAAATACATTTTTACAAAGACTTCCATTTCAAATATTGGCATACAAGATAATTTCTACTTGTTTACAGCAAAATAATATATCTGTATGTAATTTTCACTACAGAAATATTATTTATTATTGGATAATCTCTAGTCTAATGAATGACTAATAAAAATTATTAATATGTTTAGGGAAAACTTTGGATTTTAATCAACCAAAAAAAAAAAAAAAGATGGATTTAAAAGAGATTTTAGCATAGTGAATCACATCCAAGTATTGAGAAAAGTTATAGAAAAACTAATGAATATGAATTGCTATTGTGCTTTGGATTTGATTATGAAAAGACATTAGATTCCATAAGCATTTATTCATTGAATGAAGCCATCAAGGTATAGATCCAAGATGCTGTCATATTTTGAATAATTTTTATCAACAACAATTACATTATACAGTGATATTAAAAAGATTAACACCGAGAAAGGTGTATGACAGAGCTCTACAGAAAGTATTTTGCAGATTAATAGTTTTTGTAGCTTCACAAAATTTTGCAAGAATTATCAGATGAAAGTAAGAAAGTAGGACTAAAGATAAATGCTAACGTGACTAAAGTAATGTTCAATAAATTTTCTAAAGCAATAAACTAAAGATCAATCATGATGAATTAGTAGCAAACAACTTCAAACACTTTGGTCAGATTAATTATATAGATGAAAACACAATAGATGAAATTAATCATAAAATTGAACTTGGATGAAACTAAAGATCAATCATGATGAATTAGTAGCAAGCAATTTCAAATACTTTGATAAGATTAATAATATAGATGAAAACACAATAGATGAAATTAATCATAATTGAACTTGGATGGAGTGCTTTTGGTAGAAACAACTTTGTGCTACAAGAAAAATAATACTGATCCTATTTAAGTAAACTTTTATATCATACTAAATTGTTTCCAAAATTTATTTATTTGCTTATATGTTTTTCTTGAGTTTGATTATAACGAATTTAGTATTTTGAAGCTAGAATTAGCAGTAAAGGATACTATTTAAAAAGTTTTAGGTTGCCATGGTTATCAATTTAAACTTATATTTTCAAGATCTCCCATTATCCATTTATCAAGTAAAAGAAAAACCAAACAAGATCAACAAACTTCTTTATTTATTTATTTATTTTTGTATTAAATACTTTGATGATTAATCTGAATATTCACAATATAAAGATGAAAAAAGAAATAAAATACAAGCACAATAATAAAAATGAACTTAATACTTTTCAGTCATCTTTTTGCTTTTTTCCAAATAAGACATAATCCGTATAATATAATATCAGAAGAAGTGAATGCTTCAATATTAAGAAAATAGATAGTTTATTCAAACACTTCAAACTATTTGCTGAATTGTGATATAGCCAATTACAAAAAGCCATAATTATTAATTAAATAAAAACATTCTTAACAAGTTCAAGCAATTAAATCAAAAGAGTGGATTTAGATAAACGTTTGATATAAAAAATACCACGCTATTCTTCAAATTCAAATAGAACGGATCACAACGTTAATATAGTATTTACGTATATATCCCCGATGGAATAATTCCATTCACCTAAAATCATTTAATAACAAACTTTGAATTAAGAAACTTTAAATTATTAATTTGTTGAAAAACTATGATTGCCGACTAACTCAGTAGTGTTGTAGGGCTTAAATGTTCATCAGTCCTTACCAGAATAATGCAACAAATTAATGTTTAAGTGTAATGTCTGCCAAAAATCTCAAATGCCATGTCTAAAACTTACAGATGGATATAAAAGGAAGAATAATGATAGTATATATGTCGCTAAGGAGTTTTCGCGAGGAATGCATGACTGTCACAGCAGCCCGACCAAATAACAACAGAGTACCTATCAGAGACATTAATTACCTAACTCCTAAATCTCACACCAGTCATCATAAAGAAATATTAATTTGTTATATGATATATTTTTTTTATGTTGATAGAATTATGTATTATTGTGTGTGTGTATATATATATATATATATATACTGCTATATTTGGAAACTGGGATCTCTTTAACTTGGAAGATTTCATTGTAGCTAAATTTGAGAAAACACGCTGAAAAAGGCTGTTAGCTTAAATAATTTTTTTAAAAAATTGAGATAATCTTCCCTTTTATAGTGACATGTTATTAGTTTTGATTACTATTAAGAATCCTTACCAAAATATGGGTAGAGGTAAGATCTTTATTGCTATTCCATATAAAAAAGAAATAGAAAGTTTTGACAATACAGAATTTATGTTATTTTTCTTTTGTTAATTAACATTTGTTCATGCATGTTTATTCAGTATAAATGATTAACATTTCTGCATGAATTGTCTTTTCTATTTAACTTCTACATGTTAAGAAGGGGTTTTTTCAGAGAGAGAAAATATTACTATTGGAATTAAAGCCAGTAGTTATTTAATATATTTTCATTTATTTGTTAATTAGTTAGTTAGTGTCACCATCAATGCAATGTTGAATTAATGATTTTATTAATTTTCTTGTTACATTTATTTATTTTATATATAATGAGTGTTATTCATGTATACCTATTAGGGAAAGGGCTGGTTTAATGAATATCTTTAATTATCAATATGATAGGCATACATACTTAACATTTACATATATATATAATAATTTTTTTTTTATTTTGTTAAAAAAGTTTATCAATTTTATATTATGTTTGTAAATAAATATTGTTAGTTTCATCATTATTAACTATTATCAAACCACTGCAGGATAAAGGTTTCTCCAAGTTCAATCCATCTTCTCCGATCTTTAGCTTCTCTTCTCCACATCACTCCTGCACACTTTCTTATTTCATCCATCTAACTCACATGTGGTCTTTTTCTGGGTCTTTTACAATTTCTTGGAATTCAGTTTAAGATTTCAATTGTCCATTTATTATCATCTTTTCTAGCAATATGTTCAACCCAACTCCACTTCAATCTTTTAATTTTTTCAATGAGGTCAGTAACACCTGTTTGTTCTCTTTCCCGTATATTGTGTTTTCGATCTCTTTTTGTTACTCCCAAAATGCATCTCTCCATACTTCTGTGAGTGGTCTGAAGTCTCTGTATTGCTCTTCTATTAAGTGTCCAAGTCTCAGATCCATAAGTAAGAACTGGTAAAACACATTTATTAAAAACCTTTTTTTTTTTTCAAACATATAGGCTTACTTTCTTTTAGTATCAAGTTATTTCTACCAAAGACACTCCAACCAAGTTCAATTCTATAATTAATTTCATCCATTATGCTTCTATCTGTATTAATAATCTGACCAAGGTATTTGTAATTGTTAACTTTTTCTAACTCATCGGAATCAATCTTTATTTTCATATTTTGAGAAAATCTAATTAAACATTACTTTAGTTTTTTTAACATTTATCTTTAGTCCTACTTTCATCTAATAACTCCTGCAGCATTTCCTGTAGCTCTAAAGCATTATTTGCAAAAATAACTACATCATCTGCAAAATCTAAATGACTTAAATAATCTCCATTTACTTTCACCCCTTTAGCTTCCCATTTTAATCCACAAAATACTTCTTGCAGCACTGCTGTAAAAAGTTTTGGAATTATGGAGTCACCCTGTCTTATGCCCTTCTCAATGTTGACTTTCCCAGTATAAACTTGTAATCTAATTGTTGCTGTTGCATTTTTATAAATATTCTTTAAAATATGACAATATCCTGGATCTATACCTTGATGATACAATGCTTTAATCACTGAAAAAATGTTTATAGAATCAAATGCCTTTTCATAATCTATAAATCCAAAACATAATAGCAACTCGTATTCATTTGTCCTTTCTATAACTTCTCTCAATATCTAGTTATGATCTACTGTACTAAAACCACTTTTAAATCCAGCTTGTTCTCTTGGTTAGTGGAAATCCAATGTTCTCTATAGACAAGTTGTAATTATCTTGGTAAAAATTTTGTGTAAAACTGATAAAAGGCTGATATGTCTATAATTTTTAATACCTTCTTTATCACCTTTTTTAAATATTAATATTAATACTGCATTCTTCCAATCATCTGGTACATCTTTATCATTTAGACATTTGGTATATAGCTTTGCTAAAAAATTTTCTATTTCTTCACCTGCTTTTTTTAATATATCAATTATAATTCCATCATTACCTGGAACCTTTTCTTTTTTCCTACATTTAATTGCATGTCTAACTTCTTCATTTAAAATTCTGGGCAATTCAGAAGATGTAATAGATATAGGAGGTACTTGATCTTTATTACTATATAATTCTTGATAAAAGTCTTCTGCCCATTTCATGATGTCATCTCTCTTTTTAATAATAATTCCATCTTTTTTGCTTATTGCAGATATAAATTTCCTACCAATACCAAAATGTTATTTTACACTCTTGAAACTTTTATTTTCTTCTACACCTTTTCTTGCTTGTTCGCAGTTATACTTTCTTATATCATTTTCAACTCTTTTCCACATCATTTTACAAATTCGCGATATTCAATCCTTTTTAATGCATCATTTTTGTATATGTTCATATTCCTTCTTTTCTTCATAAATTCTCTAGTCTCAGTAGAAATTTTATTGGACAATTGCTGCTTTTTTCTACCAGCTATCTTTGTTGTAATTTTTAAAAATGTAGAAGTTATTTTCTGAGATATATGTGGAATCTGAAAGAGAATGAGATATAGATGAACTAATCTAAATTATGTCTAAATTTAATGTATGAAATAAGAGCTAGCCCACTAGAAATAGACATAATCATTGGTTAAATACTTCATCGCATCATTATTTTCATCCTACCCAAAAACTTTAAGTCTGATAATTACTACTTCTATTCCTCTTTTAACGGAAAAAACCGAATTGTCATATATTTTGATACAACCAACCGTATAATACTTGGCACAAGATTCTGTTACAATACATTGGAGATCATTTATCTTTTCCACATGTGTGTAGTCATGTGTATCAGTTATACAAGATGGAATGGATAGATGAAGAAAACTTGAAAGTCTGAGTTCAAATCCCCTTTAATTGCATTTTAAAGTTTGGTATTTACAATATAGTAGTATTGATTTATTGCAAATTCAGCCTGAATTTTGCCTATCCCTCTATGCATTTAAATGGACATATTAAGGTTATATATATGAGAGGTCAGAGTGATTTAAGGTCATCATGGGTATGACAGCAATATTGGCATCAACAAGAGTTTGATTATTCCATCATCAGATTTTCAATAGTATGGATGGCTGAAGAGTTTGAGAATGGAGAAGATTGAAGTCTGTCTATTAAAGTTTGAAGATTTGCTATCTTAATTTAAAGCTGAGCACTGATTATATGTGTGTGAGAGGTGATGATCTGCACCAACTGATGAGTGCTGGTTCATTACGAAATATGTGTATTGGAGATCATTTAACTTTTCACATATGTGTGGTCATGTATATTGGTTGTATAAGATGAAGTGGATAGATGAAGAAAGCTTGTAAGTCTGAGTTATTATGCCCTTTAAATACCATAACAAAAATATTTGATACAATATAAAAATATTTTTTAATAAATTTAACATTTTAACAAAACGAAACTTGAATATTTTTTTTTTTTAAAAAAAAAATCAGATTTCAATTATTCGAATTTTGACATCAGTACTTACTGAGTTTGGCGAATGATGCCTTTTTCACTATTTCTCTATAGTTCATTGGATTGGAAAAGACTATTGAAAAGTTATTTTACCATAAGTTAAATCATCAAATTCAACTATTATCAGTCACTGTTGGATGAAAATTTCTCCATAGTTAATAAAGTTTTCTCTATCGTGGTTTCATATATCTATATCACTGCAGTACACTTTCTTATCTATTCATCTCACTTACTATCACTAGATTTTAGCATTTTTTTGAAATCCAGTTTAATACTTCAGTTGTTCATGTAATGTTATTTGTTTTAGCACCAAGACTATCCGAACTTTAAAATTAGCTTTTTAATTTTTTTAATATCATGTTGTTTTATTACCAATGTGTTTTTTGTTTAATATCCAAGTCTCAGATCCATAAGTAACTAACCATAAAACATTTATTAAAAATTGTCCTTTTCAAATACATAGACATATCAAATACCTAGACATATATTTTTAGTATTTATATATATTAATAAATTCAGACTTGAAATTCATTTTATTGGAATTACTCAACATTATAATCTATGAAAGAATTATCATGATAATTTACTACTACATCCAGAAATATATTATCGTTTTCTTACTCATATGATCAAAATCTTTAATAGACAGGTGTAATTTTTATGCACGTTTCATTATTATTTTAAAAACAATATATAATGACAAAATTGAATGAATATCTTGAAAGAAATGTTTAGTAGTTCCTGATATTATATGTATATATATATGTTGCCAAGATACCTAAGCGATAGAACACTTATGAAAATCAGCTAAATAGGATTAAAACAATAATTACTGGCAAACAAAATCATAGTAGTGATTTATTACAAGGGAATACTTTTGACTGATGTGTGATAGCCCAGTAGACATTGGATTTTAAAATACGTGCATATTATGGATATTGTGTCTCATCACTATCAACTTTTCAATTCCATTTCAAGTTTCATTAGTTGTCTCTTTTAAAAGGGATATTTAATGTGTATATACATATGTTTAGTTATGAATAAATGTTTTGAATATGTATAACCAAAGGAAAATCAGAACAATTATTCAAAATTGCCATTAATCAATAACTTAATATTTTGTATAATTTAATTAGATTTTACATCATCACAATTTCAACTCTAATAAGCTCCAAAATCTTTGTAAATTTTGCATACTTAATGAATGAATGTAAATATAGATTTTTCTTTGATTAACATCACACTAGATTCTAACCATCAGATAATTATCATACTAAGTTTATTCACTGGTGTTTTATCAATTTCATTTGTGAGTTATTATTACTTGATGTAAATAAATTATTATTATTATAAATTAAGAGTTATAAATCTTATTATTTTAGGTAATCAAGGGATATAAACAAATAAATATACATAAAGGTCAAATGGTATTCTAGATACATCTTGATTATGAATCAGGCTACTATCTTTTAAAATCTTATCATATTCATCAGAACTAGCATTCCTATTATTTTATGTCCATTTATGATTGTAGTGGTATAGATTAGGGACTTAAGGAACCAGATGATCAAAATCTTTCATTAAAGTTTTTTCAACTTTATACAGATCCTGATTCAAATTTTATTGTCTTTGTTCTTTGGGCATCATATTTATACCTAACCTGTTTATACTGTTACAGTTTTATTTATTTACTTTTATTATAAATATGATGATGTATTAATGATAAATAAATTGAAGTTTTAAAATAAATAAAAAACGAGCCATATAATTTTTTTGTTTTATTTTTCAAATTGTTCTAATATAAGCTTATGGTATATTGTTTATAGATTATTGAGAGCAGAGAATGTATTTCACGAAGGAAATCTGAAGATAATGCTGTTTGTGTATCTCAGTTAGTAAGTGTTTTTGTTATTTTTGAAACTATTAAAAAAAATGGCAAATGGGTTTGTTTGTTGCATTTAAATGTTGACTAAGAAATATTTCTTGTCTATTATTTGTAGAATTTTTATTAAACACCTATTAATCTATAATATTAAAATGATAGTTTTATTTTTACAGTTTTATGGACTTAAACACTTTTTATCTGCATATAATTATTAGCACTCTTTTCTGAAAATATTTTACATATGTATTTATATCACCAATATAGATATAGATTTCCATTCTTTTTGTCTCTATTGCAGTGGTCTTCAACCTTTTCACACCTGCGGACCAGTAAAAATAAGGATAAGGTTTCATGGACCGGCAGAAGTCTATAGATAAATATTCATAAAGATGAGCATAATTATTATAACTGATCAAAACAACAATGTTAAATATATAAGATAAAGTTTTATATATATGGAGTTTGTATAATAAAAAACTTTTTTGTTTTAATTTTGAATTTTTTTAGAAAAGTAATAAAAAATTTAATTCTACCCCCCCCCCCCCATAAACATCTGTGATAACTAGAAAAACAAATTAATTTATGTATGATTGATTAGATTTTATTTTCGTTCTGTTGTCTTTTTTTTTTAATTGGCTAAAAATGAGATGAAAAAATAAATAAAAATTGGTTATATTAATTAAGTTTAAACTCTTATTATTTTATTATTACAAACTTTCCTGCCAGTCTAGTTCGCGGACCGACAAAAGTTCCGCGGCCCGACCAAGGGTTGAAGACCACTGCTCTATTGTATCTACACTTTTCTTTAAATTTCTTTGTCTAATTTCTGTAGCTATTTCCTCCCATGAACTTGTTTTTTGGCTGTCCTTTTCTTTCTTAGTGTTGACCAGTTTAATATTTGTTTCAGCAATCTTTCTTGAAGCATCCTCCATACATGTTCTCTCATTTCAGTTGTCATATTCTGATTTTATTGATTATACTGTCATTAATATATTGTAACAGAATTACCTTTTCGACCGTCTGTAAACGTTTTAATTTACACTGTACGATTGACACGACTGTCATGTCAAGCAAAGAAGCCAATATAGACTCACTAATTAAGTCTATATTCCTGATCGAATACTGAGATTACCAATGGAATATTTCAGTATTATCTTTCCCGATCAGATGCTTCTTCGGCTGCTGGATATTCATTCATAAGAATGATTTATTTAAAATAATCCAGCGCTTGAAATATTTATAATTTTTGCGAGATTTAATATTACTGCACTATATTGACACGTGTACTTTTACTAGAATAAATGTCTACTTAGTATTTTATAACCCTACGGGTATATCATTATAATTAGTATGGTGAAGAAGGAAAGACGAGACATAAAGAGCTATACATAAATAAATATTGATTATTTAATACATTCATAAACATTAACATATAATACTTCAACATAAAATAAGCAATTATTAAAAATAACACAAATGATATTTAATTTAATTAACCCTTCACCTAAAATAATAATTCTTTAATATTAAACATTTATCTGTAGATATTTTATAGTTCATAGTCTTTTCTTACGTATTCTTTGGTACAGAAAACTACTAATTATTTTCATTCAGATTCACATTTGCAATTGCATTTTTTAATTAATGTGGCCATTTACGAAAGTGTGTGCACGCGTGTTATATTAAAGTTACTTTACCTAGGTTTTCTGGATGTTGACGAGGGAATTATTATCCATCCTGTGGATTACTCCACTTCTTTTGTAGAGATGGAATTCTTAAGATCCGGCTGGATTCCTTCTTGCAGCTTACTTAGATCGTATTCTTGAGGCTTTCAGGACAGAGAAGGTGAACCATCAGGCAGGCGCTATCTCTACTACTACTTCATGGGGAAGATGACTTTACACCCAAGGCGAGCGTGGATTAACTGGCATCCGTTGTGGCCTCCTTAGCCCTGCATTATCGATGTTTCAACTTGGTACATTTTGTTCACAGCTCTCGAACTCTGTCTATCAGCTCAGCAGACTCAAGATCAACTAAAACATGGCTACTTCTTTTACAATTTTCCTCTTAATTGTCCCAGAATCCTTTACTTATCTTCTTGATTGTTTTTGGAATGTCATTAATTACATTTCACACATTTATTTTACCTTCATTAAATATATAAAATTTTCTTCTTGTTTTTTATTTATTTTTTATTTTATTTACTTCCATTTCTTTTTTAATAAATAATTTTCTTATTTACACACTCTTTATTTTACACACCTTTACATATATTTCATGCATTCACATGTGTATTTTGAAGAGATGATCTTTATCTTTTTATAAATCTATTTATTTTTATTTATAATTGCGACGGAAATTTTATGATTGCTAATTCTACAATCATTAACCCTTTTATTTACTTTTTCCTTCAAGATTTAGTCATCAACTTCGATGATCTTATTTTACTATTCTCTTAACTTTACTAATTTTAAATTTTAAAAAAGTTGACATTAGAAGGTGAAAGATAAGGATCTTGGCTGCTTACCTTCCTTCACTTTCTTTAATTACCATAATTGATTTTTTTCATTAATTGCATTCCTCACTGCCATTTTGATTTTTTAATTAAAACGAACTTAAAATAAATTTATTTTATTTTCTAAATTTATTATCCAATTTTTATTACTTAGCTTACATAAAACTCACATTTAATATTATACTATATATTAAATGTACACATGTGTGATCGCAGTGTGTGTGATCATCACATTATACCGCTCCCTAATTTTTAAGAATTAAAATATAATGAACTTTCATGTGAAGGCTATTTTAATTCTTAATATTTAACTTCTTTGGTGAGATAGACATGGAGAGACAACTAGGCAACAGCTATACATATTCAATACAATCGATCTGCGCTAATCAAACCACTTTAATCCTTGCGGAAGACTTTAACACACACCGACATTTCTACTGTTTGTTCAACTTAATAAAACACGGACCTCTTCATTTTTTATATTTTTTCTCAGCGTGATTCTTAATAAAATGGGAAAATTTTTTATCCCTCAAAGATAATGCACCCAGGATTCTTACTGATGCTACATTATTAATAAAAACACTTCTTAATTCTTTAAATTCTTGATTTACTCATTCATTTTGAGTTTGTATTAAACTGGGAGCTTCTGTCCCGCACAGATAATGAGCCCAGGATTCTTACTGATGCTACATTATTAATAAAACAAATTCTTAATTCTTTAACGTCTGGATGTACTCATTTATATTGAGTTTGTAATAAATTGGGAACTTCTGTCCCGCACAGATAATGAGCCTAGGATTCTTACTGATGCTTCATTATTTTAAAACTTAATGCAGATACTCACCTGCACATTTCCATCATACGCAGAGACGGCTTAACCAAGCTCAGATGCGATCCATACATAATCCCTATGCACACACACAAATGCCTCAATCCAGAACCTCGACCACATATCATTGACATTTAACTTTACAACTATTATTTATTTTATTTTATTTTATTTTATTACATATTATATTCATTTAATAAGCTTGGATGTTTATTGTTCCATCCTATACCTTTTTTTTTTTATTTATTTATTATTTCTAGCTGCATTTGCAGACTTACAGATTATACATTAAAATTTAAATTCTTTTGCCTATCATAATGGCATCTTATGAGAAGGGTTTTATTATACTAATGGTTGACATAGTTACTACATTTTAATCATCGTTTCTCTTTTTTATATTTTTTTTCATGCGCAGCTGTGTTTGACAATCTTACACTAGGAGTTTGTCATTATAACTTACAAATTAGTTTGTTTTACTTTACTTCCTTTTGTTTTTCATACTTTGCATTTAAAATTTTATCATTTAAAATCTCATTATTATTTCATCCTCTCTTCCCAGTACATTTCTTTTATTTACATTGATTTTTTATTTTTATTTTTACAATTTATAAGTCGTTCTCCATTCTCGAAATCCAGGGCCGTTAATATTTGGTCAAGTTGACATATCCGTCATGTTAGATTTTTTTTTTTTAAATTAGTTTTTATCTGGAGGTTCTTTGTTACTCCTTTTGTTCGACATATATCCACTGGTGCTGGGCAATGGACTATTATCCCTATGTCTACCAAAGTATCTGAGTCCTTTCGGATAATTTCCATCCGCATATCTCTCCATCAGTCTGGACACTTTATTTCTATCAAAAAATCTTCTCTCCTTATTTCCTTCCCAGTAATTTCGATGAGGGTTATATGGACCCACATTTACAATCGGATCTTTAGGAGGGGTTTTGAATCCTCGATCTTCAGCCATGTATCTTGGCGTAGTACTGTCGAGTACATTACGTAATTCGACGCCTTGTTTGACTGTTTTTCTTCCGGCACCTATAATCATTTTCTCCACATTATATATTTCATTACTGGCTTGCATGCATTCATTGGTGTTGTTCAGCTTATCATTATTAATTATTTCTTTCATCCCTAGATTTTCTAATTCACTTTCCCTTTCCTCTACCTTTGACTCTATTCTCTCTATTGCTATCTCTAACTGATTGACATCAAGTCGTAGACTCTCTATAACTTTCTCATTTACATCATTAATCCCTTCAATTTTCTTCCCTTGCTCTGCTTTAAAATCCTCTATTGCCTGATATACTACTTCTAGTTTATCTTCTACATTGGCTACCTTTTCATTTACTTCAATTCTAACCTCCTGTGCTCCATTATCCCACTCCCATAATTCGTTGCTCGCATTTCTCAAGTAAATCAATTTGGCTATCCAATCTTTTATTTATGGCCGCCAATTGACAAGTGGTTTGCCTAACATTTTATTTAGCTCTTCAAATTTCTGATTGACGCTCTCAGTTATTCGTTCACGGAATTCTTCCATCATTCCCTTGTTTGATTCCTCCCTTTGCTTCTCTCTTTCTTTGAATTCTTTGGAAAATTGTTGCTGATTTTTTCATATCTCTTTTAACATACTCATCACATCATGGTATTCTACATTATACCCTTTTTTGTGTTCGTTACTACTAATACTCCCCTCTCCGTCACTTTGGACATCCATCTTTGTTTTTGCTCTCGTGTGCATGAATCTACTTTTTAATTTTATGAATTAATCTTTAATTATATTTCTACTATACTAATTCTCGTTTGTTCTTGACCCTTTTATTTCTATTTGCTAATTTAAAATTTTTTCTTTTATGATTGGCGTTTGGTACACCAGTTAATCCTAACCACACCTGCTCAGATTCTTCGTCTACCTGCCTTAGATTCGTTTCCTCTCCCTGATCTGTCTATTTTCCCGACTATTACTCTCGACTCTACTACGTATATATTTATCGATAAATTTATTTTACTACAATTGTTTGAAACAAGACAAATTATATTTAATTTAATTATTCACACTAATAATGATAATTCTTTGATAATAAACATTTATATGTAGATATTTATAGTTTATAGTCTTTTCTTACGTATTCTTTGATATAGAATAACTACTAATTATTTCGTTCATTCAGATTCACATTTGCAATTGCATTTTTTTTTAATTAATGTTGCCATTTATGAAAGTGTGTGCAGACAGAGTTTGAGAGCTGTGAACAAAAATGTACCAAGAAGTTGAAACACCGAGAATGCAGGGCTAGGGAGCCATAAAGGGACGCCTGTTAATCCACGCTTGCCTTGGGTGTAAAGTCATCTTCGCCATGCAGTAATAGTAGAGATAGCGCCTGCCTGATGGTTCACCTTCCCTGTCATGAAGCCGCAAGAATACGACCTAAGTGAGCTGCAAGAAAGAAGCCAGCCGGATCCCAAGAATTTCCATCTCTACAAAAGAAGTGGAGTAATCCACATGATGGGTAATAATTCCCTCGTCAACGTCCAGAAAACCTAGGTAATTACCTTTAATATAACACGCGTGCACACACTTTCGTAAATGGCCACATTAATTAAAAAATGCAATTGCAAATGTGAATCTGAATGAACGAAATAATTAGTAGTTATTCTATATCAAAGTATACGTAAGAAAAGACTATAAGCTATAAAATATTTACATATAAATGTTTAGTATCAAGGAATTATCAGTTAAGTAAAGGGTTAATAATATTAAATGTAATCGGTGTTATTTTAATGATTACTTGTTTTATGTTGAAGTATTATATTTTTATGTGTTATGAATGTATTATGTTAAACAATATTTATTTATGAATAGCTCTTTACGTCTCGTCTTTCCTTCTCCACCAGACTAATTATAATGATATACCCGTAGGGTTATAAAATACTAATTAGACATTTATTCTAGTAAAAGTACACGTGTCGATATAGTACAGATTTAGCAAAAGAAGGATGGCTGGAACAAGAAAGTAGAGAGATAGAAATGCTCCAGCATGTTTAAAGATATAATCGGGTATTTGATAGAATAAGAAATGTCACTTGGGAGAAAAAGACATGGGTAACAAGTGAAATTATGGAATTAAATTTGGGAATAATGAGATCGATGAAGTGAATAAAGAAAATGGAGTTAGGCAAGGATGCAGTATGTCACCTATTTTTTTAAATATTTATTTAGAAGACATGCTACATAATTATTTAGACTGTGGAGGAGCAAATGTTGGAGGTAAAATAATAAAATGTATAGGATTTGCAGATGATATGGCTCTTATAATTGAGGATGAAAAGTGTGTTCAAAATATATTGAATAAATTAGAAGGATGTATGGAATATGCAATGAAGATTAATGTTGAGAAGATTAACTGTTTATGGATAGGAAGAAATGTAAAAAAGACTGTAAATTGAAATCCTTGATAATATAGTTCAACAGGTAAAGGATTTAGATATTTGGATAGTTGGTAGAGTGGGGATGGAAAAAATGAAGATAAAAGTTAAGAGAAGAATAGCATTAGCAAAGAAGGCATTTATTAAGAGAAAGAAAATATTTTGTGGACCTTTGAAGATAGAATTAAGAAAGGGATTTATTAAATGCCATGTGTGGAGCGTACTAATGTGTGATTGTGAAACATGGACAATGAGTAATAAAATTAGAAACATATTGGAAACCTTTGAGATATGGACATGGATAAGAATGAAAAATGTTAGTGGAATAAATAAAATAAGAAATGAAGTTTTGAAAAGAATAAATGTAAAAAGATGGATTGAACATATATTAAGAAGATTATAGTTTAATGAAAGATGTTTTGGATGGAAGTAAAGAAAGGATAGAGGAGATTGACATTGTTGGATGATATAAGAGATGGAAAGAGTTACATGGAATTGAAGGGTTGGGCAATAAAGAGATATGAATGGAAAACATAGATGAATTGATGATGTGACTACTCTAGATTTGTCCATTTGACAGGATATTGTTGATAATGATGTATTAATTTATGATCAATAAATTTAGAGAATCTAATCTTCCAAATCATTATCAAATTCTGGTAAGTAAATGAAAACCAGTTTTAGTTTATATAATTCCTCAAATTTTTGTGCTGCCAACTAGGAACATCTTTCATTAGACTTTAAAGAAATATATTTTTTGAACCGTCAGGTATAATTACTAATATCTTAATGCATGAAAACTCCCATGAAAGGAGTATGTTTTATTACTTTTTTGAATAAGTTTATTTTCACAAAGAATTTTGAGTGCTACTCTGTAATCTACTCATCAGGTGAAGATATTAATGCTGAAAAAAAAACAAAAAAAACTAATTGATAAGTTCACTATTTTATGTAAAAAAAAACAACCCAAAAACAAAAAATAAATATGAAAATAATATATTTAGAAAATAAATCTGAAATTAATATATTTATTAAGAAACTAATGCCCAATGACTATAAAAGTAATTTATTTAATCTATAGAAAATTAATATATAGAAGTAAGTGGTTTGTATAAAAACTCTTAACTAATGAAAACTATTAAAACTAAATAATATTTTAATGATGAGACTAAATTTAATTCCACAAATCATCACTGTTTCTTTTATTGTTTTTATTTCATTGATGATAAATTGTCTTGAATCTGATGCCATCAATCTCATGAAGACATTGTTTAATGTTAAAGGAAGTTGGGTTTTGAAGTGAATGATAAGAAGGCTGTTTTGTTTTGAATATATATGTCATGTATATTTTGAATTTCACTTGAAAAGATCTATTGCTAATAAATGAAACTATGGTTATGGAAGAATTTTAGTAAAATTTTGTTATTTTGATTAGTATTGTAATGATATATGATTTTTTATTTAAAAAAAATCCAAGCTATGGTAGTTGTTATTATCAGTAATCAAAAAACTGTAAGGCTGTATATTTTATTTTTTATTCTACAGCTACATATTTACAAATGATATGTGAGGGATATCATTTATTCCCTAACACATGCCATAAATTATTCTGAAATTTGTTATTAAAAATAGCATTGATAAATTGCAGCATAAAAGTTAAAATATAATGTTACATGTATGTGCACACACACGTGCACATATGCATTGTACAGATTGCTAATATTTTTTTTCTCTTGAAGATGAATGTAATGTAATAATTTAATCATTTGAAAAATAATTACTCATTGGAGTCTTTATAAATTTTTTTCCTACAGAAAAATTAATCTTTTTTTTAAAAAAAGATAGTAATTTATTTAATTATGGCATTCATTTAACAGTTGGAACCATCATTATTGCAAGTTTTATTTATATACTTTTTGTAGTTATTCCCAATTTAATTGTAATATTTTAAAAAAAAAAAATTAAAGTAAAATAGCTTTAAACATAAATGATTTATTTGTCTGATTTCTGTGCATTGTTTATTTTAATTACTGAATTTTTTAAAAAACTTCTATATTGACTTCAATGACATCTATCAATTAGAATGATACAAATAAACATTCAGCTCAAGCATATTATTATTACTATTATTTTTTTATAAATAACTGAAATTAAATAAACTCAATATTTTAGATAAAATATATGTATATACATCACAATATCATTTATATATTTTGTTGCAGAATTTAGTTGATTTAGCTGGATCAGAGCGAGTTAGTCAAACTGGTGCAGTAGGAGATAGGCTTAGAGAAGCAAACTCCATCAATAAAAGCCTTTTTATGCTTGCATTGGTAATCCGTAAACTGAGTGAAGAAGAATCATTTTTAAACTTCAGGGATTCTAAATTAACTCGGATATTACAAAATTCTCTAGGAGGCAATGCTAAAACAGCAATTATTTGTACTGTTACTCCAGTAGCTATTGACGAAACAAACTCTACACTGAAAGTAAGTTGATAATTTATATCATTTAATTTTGGTTTTACTTGATGTGAAAGAATGTTAGTTCAAAGGACACTTGTATTTCTATAATGAAGTATAGGATACAAAATATTAGCAATATAATAGGATCCATATGATTGGGCTCAAAGCCTGTTGTGGAAAGTAATGAGTATTATTCCTAATAGATGCTTTGAACATATATATATATATATATATATACAGAATGTATATATATACAAGATGAACCAAAAGGATGTGGACAGTAAGTGGATTAGGTTTGTGTATTGTATTAGTAAATATAATTGTATTTGTAATCTCAAAGTAAATATTATTTACTGTCCACCTACTTTTGGTTTACCGTTATATAGGCATATTGCACAATTTCATTTCTTATAGTCATTTTTTATTAAATTATATGACCATAATGTAGTCAAAAAATTATAAACACTTAATCGAATTATAAATAAATCGAAATAATAGTTAACTTGTTTATAGTCAATTTAATTTAATATCATCAAATTGATTTTCATTCATATATGAACCTTTTCAAGATGCCGTTTTAAAATTAATCATGTGACAATAAACGTTCTTCAGCTTTATACACTCTCTAGGGTCATCATTAGAAATAAACTCTTGAAAAATTAAAAAATATTATTATTATTTCTTATATAAATTTACACACACACATATACATCCATTATACATTCTCTTATTCCTGTTTTTCTATCTTATAATTACTATTTATCATCAAACCAATAATTCCCATCTTATACTATCAAGACATATATTTACATATACATTCATGTATATTACAGCCTCCAATTTTCTATCATTGACAACTTTCATTTTTATTGATCCATTGATCCTATTAATGTATATATATACATCCATTATGCATTCTCTTCTTTCTCTTTTTTCTAATCTTATAATTACTATCTATAATCAAACAAACAATTAATTCCTGTCTTAAACTATCAATACATATGCATATCACTATAATGATCAAATATCCAATATAATTTATTTATCCCTAATGTTGTCACAAATACATAAATAAATAATCAATCAAACAAGATTGAAATAAACAACTATTAATAACTATATTTAAATATTTATCAAACCAGCTTTCATTTCCATTGAGATCTTCTCAAAATATTATAATATACAATTCACATAACCAATTAACTATATTTTCTCCATCTACTGGACACTATTTACATTACATTTCATTTCCTTTTAAACATGTACCCATACATTATAAATAAATAAATAAATTTAACATATTATACATCTAAAAAAAAAAAATTATAATATTTCCCCAAAAATAATAATTAAATACATATTTTACATCTCTTAAAATTTTTTTATTTATATATTTACAATCATTTTCTACTCTTTCCAATTTTTTAATAAAGCTCATTTCCCACCTAATTTAGCTGGACCTTTTACTATATTTACACATTTGTCCAAGTTTTCCTGAATATATAATGCTTCATAATATATTCTTTTATGATAATTCTTCATATGCTTTGTAACTTTATATTTTCCTCACATTCATTTTATGCCCTATATCCAAATAATGCAAATATGGCCCTGACTTTATATCTTTTCTATTAATTGCTTGATCATGTTCCTTACCTCTCCCACTTGCTGTTCTTCCTGTCTATCCTATATATATTTTATTGCATTTTCCATAGCTAATTTTATACACCAGTCCCCCTCCCCCCATACTACTAACATCATTTAACTCTTTTGCATTATTTAACCATTTACCCAAAGACTTATTATTCTTCCAAGCTATTTTTACATTATTCAGCGATTTGTCTTTCATTAATCTTTTATATACCTTTTCTGAATATGGAATAGACATCCATTTACTATACGTATTCTGATATCCTCATTTACTCTATCTATCTTACTATCAAAAATCTGTCTGATTTCCTTCTTTTTGTAACCTATTTTTACCTAATTATTTTTCATCTTTAATTTCTGTTTATATGCCTCTGTTTTATCCAATGTTAACTTATCATTCTTTAATTTAAATCCCTTTAAAACTCCCATTTTCTGACACCATGGCTGATAAGAAGTTGGATCAATCAACCCTCTGGTCTTTTCATCTTTAATATAATGTTTAACAACTATCTCATTCGTTATCCCCTTTTTTGTCTAAATATTTTAATTCATTTTCTTTTTTTCTCCATTGTAAATCTAATATTATACTTATTCTCATTCAACTCATTAAAAACTTTACTAATACTTTTACTATTTCCTACAATAATAATATCATCCACATATCTACAATATTCTTTAATCTCATTATTACTTATAACTCTATCACTTACACTCTCCTCAATACTATTTACTACCACTGATGATAAAATTCCACTAACTGAACATCTCATTACCCATCTTTTGCCTGTACTCCAAAACTCTTCTTTATATTTAAAATATGCCTCATCTATTATTAATAATGCTTTATTAATAGCATTCATCCATTCTTCTGATAAAACATTACTTATTTTTAATTTTTCTATAACAATATCAATACTATTCTTTCTAGGCACACTTTGGTATAACCTTTCAATGTCAAATGATGCTACCATTCCATTTCTATTTAACTTGATATTATTTAACTTACTAATAATTTCTTCAGAATTCTTAATATAATATTTTCCAAATCCTATTACTTCTACAATTTTCCTATACACTATTTCACATAAATCTTGAAGTATATAATTACTAAAATCCAAAATTACTCTTACTGGCATACTTTCCTTATGAGCCTTTATTTTTCCAAACATATATGGATGTTCAAATCATGACGGATATAAATTCTTATATTCCTTCTCACTAATTAACTTTTTCATTTTCATATAATTTAATAACACTTTATATCTTGTTGTAATTCCTTTCCTAGTCTCCTTGCTTAATTTTTTATACCCTTGTTTATCCATTCTTCATATATTTTCCTTTCATAGTCTGATTCATTTATAATCACAAATCTTGAACCTTTATCCTCACTTGTAATTATTAATTTTTCGGTTCTTGTTTTATCAATAATTTGTTTTATAACACACTTCTTCTTCTATTCTTTTCCATTATACTTCACACTTTTATTTATAACACTATTAATTTTTGATTATAAGTCAATCTTTAAGTCAGTTTTTATACTTGCTGCCTCCACACATACTATATTTTCCTGCTGAACATCTTTATTTACAAACGGAATATATATAACCCCATTATTTAAAATTAAAATTAGGTGGGAAATGGGCTTTATTAAAAAATTGGAAAGTGTAGGAAATAATTGTAAATATGTAAATAAAAATTTTTAAAAGATATAAAATATGTATTTAATTATTATTTTTGGTGAAACATTGTAAATTTTTTTTTTTTTTTAGATGTATAATATGTTAAATTTATTTATTTAAAAGAAAATGAAATATAATATAAATAGTGTTTAGTAGATGGAGGGAATATAGTGAATTGTATAGTATAATATCTTGAGGTCTCAATGGAGATGAAAGCCGGTTTGATAAATATTTAAATGTAGTTATTAATAGTTGTTTATTTCAATCTTGTTTGATTGATTATTTATTTATACATATACATACCTATATCTTCTTATATGTTACAGCTTTCAGTTGTCTAACAATGACCATTTCCCTTTCAATTTTATCGAACCATTGACCATACTAATACATTTATCTATGTTTTCTTGGATATATAATGTTTCATAATATTTTCTTTCTTTAAAATTTTTACTATACTTCATTACTATTATATTTTCATCACAATTTATTATGTCTTTTTCCTAAATAATGATTATATGTTCCAGATTTAATATATATATTTTTTTTATTGTTCTACTATGTTCTGTAGCTTGCACTTTTCCCTGATTGCCCTATATATATATATCACATTGTATTTGTCACATGTAATATAAACAATTCCTATTCTATTATCAATACTGTCATTCATTTTTGCATTGCATATTCATTTTCTTAAATCTTTACTATTCTTCCATTCTATATTTACTTCATCATTTAACTTATAATTATTCAATATCATATATACGTCAGCTGAATATGGAATTGAAATCCACTTCTTAACATTATCTATTCTCTTATTCTTCTCTTTTATATAATTCCCATTTCTGGTTTTTAAAATTTTCCTGATTACTTTTCCATTATGATCACTTTCAATATATTTTTTCTCAATTTCTAATTTCTGCATATGTCTTTTTTTATATATTTAAACTGAGTCCATCATTTTTAATCATTTCAAAATTGCCATTTTTTGAGACCATGGTAGGTATGATTTAGGATCAATTACACTTCTAATATTTTAATTCTTAATGAACTATTTTATATATATATATTTCCCTTTACATCTTTATTTAAATATACGTCTAAATATTTTAATCCATTTTCTTCTTCTTTTACAGTAAATGTAATGTTATGCTTATTATTATTTAATTCTTTAAATGCATTCATGATACTCCTACTATTCCCCATTATAATTATATCATCTTTATATCTATAATACTGCAAATTTTTTTTTGTTTTTAATATATTTATCACTTATCTTTTCTCAATAAAATCAATCATAATTGGTGGCATAATACCATTTATTGAACACCCCATAACTCACCCTTTTTCAATTTTCAAAAATCCATCTTGTATTTAAAATATAAAGTTTCATTTATAAGTACCAATGCTTTTTCAATAACTTTTATCCAACTATCTGAAAGCTTACTGCTTTATTTAATTTCATTAATAACTATTTTAAGACTTTCTTTTCTTGGTACACTCTGGTATATTTGCTCAATATCAAAAGAAGCTATAATACTATTACGATTCAGTTTTGTCAAACATAACTTATCTACAATCTCCTTCAAATTCATGATGCAATATTTAGCAAACCCTATCATACTAATAATTTTTTTATATATTATATTACACAAGCCACTAAAAATAAAACTGTTAAAATCCATAAGTCTTACAGACATATTATATTTATGTGTTTTAACTTTTCTAAATACACATGGATGTTCAAATGTAGTAGAATGTAAAGACCTATATTCATTTTCTTTAATCAATTGGTTTGTCTTCATATTACTTAACAAATTTATAGATATATGAAAGTAAATAAAAATCCTGGAAACATGATTAAAGCAAAATATATAAATTTGTTAAAATTGAAATAAATTGAGATACTGCCAAATCTCTAGCACTCGTTAAATACTTAACCGACAGCCAATCAGATGTCAGGGATAGCTGTCAA
Organism: Epiperipatus broadwayi; assembly: GCA_028023455.1. NCBI lineage: Eukaryota > Metazoa > Onychophora > Udeonychophora > Euonychophora > Peripatidae > Epiperipatus > Epiperipatus broadwayi. The sequence continues at coordinate 3,220,170 of JAQFVV010012444.1, read as the reverse complement.
AATGACATCCAAACCCACAACAAAGATTTTACAAGAAAAGGGCGGCCACCCTTTACTATACTTTTCTTTTTATATATCTAAGCCAGTTTTTAAGCATTTATGTTTGAAAGCTTGAAGCTTTAAATATCTTTACAATTAACTCACCGAGTCTAAATCATAAACATACAACGCGAAATCCTATGATTTACTATGAAGTAGTTTTTAGAATACATTACAAGCAGTAAAGTATGCAAATAATATTTTAATTTGTGAAGCGCAGATAGTTGAAAATTGAAATAAATCAAAATACTGCCAAATCTCTAGCGCTCGTTAAATACTTAACCGACAGCCAATCAGATGTCAGGGATAGCTGTCGAAATGACATCCAAACCCAAACACACAACAAAGATTTTACAAGAAAAGGGTTTGGATGTCATTTCGACAGCTATCCCTGACATCTGATTGGCTGTCGGTTAAGTATTTAATGAGTGCTAGAGATTTGGCAGTACATCGATTTATTTCAATTTTCAACTATCTGCGCTTCGCAAATTAAAATATTATTTACATAAATTTGTTAAGTAATATGAAGACAAACAAATTGATTAATGAAAATGGATGCAGGTTTTTATATCCTATTGCATTTAAACATCCATGTGTATTTGGAAAAGTTAAAACATATAAAGATAATATGCCTGTAATGGACTTTAAGAATTATATTTTTAGTGGTTTGTATAATATAATATATAAAAAAATTGTTAGTATCATAAGGTTTGGTAAATATTAATTACATTAAGAATTTGAAGGAGATTGTAGATAAGTTAAATTTGGTGAAATTGAATTGTAATAGTATTATTGCTTCTTTTGATATTGATCGAATTTACCAGATTGTACCCAAAAAGGTTAAGTATTAAAATAGTTATTAGTAAAATTTAAAAAGCGGTAAGCTTTTAGATAGTTGGATAAAAGTTATTGAAGAAATGGGCTTGGTTGTCTGTTGGTGTTGTAGCCAGTCCAAAACAGCTACAAATGTCGTTTACGCCGCCTACACTTACAGCTAAGATAAACACAACTGTTGTGTTTATCTTAGCCATTGCAGGCCACTTGATGGTGTGCACAGAAATATTATGACATGTTTTGTGCTTCACAACACTTTCTGCGAATTCGCACAATTCACTGGTCTCTACCATATTGTCTGATGGTGTTTGGATTTCAAGGGTCCACAAGTTTTGATATCTCCATAGCAGAATAATTTCATCTCTACTTAAATCACGCAGTCTGACTCATTAACAATTGTCACACCGTTCCCACCCTTCCCTACACAACTTGGAATGTGCAAAACATTGGAAAAGGGTAGGGCCGAACACAATTCAGCCAAGGTCATGTGAAAACTCACGCTTTCGCGAGAAATTATATGAGACAAATAAAATGGCACACAAATTGTGCCAGTTACCGATGTCAGTCAGACTCCTGTAACCAAGGTATTCGATTCCTAAAAATAAAATATTGAAGATGTAGTAGGAAAAAATAAAAGGATCAAATAATGTCATTAATAGTAAAAGTTCTTTTTAAAAAGGGCAAAATAGAAATCGCATAATACAAATTGCCGTATAGTCAAAAAAAATGCGCCATATTTTAAACATGAAAAAAGAAAACGAAAGTTGAAAAAGTCTGAAGTTTTTATGTTATTGTAATTTTTTTGGGGTGGTGGGTTGAAAGGATCAAAAAATGTAATTAATAGGAAAAGTTGCTTTTAAAAATGGCAAAATAGACATCACGTAATACAAATAAAGCCCCAAAAAATTGCCGTATAGTCGCTGTCTTTTAAAAAAAAAAAAGACCATTAAAGTTAAAAAAGTCAGAAGTTTTGATCTTATTTTAATTTTTTTTTTTGGGGGGGAGTGAGTTTAGAAATACTTTGTCTTCACTGAGACAAAATTTATTTTTGGTTTATTTTTATTTTTAAAAAAAGGTAATAAAAATTGATTTTAAAAATAAAAGTTTTAGTATATCAGCGGTAAACAAATAAAGCCAAAAGAAATCGCTGTATAGGCAAAAAAAAAAAAAGTCGCCATATTTAAAAGGAAAAAAAAAGAAAATGAAAATTGAAAAAGTCAAAAGTTTTGATCTTATTTTAATTTTTTTTTGGGAGATTGGTGGTGGATTGAGAAATACTTTGTCATCAGGTAGACAGAAGCTATTTTTTGTTTTTTTAGAAAAAGGTAATAAAAATTGGTTTAAAAAATAAAAGTTAAAGCCCAAAAAAAAGTACTAAAAACAAAATATTAAAGACGGAGTAGAAAAAAATTAAAGGGATCAAAAAAAAGTCACCGTATTTTAAAAATCGTGGCCCGGTAACATTGCATTGTATTGTTTTTGACCGGCAATCATGCCATCAAGTGACCAAGCCCGGCTAAGTAATTACTACCAAACATTTTAAATAGAAGATGGATTTTTGGAAGATTAAAAAAGAGTGGGTTATGGGGTGTTCAATAAATGGTATTATGTCATCAATTACGATTGATTTTATTAAGGGAAAGATAATTGATAAATATATTAAAAATAAGGAAAATTTGCAGTATTATAGATATGTAAGTGATATAATTATAACGGGGAATGGTAGGAGTATCATGAATGCATTTAAAGAGTTAAATAATAATAAGTACAATATTACATTTACTTTAGAAAAAGGAAGAAAAGGATTAAAATATTTAAACTTGTATTTAAATAAAGATATAAAGGGAAATATATATATATACCAGTTCATTAAGAATAAAAATATTAGAAATATAATTGATTCTAAATCATACCAGTCATGGCCTTAAAAAAATGGCAGCTTAGAAAGAATTAAAAATTAAAAATGATAGACTCAGTTTAAATAAAAAAAGAGTATGGATTTTAATTACATTTTCAGCTGAAAATATATATGATATTGAATAAATATAATAAATATAAGTTAAATGATGAAGTAAATATAGGATGGAAGAATAGTAAAGATTTAAGAAAATGGATATACACTGCAAAAATGAATGATAGTATTGATAATAGAATAGGAATTGTTTATATAATTACATGTGACAAATGCAATGAGATATATACATATAGGGCAATCAGGAAAAAGTGCAATTGAAAGAGCTAAAAAACTTAATAGAGCACTAAAAGGAAAGATACTAAATCTGGCCATATAATCATTATTTAGAAAAAGGACTTATAATAAATTGTGAGCAAAATATAAAGACAATAAAGCATGGTAAAAATTTAAAGAAAGAAAAGATACTAATCGGTACGCTAGGCCAGCTACTTGTTGGCATTGTTTCTTTACTAAAAACACACAATTATATTGATCCGGGCCGACTATTTTTAATTTAATGATTTTTACATTTTCTCCGACTTTTATTAAAATTTTTTTTTTTTTTTTTTGCCCAGTTTGTCCGACTTTTATTTTAAAATATTTTTACATTTTCTCCGCCTTTTTAAAAAATATTTTGACATTTTCTCTGCCTTTTTAAAAAGGATTTGGACATTTGATACGACTTTATTACTCATTTTTTGACATTTGATATGACCTTTTTTTTTTTAACCAATATACGATACAAGATTTGATTCAAATATTTGTATATTTTCGTTTTCAAAAATGGCATAATTAAAAACATCTCATAATACACATCAAGCCAAAACATAAATCGCCATATAGTCACTGCAGTATTCGAAAAACTTTTAAAAAAGAAAACCAAAGTTGAAAAGGTCAAAAGTTTTGATCTTACTTTAATCTTTTTTGGGGGGAGATGGGGAGAAATAATTTGTCGTCAGTGAGACAAAACATAGAGACAAAAGTTTCTTTTTTTTTTATTTTTAAAAAAAGGTAAATAATAAAAATTGTTTTTAAAAATAAAAGTTTTAGTATAGCAGCGGTATACAAATAAAGCCGAAACAAAAATCACCGTATAGTCAAACAAACAAAAAAAAAAAGTCGCCATATTTTTTTAAAAATAAAAACAAAAAAAAACCAAAGTTGAAAAAGTCAACAGTTATAATCTTATTTTAATGTTTTTTTTGAGGGTGGGGGATTGACAAATAATTTGTCGTCACTGGTCAAACAAAGTTAATGATTTCCAAAACTGCGATTTGTCTCATAATTTATGTGGCTATTCATGTGAGTTCTGGGAAAAGGTGCTTGGCCATAGCTTTTGCAATTTCCCCCACCTTTCAAAATTTGTAGGGAAACATGGCGACAGTCTTACAATTATTAGTATCAAATAGTATGTCAGGTACGGAGTAAGATCTTTAATTAGAATGCATATTACAACAGTTATGGCCACTTGAATTCCCTCCACCCTCACATCATACGATAGCGATCTGTTAAGTTTTCGTATTTGCATAATATCGCAAAGCACATTAGCGGCGCCCATAATATTGGTGTGTAACACCATATACACCTGCAGCGGCTAATATGAACATTACTGCTCTATAGGCCGTAAGTTTCTCTGCAAAAGCACAGAAATATTGGACCATGGAAATGGCATATTTCTGTGTTTTTAGCAGAGAAACAAAACCACAGCCGTCTGGCCTAGTGTACCAATTAGTACCAAAGAAAATATGAAACATTATATATCCAAGAAAACATAGATAAATGTATTAATATGGTCACTGTTAGATAAGTGGAAGCTGCATATATATGAACATATAGATATGTATATATGTATTGATAATTTAAGACAGGAATTAATTCTTTGTTTGATAATAGATGGTAATTATAAGGTAGAAAAAAGAGAAATAGAAGAATGTATAATGGATATACATATATATAAATAGTGCCAGTGGATTGATAAAATTGGGAAGGAAGTTGTCAATGTTAGAAAATTGGAATCTATAATATATATGGTTATATATATGTACATATATGTCTTGATAGTATAAGATGGGAATTAATATTTGTTGATGATAATAGTTATAAAGTAGAAAAAGATGAATAAGAGAATGTATAATATATATATATATGTGTGTGTGTAAATTTATATAAAAAATAATATTTTTTATTTTTTCATGAATTTATTTCTGATGATGGCCACTAGAGAGTTATAAAGCTGTAGAATGTTTATTGTCACATGATTAATTTTAAAATGGCATCTTGAAAAGGTTCTTATGTGAACGAAAATAGATTTGATGATTTTAAATGAAATTGAATATAAAATAAGTTGTCTATTATTTCAATTTATTTATATTTCGATTAAGTGTTTATATATGCCTAATGTTTATGTCATATGATACATATGTTTAAAAATCACATATACACATTAAGATAGTGACAAAAATAAACAAAAAATAGAAAACTCCCTTGTTTACATATTTAGACTTGATCATGGATGAATATACATATTAAATCATAGTAGATGTCAACGTCTAATTGGTTATTATATGTAAATTATATCATCACAGCATCATGCATAAACAAATCAATAGACTGTTATCAAGACAACTTTATAATTAGGTTGAAATGGATTTCATTTACTGCCTAATTGTAGAGTTTTCTATTGGTTTGTTTAATCATGGAGGCTATGGTGATGGAATATATTGTACCGGACCATACTTACCTGCGGAATTCTGCTCCTAATCTTGCACTGAGCATGAAGTGATTAAGATTTAACAGGGTAAGGAATGGATAACAATTTAGCTAATTGTCTTTACTTGTAACATATTGGTATCTAGCTAAACTGTTAGAGAAGGGAATTGGCATGACTCTGCCAATTAGAAATCCTTTTGGTTAACAAATTTTTCAAATACCCGAGTTTAAGACTTATGGTAAGTACATATCTTTGAAAAGCCCTGTTTATTGATAGCTTTTACGTGCCACTCCTAGAAAAGGATAAATCCCCCCCCCCTCCTAGAATGATATGCAGTTACCATAGACTGGATTAATGACTTTATGAATATGTTTATAATGGAGCACGAGAATAAATATTTAACCCCCCTAGTACAGCAATATCCTGTTTGGATAGCTCAGTATGCTCTACATCTAGGTTCTTCAATGGGTAAGTTAAATAGGAATTATGGGTATGAAGTTGATAAGGCAAAGAGTAAAGTTTATATCAAATAAAATAATACAATAAAAAGCAATTAATATTTTAATTAAATATTTATTCAATCCCAGATACCCACCAACGGTTTATCCTTATAATGATATAATAAAAAGAACAAATAAAAATTATTATCACAAAAATCCGCATATATATTAGATGCATTGAACTAAATGAGAATAAATATACTTTGATATGAATAATAATACCAATAAATCCCTAAAATTATTTACAATGGTTAAAATGATGGAAGTAATCTGAGCTTTCTACCACCATGTCCATACAGTGTACTTGAAGTAATTTAGGCTATGTTTAGTAGGTAAAAGATTTTCGGTTATACAGGAATATGCTTTAAATTTAGGATGTTAAACCCCACTTTATTTAAGTAATTAAAAAAAAAAATGTGCAAATATATTTGCAATATAAAAATATTTCGCTACATAACTAATAATAGCTTTTGTACTTTAAACTTATACCCTGGAAGTTGCTTTGGAACAAATACCTTATAGCACTCACACATGAGGTGTGGTATATATATATTTGCCTTTCTTAATTGAGAAGTTTTTATATATGCATATACGCACAGCACAAATGTACATTCTAAACGATTCTACATATAATGTTATTAATTGAATTGCTTACGAGAAATTTACAATATAGTAAACCCATTAAACACTCATCACAAAATGCCGCATTGATAATAATAAATTAAAGGCTATATGGGTAAATACGTTTAGACACTCAGTATGAGGTGTCATATTTACCGATATATATCAAGTGGCTGTGCGCGTACATGTATATATATTTTATGTATATGAAAATCTTAAGAAATAACAATACAAAAAAAATATATAAATATAACTGCAACCGTTGCTTGAAATACAACCCGGGGTGTATTATTATGAAAACATCAAGGTAATATATCTATGATTTATATTACTGAAATTTGGGATTAAAACTAATGAATAATATTTTGAGTAAAACTATATTATTATACCTATAATAACCGTAAAATCTAGTATATGCTAGAAACATTCTCTTTTTTTCTAATGATTAATAAATAAATATATATTCCTAAATATTGGAAATAGCAAAGTTAATTAATTAAATATTTTATGAAAATTGTAAAATAAACTTATTCAGGCATCTTCATCTTCTTCTGACTGGGCTTTGAGTAGGCTTAAAATCATCTGGCCATGCGGTGAGGGTTTCATGTCATTGAGGCATAGGTAAAGCAGCCTTTGTCAACTTCATGGCTGGTTGGAACTGGCATGGTCATATTTTGGCGATTTGGACAGAGAAACGACGGGTACACTGGCTGGTTGTCTACCCCATGGTCATTATGCTGGCGCATCTGGTGGATTGCTTCATATTATTCTTGTTGGGTGGAGAGTCACGGAAATTTCAGGATGTTATCACTCTGGCATTAATTATCCATATCTGCAAGATGTCATTAGTTCTTAAAAGAACTGTATAGTAGGTTTCTTCTAGGAATATCAACAATAGTTGTAGTCTAATGGATCGTGTAAGAAAATGAATCTCTAAGTGTCTGAATGACTGGAGAAATCTGAAGCCAAAAGTAGTGAACGACCAAATCCCACACACTACCTATAACCTATTAAATCCACTCATTTCAGTACCAATTCAGGTATCTCCCTGAGAAATATGAGTCCGCCAACCTCTTGAGTTAATCTCTAGATCATAAACACTCCTTTCTACCCCTCCCCCCCTTTTTTTTTTGTTTGTTTAAACTCTGAATAACAGAATTTTAATACTTGGTTTTCATCTTGGATTCTCAGAGTACTTGTTTTAACAGATATTAATTCAAAAGAATTTTTATTTTATCTAAGAAAAGAAAAAAAAAAATAATTACAACATTCATTAATAATAATTCTACTTTTTTGATTACAGATTTTTTCCGAAACAATTAAAATTCTTTGATTACCGAACAAGATTACACAGTTTTTAGAAAAGTAATTAAAAAAAAAAATACAAGTATGTTGGAACAATTACTTTAATTATATTTCTTTTACCAATATGTTCCAACACGTGATCCATTTAATTAACAAAGTTTACTTTTCTCCATTTGTGTTTCTCAGAGAAAAGAAAAATATATAACCATAAAATGGACATATAAAATGAAAATATACAAGAAAAGAAAAATAAAATAAAAAAAATACATGAATTTATTACATGCGTATGTGTTTGCATATAATATTTCTTTAACAATTTTGCTGTAAGTTTAACTGGTGTGTGTGGGTATTATATGTTCAGACCCAACTCCCATTATTAATGTAGTAGCACATTTATATATTTGCTGTGCTTAATTATGATACAATTTATATATATAAACTTACTTATATATATGTACCTGCTGTAATGCTCTTTACAGCAAACTTGTGCATGGATATTTAATGATGCCCAGCACAATATATATATATATATATAATACAGAACTTTTTAATGTGCATACATAATTATAATGCAGATGATATGCATAACAAAAATATAACTATCATTCTTCATGGGATGAAATGCAAAATTTCTCTTCAGAAGAGATTCTTTGCTTAAATAGAAAAGTCTCTTAGTAAGAACATTAAAATATTGGAAATTTTTTTCAAAAACTAATTCGAGGATGAAAGTATGCTTAATTTTTAATCTAAACAACAAGAAACCATCTCATAATCTGAATACAGTCTTTTGCTGATAATAGACTGAAACAATTCTACCCCATTGGATTGTAATCTAATTTATCTTCTTAATTTATCTAAGGTTAAATCAAACTTAATTTTTAAGAATAACTTTGGTGAGCTGATTGGCTTAGGGGTTGTGATACAAGTACTTTACAAAAATAGCCTCTTTAGCAGTAACATATTTTATTAATGAATTCTGTGCTCTTGTTTGGAAGAAAGTTCCATATTAAGTTTATGGATGCTCAATTAAATATTACCATGAGAAATCTTGGTCCACTGATGTCTACTTTTTTGTAGTTCTTCTGCATATTTTTCTACCAGATATCAGGAGGAAAGTTGCCTCACAATTGTTGCTGGAGTCTCATCAGCAAATACAATCCATCGATGTTTGTTGCACTCATCTGCTTCATTAATGGAATTTAACAACCACTGATCTATATAGACAACATACACAAACCATGAGTAATGGAACTGAAAGTCTTAATAAGGTCAATAGTGATTTTTTGTACTGGATGAAATCTTTTTAAGTTTCTTTATGGTATGCTGAATAGATAAATCAACATAAAATATACAATTCTTGGTGATCTTAAATTGATAAATATTAAGCACTTTTTCCTGTAGTGCTAAAATACCAGCAGGCATTTTGTTTTGCATTATTTTGAAACATCATCACTAGCAGTTGTAATGTGAATTTAAAAAAATAAATTTTATATTTTTTTATTTGTTAGTAATTTTTTTGCATTATTTTTTTTTTCAACTCTAGAGTTAATGAAGGAAATAGTTTTGTAATTGGATAAGGAACTTCTACTATATATTTTTTTTTATTATGTTGGTTAAATAAGATAATTCTGTGCAAATCATTAATATTATAATTATTTCTACGTATTTTATTAGTATTATAATCTTCTTGATACTGACTTAATGATTCATTTATATTTCAGTTTGCTATGTCAGCAAAGAGAATTAAAAATAAGCCACAAAAAAATGAAATTATGTCGGACCAAGCCATGCTGAAGCGTTACAAGATGAAAATCTCTCAACTGCAACAACAAGTAGAAAAGGTTGATTGAAATATAATAGTACTATAATTAAGATTTTTTTTTTTATTTGCTTTAAAAATATAATTTTAATTTAATTATAATTTAAAATATTTTATAGGTTACTTTTTTCTATTTGTGAATATATTATTAAATGGCAGTTAGAGCTGTTGTATTTGTTTAGTTGTCACAGTTACATTGTGTATTTGTTCTAATTTATGAATGAACTATAGAATAGGAATGGGATTATTACTCACCAAATTTTGTTAATGTCAAACTAAATATATTTTAGGTGGATGTTGCTGTTTTTTTAGCAAATTTGATCTCATATTTCACCAATCTCAACTAGACAAGAGAGGCTCCACATCTTCACTCACTTTTTTAACTTTCTTATGAGAATGTTGAGGTCTTCTCTTCAGCTGTAAATGTGGGATCATCAGCTCATCTACAATTGGTGTGTTTTCATCAATTCTAAATCCACATTTGTTTTCATAGAATCAGATTTTTCTTTTTATATATTTGATATGAAGGGTTAATAAATAAAACTAGCTAAATCAAAATCTATTCCACTCCACAAGATATATATATATATATTCTAACCCATTACTTTTTTTTATTAGTTTATTTTATTTGCACTTTTCACCCATGACACTAATTTTTCAGGTTGTTGTTAAGGCAACCAAAATAAAGCAACATATCCATTAATTTTCCAATATGATCTAAAATACTTTTCATATAATACAATTGTACATTCAATTCTCTTAAGCCATGCCACGATTGTAATAACAACAATAATTGATCACTTATTAATTTAAAGAATAATTATAATAATATTAATCTCAGGGTTCTTTGTTTCATGTAAGGAAATGCTCGGCAGTATTGTGTTGTCGCATATGACTGGCATTCTGGTCGGCTATAGGAAACATTTATTTTACTTAAATTCAATGTGTCTTCATCTCTCATATCAACTGCTATATTATTTAAAGAGATGATAATTCTATTCAATAATGACGTATAATTTTGAATAACACAGCCCTTTTTTTTTTCAGAATCTCAGTCAGAATAATAAAAAGACAAGGGTGCTTTTTGTGTCCTTCCATCATCCATGACAACACAATAATATAACTAAGATTTATTACTTAGACAATTTAACTAAATGGGAATGGAATAATGTGCAACCAAAGTTAATGGTTTGGGAATAAATTCATTTTTTTTTTTTTTTTTTTTTTTTTTTACACAAAGGTGAATGTTTAGTCTTAAGTTTTCAACTCCATAAATAATTATCATTAAACTAAAATATAATGACATATTCCGATCTGCTTAACTTTATTTATCTGGTATATTAAGTTTTTAAGAATTTGGAATGATTTCGGACTCAAGAAAAGGTTTTGCAAATATTGTGCAAACACTTATATTTAGCATATAAAAACAAAAAAAATGAATCTACAACAAATTTTAACAAGACTATAATTTATTATTATCACAAAAAAAATATATATGAACATTTATTCAATAATCCCATAGTAATACAAAAATATAAAATATAACTGACATTAATCTGTATACTCTTTTGGTTATGGACTAGAGGTTACTACTTCTCCTGTATGCAATCATATGGATTGATTAACTAAAAGTACATTTCATTACCAATACATTGTTTATTAAATTTTGGTAACCTTGTAGAAGCTTTTATTCAAAATTATTGACTAACTATTTTTTTTTTTTTTAAAATGATTAATCCCATCATATGCAATACGCAAAATATTAAATTTATTTCTAATACATTTACTTTATTTATGGTCTTTAATGGGATAACCTATTCTAATTATAGGCCAGTTATCAGAAGTTACACTTACCATCTTACATTTAACTTAATGCTAACTTAAGTTATGATACAAATTTTATTCATACGTATAATTTTAAATATGAGTATTATTTAATTACTAACCAGAATTAAATATTGCATTTGAATATTCCTTCAGTAAATAAGCGTTTTAAATTACGCAATTTTAATTACTTTCTCCATTGATTTACTTGTCAAATACTAGCAATATTTAGCAGCACAATACAGATATTGATCCTAGTTACTAACGCACTATTTATACTAAAGTGGATCTTGAGGAACTAACACCTCCAATATAACCTTTATCTTGCCCGAACTTTCAAAATTAAGCACAATAATCAACACCTTCCATGGTGGAGCTATCTTTATTTTCACATGAGGAATATGGAATAACCACGAAGGTCTGTAGAGTAATCTACTACATTAAAATATTTTGGTGGTTTCTTGCCTCTTACTTGGGCATACAACGAACACACACCAAATACAATCCTCTCCTGGGATTTAAACGAATGAAGCATACTAAATGCTAGATAAATTCTTGATCGATCCTCATCTATGAGAACGATCACTTGGGCTATAAACATACCCGAACATTATATTTAAAATCTTCCTCTCATGGAAAACAAAGCTTTTGGGGAGATCATTTTTCATCCCACAAAATAAATACATTATAATTATTACCTATGCGAATATTAAGCATATACCAATGCTATATCTGGGCAGGATAAGTAAATACACTGATTATAATAAACTTATGTTACCGTGTATACTTTGATCAACATCTGAAATCAATGGACATCATAGAATAAAAGTATAATAATTTTAATTTTAATAAAGGAACATTCAAAAATAGTTGGTAGCATACTATCTTAAACTAAATAAAGTGGATGTGTTATTTAAGAATAATTAGGAATAAATTCCTCAATTAATACAGTATAAATTCGTTTCAAAACTTTAACAAGAAATATTTTGTTATAGCATTTTTTTTTTTTAGTTACTTCTGATAATTTTCAATATTTATTTTACCCCTTAAATATCTAAATATTTTTCTTTTACGTATCTAACATACAAAATTTCTACCTACAATTGTATGTAATAATTAAAACATATTTTATAGATTTTTTTCTTCCGTGTTAAATATCAACTTAACCTATAATAATTATATTAAAACATACCTTTGTCATTACAAGGCTATTAAATATCCCTTGACCATACAGACTTTAACCTATGTGATATAACAAAAAAAATACATATCATTTATAACTTAGTTTTAAACAATCATTAATTAACAAGTGCATATTCTCTCATTAGAAAATGTTTTTCTGTTGAGCAATTGGTCCAGGTGAAGAGCTTTATCCAGTCGTATTTCACGAAGCAAGTTTAAAAACAATAAACGCATGGTATTATTTCCTTTAAATAAAAGTTTTCTCTTATTTTGTGCGTTTAATAAATTAGGTAAAGAAAAATATAGCAGAATTGAAGATTAATTCTTACTTGAATTAAACTGCTACAATTTTGGGATCCATAGAAAATAAAATATACATATTCTAACATAATGAACAGTTGACGATAGACGATAAACATACACAATTCTTTTTTTTTTTACTTTATTATTGACGATACGTACAATTCATATTAGCTAGCTTACTTATGGACGGAAATGCGCAATTTTTCCGAGATTATTCTGATAATAACTGCAGCTGATTTACATGTATAGGAAGTTTTAATAACTCCAACTGATGTGTAATATAATATATCATTTATTTTTATCATTAAGTCACTAAGATATTTGGTTTTGTTCATACTTTAGGAATTATAAATTTTTTTAATGGTAACTTCTCCGTAAGAATGCCCCTATATAACTTTTCCTATATTTACTCTGAGAAAGTTTATATTTTTTTTTTTAAAAAAAATATACAGGTGCATAATTTAATCTTATTTATCATTATTATTATTTCCAGACAATTCTTGGTGAATAAAACATATTTTAACGTATGTAACTACATTACTTGTAAAGGCAGACAATATTGAGAAAGAGCGCGAAAATGTTTCTAGTTGATTTTCCTTGGTTTCAAAATATTTCTTTCAATTATTATTATTTTTTTTTCTATACCAAGAAAATATCAATAAATGACATAAAGTTAATAAATAATTAATTTTTTCTTGGAAATCGCTTCTTTTCCTTAATTTAGATATAATATAATTTTTCGTGACTCTTTTAGTTACATCTGTCATTTTTGAACTTTAGCGCGAGACAATAAACTTTTAAGTATAAAAGGTCTTTAAATAGGTAGATGGCAAAGAAAATCAGGATATCTTATCAAAAAAATTTAGCCACACATTATATTATTAAAATTTTACTTTGATTACATTTATTTCTGCAAAATAAAATGAAAAAATTGAGTTACCAAATTTCAGCACTGTTCCTTCCTTGAAAACTAAAAGCAGACTATATTTTTCAAAAAAAAAATGATCTTGATTATGAAATTGGTTGTTTCGTTTTGTTGTTGTTTTTTTTTTTTTTACTTTAGCGACCTCTTCCAGAAAAATAATCATTTGATTATAACATAAACAAAAGAAAGGAAAAACTTATTACAATCATATAGTTTTCAGTATTATTTACCTGGATTACAAAGTAATTTGACAATATAAAAAAAATAATAATAAATACATTAAATTAACAATCAGTGATGTATAATTCTTTAAACATTATTTTTTTTTTTTTTTTTACAAAAAGAAATTACCAGAAGTTATTGTGCTTTATGATAAGACACTCATCCACTCTCCCCTCTACCCATCCAAAATCAATTACTGTTTAGCTTTTATACCATATTAATTTGCTCTAATTATTAATATCTCAATTAAATTATTCATGTTCTCTCTTTAAAAATGACATTGAGTTATTAAATCTATTAGTTATTCACCCAAAACATGCCAAAGTGAGTGAATAGCATACTTTATTAATCAATTATTACTATTGTTATTTTATCTTTTTATTTCTTTAAAGAATAGCATTGTTTTCCTGCAGAAATAATGCCAAGTAAACCAAGTGTCAATAACACTAGGTTACAATATATATATATATATTGTAACCGTTCGATTGTTGTCCCAACTACATAATATCACCAAAACATAAGTGCGCTAAGAATTGTAACCTCGATCACCGATCAATTCCCGCTGCACATTGTCAGCTATTAAGAGCTGTAACCAAAAGCATATCATGCCATCTATATTATGCACCAAAGACCACAACCAAAATCTGGAGCAACTTACCACAGACCAAACTAATGATATAACATAAACTTTTTATGATTTAATTTGATCGCAGCCAGGGTGTACTGCGAAGACCTATCATAGTAGTATGATAAAATACATTAAACAAATTATAAGTATGTAATGTTATTATCTTTCAAACCTTAATTTGCGATTTTCATTGTATGAGACCCGATGGCCGACCATGTACAAGATGGCATAATTTGTGGCACTACATAAGATTATGAAATTTTAAACCATCTATATGATTTTTAATACAAATGCTAGTCCAGGTAAAGCTTTGCAATAAATAAACATAAATACTTGGGTTCTTTTTTTATAGTTTACTATATCACTGAGACTCTTATTATACTGACAAATGACAATTTAAAAACGTTAAGTAAATATATTCAATCATGTCATTATCTGGTAAATCTGTTTACAGGTTTAATAATCAATTTGTATTGTATACTAGAATCAACTACGCAAAGCTAAAATGATGGAAAAGGTAAATGGGATTTTATTGTACCTTACACATCATAAACTACCAAAGACGAAAAGCATCCAAATGTTTTCTCAAAATATTACTAAACTCTTATATCATGTTGACGATAGTATGTACTTCAATGTATGCTCTATCCAAGGTTTATGATTTCTGATTTTACGAATGACAAATAGCAACGGCACAGTAAGTTTAATTATAAATCGTTTATTTACAAATTTATGAATAATAAGTAATTAATTCTAATGTTATAATTAAAGACATAAATAAACAAATAAAATAAATAAATTATAATTCCATCGACTTCCTTCAATAACATATCATAGGTACGGTTTTTAAAAACCTAATCATACCTTATATTTCAATTTGATATAATGAATGTATTGAGGAAATTATACTAAATTCAACATTAACTCATGAAACATCTAATGTCATTTCCAGATTCAATAAATCTATACCGTGAACTTATAACAATATAATAAATAATATTATATCTGTAGGATTTAGCTATAATGCAATCATTAAATAAAGTGAAAATTTAAACTTACATTCAGGTAAATAATAATCAACCAACAGTTAATTATTATGAGGTAACTTGAATAGAATGTCCTGCTACAATTTAATGATCTAACTTATAAATTATACTTACAAATGGTAGAAGATGATTTAGCAGAATAACTAAAATACTTTGCCCAACTTATATCTATGAAGTAAAACCATATTCCTGTGGATGCATTCATCTACACATAGGAATTAAATAACACTAAACGCTTTGTGGATTTATACACCATCATAAAGTAATAAGTATAATTACACAATTCCGCGGATTAACCACCAGCGCAGGAATGAGTGTAAAATACAAAAAATGGCAATTAAGTAATCTGCGGATTAACCACTGGCACAGATTAATGCCTTTTAACATTATAAAACAACATTACTATTTACTTCACATTAAAGTGCAAAATCATCATCCTCAGTTATTCTGACCATTCAGAAAACACTAACATTTTAGCAAATGTGGGTTCTTGCATAATAAAATGTTACACTAATCAGGACAACTAATGTACTAACTTATCTGGCTTAAAATAAAACATATGTAATATAATATAAGTAATATTAGTATAGGAATAGAAATCTGGAAAGACTCACAAAATACCTCATGAAAAATTGATACATCTCATAAATTCATTTAGTACTTTTCAAGCTTTTTCGCAAGCGCTATTCTCTTGAATAAGTATTTTATTCAACCCCTATTAATTTAAACTTAATAAAATATAACTTATGAACTTCACATGCAAGTTCATATAACGATAAAATTAAAGTAATGCATTATTCATCAAATACATAAAATCTAACAGGTGTGTGTGTGATATAAATTAAATGTATAGCATTTTATAGTTCAATACATGAATTCTAGCAGGTGTGTGTATCACAAATTAAATTTGTATAGCATTTTATAACTACAAATATGATCCGTGAAATCCATGTACGATGTGTTGAACAATAAATATACGAAGTAATAGCTACAATTATAGTTGAATTCCATACATGTAATTTTATCCATTTGTATTAGTTATTATAAGCACTATTAGATTAACGATTTTACGTGGCTCCATAAACATGAAACAATTCCAAAATATGACACGCAGAGTTTAAATGAAAATGTTTTTTCATAAGTTATTAATTTCTACATTTCTCTATTAAAACTGTTCCAAGTTTATCACATCCATGCTAATATTTATTTATCCATGCTTAAATCTAGGAATACTAATTATAGCAATTAATTTAATCATTCCAAACTGACGATAAAATTAGAAAATAGCTTTAATTAATTATTTGAAGACTGTTTTTATTATCCAAATGGTAAACAAATTAACTAGCAAATATATTACTGGCATTGCAAAGTTAAATATCAATCAATACTATATTTTTTATTAAAATTATAAACGGAAATATTAAACTATGTTAATAACTTTAACATTTTACTTTAATTTAAACTTCTTCTTTTTTAAAAAGCAAATTTTCATATTTATAAAACTTCTGTAATTAAAACACTTATTTAATTTTTCCAAATTGTAGAATAATAAATATTTTAAAACATACCAAAATCTTGCAATTAATTCTGCTTTTAAACTGGAAAGCTCCGACATATTTCAAATGTAATATTGGAAAATTATTATTAGCGATTTGATCCACCTGGTTAGCCGACTTGAACAGACTTTTAAATTTAGCAATTCATCTTATTATTAAATACCACTATGTTATTTTTACGTTTATAGAAAACTTTGTGGTAAATCCGTTTACTTGTTAACTATTTTAAAATAAGCTTATCATATTTACACCATTTGCCTTTTACCATTTTCTTTTCTTTCTCTCCCTCCAAAGCAACACTATCAGACGATCTTTTTTTTTAATTCGCGCTCCTTTCTTTTTTTACATTGAAACGCATACGTAATTATTGTATTTATTTTTAATAATTAAATTTAGTTGAACAAATGGTTTTTTTAATTCAATGGAAATAATTTTTAAGACCATTTTAAACAAATAAAAATTATTATTATTTTTAATAATATTTTACCAAATTTAATGTGTTGTCAAAATTTTTAAAAAGTTAAACATTTTGATATGAATTAGTATATGGAAAGAAGCAATTTAAATTTATTTAAATAATATAGACAACAAGTAAGGCAAAATATTACCCATTCTCTCTAATAAATTATTTTGAATATAAGAGAGTAATCTGTTCAAAGTGCAAATCAAGCCAATCAAATCACCAAAAGAAGACAGAGAAATTTTTATACCAGTTACATCAATTATTATATTTTATACTAAAATATATGGTTACAATATATATATACAAGATTCCTTCAAGAATTAAAAATTCAAGCCATTTTATTTCAATAATTAAAAACTTAAAACTAACTGGAACTGATTTATTGGTTAGTTTTGATGTTTCTTCTATGTTTACTAATATTCCTGTTGAAGAAGCATTAAATATAATAGCTCAAAACAATGATTTACCTGATTTTATTATTCCTTTAGCAAAACATTGCCTTGAAAATACATTTTTTGTTTATAATTCTCAACTGTTTAAACAAATTAAAGGACTTTCTATGGGATCCCCACTGTCACCTGTCATTGCTGATCTTTTCATGGACAATTTTGAAAGTCAAGTATTATGTGCAGCTACTAAAAAACCTATTTGGCTTAGATATGTGGATGATACTTTTGTCATATGGCCTCATGGAATTGATTCTTTAAATTCTTTTCTTGATTTTATAAATAATTGGCATCCAAATATTAAATTTACTATGGAAGTGGAAAATAACAGATCACTTTCTTTTCTGGATGTTTTAATTGCAAGAAAATGTGATGAAACATTGTCAATATCAGTTTACGGAAAATCCACTCATACAAACAGATATCTTAATTTTAATTCTCATCATCATCCTGCACAAATTTTTTTCTGTAGCTAAAAATCTTTTCACTAGAGCTTATAATTTATCTGATAAAGAACATCTTTCTCAAGAAATAAAACTTACAAAAAGTATTCTGCTTTCTAATAATTATAATAAAAACATCATATGTAAGGCTTTATATAACATTAATACTAAAAAGAAAAAAGAGGATAGAATTGATAATTCCTCTTTTAATAGAGTAATTTTGCCTTACATTAGGGGGGGGTTACTGATAAAATCAGTAGAAGACTATCTTGTTTTAATATAAAGACCACTTTTTCTACTGGCAAAAAAAAAAGGGTGATTTTTTGTATAAACCTAAAGACAGAATACTTTTGGAACACCAAGGAGTTTATGAAATTCCGTGTTTCCAGTGCTCAAGAGGCTACGTGGGTCAGTCTAATATATGAATTAATGTCAGAATTAAGGAACATAAAAATGCTTTTCAACAAAAAATTAGCACATCAGTTTTTACTTCCCATTATTTAGAAACTGGTCACAAACCTAATTTTGACAATACAAAACTACTTGCTAATTTGGAAAGATATGATTTAAGAACCATGAGAGAGTCAATTGAAATATTAAAGAGAACCTCTCTTTTTATCCAATATTAACTTAAAATTAACAGGTAAAAATACTGAGGAAAATAAACATTTTGATAAGCCTCATATTGTGAATGCTGAACTGGAATCTCATTTCTCATCTCGCACACAGTCACGTTATTTGTTAAGATCTAACGGTTTTTCTTTCAAAAGTTAACCTTGAAAATGGCGGTTGCTATTCCGTCGAAATATCGGTGCTCAATGGAAAATAAGACACGGTACATCCCAAAAACTTATAATAATTTATCTACATCATATAACCGTGAAAACATTAAGTATAACATATATATATATATCACCAACTTTTTCAGTTATCCAGTTGAAACTAGCAGAGATATTTCTTGAAGTATTTTCATCTTTCCTGAAAGTAACTTATATATTTAAACAATTCTCTTTCAATGTAAGATTGTGCTGAATAATTTTGAGCATAATTTTATCTCTCATATATTATATCTCTGATATAATAGCTTTTACCAATCTTTTGAGACACCTTTCTTTTGTAGAGAAATATAGATTAATTTCATTCACTCTTGTCTAGTGATTGATTTTTCAGAGTAATTAGCATAAGTTGGTCAGTACTTTGACTGATTCTTCAATTTCCAACAAAATTTCTGATATAGCAATTTCACAACATTACCTTTCATTATCAAAGATTTCTTTATATATGAGATATCTTATAAAAAATGTCTTCAATGATGTGTTTGTAATATAATTTTATGGCAAATCATTTCAGTTTCTGATGTTATATTGCTTGCAATTTAACTGTTGTCATTATTTATAGATCTTACAGTTGAAACTTATTTCATTTTATTTTCCTGAAAGTTTTAACTGTTTTTTTTTTTCAAACTTATTTTGATTTTTTTAATTAATTTTTGCAAATATTGTTGTAATAATGCTTCCCCCCCCCCCCTGGGAGTCTCTTTGAAAATTTCTCTTTGTTTTATTTAAAAGATCTTTATTCTTTTTGATTTTACTTTTTCTGATATCAATTTTAATTTTCCTGGTTTCATCTTGACCAATTTTTTTTTGAAGATTTGTCTTTAATTTTATCTTTCATTTTCATTTACAGTTCATATGTTTTCTGTAATGACACTAAAATGCTTAATTTGATATCTGATGTTATTTTTAAAAGTCTAGTTTTGTTTTTGTAGATCTTTCAATTTCACTTGAAGATTATATATGAGTAATTCTTCATCTATTCTACCATCTTCTAGTTATGTTTTTGATATTCATCTGCAATTTAGTAAATTAATTTGACTCTTTAAAATTCTACTCAGTATTATCTATGTTAATAGTCAGTATTTTGGCTGTTTAAAAAACAATGATTGTTGAATACATTTTCTACTTCATTTCCTTTTCTTAGTTCATATTGATTAATACCATTTTTTTCCTTCACATTTCCAGCTTCCAATTATTAAAAGTATATTAATCCTGCAAATATTGTTATGAACCTAATAATTTTCAATTCCTTTTTTTTTTTTTTTTGGTTGAGTTGTAATGTTGACATATCTTCAAAATTGAATTGATATCAATTGATTGGGAATAGGATTGTCAATGAAACCAAATACTTTCTTTGGTATTCTTTTCCAGAATAATAATATCTTCTGATTTGAAGTCTCCATTCCACTTAACTTCATTAACTCTTAATATATTAATACACAAGAAATCTATTTCCTGATTTTACTATCTTACACTAAACTCATGTCCGTTATAGTTTCCAATATTGATCTTGCTGCAGCTAAATATTTTCCTTTCCCGAATAACAATATTGGCAGCTTGACATCTAAATGTTTTTTAATCTTACCTCATTCTGTAAACCAGCAGTATACTGAATATTATTAATTAGTAAGGGCTAAATTGGCTAAATGAATCTACTACAAAGATTTTAAGAATAATTATTGTCTTTTTTAATTATTTTTATTAACAACAAACAGATATGTTTAGTGTCAGGGGGCTTTTTAGGGGGGGGGGGAGATCTTATGCCACAGTTTTTCTAATTTATAATTGTCTTTATACAGCCATGATAATTATATTATATTCATGTCTTTTTTTTTTTTAATCGTCTATCAAGATTGAGATCCCTAAACATTATAAATTTTTTTTTTTATAAATTATTGTTTTTGTTTTTTTTTTGTATTCATTGTCATTAAATTTCTCTAAATTAACATGTAAATGTTTTCTTTAAAATAAAAATATTTTTATTATTTTATTTCATTATTACTATTTTAAAAATGCACAAATATATATATATTATTACACAAGTTTTTAAAACTAAAAATACATCACATGATTCCAGGTTACACAACAATTTTCATGAGCAAACTATTTAAACTAATCTAGTTTTATCATAGATTGCTTGAATAAACAATAGATACTAGTGGTTAATTTACTTGCACTAGATAACAGTAGAGGATAGGAATTTAATAAGACTATTATCTAGCATATATTGGTTATTCAGGTTTATAATAATAGATGGTAGAACTGGAGTAGTATAAATAGAGTTTACACAAGTTTTTAAGGATCCTTATTTTTATTTGTCAATAAGCTTTAATATTTGTTTTCTTCAATCATAAGCAATTTCTGGTTGTTATAATTAACTTTTTGCTGTTTTCTATTATTAATTAGCTGTGGAAAAGTTTCTGTAATTTCTATAATAACAGTTGTACAATTGTAAAAATTGCTAAACATCTTCTTAATTAATCTATCTCTTGGCACAAACCAAAAGCTATTCTCGAGTCGACTAGGAACTCGATTAAACTATAAACTCACTGACGCTTATAATCCTTAATTTTGTTAAACAAAAAGTTTCATCATAAAATGTTTAAATATAGTTCAATATCAAATCCAACATCTAGATTTAATTCTCTACAAATTATTCTAATTTTTTATTTATATTGTTTTGCTACAGCTTTTAGTATTGATCTTAAGCCTCATTTTAAAAATCTTATTAAAGATTGGGGCTTATTCCTATTACTATAATGAGAATGTGATTTATGCTTATACATTTAACAAACATTTTAAATCTGATATACTATTAAGATAATAGCATAAGGTTTTGGAACCTAAATCAATCTGCTTGTTACATCTATAGAACTGACACTAGGTTATTATTTATTTTAATGACCTCAGTTTTATGCTAATTGTAAATGCTTTATTTCTTAGTTAGTAAGTTTAATACTAATAAAACATCACATGACTATCTTAGTTTATGCTTTACATGTACTTTTAAAAGCAGTTATTTTCACTCTGTTCCAGAACCATCTACTACTTTTTTGAATTTCAAGTTATTAGCATAGCTTTAGTTCTATTTTTGAATTGTAAATCCTCATGATGGGGATAGATCAGAAGCCATTTTTGTGACAACACTATAATCTAGTCACCATTAATGACTGGTATAAAGTGAAGAAAACTGCTCTTGAAAATGTTTTAAAAGTAGACCTAGAAATTCATCTGAAATTTTATTGATAAGGATCTAACTTTTACAAACCCAAATTGAAAATGCTGAAAAACAAAAACTACATCTATGAAATATATGACTGTGAAAGGACATATTGGTGAAACCAACCAACCCATTGAAAAGTAATTAAAAGAATACAAAGTAATGATTAAAGTTTTAAAAAAAAATGTATTTAAAGTAGCAGACCATGCATATACTTATGAACATATCTCCAGTTGGGAAAAGATAAAAGAGAAAGAAGTAAAACTAAGAGAACTTAAAAATGTTGCTTATGTGATAAAAGCAAATAACTAAATCATCTTAAAGTGACAATTTTTTATGTTTAGAAATTACTTAGTAGTCTTACTCTTAAGAAAAAGTAGGGAAGTTGGAGGATCGTCAGATTAGTATATTAAATTTCTATTGACTGTTGTCTTTGATAGAATAGCGTAATTGGTTAGAGCATTCCCGAATCTAAAGATCCCGAATTTGGTTCCCATTCTACAGTCACCAGTCAGACTAGCAATACCTGAAGAGGAAAGGAGAATAATATAACTAGAAATGTTATGTTGTAAAAAAACCAGTGTGTAGTTACTAAGAATTTAATGTATTTGCAAAATTTAGATAAAGTTTGGATTTTTTTAAAGACATTTAATAATTTTAAATAATTGAAATAGTTCAATATATAACTAGAATTACAAATATGTTGAACCTTTTATTTAAACAACAGTGAAGCATTTTACAAAAAGAATTTTTTTTTTTTTGCAAGAAAAGTATAGCTAATACTTTTTATAAATACCCTTAGAAAGCTTTTTAATACTAGGATATTTTTCTGCAGAATATTGTATCCTTGATTGTAGGGGGGGGGGATTGATCTAAACTTCTGATTATGAAGGATTAATATTATTATGAGAAATCTTACTTGTGTGCTCAAGTTGACTCACTTAGTCTACATCTATTCTACTAGATACCAAGATTTTCCACAACTCAAGATATAGTTTCATTACTTGATATCTTTTTTCCTAATGTTGGGAAACCCTTTGAAAAACTAGACAATTACAATTAAATTATAATATATGCATTTTATGTAATATTCCAAACACACTTTTTTTTTCCAAATACAAAAATAAAGTCAGTCACTTGATTTCAGAAATTATTGAAGTTTCATCAATAAATTTTATGCTTCAAAATAAAATTGAATAATCATTTTTCTTTATATTTGTGATCAATTACAAATCATGGACTGTATAGCTTTTGACTAATTTTTGTTTCTTTGCTAGTAATAAGCTGTCAGTTTTGGCATACTGGGGCAGAATTAAAAGAGCTCAATAAAGCTATGACTAAATCCATCCAATTGCAATTGGATTGGATATACCTTATAATCATTCTATAGTATTTACTATAGAAATATCTATTTTAAACTTGAATAATAAATAGACACTACATGCCAATCATATATAATTCATATCTTCTGGTGTATTGGCCAATGTTGGAAGTCTTTGGATTATTTAGTCCTGAGAATATGAGTTATAACTGTATAATAAAATATCTACTCATTAGTTAAGCTTACAATAGATGGCACTGTCAAGAAAAAAAAAACATACTTAGAATTAGAGATGTGTTGAATGTCTTATTTTGGTTTTTTACTATTACTAAGATATATTAAGACTTTTTTACATCTCTGTTATTTAATGAAAGTAAATTAAAAAATTATTTATCTAAAATTATCAAAAAGGAAAAGATTATAATTTCCTTTTGCTGTATGTTTATGTTATTAAAGTATGTTGATTTTTACCTTAAGAATTAATATCGTTTTTTTTACAATAATAATAATTAAGAGGTATTATATATTGATTAAATAAATCTGTTATTTCAGTTAAAAATAAAATTCTTTTAAAAAAACACACTTTTCCTAATACACTTTCCACAATGTTTTATTTAATTTCCATTGATAATTTTAACTCTAAGTTTTCTTGTGGTTTTTTAAGAAATTAAATAAAGCATTGTGTGTCTTTGCTCTTGTTTACATATAGTTATAAGAGTTCTTGTTCATCATGAAACTAGCTCCAGATGTAATGGTATCTAGAGAGATTGAATATAAGCAATGTAATAATAGTGGAAGAGATTTTGAACATCTTATAAACAGAATTTCTATTTCATTTTTAAAAATAACCAATTTTTTTTTTATGATAAAGTTATCAACATGTATTTTTTTTTTGTTTTTAGTTGAAGGAAAATTCTTTAGAATTTGAGCGCTGTAAGCTAGAGAAAGAATTACAGGAAAATCTTAAATTACAAAAAGAACAAGAAGCAAAAATTAAGAGCCTAACTCAGATGTTGTGTGTTTCAAGTCGCCTCACTCTTTCTGATTTTGATAATGTTACCAGAGTAAGTTATAAATAGTTTTTAAAAACTATTTCTTATATTAATCTCTTATTTTTTTTGATTTAATGTTTTATTTTTAAGCGTAAAATTCGTCGAGAAACTTGGTGTCCTGGGGCAATGAAGGCTTATGCATTGTCACCATCACGATCAAGTAATATAACTGATAACTATATGCATTCTTTAATTTTAGAGGAGGAAGGTAAGAAACACAACTTTTTTTTTTATGTAAATACAAAATTTGTATTTATTTATTTTGTCCAAAATTTCTGTAGAGAAAGAAAACTTTGCCAAAGAGATAGAATTGGAAAGAAAAGTTTCAAAGTCATCATGTCACCTCTCTGATTTCTCGTCTCCTGTTCATGATTTTCCCTCTCTGGATACAAGTTCTCCAACTGCTATGGTTTGTTATTAACATTTTAAAATATTTAGAAAAAAATGTAAAATTTACTATGAACTAGATATCTATTTATATGTTTCTGAATAAATTAATAGCTGCTCATATAGATAACTTAATATGTGTATATTAATTAGAAATTTTCACAGGATTTAAGAAATAAATAGTAATAATTTTTACATGTATTTTTTAGATAAATTTTAGTGGCATATAGTCAATTAATAATAAGCATTACAAACTGAAAAATGTGATTTATTTTTAAGCAAAATGTCATTTGTGTAATTAATAGAACGATGAAATTTAGAGCTCAAGGTCTATTGATTACGTCTTAGTCTAAAACTTCTAGTGCTTAAACTTTATATAAACTTTTGAGCATTAAACCATTTGATTATTGTTATTATTAAACCATTTTACTGTTCATTTTTTGGTCGCATTGATGAATCATTGTGTATTTTTTTTTTTCTATTTTTTAATGAAAAAATTATCCTTTATTATATATTGTTTTTGAAAAATTTAGATGAAAGTATACATTTAAACAGTGAAAGTAATCTGAAAAATAAAATATCAACTTTGAATATAAATAAAGAGTAATAAATGAAAATAAATAATCAAAACAAAGGATGTCATTTTAGTACTTGAGGAAAAAAAAAAAAAAAAATTCTCCACTAAATCTGTAGTTTAAAACAAATTAATGTAAAGTATCAATTTATATAATAGAGCTCACTCTTTAAAATTTAAAAAACAACTTTTAACTACAAAAAAATAATTAAAATTTTAGTAATAGTAAATGATTTCTAATATAGTTACTGAGAGCAAGTAGTTTCTATTTAATGTCAGTAAATTTTTCGTTGATTTATTTTTTATTTAAAAGCTAATATATTTATAAAAAAATTAAATGGAGTTACCGAAAACTTATTGAGAATAAATATTTAATAGTTCTTCAAACAAAATAATAATAAACAGGTAATGAAATTATGGAGTACCAACAAAATTTAATTTTGTGTTAGCACATTTGCATATTTTTTTCTCAATAGTGGTTGTATAAATCTTTGAGTTAATATTTCTTTAATATTGATAGTTGATGAATTCTAGATAATTTAGAATTAAAATTTTAAATAATTTCTGCCTTAAAATCATCAGTCTTTTTTTAAGTTTTTACCTTGAAATGAATACAGTGGTGTAAGGGACAAAAATGAAGTAAGGACTTAATTATTGCATAAGTTATTATTTAGTGGACATTTCTGAATTGTATATTATTTAAGTTAGGAATAATAATAATTGCTTAAATACATTCAATATTATACATACTCAAGTAAAATGTTTAAGAGTGGTTAATATATCTTCCTAACATACCCACTTTTCAGGATTCCAATTCAGATCAGAAATATTTTTTAAATAGCTGCCGATTTCTATGATAGTTTAATATAATTTTTATGGAGTTGAGTAGTTAGCCATTCAATTATGTGTCAGTAAAACATGATTAGTGTACTTAGCTGGAAGATAAAATAAGAAGATAAATTTCTTAAAACCCACCAACTGTTGAATAATCTGGTGAATAATGGTTTTTCCTTCTCTGCTATTGGTGGATTCTATGTTAGAAAGACCATTGCCTTGTAGAGAACTATTTAATCTGCTTTATCTTTATATTCACTATATGATTTTCGGCATGCTTTTGTAGGTTATATATTTTATGCTTTATATTAAATCTATTAATAGTAATTTTTTTATCTCCTATTTGCGCAATAAACCTAGTTTAATGATCTTGGATTTAAATCCAGTAATATTTAACTTTTTTAAAAAAATGAATTTTGGCCAAATTAATAAAAAGTGACAGTAAATTGCTAAGGAAATTTTTATTATTTTTATTTGTTAATTATATGCCAAAAAAAAAAGAGAAATATATTGTAACGGTCACTCAATCTACCCTTGATCACGGAGGGTGCCACCAGATCACTGCATATCTGGAAAATTTGTTTACTGTGATCAAAAGTGGATGGTGATGATGGTTTTCACTGACTAGACTCAGGGAAATAGCAAGAGCTCGTGAATATTGTTCAGACAATTGAGAAATAAAAGCACTAAGACAAACGTCAGCAAAATAATTTAAACTAATTTGAAATTTTTATTAAATTCAAAAAAATAAAATAAGAAAATCTAGGGTTCTAGTCTTATAGCTAAAGACGCCGCTCGATGGCGACGTTTTCGTGCTAAAACACATAAAAATGCCGTTTCCGCGGCCGACACGTTCGAACTCGCGTTTTCTATAATACAACTTTTTTGTTGTGCAACAGATTGCAGGCCGCTATGTCACGTCGCAGTACAGCATGTATGTTGCATCGCAGCAAATAAATTTGGCGAATTCGCACAGTTTATACAATTGTTACGGCTTGGTGAGAGAGTGTGTATATTTGAATTGGATGGAAATGTTTTGATTGAATTTTTTTTTTTTTAAAGTATTGAAATGTTCAGATTTTCTAAAGTAATAATTATCAAACTTTTTACAACATACTGTATTGAAGTTTTAAGTGGAAAAATGTTGACAAGATATATGTGTAAAGTGAGTTGGAATTAGGTAACGCGTCAAGTAACATACTGTTCGTAACATTCCACGAGACAAACAATAATCTACCGTGTGTTTATTTTTGAAGTAAAAAATAGCGGAAACACAAAAATATCCAGTAAGAAAAGTACAATTCTACACTCTTTTTTTAAATTTCATAAAAAGCATATATTATAAACATGGTTAATAAGTAAAGAAGACATTTTATATATATATTTGTTGTTGTTTAAAAACTTTTACTTTCTTTCTTTTCTCCGATTACTGTTATACTTTGTTGAATATATTTTACGTTTATTGTTATCATTTATTTTATATATGTTAATAAAAAATAAGTATTTACAAAAAGTACGATTTTGATATGTTTTATTTTAGCATTACAAACAACAGAACCATAACCCTAAACCTAACCCTACTTTTACTTTTTGTTGTCATTCTATTTGAAGTAAAAAATAGCAGTAATATCTGTTTGTCTGTAAAAAATAAAAATGTAAAATGAAGACTAAAAAAGTAAAAAATAGCGATAACACAATAATATCTGTTTGTCTGTAAAAATTTAAATTTAAATGGAAGACTAAGAAATTTTACATTTTATTATGATTATGAGTTTTTAAACAACAACAACAAAAAAAGTCGTAATCCCACTAAAAAAATATCCGATAGAAAATTGTTTTTTCTAATAAAGCAAAATAAAAAACACGAATCAAATTGTAATTTGTTGATTTTATTTTACATTTATTGTTATCATTTAATTATGTATATGTTAATAAAAAATAATATTTAAAAAAGACGATTTTTATTTTTTTTTATTTTTGCATTACAAAAAACACATCAAAATGATGAAAATCAATGACCTGGGAATGTTCATATTTTATAGTTTTAACGTGAAAACAGTGCCATCGAACAGCGTCTTTATCCATAATACTACCACCAAATCTAGCAAACAGAATACGAAAGTTTGACTTAGATTTTTAATAAGCGTATTTATTTATCAGAGAGTGTATATGAGTAGGGTATATATTATAAATGAAATACCTTGGCAGCAAAGTTTGTTCTCACCGCAGTTTAAAAGGGAATTAATAGTATCTTCCTGCTGATGATTTATAAAAACTAATTCTAGCTTTCTAATTCAGAGATATAAAAAACAATACAGTCTTGTAGGAAATCATTGAAACAGTGCCGGTGAGAATTTCTTGGCCCAGAATAATGCATCGAGTCCAAGAATGTCTTATTGCGGTAGGCAGCTCATGATGTACCATGTTTAAGACAATTCATGGTGGATTTCATATACAAGACAAGAAAACTTGAAGAATGATTACGGTGTTATGTAATCTAGAAAAGAAGAAACTAAATCTTCAATCACAGAAAAACTAGAATAACAAACACTATAAACCACCAGCCAAATGATTTGCGGTTTGCAAGAAACTCAAATTAAATGTATTTAAAATTAATTATTGGACGATAAAATAGGGACAGATGAGCAAACTGAAATTATGAAAAGCTGCCAGAGCATTTAGCAAGGATTAGTAATAAAGTGAGATATATTAAGAATATAAAATATAATCTCACAATGCACTCTGATAACTAAAATGGAAAACAAACTTGGAATCTTAAAACTAAGTTTCCAAAGACATACTTTAAAATACAATGATAAGCAAATAAATATAAGATAGGTAACATTAAAGATTAATCTGAGACTAGATAGATTTAAACCCTGATTAGAATATGGAAACATATTACCTCAAGGTATAAATTTGAAACTACAGAGGTCTTTCAGCATGACACAAATAGTTCATTCATTGGAGAACTCCGGTGAAAATTTCAGGTTTCTATTTTGTCCAGAAGGCATGAGGCATTACTAGATCAGTTTTTGTATACGTTTTAACAGGGACAATTTAGCTCCTGGATTCATCTTGAGTTGGTTTAGCATGGCATCGCGTAGGTACTATTCTTTACAGAGGCTTGATTAGGCATTCTGAAGAGAATATTCCATTTATTACATGGTTATATTGACTGACGTACTAAAAGTTGAACAAACCAAAATAACTGAACGGACGTCAATAGCTTAAGACTAATCATTAGAATAGAATAGAATAGGTTCTTAATTTTTAACCTGGGCTATTTATATGACTCCTTATCTTCCACTTCATCTTTAATTATGAATTAGTTTTAGACCAGGGCAAATCTTTATCATAGTCTCAATTTTAATTAAAAAATTCCAATCAGGTTAATCTTATTTACAATGTAACAACAAGTCTCAACTTAATTAAACTAAATTAGAAATTGATTATGTTATGTATGTGTATAATTAAAATACACATAAAATAATAATAGTAAATGGGGATTTACACAAAATAATAATAGTAAATGGGGATTTAATATTTAAACTATGTACGTGTATAATTTGTCGCATATATATACATAAGTTATATATTATAAGATATAATTAAATTCTTTTTATATGGATAAGTTATATATATATGTTATAACGGACAGAATGATTACCACTTGGATATATAGATCAGATTCAACAATCTGCTGGTTCGATCACAATGTATGACCAACTTATACAAAGTCTATATGTGATGGTATACCTATATCGAGCCCCAAACATTGCTGACACCAGATATAATGGATGGTACTCTTCACCAACAATCATAAGCTAACCAAACCCAACAATGGTGTGCCAGATGTAACGGATGGTCAACTAACTTGCAGACTGTAATATTATGCAGATGTAGCAATCTGGTGTGGGATAAGTTAATATGCTCTAATTTATTGCCCCTAATGAAACAATCTGCAGAGTCCTATCAGGCTTAGAAGGGGAAAAAGGTTGCATCTAACTATGTTCAGAATGTGGGTCTTCTGATAGAATGCTAATGAGAACTGGTGAAATGCTTAACCAATGATTGCATACACTTTAATTGACTAACTCTATCCCTATTTACTAATATTAAATGCAATTTAGGTTAGTTCATCCACTTTCCCTCCTTTTTAAATTCCGTTATGACCTAATATTCAAACCCAGAGAGAATATTGCTTTTGACTCCTTTAGCAGGTATGAACAGATACACACAGCAACTCCCGCACCTATATATAGGTTACAACTAGCATTTATTATATTTGTTTTATTTTCAAGCTTTTATATGATAAGAAAAATAGATGTGTATGCATGCATAATTGTTTATAAACTATGGAATGTCAGGACAACTTAATAAACCAGAGACTGGAATAATACAAACTTTTAAACATTTATTAACAATAATAAATATAAAGTATAACAACAATAGTAATGATAAAAAATAAAAAAATAATAATCATTATATGTACATGTGTCACATGTGAACCTCTACCATTTTACTAATTAATGATTCTCCAGATCCAACCTTTATACCCCATGGTAGAAATCCACCTATGTCACTCATTCTTTACAAATCATATTATATAGAAAAATAAACTTTAGTAATTTAAGATAATTGAGATGCTGGCTAGCTAAATTATATACTTACTGATGTTAACAATCTATTTAACTTAAGTTCCCCCAATTTATATATACATATATATGATAGAGACAGAAATTAATACTAGTTGATTAGTCAAACATACTGGAAAATATATACACAAGGTTAATCAACAAAATAAAACATATAATATATATTCTGTATAAGTGTTGCAGTTTAATCTATGAAAATAAATTTAGAGAATCTTAGCCTACTATTTATGTAGATAACCTGATGTGAAGCAGGTGGGTTAACCTAAATTTTATTTACAATGAAAATAGAAAAATATCAAAGTGAATAATCCCCTCTTTCTTTGCTAATTCTAAAAAAAAAAAGAGGCGTCAGCATCAGAGTATGAAAATACAACAGATAACATGAATAAAAAAATAAATAAACGAAAATTTATAATATTGATTCTTTGATTGAAAATTGTAATTGGAACAGAGTTCACAAAAATCATCCTAATAGTAGTAGTAGTAGTTGATAGTTAGGCAAGTTGTTCTTCGAAGCAGTTTCACTTAGTAAATCATTTTCCTTAGCAAGGATAGATAGGTACAATGATGTCTCTTGTAGTTGTGTTAATGGTAAACACCTTGATCCTCATTTGATTCACCATTAAGTATTCCACTGCTTGTTTACTTTGGACTGCAGGCATCTTAAGCATTTACAATAAAGTAGAAAAATAAATATATAGAAGTTTAATGCTGCTGGTAGGAAATACCATGATGCACAATAGCATGTTTTGCTCTAGCCCATATTCATATTAAAGTACAATTCAATAATTATTTGTTATCATAAATTTATATTGGATATTATAGAATCACTTTATGTATATATATATTAAGAAAATTATTTCATTTTTCTTTTCCAATTTTCAGCAGATTAATTTTCGTTATTCTTTTTGAAAAAGATTTAAAATTACTCCAACAACTTAAAATATGCTTTAATTATTACAAAATTTATCAGTTATTCTTACTTCTTATTTCACTTTCTTTCCTCTGAATTTGGTAAACTTTTAGTTACAGCATTTGACTTTTAAAAATGTTTATAATTTAAATAAAAGAAAAAGCAAAACTCCATTTTAGCGTTCTAAATTTTAGTTTAAACTATTGTCTATTGTTATAGCTGCTATCTCTTGACAAGAAGAACGATTTTGTAAAAAGTTTCTATTTTTATATAAAACGCTAAGAATCTCAAACACTGATATTTTTAACTGCCTATTGTTTAAATACATTTAGATTTTTAAATGTATTGTTTAAATACATTTCATTTATTACAAATAAAATTAAAATAATAATAAAATCAGTTTTATTTTCACACACGACCACCTAATCTAATTTCAAGCTATCCCTAAATCATTTAACTATAAATTAATATTCAATTTTAAATTTAAAAACAAAAAAAATATACATTACAGTTTATTCAATCAAATAGTTTATATATATATACAATATTACTTTGTAAAATATTGATCATATTTTATTTTATAATAAAATAATCATTTATTGTACATTATATGTATATATGTAATAAATAACAAACAAATAATCTTCCCATTATATTTTTAAAATTCCAAACGGATTGGGTTCAATAAATAGGCTTGATCTTTTTAGGAATATATGAATTGTAAATTACCTTTTACAACGTGAAGATAAAAATACTTCGTTAATTTAAAATAATATACTTTAATAGTTGTGTTTTTTTAAAATAGCAAGAAAACAAATCCTTTTAAATAGGAAGGTTAATTAACGAAGGAACTTTGCAGATAAACAAGATGAGTAATTAAAAAATAATCGGGCTGCAAAGGGTAATCAATCAAAGTAAAATTTAAGTCTAAATCTGCTTCTGCAATTAAACTGGGAGGGATTGATCCAACCAGGACGGACAAGATTTGACCAATCAAATCTAGAAAATCATAACTGGGGAAATGTGTGAAAGTGTAAAGCATCGTGCACTTACATCCTGGAGCTCTCCTGATATAGATGAACCGAGAAAGGCGCTGAACGTCGCATATTTAGCACGATAGCTCCAGAGCGGACTGCTGGCCTCCGAATGTCCAAGAGTCAGCATAGGGACTATAAAGTAGGTCGCATAGAAATCTTTATTATTATTTTGGTATACCTTCGGGTTTGTTGATATAAATATAAAATGATTATTTTAATGTATTCGTGTAAATATGTATATATTAGTGTACTGTAATTAAATCTACTTTTCTTATTCTGCCGCTTTAGTCTTTGTGATTATAATTATTGTATGCATGTATAGGCAGGGCAAGGTGGCTTACTGCATAGTTTGTTTGCCAGCAAGTATTATAACTGACGGACATAACAGATTAATATCAAAACAAGAATGCAATTAAAAAAAAACTTTCCCAAACTAAAATGTTTTGTTCAGGAAGGATTTAACTTTTTTTTTTTTTTAAATTATTATTTCTTTTAAAGATTAAAAGTTTGCTTCACTTTAATTACTTTTTTAAATTATAAAAGAAACCTATTTTGGAATTAAAATTTATTAAAAAGTAAAATGACATATTTTAAAACATAACTGAGTATGTACTTTATTATATGTACTCTTTATAAACAAAGTTTTAAATAGCTTTCTTTTTAAACTTTAATAAAACCAAAAGTTGGTTTTATTTTTTATTTTTTGATTGTGAAGCGATGTTTGAATCGGATAAACTATCCGGCTCAACTGACCGATTATCCTATGAAAAAAAAACATTCCTGTGGGTTTTTTATAACTTTAAACATGTTAACCCTCCCCCCTGAACGTTTGCCCTGCACTCTGAAAAAAATATTTTATTTACATATTTAACTTATCCATTCTCATAATTCATTAACAAAAAAATTTTTTTTTATTTATTAAAAAAACCAATCCGTCCGATTAGTAGAAAGCTAACCCCTCAACCTTTGTCCGGCAGTTCTTTTCTTTTTTTACTAACTTTCTGAAATGGCCTACTTTCATCCTCCTGTCTTCTCTTAGCTTATAAATTTTTCTCTTGTCCCTTTCATGTTCTGCTTTGTTTTCTGCATCATGTATCTGTAAATCTTTAGGCCTAGTGAAACTCCACATAACTTTAAACTGTTTCTCTTTATTATTTATATTATCAGCACTAATAAATAAAAAAATTTAATTTTGAACAATCTTTTTAACTGTTTGAAATAAGATTGTTCTATAAATGGCTTTTATTTAATCCTTACAAATCATACCATCTAATATTATACTATGGCCTTTAACCTATAAATTTCTTCTAGAATTTCTTTCTCCACCATACTATATCTCTCTCCACTTTCTACTTATTTCAAACTTTATTTCCACTATCTCTATCCGAACATTATCCTGTTCTAACTCAATTTCTGTATCTCTTATGACCTCAACTTTCTTCTCTACTTCTAGACTTTTTTCTATTCTCCCCGTTATTTCTCTTTTCATTTCCTTAATCATTTCCGCTTTGAACTCACTAATTTCTGCCCTTATTTTTTTCTACGTTTCTCTATTTTTTTCCTTTATTTTTATTATCATCTTCACCATCATCCTGATCTCTGACTCTTCTTTTTCAACTACTCCCTTTTTCGAAAAAAAATCTTAAAACCCACTCTAAGTTTTATTTTCACTTTTCCAAAAATATAACTTTCTAATATTTATTTTTTTTTAAGTTTTTACGTTCAACAATAAATCCAAAGAAACAAAAAAAAATACTATTTTATTAATTATCTCATATGAAAAAGACGAATACCATTACACCAAACTATCCCAACAATCCATGTCATAACTCAACAAAAACTGATCCCTGTCTATGAAATTATGCCTCCTACACCCTGAAATCCTTCTCAATTGTCTAAACAAAATTTCACATGGGTTTTAAACTTGAAGCCCTACGTTGGCTGCGCTAAAATTTAATAAGTATGTAACGGTCACTCAATCTACCCTTGATCACGGAGAGCACCACTAGATCACTACATATCTGGAAAATTTGATTACCGTAATCAAAAGTGGATGGTGAAGATGTTTTGCTCCGACTAGACTCAGGGAGACAGCAAGAGCTCGTGAATATTGTTCAGTCAATTGAGAAATAAATGCACTAGACAAATGTCAGCCAAATAAGTTTAAATAATTTTAAAGTTTTATTAAGAGTTACTCACAGAGATTTATATACAATAAATGTGGGTTGTCTGGCATGTACTAACAAAAACTAAACATCATCGCTCTGGCAGACAGACTAATTTTCTAACAAAGCATTACAAAGGAGGGAAGGATTTTCCTTCAGCTGACAATTCACCCAGCAACTCTGGTTTTCTTATTCAAAAATTCTAAAATGAAATGTAAACGAAATTTCTTGCATGAATCAACGAAACCAGTGTGGGTAAATGATCACTAGCTTATTGATTAATGACGTTATATTATCCACAGGACTGCTGCATGGCCAATCATGTTTAAGATCTCCAAGGTTGACTACAATGCAAGAACACAAATATGGTAAATGAATATGATGGAGTATGAATTATAGAATGGGAGAAAACTTAAATCTCAAATTTAAAGAAATAGAAAACTTAGAAAATACTCTGGTGTAAGTGATTTAAAATTGATAAAACATTAAATCTGATTTAAGAAAAACACATTTAATACGGGTGAATCATCAACCAAACGACTGACCACAACTAAGCTGAGTATAATAATTAAAAGTCTCAATAGGAGACAGATAAGTAATTAGAAAACTATAACTGCCCAAGCATTTATCAAGAAAGTGAAAAAATTAGAATTACAAAATAACTTTACAAACTAAATTCTCAGTCTGCTCTGACAAATAACTTTAAAGCAAAAAAAAAAAATTAAAAGATCAAATAAATCTAGCAAACAAAATACTAAAGTTTCACCTAGATTTTTATTTATAAGCGCATTTATCAGAGAGTGCATATGAGCTGAAAATATTAAAACATTAAATGCCTTGGCAGAAAGAATCGTTTTCTCACCTATAATTTAAAAGGGATTTAATAATATTTTCCTGCTGGTGATTTATAAAAACGAATTCTAGCTTCCTAATTCAGAGATATGAAAAACAATACGGTCTTGTAGGAAATCAATGAAACAGTGCTGGTGAGCATTTCTTGGCCCAGAATAATGCGTTGAGTCCAAGAACGTCATATTTCTGGTAGGACAGCTCATGATTTACCACGTTTAAGGCAATTCATGGTTAATTTCACATCCAAGACAAAAAAAAAAGACTTATGATCTTACGTAATTTGGAAAAGACACAAAATCTCCAACTTCAGAAAAAGAATAACAAACACTACAAATCACCAGCCAAAAGATTTGCAGTTTTCAAGAAATGCAAACTAAACATATTTAAAATTAATTATTGGATGATAAAATAGGAACAGATGAGCAAACTAAAATTACGACAAGCTGCCAGAGCATTTAGCAATAGTTAGTGAAATAAGGGGAGACATATTAAGAATATAAAATATAATCTCACAATACACTCTCAGATAACTAAAATGGAAAACAAACTTGGAATCTTAAAACTAAGATTACAAAGGCATACTATAAAAATACAATGATAAGCAAATAAATATAAGATAGATAACTTTAAAGATTAAACTGAGACTAGACAGATTTAAACCCTGATTAGAATATGGAAACGTATTACCTCTAGGTATAAATTTGAAACTGCAGAGGTCTTTCAGCACTGCACAAATAATTTATTCATCGGAGAACTCCGGCAAAGATTTCAAGTTTCCATTTTGTTCAGAAGGCAGGAGGCATTACTGAATCAGTTCTGGTATTTTAAGGCATGTTTAGCATGGACAATTTAGCTCTGGGATTTGTCTTAAGTGGGTTTAGCACGGCATTGCGAAAGTAATATTCTTCATAGAGGCTTGTTTAGGCATTCTGAAGAGTTGATTCAGTTTATTAAATGGTTATATTGACTGACGTACTAAATATTGAACAAATTAAACTAACTGAACAGACGTCAATAGCTGAAGACTAATCAGAATAGAATAGAATAATTCTCAGTTCCTAAGACAGGCTATTTATATGACTTCTTATCTCCCACTTCATCTTTAATTATTAATTAGGTTTAGACCAGGGCAAACCTTTATCTTAGTCTCAATTTTAATTAAAAAATTCCAACTAGGTTAATCTTATTTACAATGTAACAACAAGTCTCAGCTTAATTAAATTAAATTAGAAATTGATTACAATCAAAACAAGAATGCAAATTAAAAAAAAAAAACTTTCCCAAACTAAAATGTTTAGTTAAGAAATGATTATTTTTATTATTATTATTATTTCTTTTAAAGATTAAAAGTTTGTTTGTCTTTAATTACTTTCTTAAATTATAAAAAAAAAAAAAAACAATAAAAGAAAACTATTTTAGAATTAAAATTTATTAAAAAATAAAATGTCATATTTTAAACATAACTGAGTATGTTTTGTTATTACAGTACTCTTAAATAGCTTTCTTTTTAAACTTTAGAATTTTATTGAAATAAAAGTTGGTTTTATATTTGGCAATGAACCCATTGAATTGGATAAAGCATCCAATTCAATATAGAATCTATATATAAATATGTATTAAAGTTAATATTATTTTGCTATATTTTTTATCTATTCCAAGAGCCATTATCTTTATCCTACCTGTAATTGGCTACATGAATGATCTTCTGAAATTATTATTATCGTTTATCTATGCTTTTTATTCCTGGAGCAAGGATCTTAGCAATGTTAGTTTTTTCTTCTTGTTCTATTCTTCAAACTATTATTGTATTATATCTATTATTAGATGATCATCAAAAATGGAAAAAAGTTTATTCCATTATGTCATACAATATAATGTAAAATATCTTTATGTAACAGCAATAATATATATAATAATAATAATCATATACATAAAAAGCTCTTTTCGGCAAATATTAATTTTTGCCCTTTTCAATGTGTTGGGAAATATTTTACAAATATGATCTACATTGCATAAATAATGATATCTATTATTTTTATTATATAAAAGAAATAGATGTTACTATATATGCAATGTGGATCGTAATTGTAAAATAATTCCAACACATTAATATTTGCTGAAAACAGCTTTTATGTGTATGATTATTGCTATTATATGTTATTGCTGTTATATAAAAATATATTATATTATATCGTATGATTTATTTAAATATATTATAAATGTAGTCTTAGCATTATTTTTCCACTTAGATAATTTTTTTAAAATTCAAAACAATATAACAATTATTAATGTATGTAAAGAAATGTGGGCACACATTGTAATGCTCTAGTTGAATGATGAGATTGACTAAGAGTTTCAAGCTTAATTTTCAACTGTTAAATAAATAAAAAAGATTGTGATACAATTAATAGAATGCGCTGTTGTATTCAGTTTGATAATAGACACACTCAGTGTCATATGGTCTTTGAGCTTTACATATTAGAATTAGTTTACACATTAATGAATAATATTCTGGTAATTAACTTTTCATAAATTTTAAATATAAATAATAAAATATAGGGAACAATTTTATAATTATTTCAAAATATTTTTATGATTTTATTATTAATAAATTCCTTTCATAATTGAATAATATTCATTAAGGCTGTAGCCTCAATCACATGCATATAAAATGCGATAGTAGGGACAATTTATATTTTACAAAAATTAACTTGAATGTCAAATCAAACTCCATTACCCCACCCTTATTTCTTTTTCAATAAATATTTTAAATGCCTTAAATTAGCATACAACTGATTTCTGATTAAATGTGTTGCTTCAACTGTTGGAACCAATGAGAGAAGATCGAGTAAAATTCTGGAAAGAAATTTGTCACTTTTGCTAACATTTTTGATTGACTCCAAGTACACTCAAGTTTATACAATGTCTTTGAAATGATACAAATCAATTAGACACTAATTTTTTTATTTGTAAGATTAAATAAAACAAATACTATATTGTACTCGAGTAATTCTCAATTTTGAAACGTGATTATTGTGATATAAAAATTATGTATGTAAATTATATACACTCAAAGCATTTCTCACTAAACAACATTAATTGTATCCATCTACCTTGCCAACCATTATAACAGTAGATTGTTATGATAGAAAATACAAATCCATTCTTTAACCTTTTTAAGCAAATGATTTGTTTAAACAATTATCTTTTGAAAGAATGATTTTTTTTTTTTTACTGAATTTGAAAATAGAAATTCACATTTAATTTTTTACTTTTTTTTTTTATTGAAAAAACTGTATAAGTATAATTCATCCACCTTACTTCACATTTTTTTAGCAATCTGATGTTTTGATTGTCCTGCAGTTTTCATCAGAGCTATGATATAATAGTGAATAAAATAAATAACTATATAAATAATATAATAAAAATCAATTTTTTTTTTGAAAATTTTTAAGAAATTGAGATAGGAGTTGGTAGGTTAAAAAGGAATTATAATATTCATGATTTTTAGCTGTAAAATAAAAAGATAAATATAAAATAGTATTAATAACAGAAAAATAACAAAATAATAGATATGTTTTAAAAATTAAAAAGAATATTTTTAGTAAATGAATTAATGTTTAACAGAGAAATGTATAAAAATAAAACAAAAAAATTATAGTTATAATTTATAAGATATAGTAATAATTAGGGGATTATTAAAAAAAAATATTAAAAGGAATAATATATTTAAATTAATGGTTGTGTGTGAATATGTATATATAGACAGTAATACACTTATATAATCTATATTTTATATTTCAATTTAATGTATATTTTTTATATTTTCTGGATTATTTTCTTTGATTTTAATTCCATTTCATCACATTTAATTTATTTTAATTTTATTATGTTTTATTATATTTTATGTTATTTTTCTTTTTATTTTTTATATTTTTTATTAGTTATTTATTTTATTTTAGTTGTCATTATATCATCACTCTGTGGAAAATGCAGGACAATTGAAAAGAATAATTGTGTGCCTATATATAATAAAAAAAAAATTGCTAAAAAAATCTTTAAAATAATGTGGACAAATAGTGACATTTGTAAAAAAAAAAATTATTTATATAATATGTTTCTATAATTATGTCTTTCAAACTTGAATAATAGAAATTAAAAATATATATTTTAAAACATTTTTATATTTGTCACTTTTTTATCACTAATGCAATGAATGTCATTTTTATAAAGGTAAACAATATAATTTATTAATAAATATTCATACTAAAAAAATTTAAAGTCACAACTATGATGTGATCTTTTCATGGAAAATGTAATTAAAAGTTAAAACTTTTTTTAAAATAAATATAAAAATTAAAAATCAAATGAAAATATTAACTGTGATAATGATAGTCAGAATGTGACTTTTTGGAGAACATAATTTTAATAATTTCTTTATATTATCAGTAAATATTAACTGTTTAGTAATATGTATTTTTCTTTTCTATTGGGGAAAAAAAGTCTTTTTTGTCAACAAATTTTTATTATATATCTATTCAGAAATAAAAAAGTAATTATTGAGTGTGTAGAAGTAAGAGTCTTATATACATATTTATAAATAACAACAATAAAAATAATAAATATACAATCTTCCAATCCCCGAAAAGTACTTTCGGTTAATTATTTAACCCTCTTTAACTGCCATTAAATGTATGTATTTTCATAAATAATAAACTCATAAATACGTAATATGTATACATATATCTGAGTAAATAAATTATTTAGCTTTTTAACTTCTTTAGTAATATATTAGTTAAGCCATTAATGTCTTTTGGTACTTTGTAATTACTTTCTCCTTCTAAATTTGTCTTTGTTTCTGTGCAAACATGATGATGTGATGTAAATTTGAATTTTCCCTTAGACAAAAGTCAGAAATTTTTATGTATAGGCTAACTGCACAGAAATCCTATAATTCAAATTTAATATTTATCATCCTCTAAAATACTTACATATATCCTAAATAAACTTATCTGCTTCTCACTCCAATTTATTTTCCAGTCCTGATTTATTTCTTTTTCTTTACTTCTACTCAAATCTTAATAAAAATTGTTTTGGTAATTCCACTAATTTTTCTTCCTCAATTTTATCATAAACACTTAATCAAAAAAAGAAATAATAAAATCTGTTTATTTTATTCCTTTTACTTTCAGTTTTTTTCTCCACTGTATAATTTTTCTTGATTCTTTTTTGATATTCTAAACTTCAAAACTAAGTATTCAAAACTCTTCACTTCATCTCCATTTAAACTATGTTTACAAACCAAATTCTTATTCCATTTTTTCTTTTTTGGCTTTCTGACTTGCACTGAATAATTAGTTTCATATATTCTTTTGTATTTTAGATAATTTTTATGTAACTTCATTTAATTTTTGTTATTATAATTTTACTATTTATTTTTCTAACTTATTTATCCTTTTTTTTTCCATCCCTCATACTTACATAACTCTAGTATATTCCTTTTATTCACATTCTGAAGATGTAGTTTTTCCATCTCTCAAATTTTTCTACCAGTGCTAACAAATTTAATTTTTCTTTTATAAAAACTTTCCACCTTTCCTCACATCTTCATATTATTATTTCTTTGCATATTTGTAAATGCAAGTTTTATATTAACATTTTTAGGTTGTCTTTTAAATATTTTTATAACTAGTCTCAATCTCAACTTCCATCATTTTATCTTCACTCATATCTTTTACTTTTATCTATATGTATTATATCATTTCTTTTTGGCTTAATGGATAATAAAATTTATTATATAACTTAACTTATCTAATATTGTGTTCTTTCTAATAAATGTAACCCATCTTTTTTTAATCTACTTCTAATAACTTTTAAAACATTAATACCACTGTTCTCATTAGCCTCATATTAATTTCACAAACCTTATTTAAATTTACTTCCACTATCAAATTTTGATTGTAATCCCATCATTCTATCTATCTGTTCTTTTCCTTCAAACTCATAACATGTCCTCAAAATATCTTATTTATTCAGTACCCATATCTACAAATCTTATTCACACCAATAATACATTTTTATTATCTCTATTTTTTTATTACAGCTTAATGTGTAACATCTTAGCAATTCACAGACATATCTTTCTATTGTTCTCTACCTTTACTTGCTAACACATTCTCTAATACTAAATCAATCATTAATATATTTCCCCTAATTTTAATTCTCACACACATTTCCTTTTTGTTGTATATATTTATAATCCGCTAAATTTATAGACATATTCCTCTCAAATTTGTTGTTTTCAGAATTATTCTTGGCATGATCACCAGTATTGTCGATATCAACATTCAAAGTTAATTTCTTGATCATAATACATTCTTTAAATGGTGACACTTATAATCTGAATTGGAAGGTAAAATAGTTAATTGTTCATTCAAAGATTTGTTTGATTTTGAAAAGCAAATTTTTTTTAGATTTCATATGATGAGAAAATACTACTAATTTAGCTAAATTTCTGCAATAAAAGTAATATTTAAATTATCTTTCTTTTATATGATCTTGTATCTGCTTTCTAAGATAATTGAACAATGGAGATTGTTAACATTATTATAGATTTTAATAATAAATTCCAAAATATTTACTTCTTTAAAACTAGCCT
This sequence comes from Epiperipatus broadwayi, assembly GCA_028023455.1. Classification (NCBI taxonomy): domain Eukaryota; kingdom Metazoa; phylum Onychophora; class Udeonychophora; order Euonychophora; family Peripatidae; genus Epiperipatus; species Epiperipatus broadwayi. The sequence continues at coordinate 3,176,843 of JAQFVV010012444.1, read as the reverse complement.
TACATATATTGCAGGTGAAATGTTCATTTACAATCATAACATTATCATTGCAATCTCTGCTAGCAGTATTTATAACAAGCTTGAAAAATCAATGATTACTGATGGTGGTGTATTCAAATTCTATCAAATAGTGGATAAACAGAATATGATGCTCTTGTTGATATAATACTGTAAAATAAAATAAACCTTTTAATTAAAGCGTTATTCAATGTTTGTTAATCTTCATCTAATTTTGCAAATGTGTTCACTGATGTTTTAATATATTTGAAATATTTCTATTTGTATTAAATTTGGACAATTCCTTTATGGTAGATTTTTGTAATTCCACCTGTGTTTTTAGCATTAGCAGAGTTAATTTTAAATCTATTATAGGTTTTTTGTTGTTATTGCTGTTGTGGAGGTATGGAATATTTAGAATGTAAAATGATTAATTCATTTGTAATTGTTCATTTTAAGATGATATCTGTTTTTATTGTTATTTATAAACATATATATTGTAACCTTCTCACTGGTCTAACTGGTCATAAACGAATCATGCCACACATTATAGCAACTAAATTCTCCTATGCAACTTATCATACTCTCATTATCAAGAATATAAGCATAAAGAAACAAAATTGTAAAACTAACAAAATGATTCCTGTATTGAATAAAACTAACATGAAACTATAGATCTAAAGAAGATCACAAGGTGATTAATAAAGATAATAACTTCTGGTCAAACCAATTAAATAGTAGAATGAAATGAGTCTAAGAATGAAGAGAAAAGAATGAAGATGTATGAGAATAATGAATGATTAAGATGATGATAGAATAAGAGTTAATGAATAGTTAAGATGATAGAAGAATAAAAGTTAATGCATGATTAATCAATTATGATAATGAATTAATGTTAAATGAGAAATGAAATTAAAGAACAATATTAATGATGGAGACTGAAATCTTAAACTATGAACTAATATGATATTAAATGGTAAAAACATAAGCTAAATAAAAATAGGGATTTCAAGCTTAACACAACCAGAATATTTATTATGAAGTTAAAACAAGCTATACTTTTTACAACAAAAGAAGTAATTTATACCTTTATAAAGTTTGGTTGACTTTCATCAAAAAGTGAAAGTAATCTATTTCAAGTCCAACTATAATAATTAACTAGATATAAAATTTATTACAAATTTAAATTCTACCTTGAAACTTAACAATTAATTCTTCTCAGGGTTCAAACACTCAAAATTATTATACAAAATATATTTGGGTCAGTGAGAGGGATTTTACCACTACCAAATAGAATGCACAAAACAGCTCTCAATATAAACTCAAATTAAGAACTTTATTTAGCAGTTACACATAAACTTTATGAACTCAATAACTCTTATAACTTTAATATTTAATAAATAGGAATAACTTTTTAATAAATAAACACAATAACTTACCAAATTCCTTTTCTCAAATAATTATAAACCATGTGATCAAGATCAGTGAATGATAGCTCTGCGGGTTCAACTACCAATTAAATCAATAATATATTTATCTTTTAATCTATTACTTAAAATAATCTGTACTCTAAGTTATTAACATTTTGATTATTGTGGGATAATGCATTAGATGTACGAATAAATTATATGGCTTAACAAAATTATTTTGATATATTAACCAATAGTTAAATGTACTATATTGGTTGATGATGATTTCAGTATATAATCTTCTGATATGTCGATAGCAATAACAATAATAATGTGTATATATGGTGATTAGCAATAAGACTACAGGCAACTAAATAAATTTTTAAACACAACAAACTTTATTTACAATATTTACAAATTTTAATTCAAAGACATGGCATGAAATAAAACCAATATATTAAATTAAACTCCAGGATGGGAAAATACTCAGTATCCCATTGACCATATTCTTAGTCAATACCACCAGCTTATACCATGATATTCAAAGTATCACTTATTACTGTTTAGCCTATCTTAAAGAATAATATCATGAAACCTTATTGAAACTGAACTAGCACTTAAATTTATAAAACAACAGTGTATTTAGGACCTTATGATATGCATAAATTTTAAATTTAGAATTCAAAAGTTATAAAGTAGTGCATTCTACCAAAGCCATCTCTTTTGGTCAGAATATGATAAGGGCAATTATCATATTCCGCAAAATTAATAATTGATTAAAATTTGAGACGAATAAGTTTAGTGTATTTAAACAGGAACAGACATTAAAAGTCAAATATACATATATATCATTAAAACATTACCGATATCCACAACCTAATTATTGAATACTTAACTGATCTTACCGATCCCTTGTCAAATCATTATTCGATGAAGATGAATCCACACTGCCCATGTGCATCTATTGCTTTTAAATCTAAAAGTTCTACAATCCTTAATAGATCTTGGTTTGGTTTTTCTATAACTGATAAAGATCCTACAACATCATAAAAAACTATAACAATTAAGCAAACACTATAAATAGACAAGTGTTCCTTAATCTAACAATTTTATCCTTACTATATGATTTTGAACTATTGTACTTCATCATACACGGTGGAAAAACTAACTATATCATCATGAGGGATCTAACAATAAAAGGGAGGTTCCACAAAACAACATGACAGTTGTATAATAATATGGCTAATTCTACTACCTCTCTATGAGTATACACATGTGGGCTTTCCTCATCATGGAAAATAGAATTCAAACCATGGATATCCTCTTTTGGGATTAATTATGCTAACCATGCATTAATTATTACTTAGCCTCTACCATACTATCCTCTCATAGAATCAGCAATAGGTGATTCTCCATCAGCCCATGCTTAATATTAATATTAATCTATTGGATGCCATTCTATGTGGCACATTCTATCAGCTAAACACTATCACAAATCATTCTCAATATTATAGCAAGGTAAAACAACACTAACAATAGTGGAAATATACATATTCCATTTCACAATGCAAAACCATTAATGTATCAACAGACAAACCAAAATATATATGTCAAATGATCATTAATTATTTTAAAATGACAACTATACTTTTGTTAGAGAGAGCACAACATATTTAAGCAATAAAGATCAACCTGCATTTGTATTCAAAGTGGACAAGTTCATTCCTATGCAAAATTAAGAAATGAAAAAGGCTTGTATCAATTTTTCTTTTTTTATATATAAGAAAACAATTCGGTCACTCTAGTATATCTTTGACAAAATATCTGTTTGTTCACCTTTAATAAAATATTAAAATCTGTTTAAAAAAAATACGAGAAATAAGTCTCTCTTCCTCTCTGTCTAGATGAACGATATATAATATCATGTTTTCCCTTAACAGAAAAAATAAAAATACATATAATAGATGTATATATTTTACACATTTTTTTTCTTCTTTAACTCTATATATATTTCATACCACAATAAAACATATATGTTTAAAAACAAAATTCCCAAATAATACATGACGTAAGCATTATAAGCTAACACAGCAGTAATAAAAAAAAAATAAACAAATGTTTTCCACCATCAGAGTTTATCCTGTTAGTAAACTTTATTTTATTTTGGTGAGCTAAAATGATAACTGAAATTATGATGGGTAAACATTCCAAATAACGCATGTATATATTTTTATCTTGTTCGATGCATAATAAAGCAATATTCAACACTTCTCCAAAGGCAAAAATATATATATATATATTTAATGGTTTCTGTACTGATAATTAATAAGACAATTAAAATTCACACTTCCAAGTGTAGCATACTTAAAAGGATAGGTTTATCCACTTTTCTGGAGATAATTTTCCTTAATAACTATATAGGTTATTGTAGTTTTCTAAACAAACTTTTTAAATACATTTATTGATTTATTTGGTATTACATAGTGAGACAAGGTTTAAACGTTTCAAGTGGGGTATAACTAAAATCGTTTTATTTACATTTTAATCCCAGATGATTTTCCTTGAAAATGACTATAATTTTATTGCAATTAACATTTTTAACTTTTTTTTTTTAAAAAAAAATAATTTATTGATTCTGTTCTTTCCTCCTATGGCAATATATGTAACAATCTTTAAACAATCTGGGCATTTTAAAACCATTTTTAAAATCTTATTTATACGCATTGCACAGAAAACTTTTATAAGTAAATAATTATTTTGTTCCATTTTTATTAGCAAAGTATTATATGATTAGCAATATTAAAAAGAATTTATCCAATTATAAATATGATATCCTTAACATTTTAATGAATCTGTAATTTTTCATTTCTACCATTACACAAGTTCGCGCTAAAAAAATGATCAGATGAGTGTTTATTTCTTAAGAAAGAATTGAGAATAAAATCACTTGCAGTTATCTTTTAACTTTATTAAAATTATATGATATAAAATGACTTTTGATTTATTTATAATATCTTCTGAAATCTTTCTTTAAAATTATTTTGAATTATTTTCTTGTAATTACGACTTTCAAACGAACATCTGTTCTGCTTTATGTTTAATAGTGGCGCGAAATACAAACATTATCAGCTCTTTAGTTTAACTGTAAATAATTTGTGCATCATTTTTAAAGATGAGATTTTAAAAATATGAACAAAATAAAAGCAAAAGCTTACTTTTTCTTGAATTTTTCTGGGTTTGAAGCAATATTTATGGGAGAAAGTTATGATCCACAGAGTTTCCATTTCTTTTCCAGTATAACTTTTAAGAACCATCAATTGACGGAAAAGGTGTTTAAAATGATAGCAAGGCTTTTAGATTTTTAGTCCATGTTTTTAGATAACTATACTATAATCCTTATTCAGTTAAATTCCAAATTTTTTTGATTTTTAGCTTTTTTCCTCCTTATTTTAGAAGATCAGAGTTGAAGTCTATGGTTGTTTAGTTCTTTTTTTTTTTTAATCCACCCCCCCCCTTACAACTTTGTTAAATTATATATAGCTTGTTTTACAAGGCATTGTGGTAATAAATGCACCAATAATCTTAGTGTGAATATATTAACATTACCCCCTCTGGCTTCATTTTTAATAACTACCCATAATATCAAAAACTATTTTCAATTCACTACAAAAAAAAAATATGCTTAAGAATTAACTGTAACGATTCATTTTACAAGATTGACAAATTTGATTTAACTATTTATTTATTTCAATTGCTATTCAACAATAATAAAATAGTAATATATTTATCTCCCAATTAATAACAATATTTTTAAATTGTTATTTTATCCCTAGTTTCAAACCTACACTGGGTTTGAAATCTCATCTCCTCTCAAGCAGATTTCCTAGTGCATCCAGAACAGTTTATTTAAAGCCACTTATTAAGATTTTCATGCCAGATATATTATTATGATTTAAAATTTTGGATTATTCAATACAGGGACCTAAATAAAAAGTCAAAATATATACAAACTATTATGCATATTTGAATTGGTATAAGCTAAATGAAGCTACATTTTAAAATTATTTTTTAATTTGGATTAACATTCTTATTATTTACTAATGATTTATTTGATTAATATATTGGATTTTTTTTATTTTTAAATTTTACTCTCAGTTTATGATAGAAGTAATATATCCATCAAATTTTAAATATTGCATAGTATAAAAATTTACTGTAATTCATTCAGGTGGTAAATTTTAAATTGTAATTCTATACTGGAATCATTATCTTTTTATGAATAAATATTCCAATATGTTTTAAAAAATGGTAGTTTTCTATTCTATCGTGTCAGCTGCTTGATGGCACTATTTATATGCAAAAGCACACAAATATGCCATTTAGGCGGCCGCCACCTTCTAGGCCTATATATCTATACCAAAAAGCACAGAAAGAGGCCGTTTAATATGCAGCCACAGATGATGGCATTAATTTCTATGCTATAAAGCAAATTTTTTTTCAGCTGAATCAAAATGGTTTTGAGATATATTTCTAGAATTTATACAGAATTGATAATGAATATTTTTAATTATTTATAATGCTATTCGAGTGGTTTATTGCTTGGAATTTTATAAGAAGTTCATGCATTGAATGTGACAGAGTTGGACCACAATTCATGAATTTTTAATTCCTAGATACACCATACTACTGCTGTATCAGATCATTTCAAGATTGTTTAAACTTTGTTATTTTTCAATACAATGGTAGTTGAATATGCATATGCAAATCGAGTGGTTCTCTTTAATGAAGGCCAAATAGTCAGAAATTAGTTTGGAGATTTGTTTGGCACTGGCCTTTAATCTCTCAGACTAGAGTGGATTAGCATTTGTTTTTTTTTGTGTGTGTGTGTGCGGTCTGATCTAGTTAGAGTTTGCAAACAATTAGCAAAAAATTTCAGTTTTTTAATTTATGGTACTATCATCTTAAGGTCTTTCTTCAGGCATAATTTTTGGAATTATATAAAGCTAACAAATAGAAAATACAAAAAAATAATTTTAAAGAAATGCTTTTGTTCATATAAATACATTAAAAAGTTAAAAATAAAATTTTTTCAGCTTTCGCAAATAAAAGTGTGACGCTATCAGGTTTAGAATTCCTAAATAATCATTTTAATAAATTTGTAACTAATGTCCACTTAAAATAGATTGACACTATATAAGAAAATAGGCATGATTCTTTAATAATCTGACTTACAAATGTCTAAACATGAGTGACCACACTTTTATTTGCAAAAGTTGAAGAAAGTTTTTTTACTTTTTTTAGTGCATTTATGGGAATAAGAGTGGGTTTAATTTTTTTTCTTCCATATTTTTTTATTTGTTGAATAATTTTAAAGATCATAAATTATTTTAGTAAATCTGTAAAATCATTAAACTAAGCAAATTTTATTTAGTCAAAATAAATTGTTTGCCTCCCTTTCCTTAAATTCAAAAATAAAATTAAACTATCTTTTGTTTTTTCCAGGATAAATTGAACTCTGTTATTGAACAGCCGACCACCATTAATCAGTTGCAGAAGCAAATTGAAGATAACACAAGGTGTGAACATGACAGAGAGGAAAATGTAAGCAATAAAATTTAAAAAGAAATACATATTTGAACATATATTTTGGATTTATTCTTGTATACATTTGTTTGTTGTTAGCAGTACAGCAACATTTCAACTAAATTTTACCTATTATCTGATTAGACTAGTGGAATCCTTGAGGCTTTATCCCGAATGAACTCTTCTATCTGGAAATGTCCATATCATTTTAATCTTAGCTACAATAATATATTTGTAGAGAGACAAATCTAAAATATGCTTTCATATTTTTCACTTATGAAATTCCTGATTTTAATATGTATATGTATTATAATTAAAGGTAGAAAACATGAAAATAAATTATGTATGTGCAGTATTCAAGGTCAGACAAGAAATATATGTGTGTGCAACAATAAATGTATTAAAAAAACTTATAATAATTGTGTAGAATAAAAATAATAACTTTGTATAATAATTACGTATAATGATTGTGTAAAATAATTGTATATAATGATTATGTACCATAAGTCAAGATATGCGTAACTATCACTGTGTAGTAATGGTGTTATGTCGGAGAGTTGCATTCCTGGCCTTATAAGGTCAGAGAACTGTAAAAAAGCCACATATGGTGAGGCATGTAAAAAAAACTCCATACATGGTAAGGTATGTAAAAAAACATCATATTTGATTAAGTTAGTAAATGTCTTGAGGGAGAGACTCCTGCTTCTGGAAATCAAGAAACAGAACTAGAGTTTATTATGTGCAGGTCACCACAACCATTTACTATTTTTATGCACAATAGACAGGTTATGTATACTTGTAAATATGCTCATATGTTATTTAAATCAAACTATTAGCTTATCATCTCAATTCTGCCTTTGTTAATTATTTACTTGTTGCTCTCGGACACAGCAGTATGCATAGTTTTTTTTCTAAAAGACAATTAGTATAAACAGACAGTGGTTGAGCTCTAGGATCTGTAGTGGTAACATTTAATCAGTATGATAATAATTTGTCTTTCTTTTGACATATTTTTTTACAATATTCAGTGTTTAGAATTGTATTTTGATGAGTCTCTTAAATCATTGAAATGCATGAAAATAAATTAATGTTGATTTAATACAAATAACTTGTTGAATCAGCCATTTTGATAATATTAATAGTTAGTTCAACTCTAATACTTATATTTTTATACCCCCATACTCACCCAAAAAAAAATTTAAATTTTCACTTTTGTCTAAAAATATTGCAAACACAATTTCATCATTATTATTTGATAGAAAATGGTATTTATTTAGTCTTCTATAGAAGTCTTCTCTAATTTGCTATCTTCACATCCTTTCCAAAAAATAAAAAAGTAAAAGATTTTTCCAGCATATAAAAGAATTTAAGAATTACAAGTAATATATCATTTTGGGTTTAGTAATGTTATTGATGTTTCTCTAATACTGTACTATTTTGATAAATAACATTACAAAGATAGCCAATTATCAGTGATGAGAATCAAGTGTTAGAGATTAATTGCTAATTATTTAACCTGATTTCTGACACATAACAGATGTGACCAACTTATTTCAGTATTTGATTTATTCATTCACTCTCCCCCCCACCTCCCAGTCTCAATTTATAACAGTTAACTCAGTTCAGGAGTTGATTAATTAAGTAAATAAAGTTCTGAAATATAAAATATCAGAATATTAAGGGGGTGTGTGTAAATTTGGAATGAAACGATGTCACTGATGGTTCTGAAGTTAAGAATTATTCCGTGATTGTATAGAAAAAACTACACTGTCAGGATTATAATGTCAAAAAGAATGAAAAAAAAAAAAACAAAACAGAAGGATTTTAATGACTCAAAACTGAAACAGTAGTTTCTGGCTTAAAATAAAACAGTGGCTGCATTGTTGCAATTGTTGAGTAATGGTTTCTGATTAACAGCAAAGAGAGACAGTCTAAAAACAGAAGTTAAAATTTGAAAGCACTTTGTAAATCTGATTTTTTAACACTTTGAAATTGATATGGTTTTTACAAATGAAGGTAATGCTTATTCTCTTATATGAATAAATCTGTTTTGCATATGTGTCAATAATTTACATATAACTTATTGATCATCATATTTTGTTATGACTTAATCTATGTTTTAAGCAAATGTATTTTTAAATATTTATTATTACAATTGTATACTTCAACTTAAAATGAAGAATTTTATATTTACTATAAACTTCTATCGCACTTTGTATTTTAGTTTTTCATTTCCCATTTTTTGAAGTTTTCATTTCATTTGCTTGAAGGGGATTAATAATAGTTAAACGATTCTCAGGTATATATAAATATCGTATTATTTGTTATGAATTGTTTCTAATAATATGTCAGAAATAAAGCATATTTTTTAGGTATTGTTCATATTATATATATTAAATAGTCTACTTTTCTTAATGTGTGTAAAGCTATTAATTATATCCACATTCTTTCATGACTTGATCTTGAACCATTCATTATCATTGACTCATCATTTATACATAAATGACCATCATAGATAATCTGTTAAAGATAGGAACAAGAAATAGACTATGAAGTTAGATATTGAAGTGGATATTGCAAAATAAGAAAAAGAAAGATTTAAGAAGGAATGTTTGGAAGGAATTGAAAAGCTGTGAACTTAAAAAAAATTTTTTTTTTATGAAGGTTAATTGAATGAATAATGAATCTTTAAATGGCTTTATTGCCCAGGATGCCATAAGAAATTCAAGTACTAGAAGTATAGGAACTGGAATTGTTCCAAGGATTTTCTACTCCAAAGTCTGACACTCTACTATTGCCTTAATCATAATGGAAAGAACAAAATGTTTATTATCACATGATAAAATGTTTTAGACTGAGAAGAAAATGATCTATTTTTATTAGTTAAATATTTTAATCAGTTTTTTAAACATATGAAATTTCAATGCTATCATTTTATTTGTTAAAAAACCATTAAGCAATACATAACATTATTTTACATGATGTTCAGCAATAAGTTAATTTTAATCTCACCATGATTGCGCCATCTAGTGTAAGCATTAGTATTATTAAATGACAAATCTATCCGGTGTTATCCTAGCCAATATCCCCACACTAGTTTCTTACGGCTTTCATCAATGGGATAGAGATGCCTATAGTTATTAAAAAGTTATGAATATCATAAACTGGTATCACATCTATTGGCTTAGATTGAAAATTATAATATGTTTATTAATTGGGCTGATAGCTTGATAATAAAACTGTTAGAGGTAAGTGCACTAAATCTGAAAGATTCAGATGCCCAGCTTACAGATTCCAAAATTCCTCATTGATGAAAGTCATGCTAGAAACTAATCTGGGGATATATGTTAGGCAGTACTGGATAGGGATATATTAAGCATTCATTACAAGCTGGCATTTATTAATTACTAAAACTTTATTTTATTTTCATTTTTAGGTGCACTTGAACTCTCTTATTGAAGATCTCAAGAGTGAATTAGATCAAAAACAAAATGTCATTGATCAGTTAGAGAAACAAGCAGCAAATGATTATGAAAACAGTATAAAGGAAAAAGTAAGCAACTAGGCTATAATTATAAGAATATTAAGAAATTCAAAAGTTCTTAAATATTATTGTGATGAAACCAGAAGTTTATATTTACACAAAACCATATATCTAGAAATCCTGGTAACCAAATTGAACATCTCTCTCTTGGAAAAACTTTTTATTCTATTGTAATGCCATTTATTTCTTTGCATCCATCATCTCTTCTAATCCACAATCATCAAATCATTTCATCAGCTCTGATATATACTCTTTTCTCATTTAGATTGAAACTGTTCTCTTAACTCCAATATATTTTTACATTATATTGTTTGCATCATAAATAATCTAAACCAAAAGTTTTTTATATCTCACTTTTTTTGCCTTTATATTTCTTCCATTTTCCATGCAATTAATCATGTTTGCCTTTCAAAATTCTACATTTAAAAAAAAATTCTCTAGTCTTGCTCTCATTTTTACACAAACTATGTCACAATTCAAATTTTTTTTCTATTTTTACTTTTTTTTTAGCATTTATTATCACCAACAACATTACATGATTTCTTGTTTACTTCCAAAAGCACTAATTTTCATCCTATTCTAGAGCCATCTACTGTAAGCTTAAGTAATCAATGGGTATTAGGTAGTATAAAATCCTCATCTTCAGATCAGTTTTTAGCTTTTGTCTTTATTGGTGAAGATTCGAATTCAAAAATTGTAATTAATACATTACGGTTCTAGCAACCACATTTTATTTGTTTATTCTAATTAAGTTAAAAACCTGAAATGGTACTAGTCTTATAGCTAAAGACACTGCTCTATGGCACCGGCTTGGCGCTAAAACACATAAAAATGCCGTTTCGCGGCCGAGACATTTGAATCCGCGTTTTCTATAATACAACTTTTTTGTTGTGCTACAGATTGCAGGCCACTGTATCGCGTCGCAGTACAACATGTATGTCGCATCGCAGCAAATACATTTTCCGAATTCGCACAGTTTATAAAATAGTTACAGCTTGTTGAGAGGGTGTGTTTTTTTAAATTGAATGGAAATGTTTTCATTGGATTTTTTATTATTTTAAATTTTTGAAATGTTCAGATTTTGTAAAGTAATAATTATAAGACTTTTTATACTGTACTGTATTGAAGTTTTAATTGGGAAAATGTTGACAAGATATATGTATAAAGTGAGTTGGAATTAGGTAACGCTTCAACTAACGTACTGTTCGTAACATTTCATTCCATGAGACATCAAGATTCTACCGTGTGTATATTTTTGAAGTAAAAAAGAGCGGTAACACAAAAATATCCAGTAAGAAAAGTACAATTTTGCACTGTTTTTTTTATAAATTTCATAAAAAGCATATATTATAAACATGATTAATAAGTAAAGAAGACATTTTTGTTGTTGTTTAAAAAAGTTGTAGTTTCTTTCTTTTCTCCAACTACGGTTATACTTTGTTGAATATAGTTTACGTTTATTGTTATCATTTATTTTATAGATGTTACTAAAAAAAATATTTAGAAAAATATGATTTTGATATTTTTTATTTTAGCATTACAAACAACAGAACACTAAACTTAACCCTAAATCTAACTCTAAACCTAATCCTAAAACTAACCCTAACCGTAACAACTTTTACTTTTTGTTGTCATTCTATATGAAGTAAAAATAGCGGTAAAACCGTAATCCCAGTAAAAAAAAATTGATTTTTCTAATAAAGCAAAATAAAAAACACGAATCAAATTCTAATTTGTTTATTTTATTTTACATGTATTATTATCATTTAATTTGTATACATTAATAAAAAATAATATTTAAAAAAGACGATTTTGTTTTGTTTTTATTTTCGCATTACAAAAAACACATCAAAATGATTAAAATCAACAGCCTGGGAATGTTCATATTTTATAGTTTTAACGTGAAAACGGCGCCATCGAACGGCATCTTTATCTATAAGACAAGCACCCCTGAAATTAAAAAAAACCAGAACCATAAGATTTTAAACTCAATCTAGTTTATTTGTAAATCCATATAGATCTGACACCTGGTCACTGCATATTTTAGAGATTTCTTGTTTTATAACAATTGTAGGTCTTTTATACTTTTTGTCTATGTAACTGCTCTTATACTTATTTAAGCTCACAGTAGATGGCTCCAGATTAAATAGAAAATGACTGCTTTTGGAAGCATTATGGATAAGAATATGAGAGGTCATTTGATGTTGATATTAATTTTCCTGTGCAAAGGATAAAAGGGATTTACATTAAAATCCTAAATATATAGAAACTGATTTGGTATCATTTCTATGTAATTATGCAAGAAACTAGCCTGGGTTTAAAACCTAAGGAGTTTTTTTAAAATTTCAGATTATGAGCTTGATTATTAAAGAGGAATTAAAGGTAACTGCTAGATGCGTAAGTACATAGTTCCAGACTTGAATCCTAATCTTCACTGATGAAAGCAAAAGTTAGAAATTGTTCTGGAGATGGGAGTTTTACAATATTACACATACTGGTAGTCAGTGATAACTCAGGCTTACAGTAGTCAACTATAGAGTAGGATGACTCATTTTTCATAACACCTACAAGCATTATTATATAAATGTAGCAGTAATGTGAGAGTAAGAACTGAAGGATTATATAATGTATTCTTTACTTATCCTCATTTTTTATATAAATACATAAAAATAAATTATCTAGTTATTAATTTTTTTGCATATCACAAAACCTTTTTAATCCATTGTGTTTTTTGTGCTGCCACATAATCCAAGTGAATACTTTAATTCATATGTAAATCACCCATGAGAACAATAATAATTTTTTAGATTAATGTTTTAATGGGTTTTAAGGGTTTTGTTTTTAATGGTTTATTTGCTTGTAATTTTAAAAAATAATTTTAAAATGATTTTAAATAAATTTTTTTATTTTTATTATTAAAAATTTATTATTATTATTTTTTATAGTTTAGTATTTATGTTTTGGGTTTTTTTTAAAAGATATGGGAAAATTTTAGTTGAAAAGTTTTGGACCAAGTTGTTTTTGCTTTATATTGTTTTGTTTTATTATAATTTTATATGAGAATATGAAGAATAATAATTTTGGTTGTATTGATATAATATTTGTCTAATTTTTTTATGTTGTAGATCTGACGAAGACTGCTAGTACAGTCGAAACTGTTAAATAAATAAAATTATTTGCTTAAAGTGTTATTTGCTTAAGGAGTGTTGATGAGTTTATAGTGAACAATAATAGTGTTGCATCCATCTCTTTTACTGAGTTGAAGCATCTATAATGATAAGCTTTAGATTTTCTCAGCAAATAACCCTCTTTTTTTAAAAAGATTATTGTAAACATGTTATTTGAAATTTTTCATTTACATTATTATTAGACAGAGCTCCCATTATTATCAGGTCTGAAATAAAGCAGGTGTTTAAATACTCTTACTCAGAAAATAAACCTTTTTTAAATAGCTAATATTGATTTCACTTTTTAGCACTGTTTGACATGCAATGTTATATATATATATATTTCAGGTATCTGGCCATTACCAACCTAGCCAACGATCCTAGGTTGGTCAATTTACATGGACATCAACTTTCCTTAAGTAGATTATGAAACATGGATGGACAAAAACTCAAACCCAATGGCAGGCCTGGAGTATAGTGCTTTCCCTGTAAATGTTTTTCTACAAACGGCTTTTGAAGAGGTCTTTGCCTTCAATTAGCTATTTATTAAAAAAATATTTCAGTGGTTTTTTTTTATAAGATATATATTGTACCGGGTTCGATCTGATGGGCTTTTCAACTGCAAATTGATTTATCTGAGTTTCATCCTTCATCTCCTATTATAAATATTATTTGAACGAACCGGTCCCTTAGGCAGAGAAGAACATACTCGGAGAATATGTATGTCCAAACGATAGCTATAAAGTATATAACTAGTGTTACATTTCCAGGACATAACTTCTCGACTATTGAATTCAACACTATGTTCAAAGCACTTTTTTGTTTTGTATAAACATAGGCGCCAGTTACTTATCCATAGGATAAATAACGCACTTTAAACAATGGCCACTAATTCAACGCCCAAGATACACCCTTGACTAGCTCACCTACTTGTAATCAATAACAAAATATAATTTCAATTAGTGGTGAAAAGAATTGACCGACAAATAAAGTTTTAAGTTTAAAGACAATTTATTTTAATTAACATTTATTAAACTAATTTTAAATATTTTATAAATCTTATTGACTAATATAACACATGCACGTTTTTAATTAACGCACTATAATATCTTAGGAAAAGGCATTAAATAATATTTGAAATTTAAAATACAATGACATCAATATATTAACGCATGAATACACACAACATTTTAAATACACATATTAATAGTTCGTATATGTATGCTATAGAGTTCTTAAACTTGACTCTTAGAGCTTTACGAATGCGATGGCTACTTTAGAAATGAATATAAGAAAATGTTTTACCTAGGATTTTGAATGAGGATATATCTTGCTGTTTCTAATGAAGTATTTCTAACCAGTTAGATTTGAAGTTTTCTTGTGGAGATTTGATGCTGATTATTCCGAGGCATTTTCTTTAAGACAATTAGATATTGAGTGGTTTCGTGTTGTTATGCAGGCATCACTTTTATCGGGTAGATTGGCTGTTTTCATCGGACTTCAGGCTGGAGAAAGTCGTATGCTTTCTGAGGTTTTAATACTGCATTCTTGATTCTGGATCCACAATAAACTGACTGATATAACTCTCTCAAATGCAACTCAAACTCAACTCTAATGTAACTAACTGTCCGATAAAAAAAATTGTCTATTTATACATGAGGCGTGTTTTCATTTTGCTATCCTCCAGCAATATCTGTTGTCGAAATTCCTTTGATAATCTTTTAATTACGTATTTTTGAAAATCATTTAATTAGTAGCCATGCAAACATGTTGTTTTATATTTTTAATTAGTGGCCACCGCTGAGGGTTTTTTAATTTTTTTTAACTTTCATTTATTTTTTAATATTCAATAGGCATACATTATTTTTACAGTCGCACGCACATATATAATTTGAGATCCATTCACTATTTAGTTTTAAGATGACCTTTTTTTCTTTAACTTAAATAAAAGAGATTTATGTTTTAAATTTTTAACTTATATTTCAATTAATAATAATAATAAAAAAAAACTCTTTACTTCTTTTATAAAACTTTTAGACTTGACGCTTCTAAAGCAAACCCCCCTTTCCCCTTTTAATTAACTAACTGTAACTTTTATTTCAAAACTCTTAAACTTTTACGTTTACATTTTCTTTTATGAAAGATTTTTATTTTAATAATTTTTTAAACAAAATTATTATGTGCCAACACAATGTTGGTACATTACATATATATATATATATATTGAACCAGTTCCTCTCTTTAAGTTTGTTGGTGTCATATGAGATTAAGTTATATATATATCAAACCAATATCCATTAGCTATGAGTAGATACATGCATGTATGCAATTATTTTCAGATCCTCATACACATATGGTTAACAATTTTTGAGTGACCAAATCATGGCCTCATACAAATAATAAGTTAATAAATTAATTGAAAATTATGGCTATCTTTATTGGTCATCCAAACCCCAGATATTAAACATATATATTTTTGTAAAAAAAAAAATATTATTGCAATGAATAATACCAATCTTTACATGTGAGACAGTTTTTATTTTTCAGGTGCCCGCATCAATGAATTGTTCCATTAACACAGTGTTTCAATGTCAATTAACTCATCTTTTTTTTTTTATTATGTGGGTTTGGGAATCAAGATTTTTTCTATGTAAAGAAAAAATTAAAAAGTCTGATGATTTCTATGTTTTTTAAAACAACCATTTAATAAAATAACAAATTAATATATTTATAATCTATTCATCTACACCCATCTTCTTACATATTAACAGCATATCACATTATTTAATTGTATTAGTAAAAAAAAAATAAAAAAAAAATTCTTCAAGAAAATTGATTATCTAGTAGGTTGATATATTTTATAAAAACAGGAAGGAAATAAACAAAAAAGTCCATTATAATATATATTAGATCTTACTGTGGATTTTTCTCTTATTATGCGGTAGTTTCAGAATGTAACCATGGTTATAGATTTAAAGTTACATCTTTCCCATTATTTCATCCATGATTTATTTCAGGAATTCGCTTGGCTATTTGATTGTTTGAACCCTCGGTGTAATATAGGTGCAGTGGCTTGCTTCAAAGCGTCACTTCAGCAGCAGGGTTCAGAAGAAAGCATCAACAGACATATATGGGATCTAGCCACGCATCTGGGTGATTTCTCCGATGTAGATAGGAGCTTCCACATGGCAAATCATTTTGGTCTCAGATATCATGATACCGGAATTATCATAAAGCAGCTTCACTTTGTGTTAGTTTTAGCTTTATTATGGATCTCTATCTACTTCCATAAAATTAAACACACACTGTCTTAAAAGTCCGAGGATCACTTTTTATATATCTCATGCCCTTCCTTATGCATGTACTTTATCACACATTTTCTTTCTTTATTTCGGTGGGCATTCAATCTCTTGCAGTTATTTATTTAATAAGTATTTTCTTTTATTTTAATTTTTAAGTAAATTACAACACGAAACAATTTTTTTTAACTATTTTAAATATAGTACAAATCTCTGACTGCAAAATAACATATTCTTAACAGGAGAATTAGAAATGTGTACTTTACAATATATATATATTGTAGCCTTTTGGTTTATTACCATCTATAAACCAAATATAATAAAATGAAGTAATTGTGGAAATTTTTTTTTTTTTTTTGCTATAAGAAAAGTTAAGTTTTATTTGAGAAAGTAATGGCTATATAGCTCAAAAGCAACATATATAGAGACAGTTTGTGTTTGTGTAGAATGTCTATTTACTAAATAGTTGATGAGAATTAAGATTGAATTGATTGTCAGTAGCTTTAGTTAACAGTTTCTTTCTGGAGAATAGGTTTAAAGTTATAGGGTATTATAGTGAATATTTAGGTTTAGGATTATCAGAAATTATAATTGATTTTATGCTTGTAATTATAAGAGATTATGATGGATATTTTGTGTTCATATAATCTGAATAATCAGTTTTCTATAACATGTTCTGCACAGGTATGTATGTGTGATACAGATATATGGGTTTGATTTTTTTTTCTTTCCTTTATAGAAACTGACATAATTTTTTTTAAATTATTAAAAATGTAAATCTAAATAAGAAATTATTTAGATCAAATGAATGTAACTTTTGTTTGACCAAAAAAGTGTTGGTAAGCTTATGTTTTTAATTATATCTTCTTTAACTAATTTTCCATAAATTAATCGACAATGTGTTAATTAAAGAGATCTGGTTTCAGATCAGACAAAGTTGTTAAAAAAGTAACACTTTAAAAAGAGTCATTGTTTATTCTGAGTGGGGATTTTTTTAATTAGACTTGGAAAAGGAACCACTGGGGGGGGGGGGTAACATGTTTTCTTTTTTCTCTTTATCCTATAAAAACTGAAATAAGTAAATAGGAGAAAGGAACTTTTGCTGATTGAGAACTGGGCTAACTAACTAAAATTAATATCTCTAAAGGTTTTTTTTTTCCAAGTTTTTAAAATTTTCTTTCTCAGAATTTAATAATGTATTTAAGTTTTATAGTAGACCAAAATATGAATTTCTAATTCATCCATAAATGGTGCATATCTCTTCCTCACATTAATTATGAAGAAATCAACTTTTAATAAGACATTTTATACTAAATGCTACAACTTGTCCATTCTGCTTATTGCAAATTCATTGAAGGAGAGAATGGTCAAACTTCTGTATGAAATTCAGATTATAATAATTATTTGGCTGTTTAAAATTCATCTAAAGAAATTGCAGCAAACTTCTAAAAATGTTTAAAAAGTTAATTCATGTTAGTAATCAGAGACTGCTTATTGTCTATGATTTGAGCCTTTAAATGGAAAAGAAGAAGAAAAGAAAACAAAGTGAATTCAAATCCAGGAAGAAACTCATCAAATGGAAGGTAAGCAATAGAACTCTTTTAAAATTTATTCTACACTTTTGATTTAAGATAACTATCTACGTTTTTTTATCTATCTTAATTCAAATGACTGTCTGTGCGTTCTATGCACATTTAATTAAAAATAACTGTTTGATGTGCAATGGTATAGCTATCTCAAGTAAAATGAACTAAATATATTAATTGATTGATGGACAGTGGAAGGAAAAAACATTTAAAGAGACTATCTGTAATGTTGATATTTATTCTTTATTTTATTTCGTTTATATAATATGTCATTTGTTTTTTGTTTTTATTATATTTCATTTTGTTTATATGCTATGTCACACTCTAATCACTAGATTATTTAATTTAATATTTTGTTTGTTTAAAATGTTTGAAGGAAAGAGAAAAAATGATTTTGATATCATTTAGGTATAGATACTCACGTAAATTTAAATTTAAAAGTAAAGAGAGAAATGATGTAAATATTTTTATTATTCTTAACAAAATTTTAATTTGTGCTTAATAGTAAATATGAAGAGTGAGGGGATGGTCGTAAAACCCATAATTATGCTAAAGTATTGTTGATCTGTTATTAATATAAATGCTGGGTGTATTGTTGGCTTGACTATTTAAAATTGAAATAATTCATATATGTTTTGATTCGGGATTTGGTTAGTCTTTGTCATTTATCTAGGCTGTAATCATGTATATATGGGCATATATAAGCTATAAATGCCTGCCATTACTAACATAAAGTTATCCTACCACCCAATAGATGGGAAATAGCTGTCTCATGATTTATATACCATGGCAGTCGGAGATGACTAAGTTTCACTCCATTTATTTGTTAAGATAGGGAATTATTAATAAAGTTACTGTTTAAGTGTAGAAAATGTTGCATGCCAATATAGGGAATAGGTGTCTAAGAGGAGCTCTTGACATGATTCTGGATTTTAAGAAAAGATCTCTCTCCCTGGCTCAAGCAAATAGTTTAAGTTTGAAATTGGTGTTGTTGTTTTTTTTTTTTTATTTCCCTTATCAAGACGTGGCTGTGTGCGCGTTATAGATACTGCATGGTGATGTGTGATATGAAGAGAGTTTTCTTACATGGGACAGAATAAAGTTGCCCTGAAAAGATACGGATTCAGTGAGATGTATATGTATGATGAAGAATGACAAAGATTTTAATTAATAAACTAACCGATCTGTATTGATTTTTTTTGAATGATGGTAAATTGAGGTCGTCAGGCTGAGTGGACATACTGACATATTAAGATATATACAGTCAAAAACGTAAAGATCTGACAAGCATGAATGTAAAAGTGTGGGTTTTGAATTTAAACCCGTTTGCAAAATCAGTAGGGGATTTTTTATGGCATATCATCCTTCTTCATTAGAAATGTGAAAATTATTGCTTGATAAAATGATTTAGAAATTTAAGATTATTTCACATTGCTAGTTAGAATAATTGAAACGAATATACTATTTTGGAATAAACTCAATGGACAACGTTTACAATAGAAATTTATAGGTTTTCTTCTCTTTCAAGATATAAGTTTTCTTAAAGCTAAAACTATACGGAAATCTGATTCCATGTGTGAGCGTTTGTATTTATTATTATTAATTATTTATTTAATAAATGAATGGGTCAAAACAAGAAGTGAGTCATCCAGGAAATCAGTTAATTCAAACATGTATTCGAATAATAGTCCTGAATAGATCGGAATCATATATTTGTGTGTAACAATATTATAATTTAGTGTGTTTTATTCTAATTTTATCATTACTATTAATATAATAAAGTTTTATTATTGTTATAAGATTATGTTGTGTTTTAGTGTTTCAAATATCTCCAGAATCTATATATCCAGCACCTATATTTAAAGTAATATTAGTTCATATTTAAATTTAATTATTTATTTTAGATCGATAATTCATTTCCAAGATCGATTTGCAGTAGTCATTATTATATTGTTTCCATATTCGATTCACATAGTTAATTTTATATTGATAATTTATTTCCATGAATGAATACAGTATTGATTTTATCTTGATTATTTCTATATTCGATTTACATAATTCATTTTTATATAAGTCACTTTGATAAACTTCATTTTCACATAATTTATTTTCATAATTAATTTGCATAATCTGATTTTATGAATTATTTCCGTACGTTACTCTCATAAGTAAATTTTGATTGATTTATCTGATTGATGTCCATGGTTTACTTCCATAGTTTACTTTAGCAAAATAAAATGGTATTAAGGTTATTAATTAAAATTGGAATAGATTAGAAATAATAGAATAAAATGACAGGGAATAGTTGAGTTAAGTTTAACAAATTTAACCTTTTGATTCATTGTAATGTTGTGAATATTGGGAGCAGACATAAAATCCCTTTTCTGCTCTCGGTGTTTAGAGTGATTCCCACTATTGAACTTGTATTAAAATTTATTTTAGTATATATGGGATCATATCCATTACAGTGTAATCACTTATATGGGCACCTCTTGACAGATCTAGACCTTGAGAAAGAGCAGTTCAATTAGTAATCTAAGAGCTAGTTTGGAAGTCAAGTAAATCAAGTAGCACATTATCATAAAATTATTCTACTATTATAAAAATAGGGATCATGAATTGATAGTTGATTGAAAGATATATGTGTGTTAGAGAAATAAGATTAGGAATTCTCAGATTAGAGAACATAACACAGACATTCCGTGTTATATAATTGTAGCTATTGAAAGTGATAGATGCTGAGAACGAAAAATAACGTAATGGAATTAAATGGGGAGGATTTATTTGTGATAATTTTATCTAGTATTAAATTAAATAATAATTTTATATTATGAACATAGATTATGAGTTCTCTGCATTAATTACTGATTTATTTCCAGTCAGATATAAATGAGAACTGTATATAGTATTTTCTGTAGTTACCACTCGAGATCAGATATTTATAATAAAGCTGTGGAAGAAAGTTGTCTCATTAGGAATTTTATAATAAATTTATCATGAAATATTTGCATGACTAATACTAGGTTTGAAATTAAGACCACATAGATTGAATGGTTTTATCAATATTATTATTATTATTTTTTTTTGAGAGACAATTTAATTACTTTCTCCAGTATCTTCTATAGTCCTAAATATGGCTAATGATGATGATCTCTGGTGGGCATTACAATTTATAGCTACAATTTGGTGCCCCTGGTATATTTGATCCTAAAGTTAGTACTAAATTCAATTAACTAGCTACTTGAAATAAATGAGAGTTTATGGAGGTTAAATAAGTGAAAGAGTGCGCGGAGAAAGTTGAGGTGACAATATATATATGTATACGATGAAACAAACTTATTTATTATATATATATTTTTTCACATTGAATTCCTTTTCTAATTACCTTTTATTATGCTCTGACATTCCTATAAGCCATCTTTAATTTTAAAAAATCTGTCTTGAGAGATAAGACATTCCTTTTGCTAATTATAGTTAATTAAATTGAGTTTTAATTTATATTTACAATTAAACATATTTTTTTCCCCTCTATGGTTGGTCAAATGAAAGATTTAATAATCATCACCAAAATACAATATTGAATGATAATTATATTCATTCTTTTATTACTTTGTACATATTTATGTATTTATTTTTTCAACAATGTCCAATTTCCTCTTTAATGTCGATACTTATTGTACACGTTAATGATACAATATATTGTTTTTGACTAAATGTAGATTACTATGACTAAATGATTGATTTGTGTCCCATTTTGTACTATTTTTTCGGTGTATGTTATTAATAAAACCATCTTAGTTATAGAGCTTTATCGGAAACAATGAGGTTTTTACATCAACAGAACATTATGTGACCTTTATCTGCATATTATTTTTTAAATAGGAATCTATTTCTTTTACTCCAATTTCTGCTACTTTCTAGAAGCTTGAGTAATTAGTAGATGCCAGATAATTTTGCTTAATTAATTCTTATCCAATACTGTCATATCCCATTCTCAGACTAGATTTAGATTCAAAACTTCTGACCAATAAAAAGTTAAAAACTAGCTTAGGGATGTAGATAGGGCAGTACTGGATTAGAATTTATTAATCATTACCATCGGACATCTATTGATTATTGAAACATAAACAGGGGCGCAGAACTGGAGTAGGACAGACAGAGGTCTTTACCTCCTAAACAAAGACTCTGGTAGTCAATATTTATGCAAACCCATTCATTAATACAAAAAAAAAAATAGTGATTAATATTTAATCACGTGGAAGATATGTGACATTCTTGAACTAAAGTACCAGGTATGAACATTGATTGCGGAACTTTTAGCTTCTGAATCTGCCCTTATATCATTATATTAAATTACTCTTTCTAAATGTATATTATATAAGTCAACCATCAGATATACAATACATTTTAGTGAAAAAATGATTGGTTCTTTTTCTTTGTGCTGTTTGCAGTGCCATTTTGGAACACATACGTTACATAGTATCATAGCTTAGTTATTCAACATAAAAATTTTAAGTTACTAGTATGTCTGGGTTATAAGTTACAGCATGAAATATGCCACTATGTTTTATATCTTCGTGGATCGTATTCAATGCTATCTTTACTACCATGCCATTCTGCAAATGACTTGAAAAGATTCTTGTGATTTATAGTTTCACTACTATATACAATTTGAATCATTTCAAATATTTCAATAGCAGTTTTTCACAATTAAAATGAAATTTAATGTTAGTATGATATTCCAAAACATTATAGCAGATTTCATATTGTAATTCATTATCCAGGCAAGCTGGCACTTTAAAATTTTTGTGGTGAATAGCTAAAGTATATCACTGTGTAACACATGCATTAATTCAGAAGTGGTGTTGCAGGAATCTTCGAGGAGTACTAATCATACTGTTTTTATTTAGATATAGAATGATAGTATATACTGTGCAGTATATGTAGATTTACAATCTCTATTTGAAGCTAATAATATAACTTGAAATGTCTAGAAAAGTGTTTTTTGTTGTTTTTTTTTTTGTATAGAAACTGACTAATATAAATGAAGTAATGAATTGAGGACAAACAATTTGGACTTTAGTACAATTTGAAGGATGGTTACAGAATTTACATATGTTGATTAATAGCTTTTACATTTTGTAATGTTCAAAAATTTTTAGAAAACCAAAATAAGTGTTTAATATAAGGAAAATAAATGCTATTTCTTTGAAATATTAAATATGTTATGATTATTGTCATACAGTGTGTTCTACTGCTTTAATTTTTCTCACGTAGCGACATATTGTTATCATTAATTTTGAATCATGATTTTTTCTAATTTTTGGACTTGAGGCTTATGGGAATTAATGAAAATTGATATTCAAATTCAAAAAATGGCTACTTGTCCATATTGCTAAAATTTTATGATTAAATACTAGCTCTGAAAACCTGTATGAAGAGAAAGACAAGATTTAAAATAACAATGAAAGCAATTAAAAAAAAACAACAAGAATTTATAGGAAATAAAAAAAAAAATGCTTTTTTGTATAGTGAAATTTTGCATTCAGCATTTTAACAAAATTTATAGTTTACTCATGTTTAGAAATTGATTGATTATAAATTATTGGTGGAAAAGAATTTATTGTTTAAATGTTAAGCTTGAAACTGAAGTTTGGGTTCAGAATGACTATTGGACTGAAAAGCATAATATCACATGTGGTTTAATTGTTTCTGAGATCTGTACAGCAAATTAGTTACTGATTATTTTCCAAATAGATAGCTATTTTGTTATTTTTAGTTACAACTAGGAATTTCAGTTTAATCTGCCTTAGTTGAATGAATGCTGATGCACAAATTGTAAAAATGAGATATTCCCTAAAAAGATGTAACTGTTGATAATGATTATATCATAGAAAGTAACTATGTGGGACCATAGTCTTTGTGTTGTATGATCTTTAATTTTTCAGGTAATCCCAGAATTTTATTGATTAAATTTATGAATCAATTAAATGAACATTCTGGAGTCAATAATGAAAATTAGATAATCATACTTTACCTGTTTATGATTACAGGCAGACTATCATTTATCCAAATATTACTAATTCAAAGACTTCTGTATTCAAGATAAAATTATAATATATTGTTTTGATTTATTGTTTTCATTATTGTTATATAATTTTTTTTTTTGCTGATATAAATATAAACATAATCTATATTTTAAAATATTAATAAAATTCATTTCTATATTATTCAGCAAAATTTGGGTTTATAAGGACAGATAGGGCAGGGATTTATTATTGAAATTTCAAAAATTTACAAGTCAAAAAAATTTGAGGAACCAGGGATTATAAATTCATGGTAGTTTATCTATATTGAATTTGTTTATATAATTTTATAAATTGTCAAATTAATGTACACTAAAAAAAAAAAGGAATATTGCGTAAAGAATAGTGTAATATAACTTATTTTCTTATTCACACAATAAGATAAATAATAAGTTGTGATAAGAGGATGGCGAGCAATATCAAATTTTAATGCAATTATTGCTTGGTTATATGTAATTTTCTGTATTGATTAGATACTTAATGTCTTCAGATAGAGCGTTAACCTGTGGTATATATGATGCCTTAATATATTAAATCATAGGAAAGAAAGTTCAGCATTGTTGAATACTATACTTACTAACAAAAAAACCTTATGCTTAAGATATAATTGGATAGGAAATAGCCATTTTTAAATAATTGAAAATTATAAACAAAAATTTAATTTTAAGCATTAAATTTGATATATGTGGAATATATATATTTGAATAAAATTGTCTTAGGTTTTCGATGTATAATTTTATGATTTATGTAATAGAAAAAAATTGTATATGTTTATTAAATGTGTTATATAATTGTACTATGTTTTTTTTTTATAAATTAGCAATATATAATAATTAACATGTAATAGTGAGAAGAAAAAAGTGGGTTAGGTTATATTATAAAGAGAAAAATTGTAAGTAAATTTAATGATTACAATTTACAAAAATGATCATGTTGTAGAACTGTGCTTTAATTGATTGATGATATCATTAGATGGAAGACATCTTGAAAAAGTTTTGTAAATAGAAAAAAAACTAATTTAATAATGTAGTAAATATATTTTCCAAAAAATCTATTTGTGTTTTAGCAATGTTTATTGAAAATTATATTATATAAAACATTAGATATTCTAAATTACTAAAAAAATTACAAATAGTAAATAAAATTTTCAATCAAATTTTATATTCAAACAAGAAAATATAAGTGAAGGTATAAATCCTTTAATAACTGATTTCCTATAATAGATTATATTGATAATAAATACAACTTGTTCTATTCATAAAATTGTAAATATTTTGAGTTTTACTTTGGAAATTGATCTTTTAAGATTCATTACTCCATTGGAGTTAATTTTACAATCCAATATTGAAACTTTTGGTGGTTTTAATCATGAATTGGATCATACGTAAACATTAAACTATATTTCAGAATTTCTTTGAACAAAGTAATAATTTAAAGGTTCCGTAAAATTTATTATATAGCGCAAATGTGGAGATGCTAAAGTAAATTATGTTAAGAGATTGATAAACAATGGCAAATTAGCTTTTCCAAGAATCAATTATCTTTGTTTAATCTTAGTTCTCTATTATCTAGTTTATAATAGTTAAAATTAAATTATATATATTAATTAAAAGTTAGATAATACTTTGTAATAGACTTTAGTAATAAAACTTAACATATTAAATTAAAATATGTTGTAAACATACCATCATGGTTGATTGAAAAAAAACAAACAAAAAAGTAGCTTAGAATCTCATAATTGTTCTCTAAAATCAAGAATTTTTAAAATATGTAAATCTAAAAAAGATCCATTTTATGCTCTCATATATGAGTGGTTTGATCCAATGAAAACTACCTTTAGGTAGGTATGTGACTTGATATATGTGATACAAGCTTATCTTTATTGCTACAGAACTTATCTACTACTTTACTGCATATGCTATATTATGTTTATTTCTAAACAAAATGTTTTTTAGTATAAATATCTTTTAAGTATAGTATTATGCCTAATAATGTTTTTGATTTTATGTTAAGTGCCATGATTTGACATTAATTTATCGCTGATTGGTTTTAGATCAGATAGGAGAAACTGGGAAATCTCTAACCTGAGTCCATAGCAATTAGCCAAATTAATCATAGAAGTAATGTGATGTGATAAAAATAGCTTCTATTGTCCTTTTAACAATTGATAATGAATCCAGTTAACAATAAAATGGAAAAATTATATAATATTTGGCAAATTAAATTTTCATCTAGGGGAATTTAAAGATAACTATTGGGTGACCATGTACATGATGGAGTGACTGAATACAATTTATTTTAATTGACAAATTGGTATTATTCACAAGTAATGATTTAATTGAATATGCGTAAAAACAAGTTTCCATACACATTCAATTATATTTCTTGATTGTTATTCTCTTCCACTTAATAATTTATTACGTTAACAAAATAAATAATCAGCTTGGTTCAGATGAAAAAATGACAAACAATAAAATTACAAAGAATGATAATAATTATAAAAAAAAAAAAATTATAATTAAGAAAATTATATTGCGATCATATGTGAGAGAAAAAAAAAATTCGTAACTTACAATCTCTTTTAGGATAGCTATAGAAAGTTCAGTTGATTTACTTTAACCTCTTTGTGAGCTCATATATATATATTGTAACTGTAAATGTGGACATATAGCCATTAATCATTAAATTTTAATGTCTGCTGGCAATATAATATTTTGGCTTCCTTTAATTCATTTCGAGGCATTTTTCCGATGAGAGTTTCCATTGCAATTTTCTTCTAAAGCATTTAAAATAGGCAGATTCGCAGATTAATTTATAGAAGTACATTTATATGGGATAATCACTTTAGATGGCTAGTTTTCCCTTTTATCGCAGGTAACTGACAAATATCTCTTAAGCATTCAATAGTGATGAATAGGGTTAATTTTTAAGGCATATTTTTGCCTATAGCTTTATATTCAGCTACAATACTGGAGAAGTCAGGGAAAGCATCCAGGAGGGTTCTCTACTTCACAAAATCCATGATATTAACGTAAAAATCTTTACAAAATTTTATTGACTTCTTGACAGTAAAAGACATGACAGCAAAGTGTGTTACAATTTTTCTCACTGTTTCTTGAAAAGCTGTTGGTTCCCATAGCAACATTTCAATTTTCCCCCAGTCATTTGTGACTGGTTTCTATAGTAATGTTTCTTTTATTTAAAATCGTAATATTATTTTGAAATAAAAAATAATATATTTTGTCAAGCGCTATTAGCCGAGAGGTCATCGCGACCGCCTTGCAAGCAAGAAGTTGGTTGCAGACGGTTGTGGGTTCGCGTCCCGGCCGGTGCTATGACACATGAAAAAAAAAATAATAATAATAATATATTTTATCTTTACATTTATTTTTTAACATTTTAAAACCACATATAAAATTTTTTCTATGTATATGACTTGATATTTTGTTATACATAATAATGAAAAATATTCGCATTGAAGCAACATGTATAAAGTCAGATGTGAGAATTACATTTATCCCTCCTCCATTTAGATATAAAATAGAATCGATTTAGCCATAAATGTCACTATTTTATTTCTACATAAAAAGACAATTTTCAATTTTACAATAATGTCACGCTTAACCATACTTATTTGGAAATAGACTTGAAAACTGGTATGAATATAACAATGGTATTCTTATAATTTTTATATTTATCAGTCTTTTACATCTCTAAGATGACTAACTGTAGTCATGTATCAGCTTCTAAATCTCAAAAGTGAATTAGGCATAATCGTATGTTTGTCAGCCTCTAAGTCTCAAAAATGAGTCAGGTATCTTGATATTTGCCAGCCTCTAAGTCTCGTGATAGAGCAAGGCCTTATTTAAATACATTACTCATGATATAGTTTGGTTGATATTATATTTGTGCTTGAGATAGTTCTCTTGGTATTCACATTGTATGATGCCCTCAGTGTTAGTGGAAGATTTCCTTATTCATCTCAGCAGTGCAGACAAATGATCGGGTTCATTAGATAATTTTCTTGAATTATTGAAACAGTTTTATTTTTATATGAATACTAATTTACTGGATTTATAAAAATGACATTATTTATTATTTTCATACCAGCTTTTAAGTTCATTTCTAAAGAAATACGGTTAAGCATTACATTACTGTAAAATTGAAAATTGTCTTTCTATGTAGAAATAAAAACAATGATATTTATGGCTAAATTGACTATTTATTGGTAAATGGAGGAAGGGCAAATGTAACCCTCACATCTGAATTTACAGGAGTTAATTCAATGAGAATATTTTTCATTATTATGTATAACAAAATATGAAGTCATGTATGTAGAAACAATTTTATATGTAGTTTTAAAATGTTAAAAAAATAAGTGGGAAGATAAAATATATTATTTTTTATTTTAAAATAATATTACAATTTTAAATAAAAGAACTATTGGGAAAAATAAAAACGTTACTATGGAACCAAAAGAAGCCTTTTAAAGTCATCTGCTTTCCAAGAAACGGGAGAAGAATTGTAACATTTCGCCATCATGTCTTTTACTATCAAGAAGTCAATAAAATTTTGTAAAGATTTTTATGTTAATATCATGTGTTTTATGAATTAGAGAACCCTCCAGGATGCTTTCCCTGACCTTTCTGGGATTGTAGTGAGTATAGAGCTGTAGGCAAAATATGCCTAAAAAATTTACCTTAATTTTGCCAATTTATCCATCACTATTGAATGCTAAAGAAATATTTGGCAGTTACTTGTAATAAAGGAGAAAACTAATCTTCTAAAGTGATTAGCCCATATAAATATATTTTTGTATATTAATCTATGAGTCTGCTTAATTTAAATGCTTTAGAAGAAAATTGCAATGGAAACTCTCATCAGAAAACTGCCTCAGAATGAACCAAAAAAAGCCAAAATATACTGCCAGCAGACATTAAAATTTTATGATTTATAGCTATATTTCTACATTTATAGATACAAAATATATATGTGACCTCACAAAGACATTAAAGTAAATCAACTGAAGTTTCTATAGCTATTCTCAAAGAGATTGTATGTTACAAAGATTTTTTCTTCCTCTCATGTGTGATCGCTATATGATTTGCTTAATTGTAAATATTATAATGGTCAGAAAGTATAGTTGCCTTAACCCGACCCAGAGACATAGGTAAAGAGGGTTCGAATCTCACCTACCCCTCTAGATCATAACTGACTCACTCCCTTAACCTCATAAAGAGTTAATTTTCTAATGCAGCTCAGTGGTCAGGTAGAGACAAGACTCTTAGGAATCTTAGACAAAGTGCTGATCAAGTTTACATATATAAAATAATGGACATCGACAACTTTGTTGCTATTATAAATTGTAGTTTATTGTTAGTATAATATTGTTTATATTTTATTTAATAGAATTATTTACAAATAACAAGAAAGTACCCATGTCTATACATAAGATTCAGTTGTAACTTCCAATTTTTGAAATAAAAAACAAAACATTTGATATACTTTATTAAACATAGGGATGAATTTAACTAGGTAGAGAGGAAGTGCTGTAATTAATCAATGGTGTGAGAACATGATAACATTAACATGTTTAAATTAATTAAACAAACTGGAGATTGAATTAAACATAGCCTCATTTATACTGAAATATATATATATAACCCCAATGAATCTTTAGCAATAGATTTGCATAGCAACGCATAGATCATATATCACTAGGCATATTTATAAAATAAATGGGTAAGATTCATTGTGGTACTCAGTGATTATGTATATATTTAAATGCATATCTCTAAAATATAGTAAAATCTACATCATGACGCCAGATTAATGGATAGCTACTTCGCCTCTAATTGATTATTAGAGAAAGGAACCCATTTGCCTAAGCATGACCCAGATTCAGGAATAAAGTGTTTTGTGATAGCTTAATGTCCATTTCTTCTTGCTGCCCCTTTAACAGGATTCACTATTCCAGGCAATTGATATACAAAGTATTCATGAGCTGGCTGGATGAAGTAATTTGAAAAAGCAATAAAAGAATGTAGAGACATGATACAATTTCCAAGTATCCAGTATTGGGAATGCAATCAAACGACCATAAATATTAAAGCCTTATTAACATTAATATATAGATATATGATCCCGTATATTACTATGCTAGAAAATCCATTATACACTAATAAAACCCATCTCACTTCAAAATCATTAAATAAACTTAAATGCAGGTATTATATCAACATTTATTCTTAGCCTTATTAATCAATAATTATCGTTATTTAACTAATTTATACACATAGATTTGATAAATATTGAATAGATAATTATATGAAGAAAATTGCACTGAACCCCTCTATTGCAAAATATAAAAATAACAGATGCTTATTTATACCGTGTCCCCCAATACGTATTTATTTAATAAGCATTTGGCTTGATTAAGTATACATATATATATAATAATAATTGCGAGGTAGTTTTCTAAAATATAAATCAACAAATTAAATAGACGCATGTATATATGATATGAACATCTTTCTTAATTTAGTTATAAAATGAATACTGTATAGAGTTTAGTTAAACTAAATGGCAGTGTATTTTTTTATCTCTTTCAAAAAACATTTAATAAAAAAACAACTGCGGGAGAAAGTGGATGGAATTCTTTCGAAAATCAAAATAACTTTTACAAATTATTTAGAAACGACTTCCACCTTTATTATAGGGGAAAATAAAATAAAACTTTTTAACTTATTTAAAATATCTTCCAGCTATTCCCTTATATATATATTCCATATTACCAATGAAATAATAAATACAACAAAAAAAAAATCTTGTTGATTTCATATGTATGCTTATGATATGTTACTATATATATAACAAGAAGAAAAAAAACAGAATTAGTTCATCATTAGAATACATAACTTAACCTTTTTTAAATATATTTAAGGTACAAATATATATTAAGCAAAAAAATAAAAAAAAAATGACAAAGATAAAAGTTACCAGTAACTTAGACGCGAATATATATATATATAGATTAAGCTTTATACGGATAATGAATTAGGAGTCCATTTTTAGAGGCCTCGTGATGCAGTCATTATTTCTTGACTGCTGTTACGGTCCTCATCATGGATGTGTGTGATCATGTTTTCATTTAGATAGGTCTTTCTTTCTGGTAGCAAAGGTAGGCAATTATCAGGCATGATTCTTCAGTCTTCTGCTGGGCTTCATCTCTAGGACTCCCGAGGATGGACAGGAGGGTGGAGGAAAACTCTTTACTCAAGCATGACTTGTACAGACATTTACGAATCGGTCCAGACTTTAGAACAATAAGATAATGATTGATAGAACAAAGAAAAACATTAATATTTATATTTTTTAACTCTTTTTTTCACATTAATTAATTAATTGAAGTCTACCAATGCTTCCATTGTTTTCAAACTCTTAAAAACATCATATGATTTTACATTATTGTTTAACAAATAATTTTATATTATCTCATTTTTCTTAATGGATCTTAAGTTAAATTCTTACTTAATCTATTTTGTACATTAACTAATTTTTTTATTTGCTGATGCAATACTTTTTTATATTTGCTGATGAAATAATTTATTTTACTTTAAACTTTTTTCTATAATTTCTAAATTATATATATTTAAATTTCCTTTATAATTTACAATTTATTTTAATATTATATACACACATATATCATTAATCATTTATTTTAATATTCATTCACTGTGATTGGCTTTATGGTCTATGGTTAAATAAACAGTGAATGATGAAGAACATATATATTGTTATATATATGTACAGCTTCAATATATAAATTTTTTTTTTTATAATCATTATCATTTTTTGTTGTTTTTAATTATTTTATTGTTTGTCATTTTTTATCTGAATGATTGTTTATTTTGTTAAGTACTAAATTATTAGATTGAGGGAGTAATGATCAGGAAATATAATTGAATGTATATGGAAACTTGCTTTTATGCATATTCAATTTGATTGTTACTCGTGACTAGTACCGACTTGTCTATTAAAAATAAGTTGTATTCAGTCACTCCACCCTTACACAGTTGCCTGTTAGTTGTCTTTCAATTTCCCTAGACAAAAATTTAATTTGCCGAATATTATATAATTTTTTCATTTTATTGTTTGTTAAAAGGGCATTTACTGTTACAATAATGAATAATTGCACTACTATCTAGGGTTCATTGATAATTCAATGGTAAACTAATATAAATGTCACACTCGAAACTATTTTTACTGAGATTAAATCATCACATTTATAATTTATACTCAAAAATATAAATTTATTACTAATCTTTTAGTAATACTTGCAAAAAGTAAAGTGATTTTGGGAAGGGGGAATGTTTTTTGCATTGGTAATGAAGTAACCATTAAGGAATTTGTGCTTTAATGGTTAGCTCATTGACCTGCTGCACGCTTGAGTTAGATTGAAATCCATGTGAAATTAAGTATTGTTTCAGGTAGAGTGGTCAGCACAGCAGCCTTACAAGCAGTTCCGGGTTAGCGGGTTCACTTCCCGGCCAATGCTATGACACATGAAAAAAAAAAGGAAAACTGGAAATGACTACACTGGCCAGTAATGTCTTATTTCTCTGTGAAGAGATGCTAAGAGAATTTTAATCCCAATGGGATATTTATGATTTTTTTTATTTATCTGAATCAAAAAAATTTTTTTTTTAGATGGATCTGAAATTTCACATTGAGCAGCTTGAAAAAGAATTAGATCAAAGGCAAAGAGATATGGACCAGTTTCAGAAGAAAATAACTGATGATGCGTACACTGATTGTAATAAAATTAAGGTAATCCTATATACTTGTGGATCATTATATGGTATATAAAAAATATTAGACTTTATAATGCAAAAACAGAATTTTTTGCAATGTTAAATATTAGTTGAGTAGAACATTGTTGGTAGTGTTTAATTAATTCTATCGTCATATAAAGAAAGTCATCTATCTTCAATGGTCTCTGAATATCACTGTGGTGTTAAAATATTATTCAGACAGCAGAAGTCTTTGTGTGTCACATGTCTTGCTAAATTTCTTATTCAATGTCTTTAAGATAATGCTTCTAATAAACAATATCTCATCTTTAGATTTCATTGTGATCTTACATGTTTCCTTTGCAAGATATGCCCAGAAAATATATTTCATTTGTTATATACATATATATTTTGGACAATTTTCATGACTATTTTATTATCCTCAAAGTGCTGCTATGTTAATGTCAAAAATTTTAATCCATACAATATTAAATTGATAAAAAAATATATGTTAAGATTTATTTAACATATACTCACATACATATATATTGTGACCTCAACTTTATCTCATTTATTATTTAACTCCACTTTACATGCGCCAAACTTCACTTTCTATGTGTGTAACCTCAATTTCATTTCATTTATTTCAAGTAGCTAGTGTGTTTATCTCCTGATATTAATACTAAGATTAAGTATACCCGGGCGCCAAATTGCAACTATAAATCATAATGCCCACCAGAGATCATCATCCATGCTTATGACTGTAGAAGATAATGGAGAAAGTAATTAAATTGTCTCTCAAAAAAAAAAAATGATGTTGATAAAACCATTCAATTTATTATGATCTTGGTTTCAAACATAGCAACAATTATGTAAATAATTCATGATAAATTTATTACTAAATGAATAATAATTAGACAACTTTCTTCCACAACTTTAATATAAATATCTGATCTCATGTGGTAACCACGAAAATGTTGTATACATTTCTAATTCATACGTGACAGGGAATAAATTAGTAATCGATGCAGAGAACTCGTAATTTATGCTTATAATATAAAATTATTATTTAATTTAATATAGGATAAAAATATTATAAATAAATCCTTCCCATTTAATTCCACTACTTTATTTTTCGTTCTCAGCATCTATCACTTTCAATAGCTACAATTATATAACACGGAATGTCTATTTTATGTTCTTTGTATATTTTTATCTGATAACTCTTAATCCTATTTCCTTAAACACACATATTAACCTTTCAATCAACTATCAATTCATGATCATTATTATAATAATAGTATTTCCAATTTTATTATTTATGCTACTTGATTTAATAATCGAAATACTCTTTCTCAAGGTCTATATCTGCCAACGAGGTGCAGTCATTACTAACTGATTGCATTGCAGTGGATATGATCCTAAATTTTGCCAAATTAAACTTTAATTACTGGTGGGAATCACATTAAATGCCGAAAGCAGGAAAGGGATTTTATGTCTGCTCTCAATATTCATAACATTACAATGAACCAAATGATTAAATTTAATAAACCTAAATTAACTATTTTTTCTTATCTTATTCTAATTTATATAATTTGTTTGCCCAAATTTAATTAATAATTTTAAATTATTATATTTTGCCAAAGTAAACTATGGAAATAAAACACGGACATTAATCATGGAAATCGATCGGGGAATTACTTATATAAGTGAAATATGGAAATAAGTCATAA
This sequence comes from Epiperipatus broadwayi, assembly GCA_028023455.1. NCBI lineage: Eukaryota > Metazoa > Onychophora > Udeonychophora > Euonychophora > Peripatidae > Epiperipatus > Epiperipatus broadwayi. The sequence continues at coordinate 3,141,647 of JAQFVV010012444.1, read as the reverse complement.
AAATAGATTATGCAAATCAACTATGAAAATCAATCAATATAAAACAAATTATATAAACCTAATTTATGGAATCAATCAACATAAAAATGAATTATATAAATTTAAATTATGGAATCAATCAATATAAAATGAAAAATATAAATTTAAATGTGATTTAATATTAGTTCTAGATATAGGTGTTGGATATAGATTCTGGAGATATTTGAAACATTAAAACATAAGACTCGTGTATATTCATAACAATAACAAATCTTTATTACAATAATAATAATAAAATAAAATAAAAACACACATTTATATGTAATATCATTATACTCAAATATTATATGATATAAGATTTATTAAAGAATAATACTGATAACACATAATACATATTTAAATTTAAACTAGATAACTTAATCATTGTCTTGACCCATCTGTTAATTGAATATTAAAAACGCTTACACACGGAATCAGAATTCCATATTTATGTATAATATAAAATGCTCTTTTAACTTTTAGAGAACCTATAAATTCCTGCTCCCCCTTTCACTGCAACTATTATCAATTGCACTATTTTAAAATAATTATCAATTTTAATTATTCTAACATGCAATAATAAATAATCATCAATTTTAATTATTCCAACAAGCAATAATCTTATATTTCCTATGAAAAAGATGATGTGACATGAAAAATCCCTAATTGGTCCTGCAAATGGATTTAAATTCAAAAACCATAATCTTATGTTCATGCATGCCAAATATTCATGCTTTTTGATCGTATATATTTTGATAGGTCAGCATGTTGTTCCCCAGCTTGACGATATTCAATTTACCATCCTTCACAAAATCCGACTATAGACCGATCAGCTTCTGAATTAAAATCTTTGTCATCCCCTTTATTAACATACACATCTGACTGAAACCCTAGTCCTACCAAAGCCATTTCTTTTTATCCACTCTCTATATTCTATATCAGTAAGGGAAATTAAAAAAAACAAACTTTCAACTTCGAATGTCTGCATTAGCCAGAGAGAGGTCTCTGAGATCTAGAATCATGTGAGGAACTCTTTCTCTACACACCTACTCTATATAGGCAGGCATAACATTTTCCACAATCCTAACAATAACTATCAATAATTCCCTACTTTAATAAAAGTAAATGGAGCTGGAAACTGGTCCAAGATCTCCTCTGCACTAGTGAATAAACTATGAGATAGTTACTTCCTATCTATCCCTTCTGAGGTGGTAAAATAATTCTACCTCAGTAATAACAAGCCTTTATAGCTTTACATATGTACACACACATCGATTACAGTCCAGATAAATGAGAAAAACTAACCAAATCTCAAATCAAAACCATGAACTCTCAATTTAAAAAATCAAGCACAGAGCAATAGCCATCCAATATTTATATTAATAACAGTTCTAATCAACATACTATAGCATAGCAATGATCTTTCATATCACCATCCAATCATTCTTCATACATCTAATATTAAACATAAAATTTTGTCAATAAAAAAAAAAATTTGTATCTATATGTTAACAATTTTTACCCCCCCCCCTTTTTTTTTTACTTCAATGAGTCTTATGGATCAAAATCTTTTTTTTTTCCTTTAAACATTTTTAAAAAAAATTTAATATAATCGTTAAAGTTTCAATTAAACATGCTACATATTATATAAGTAAAGCAAAATAAATAATAAATATTAATCATTACGATTGTCCCTTTCCTTTGAGGCCAAGTTTGAAGATTTGATATTATTGTCCACCAGTTAATTACCATTTAGTTCATTTTGTTTTGGAGATAGCTATATAGATGCACGTACTGTATTTTATCAAGATGTAGCTACATTGATAATTAAAAATAGTTTAAAGAAAGTCCTGCAGATCACTTTTCCATTTTGAAGATTTTCTTTCCTGGGTTTGAATTTATATTCTTCTCTTCCTTTTTCCATTTTAGGTTTAAACACAGTCAAAACAAGTAGATTTTATTATTAAAATATGAATTGGCTATTTAACTTTATGTAAAAGTTAGATCATTCTCTCTTTAAACGAATTTTGATAAACCAAATATAAATACCAATACACTGCATACAAAGTCTTTTATTAAGAGTTGATTTGTTCATAATTAATTGACTTTGAAGAAAAAGAAACACACACTTATTACAATTCAATTAGAAATTCATATTTAAGTCACAATTTTACACTTTTTATGTATAGTCAACTCTGAGAAAAAATTGAAAAATCAGAGAAAATTTTCAGAGATAAATTGGCAAGCTAGTTTTGAATTAGTAAGTCCCCCCCCCCTCACTTTCTTCAGCCTTTTATAGACAAAGGGAAAAAAAATCTGGTTTCTCTAATCTTGATTTCTCTCAGGAATTAACCATTTAAAGATCATTTGTTAACTGTTGGCTTTAACTTCTCATTTACAGCTCCGATTTCAACACATGGACCAAACACACTGCTGGGTGATTTATGAAAACCAATTAAAAGAATATCTAAGACTGCTGACAATTTTTGCAAAATAAATGTTACCTAAATAATTTTTTATTTAGGCTTAAATTTTGGAGTTGCAAATAACAAATCAAAACAAATTCATTTTACCCTATACATTAAATAATGCAGAACACAATATATAATTTTTTATAAAGGAAAAAAAAATTATATATCTGCAACATACATACACACATACGTATGCAGAACATTAAATAGAAAACTGCTTGTTCAGATCATATAAAATATCCTTTATTCACATTAATATAAAATGACTTTCCCAATTTCCTATAATTTTGAGCCTATTCTCATGAAAAGAACTGTCAAACCAAAGTTCACTATGATTAGTTCAATTTCACTCTTCACCAACTTTTTTTTTTTTTTACTGCTAAATATTACAATTCAAGAAGACTCCTTTAGACATATAAATATTTATTTTTCAAATATTATAGCGCATACAAAAACCACTCCCCTCTTTAGATAATGTTAGCTATTATTTTAAACAAATACAAACAGATTCAATCTATATGTGTGAGATTTAAACTACCCAGTTATCAATTTTTTCAAATGAAGCTTTTCAGTTTTTTCCTAAACTAAAAAAAAAAATTTTGCCTATAAATAATTCATTTTCTCATTATTGGTTTATATATGAAATAAACCAAGGGTTACAATATATACATACTTAAATTTCTGTTCAAAAATGTCTTTAAAACCTGGCATTTATTCTTATTGTGTATTTTTAAAAATTGTTTTATTTCAGTCATTTTTCTAATTTTACATAACCCTTTGTGCTCCTTCAATTCATTTATTCTATATTCTGTAACATTTTTTGATGATGTTGAGGTTGTAAATGTAGATGTTTTATAATGTTTGTAAAAAAAAAATGAAAACAAAATTATAGGCTAGATTACTAAAGAGGATTTTATTTTAGCATATTAAGATGGAGTCTATGCCTTTTAGCATTTCTCTACTATGTCCACAATCTCGAGTTCAAATGCAGCCAAAATGAAATTTGACAATTATTGGTGGATTTTTTTGTATTTTGTGGTAGCAAATCTAAATTAGGTAACCTACCAATTATTTGGTCAATAAATGGATTAGGGATTATTCTTAGCTGGAGCATAAAAATCAGGAGAGGAAAACCATAAAACCTTCACTATGTGGTAATGGGTCGGCTGGCTGATTAATTTTTTTATTTCTGAAAACAGAGATTTTTATTTTCCTGCAGATTAGTTAAGGCTTTTTTTTTTTTTAAAAAAAAAAAAATAATTATGTAATTAATTTTATTTTTCCTGCTGAAACATTTTTTTTTTTTTATAGATGGAATTGAATTCACAGATTGAACTTCTTGTGGAAGAATTAGATCAAAAACAAAAAGCTATGGACCAATTGCAGCAGCAAATAATGGATGATGGTTATTCTGAATGCAATAAGATTAAGGTAAATTGAGCATTATAATACAAAGATTAAGTTTTATTTTTTTAATACACTTATTTAATTTAATGTGCATTTTAGTCTGTTTGTGTAGATCAAATCTTACAACTTGTCACTCCCTTTTCAATTTCTGGTCTAGGAAAAATTTTGCATACATTTGTATCCCCAATGACAGTATATTTTTTTAAAATTTGCAAACAATTTTGGCAAAAATTTCATAAAAAATTAAATTTTGAACTTTATATTTTACATTATACTAGTGTATCTAGTAGCAATCTTTGTAATTTAAGACTAAAAAAATTGTTGAAAATTGATTTCAATAATTCAATGTGTCGTAGATAAAATCAAAAAATAAAAAATCAATTTTCTTCTGCTTTTACAAATGAAAGCATGAGGTGCTCATGTTTAGAGATACTTTTACTTTCTATCAATTTTTATGGGCTCTTATTAAGTAAGAATTACAATTTTACATTTTAAAGTTAATATTCTTTGTTATTTTACTACTATGTGAATGAAAAGTATATTATCTAATTTCACGGAACAACTAAATATGAAAATGTTACCACAATAATTGACAAGTTAGGTTTTCTAAGAATCATTTAAATAAACTTGGAGCTAACACTCATTTTCTTGTATCGATACTAATTTATTTGTCATATAATAAATAACCTTTTTTTATTTGACAAATAGATTGGTGTTTATGCAAGAAAGTGAATGTTTGCTGCAAGTTTATTAAATGATTGTTTGGGCTTCTTATTATAGTTTATTTATTGATTTGTTAAAATCATTAAAATCCAATTTCTATTTTTGTAAAATATAATTAAGCATATTTTTAAACTTGAGCACTACACTTTTATTTGTGAAAATGGTAGGAAATTTATTATTATTTTTTAGTGAATTTATGAAATTAGTTTTAAAAGAATTTTATTTAGGGAGAATATTGGTTTTTTAATACATTAATTTTTTATAGTACATTGACAAAATAAGAGTCTATAATGTCACTACTGGGTTGGTAGTCGATGATTTATGAAAATATTAATCCAGGGTATGTTGTATTACATCAAATTACAAAAAAATCAAGTTAGATCTCATATGACCTAATTTAATAAGCTTGTATTTACAAATGTTTTACGAGCTTTATATATAACATTTGTAAATACAAGCTTATTAAATTAGGTCATTTGACATCTGACTTGATTTTTTTGTAATTTTATTTTTTGCTATTAAAACTTTGGCGATTTTATATTGCTAAAGCTATTAATATATGGTGTATCTGAACTTAGTTCAGTCCCATATGGCTATTTAAGTTAGATAGCTGGATGAAAGACATATGGATGTCTGAAAATTTCATATTTTTTACTTAATAGTTATTATACATTAGATAAAGTGCTGGGCTTGTCCTGGTAATTTTTAATCTAATACTTGAATATCCTAGCACCTCACTGAGGACACCAGTAGCAGAAACCGGTCTGGGGTTGAGGATATTCTGCAAAGCTTGTTAAGAGCTTATTTTGCGAGCTCTATATATTACATCAAATTAATATGCGATGAGTTTACTTATTTAATTTTTTATTTATCATTCATGCCTTTGATCTGAGAATATAAATCTAGCAGCTTGAAATTTTGATATTTTTTTCAGGATTTTTTTTTTAATAGTCTGAGTGACTCTGTTATCATCTAATTATTAGTCAGTAAATGAATATCTAATTGGTTTTAACTAGAAAAGTAATATAAAGGGAATTATTTGGAAAGCATGATGGGTAATGTTTTTTTCTTCACTAGTGCTTTTTAGAGGATCTTTGTGGAAGTCTGTCTGCTATTAGTTATTTAAAAAATGTTTTATCTTACTTAGTATCATCATTGTTAATATATATATATATATTCAGTACAGTTAATAATATTAAACTTAGATTACTGTTAAATATTGAGAAGCTGAAATGTGAACAAATATGTCAAACTATCGTTTCAAGGTCTAACTATCTCGTCATCTGTTCTAAGGCTCAAACATTAGCCATTGTAATATTCAAATTTTTTAGTTTTAGGCTTGTTAAAACAATACCAAAAATTTCTTCCACACAATAGTGTCATCTAATGTAAGTTCTAGTAATCAATAGATACTAGAATGTTATTCATAATAATCTCTATCCAATGTTTTCCAATCCAATATTCCCAGACTAGTTTCTAGCTTATGGCTAATTCAATCCTCCAGTTCCACCTTTTACCTTTTTGGTTAACTGTAAAAGCAATCAACTCAAATTGAAAACATAACAGGGTTTTCATTCCAAGCTAATTTGCCTGTATAATCATACAGATCTTAATCAATATCTATATATTTTGGTGCCTTTGGTTTCTAGTCACTATTATCATTTGGCTAGGATTGATATCAAACCATTAAAATATCATGTGATGTTTTTAGTGGTTTAGCCATGTTTTTGTTAACAAGCACTGCTTTAATCTTTTACCTATTATTTCCTGCTGGAAGTTGCTAAAATTTTGTCATTTTGTATGATATTTTTATTCTACATATTTTCAGAAATAAAAAAATTATATATATTGTAACTAATAAAAATTAGTTATTGCCTTGATATATCTCATTTTAAAAAAAGAAAAATCACTGGCATAATTCTCTTAAGATTCAGAGTATGCGTAATGTTGGGAAGCCATTGTAACTAATAAAAATATTAGCCATAATTGTAACTAATAAAAAAAATATACTTGTTATTGTCACTGAATAACAAAGGATAATGAAATCAATATAGTGAAATTATAGTTATCTCTAATAATAGATTCTTTCAACAAGGAATCATCTCTTTTCCTCTTTCCCCATATATAAAACACATTCATAGTCGCACACTGGCACTATTGGTAACTAATTAAAATATCAAAAATTAAATATATCATCAAGATTGGAAAAAGGAAATCAAACTCTTCTTTCTGCTTTATTCTGTTTACCGATATGTATGTGTTTTACGTGGGCGCCACTAGGCTGTTTAAACCTAGATAAAATTATATCATATACTTATTCATACATGTACCTGATTCAAACCCAATTGGTATCATCTTTATAATACATGAACTTGGATGAATGGAAAACGACATCCTCATATTTTAGTTGTGCAAATAAAATTATAAGATTTTAATATCATAAATTCACAATATTTTCATAGGTGGTACCAGCTCAGTTTAAGTATTATGGTAGTCATGTCTCTTGCTAATGGCTCACAAACGTAGTGTGAACCATTATTTATATATGGCCATTAAACCTATTTAGTTAATCTATTTGTTCATAGTAATATAATGATGATGACAGATGATGATGATGATTCCAGTCACAGCTTTTGCAATTAACGCACAATAACAAATTTAGCTTTTTATAAACCTATAATTATTTACCTAAAACATTATTATATTTAAATTATGGCCCAACGCTTAACATTTATTAGTGATGATGAATGATCATAATTAAATGATAAAATTAAAAATAACAATACTAATAATAATAACATGAAAGCCCAATAATATATAATTATGTTTATTTAGATTCTTTCCTTTTAATAAAACAAATTTCTAATGATCCAATTAACTTCAATTATTATATTGATTAAAGTAATACATTATTAAAACAAAATACTGCATATGTAACCGAATAAGAAAATTAAATATATGTATATGCTCCTACCCATTTGAGATAAGCTGGTTTAAAATGAAGCATTAAAAAAAACAATAAAAAAAAACATTTATTCCATGTAATGCTTATTTAATATTTCTCTCAGCTTTATTATATATGTTATAAATGCAATACAAAAGTCATTCACACAATATGTGTGTGTTCACTTTCATACATGTGAATCTATACCTTATTAATTTGCTCCTTTAAAAAAAACTATTAAGTAATAAGATTTTAGTCTAACCTATTTTGACTTATCTTAATTGATGTATGTCTGTATAAGCAGTCACCCCCCCCCACACACACACTCATGATATGTTAGCATATATATCATGTTAAAATATTTCCCCTTCATATTATTAAATTGCACATAAATCATATATAAATATTTAAATCTTGAGCAAAGCAACATTCATATCAAATTTAAATATGCAAAATAAATAAAAAACATAAAATATATATTATTGACAGATTGCTCAAGTACTGTTGGTTAACTCAATAAATGACAATAATAAATAAAAGACATTTTAAATTACAATTAAAAAAAAAAAATCAAAGATAATGAAAGTCTAATAACTTCAAAATGTATTTGTGATGTTGTTATGCATAATGACAATTAATAAAATAAAATAATAAAAAAACTTTTAATGTTTATATATTTAAAAAAAAAACGATGTTTGACCCATAGCAGGAGATTCAAACAAACTTTAAATAAGTAAAAAAAAAAAGATTAATAAAATTTTAGTTACAGATCTATTTTCACTTCTTAAGAATATCCAAGCTGAGACAAAAGACTGCTCTCTTGTCTATAGTTTCGGGCTGAGTTGGTTGAGCTCTGGCACTTCACTTTTTTTTTCTCTTTACCATTTCAAATTAATTTCTGGTAACTCTTGATGAAAGTAAAAGAAAACTAAAAAAAACTGATTAGTAGATTAGTTGGGGCTTGATATGTGGATGAGATACACCTTTCTTTTCTTCTTCTTTTCCTTAAAGATGATGACCCTTTAATAGGCCATGGGATGAAAAAGAAGTCTGAGACAACATGTGGTTTTGGCTTGGTTAACTAGAAACATGACCATTCTCTGGGTCTTAAAGATATATATATATAAGTGTATTGACAAATATTTAATTCATGATGGTCAGATCTTGGGGACAAAATAATACAAGTTAACACAGTATTCTCTTACAGCTAAGAATATATATAAACACAGTTCCTTTTTCTCTAAAGCAGCAATTTATATACTCTCCTTACGATCCCATTTTACTTTTTAACTTCTTTTTAGGGAATGAATCTTTACCGATCCTAATGGAGATTTACTGTTTTCTTCCACTAGATTTCTTTCTTTTCTGAAATTCTTTTCATAACTCAGATATATATATATAGTTCTCTCTGGAATAACTTAACTGCGATAGTAGCCATATATCAGCACATTTCCAGCTATACTTTATAAAGCAATACCTTAATATTTTGCTTTCATCTCTTCTCCCAAGTGAGGGAAGGAAAGAAAAAAAAAATTAATACTACTGAGAACTTGAAAAGAGAAAACAAAATAACACTACTGCCCTCCGTTTCTTTCTCACCAAGGTTTTTATATCTTATTTTTCTGTGATTGATCTTCAGCTGTGTACGGCTGTTAGCCAAAGGTCTCTTTTTAAAAAAAAACAGCTATGATTTTAGAAAAACAACAGAAACTTGAAATTGATAACATTTAAGGGTCAAATAACGCAAAAAAAAATTAATTTCTCCCTCCAGTGTCAATGACCATCCTTTTTGACAGTTTTGACCATTTAAAATTCAGACAAAAGAAAAAATCAAAATTTATGTGTAATTAAAAGAGTGTCTATCTTTGATTTACACTTTGACTCCAAACAACATGTGTGCTTTGCAGGCTGTCAATCTGTTGACCTTTAGATTTGACCCCTAAACAATCTAGTCTAGCCTGCTTTGTTTTAAAGAAAAATAAACTATATAATGAAATTGCTATATTTAATATAAGAGTATAAAACAACTATCTCTTATAATATTCATTTTTCTCACTGCTGCTTACCAATAAATCTTACCTATTAATATTTATAATACACACACAAAGATACACAAAAACATTTTTTTTATTATTTAATAATATTTATATATATTTTACAATGAATTTTTACCTATACAATAAATTTATACATAACAAGTAAAAACAATATGTTATAAAATTTACATCAAAACTTAACATGTTATATTTGATAGACTCTATATTTTATTCATTGTTATTATTCTTATATATTTCTCAATATATATATATATAATTATGTTATTACATAGGAACTAGATCTTTTAAATTGATAATTGCAATGGGATCCATGAATTAAATAATTCCTGAAGCTATTATTATGAATCTTAATTTTTTTGGCAGGTATTTTAAATTTGTAAAGTACTGTTTTCATCATTCTTTATGGAATTGTGTTTGGAAAAATTGCTATGTTTCTCGATAGCTATATAAATAAAAAAACATGATACTAAATTTGTTTAATGGATTATTATAAAAGACAATTCAATTTTAAAAAAGGACAATGGTCAATAATATTTATAAAATAATATCTTTAAATTAAGCCTACAGTTGTAAACTTACTATCTCTAATTATACCTCAATACTCATAACTACTTCTTAAGTCTTAAGATAACTTTCAGAGCTACTTTGAAGAAAATATTGAGTCTAAATTCCTGATTATTTCCTCAATCATTTTTCATTTAATTCTTTTCAGTTGATCTCTTTTCCAAATTCATATTTCTAAAGTCTGTTTTTTCATTAATATAATTTTAATGAATTAAGTAATAACTTAGCTTATTAAAAGCCCTTCACCATGATTAGTTTTCACTTTTTATCATTATTCTCATCAAATACCCATTGTTGTAGTCTATTTAATGAAATTAATTACCTCTATAACTTCCTATCTAATACTTAACTCTTAATGTTTTTATTATATCAACTAGTTTCATTGTGTTTGTTTTATTTATTTTTATTTTCATCCCAGACTTAGATATTCTTTTAATCTTAGTGATATTTCGTAAACGCTTCCTAAATACATAATCAGGTGTTTTGTTTTTTTTTGCGTGGCAGTTCATAAGAAGTTTGAATGCGGAAGTGACAGGACTGAATATGGTTTTTAAGCTCCATAGTCTTATACTTTACCGTTGTACCAAATCACATAACAAACATACTTAACTATCCTCGAATACTGTTGAATTAAAGCAAAATTAGAACTGTTCTTTGAGCATTGTTAGTTTACTCCTTCACATGTTCAACATTTCTTATGCTTGTTCATAACTGTTTTTAAAAAACAGGCAAAACTCTCCATTCAGTAATTCCACTCAGTGCAAGCCAGAGTAATCAATGGATGCCAGAAGGCTTGTGCATAAAATCCCTATCTAGTGCCTACTCTTCCAATATCCCCAGACGAGTTTCTAGCTTGTGGCTTTCATCACCGAAGAGCTTTGTGTCTGAGGTACAGTGCTCTCAGATACATGGCTCCTCACTGATGAAAGCCACAAGCTAGAAACTAGTCTGTGGATAAGATCTAGGTGCAGTGCTTTCAGATCCAAGCTTCCTCACTGACGAAAACCACAACCTAGAAACCAGTCTGGGGATGAATAGGCACTAGATAGGGATTTTATACACAAGTATTCTGGCATCCATTGATTACTCTGGCTTGCACTGAATAGCATTACTGTATGGAGAGTTTTGTCTGTTTTAATGGTTTACTCCTTATCAAAATAATACTTTTTTAATAACTTGTCAAAGTTTATATTAAAATTTTCATTATTAATTAAATCTGTTTTAAGTTTCACAAGTAACTATACTGAAAACCTTATCATCTAATTCTATTTGAAGAATGAAATAGCCTCATGAAAGTTGACAGGATTCAAAATCTGACTTTTAACTTTGTGGATAAAATATGTATATATATATATAATTCAATTAATACAAATTTGAAAAAGAAAATGTATACTTATAAATGACTTTTTTTAAATCCATGGGATCTTATGTATATCACTTAATTTAAAAAGTCTTTATTCCTATGAAATTTTTTCACATATCTAAATTTTAACCTATTTTTACTACTCAACAAGTGTGCTTATATTACACATTATATATACAATTTAAACATCAAATTTTATATCTGTATAATAAGTCAGTTCTTTTGTTCAATTGAGAACATTAAAAGAAATCAATATATGCAATAACAAAAAAAATAAAAATGTATATACATCTATCTAAATATTAGTTATAAACGGTTTGACTTTCCCTTCATTTTCTGCCTTTATTTTTTTGTTACAAAAAAAATAAAAATGTTAAATAATTATGTCATTCTATGTTTTATTTTCAAACTTTGATGACCCAGGTATTAAGATGGCTGATGTAATCTTATTTGTTTGATACACAGTTTTCCTTAAAGTTACATCATCCAGCAGTGAAATATTTGTTTTGGAATAATTAGGACAAGCACATGGCAGAGATGATCAACAGTTCTCAGATATTCATTGGGAGTTATGATGCTTATCCTCTTTTCCAAAGATTCGGACAAATAGTTGTTTATTATATATTTCCTTCACATACACATTTGCATTGGCAATTTTCTGCCTGATAGAATTTGGCAGATAATAAAGAGTTTAATGAAATTCGAACCGCCTGATTTTTTTTACTGATACATCATCGATCAATTATTTTTGCTTTAAAAAAAAAAAGAATCTTCTCCTTCATTGAATAATGAAAGAAGGCAAAAATTAGCAAATGAACGTTGCTGAACTAGATGAAAGCATAAAAAGAACAAGAATTATATATTTTCAACCCCCTCTGCGAATTCTCTCTTTCTGTTACATCAACAGTTCTATAGAAATTTATAATTATTTATCAACATGAGTACAAACTGTCCAATTTTTATTGTTAACCATAAGGCAGATAGCTTAAATTGAATAAACTTTAATATATATATATAAAGTAATTAAATACAGATTATAAATTAACTTTAAAAGCAATACTTGAAAATTTGCATATTTTGAAAAACTTCATTAGATATTAGTGATAATTGGCTTCCTGTGTCAATGAGAGCTTGGGTTTGAAAACCTTCAAGTTTTATTGGTACTGATGGGCATTCCTGTCAACAATAAATTTGATATGTCTAGATCATCTTCAAAAACTACATTACTAATACCATATACAATATTATCTGTATCCAGTATAGGGTTCCCACTAGACTATAGGAATCCTCACCAGGATGTACATTCCAACGAAGTCGCATCTAGTTTCCCATCATAGTAGCTCAGTTATGGAACTTTGCCATTTTCAGTACTAGATTGGTTATTTGCGCTATAAAATTCCTGTTCACTCCCTATACACCATCTTCTTGCTCTATCATGTTTGACTATTTTGACCTCTGAAATGTGAATCTCTTGATTTATGTTCCCCATTTCCATTACTCCATTGCCTTTTTCTTGAGATATAAATTCTAGAGTGATGGGACCTAGGTTGATAATCTCCAGTTTCTCTTGTTTGCTTTTTATTCCAGATAGGTGCTTGTTCGCTGACACAGCAAATCTTGGCGGGTTGTCATTTAATACCAATATTTTTTTGATGTAAAACTTATGACAACTATTAAACTCTTTTGGATTGAGGTGGGCAGATTATGTTTTACTGTATTATTTGTTCTTTGGACAGTGTAAAAGCTGTAAGTGATCTCAATTTCGACATCTGTTGATGGAAAAACTGTGTGCAGTTTTCTCCTCTGGATGGTATATATTTCTCTTGGAATATTCTATAGTATACCCCTTCTTGTTTTTCTTCACTCCAAAAAGTATGTAAAGTTAGCCATACAATAGTCTTCAAATGTCTGTGGTTTTGTATATAAGGATTTCCGCAAATCTTTAAGCGCACCATGCAAGTGATTGCTTGCAATAACAACCTTCTCTTTTTTGTTTAATTGATGAAAATAAAATTGATCTTTCAAACCATCAAGATGATCCAAAGAATTTTCCTCTATATCACCTTTGAATACCCTAAGAGTAATAAATTTAGTTTCTGTGCTATGTCCATGAGTCTTTCCTTTGTAATACTATCCACCTTGGAACGTCACCATTATGTATCCTTAGATGTTCATCTGTTAAATTATCTTCACCAGCCTGCTTTGTGATATGTGAATTAGGATATCTGTCAATCTTTTCATTAATTGTCAAATTTTTTCACTTTATGCTCTGATCTGTTTATTTCTTTGCTCTAATCTGTTTATTTCTATGCATAGATTGGTGCTTGTATTATAGATAAAGATCCCGTTGGATGGCGCTGTTTTCACGCTAAAAACTATAAAATATGAACATTCATGGGCTGTTGATTTTAATAATTTTTCTGTGCTTTTTTGTAATGCGAAAATAAAAACAAAACAAAATTGTCTTTTATAAATATTATTTTTTATTAACGTATACAATTTAAATGATAATAATAAATGTAAAATAAGATCAACAAATTAAAATTTGATTCGTGTTTTTCTATCGTATATTTTTTTAATTGTGTTACGGCTTTTTTTTAATCAATTTTCTATCAGATATTTTTTTACTTGTGTTACGACTTTTTTTGTTGTTGTTTAACTAAAAAAATAATAATCGTAATAAAAGTAAAAGTTGTTATGGTTAGATTTAGGGTTAGGTTTAGGGGTAGTTTTAGAGTTAAGGTTAGTGTTCTGTTTTTTGTAATGCTAAAATAAAAAAATTCAAAATCGTAAGCGTACTCGGACAGAAGAAAGAAACTCAAACTTTTTTAAACAACAACAAACACATACAAATGTCTTTAATTAAACATGTTTATAATATTTGCTTTTTATTAAATTTACAGAAAAACATGTATATTTGGACTTTTCTTACTGGATATTTTTTTCGTACTGCTCTTTTTTACTTCAAAAATATACAGATGGTAGAATCTTCTTTGTCTCGTGGAATGTTACTAACAGTACGTTACTTGACACGTTACCTAATTGCAACTCAATGAAAACATAGATATTTAACATTTAGCCAAATAAAAGTTCAATACAGTACGTTGTAAAAAGTCTTATAATTATTGTTTTAAAAAATCTGAACATTTCAATAGTTTAAAATAAATAAAAAAATCCAATGAAAACAACATTTCAATACAATTCAAATACAAACTCTCATCAAGCCGTAATTATTTTATAAACTGTGCGAATTCGGAAAATGTAATTGCTGCTTAGCGACATACATGCTGTACTGCGACGCGACATAGCGGCCTGCATTCTGTAGCACAACAAAAAAGTTGTATTGTAGAAAACGCGGGTTCGAACGTGTCGGCCGCAGAAACAGCATTTTTATGTGTTTTAGTACGAAAACCGCGCCATAGAACGGCGTCTTTAGCTACAAGATGAGTACCCATAGATTTAATACTTGATTGATAACAGATTGGTTTATATTACTTATGTTCCACAGAACACATACTTCAGCTTCTTACATTAAAATTTCTTTCATTTGTTGAATTTCCTCCACTAAAATTTGTTCTTGATTCTCTTGAACTTGAATCAATCTATTTTTTAATTCTTCCATTGTTAATTCCATTTCTGTTGACCTATCTTGTGTCTTCAAATTAATTCTTACTTGTTGCTGTTCATTTCCCATCTTTTCAACCTCCTGCTGAACCTCTACTAGGTCCTGTTTCACATTTACTATATCCTTTTTAACATTTATATGTTCTCATTTGATTTCTTCCAAGTCTTGTTTAACCATTGTCAAATTCAGCTTAATCTTATCAACAACTTGTTTCATCTCTGCCTGACTCTATTTAACTTCTATTTGAGCCTGTTTATTTTCTTCTTGATCCTGTCTATTTTCTTTTGAACTTGTCTATTTGCTTCATGAGCCTGTCTATTCTCTATTCAATCTTGTTCATGGCTCTTAAGTTTTAATATTATTTTCACAAGATCCTCAAAGTTTATTGATATACTGGAATTATGTTTTTTCCTATTCACTTGATTTGGGTTTTTATAGGTTATTTCTGAGCTTTCTACTTCAGATGAAGTTATTTCTAAATTTTCCCCTACGTTATCCAAATCTTCATCCATCTCAATTTTTTGTTACCATGTTTCTACCATTTTTATTATTTATTTAATTATTACTTTTTATTATTATTTTTATATCTTCAATACTATAATTAATATCTATATTAATATCATTAATAAGATCACACTCATACCAGTCTCCATAAAAATCTGTCCAATGCTTTTATATTTCTCTCCACTCTTTCAAACTACTCATTAGTCAACTTAACTATTTTATCTACCTCCTAACTTCTCTTTAAATTACTAGAATTACGATATCCTTAATTATTTTATGTTTGATGTTAATCACTTTGATTATGGTTTTTTTTCCTGTGGTTTAAGAAAACTTTATCATCCAACATATAATCTATTTCTGATACTTCCTTACCTGAAGTAGATGGTTTATTGTACGTTAGTTGGGATGCCATTTCATTTATAGTACTGTATGTGGTGGCTTATTATAATCCTTGTACCATATATATGTTGAAAGCTATTAGTTTGATGGAGCACACTGGAATTCTTAATTTTTCAATCAGAGATTGATCTAAATGAGGCATTATTTAAGAATACTACAGCACAATTCAGTTTACTAAGTTCTTATATACATGCAAACCTAAATATCGAGGTGTCTAACTCAGAGCTTTGAGCTCTTCATCAGAATGCCTTGTTCATAAACAGGCAACTAACAGTAATGTTGTCTGGTCACTATTTCAATCTACCATAAGCTGGCAAAGTACAATAATAGAACTAAAGTTATGTGATTAATAATAGTTTTATTAAACTCATATTACATAATTTCCTTATATTTGTCAATATTGCTATTACTTTTCCTGAAAGATTGAATAACTATAATTCCTATTAGTACACATCTCCGTTTGCATTCATATAAATAGGTTAACATTTAGGACTCTTCTTTAAGAGACTGTTTATTTTATTTACACAATAGAAATTTTCAAAATTTTAAAATATCCTATTTTAAATATGATCTATTTAGTAAATGAAATTTATTTCCCTCCTTTTTTTTTAAAACAAACAAAAAACAAACCTGGTAATTACTATTGCAATTTCAAGAGTAGTCTTCCTTATCTCTAAGATTGATTGACTCTTAAAGTTTATACCACAAACTAATTAATATTTTTAATTAAAGTTATAATTCTGTACAGATAATTGAAGCTATCTCATTGAATTTACAATCCATAATACCCATATTTAGTATTACAAATTTTAAGTAACCTTAATAGTAAATACATTAGTTGTACATAGTTGTCATATATGAATAAAGGTTATATAGGTAATTTTTTTTTATAAAATCTTTTTCCTTTAAAATGTTTCAAAGCAGCTAAAAAAATATGTGTCTTTACAGTTCTTGCTGACAACTGATTAGCAAATACGTGTTTAAATGTAAGACCTCTTTATCAAATATTAGTTCAAAATAAGCATATTTTCTGGCTTTAATTATTTTTTCTTCATTCCTTGGGGAAACTCAGATGAATTATATCTAGTAGGTAACAGTAAATTTTTGGAGTCATCACAATTAGAATTTGGCCATGGACAGGCTTCTCCTTTAAAGAGTAAGTTTGAAGAGAAAAATTCATATTACACCTTCTGAAATTATTGAAGACTGGATGAGTGCGATCTTTAGTAGGTTTACATGGACATTATAAAATTATTCCTTTTTTGCAAGATAAAAAAAACATTTTGATTTCGATTTCAGCCAGGTCTTTGTTTACTCCTCTGCATGTAGTTAACACAGGAATAATCTAAAAAATCCTTTCTCCTCATTCTTTTTAATCCTGCCAATCAAAAGTCATTCTTATATCTATACTAATTACTTTTAACAGATTACAAACATTCCAAATTTTTAATTTTTATTTTTAAAACTTGGAGATCTCATTGCTACCTGTCATCAGTAGATAACCATTACTTTGTGAGTGTTTTTTTTTTTTGCACAATTTATCTATTAATTTTTAATTACATTGTAATCATTTATTATTTTTTTATTTATTTAATTAAAACCTAAAAATAATATTCAAGTTCTCAAGTTAGACTTATTTGATATATTTTTTCACAACATATTTGTTAAATATAATATTTTTTATGTATGTCTATATCAACATATACACATATATTTAGAGAATTCACTTTATTTTTATTTAATAATGGAGGTTCACTTAATAACTCTACTACCTTTTTTTTTCTAAACTCTGCCCACTGTCTTCTGTCATTCTAGCCTTTTTATGCACTACATTAGATCTCAAAATGTATTATTTCAATGTATACTTTTAAGATGTATACTGATATCATAATCAACTCTAAAGATGGAGACTTCCAATTCTTTCTCCTAACAAAAAAAAAAATCCTCACTGACAATGGGAGGTTACAACATAACTTTTCAACAAAGTAACTACGTGAATCCCTTAAGTTAAATGTCTCTTTTCATATATAACTTGTTAAGGGTAACCTTCAGCATTTAAACAAATCCATTTTAACATATAAAAAAAAATTATTTTATTATAAGGAGATCTGATATAAACAGTCTTCAAATTAAGGCCTTAATATTGCTGCAAAATAAAGAATAATAAATTATCGCTCTATTCTGGCTTTAAATCATAGCAGCAATATAAATTGAATTATCTTTATTATTCATTCAAAATATAATCAGATCAGTAAGTTTTGATATTAACAAATTCACATTCAATAATTATTATGTAAATATTATAAAAAAAAAAAAAAAATTCTTCAAAAACATAATTTAGTGCCAAAAAAAAAAAAGGCACATGAGGTATAAACATTTGCAATCCTTTTGTGAACTAAGTATTTACTTTGACCAAAAAAAAAATTTAACTATCATAGGGCAGCAACAAGATCTATGAGGATAGGAAAATCGTTGAGGACAGATTGTATGTCCCTTTCAGCTTATCTGGTGTACCAATCATAAGCATTCTCTCCAATCTTTTTTCTCCAATTCTGTAAGGTTCCTCATAGATATTGAAGAACTTCCTGTATTGATGTTCCTGTGGATGACTAACATGGGATTCAAATCAATTTCAACTCGGGAACTAACTTATTAACTACCAAATTATCTCTTAAGCTTGTAATCATTAATTAATTTTATTAATTTTAAAATATACATTATATTATCCCAGAGGTGTAAAAAAAAATAATAAATTGATTTCAACTACAATAACTCCATAAACAAGGGTTTACAGTATCATAACATTCCTTCATAATAATATAGAACTTGAAGATATGAATAATTTCTTCAAAAATAATGAAGATTATTAATGTGAGGCTTAGAATCCCAAATTTGATCCTCAATGGATATTTGAACAATAAATGAATTACATTATATCCTTTAGCTAACTTATGAATAAAATAGTTAACTTTTACAATATTTAAAAATATGCATTTCTACATAATAAATTAAACTTCTATTATGAATAACTGCTTCTAATTCTCTCTTTCTTTTATATCTGCTATGTCCAGCGGCACTCTATTGCTTGCTGTATTGCAAATATAAATAACACAAATAATTACTAATTAATATGGTGGCTTGGCAAGTAATTTTAAATAACAAGAGTTTATATACAGAGTTATATGGAGATAATCAATCTTGTTTAATATATACAAATATAACACAATTATAATCACATGCTATATAAATAACAATAAGGGCCCGAAGGCATACCAAAATAATAATAAGATCTATATGACCTGTTATACTGTTCCTAAGTTTACTTTTACACGTCCAGAGGTAAACTTCTCTGCAAGGCGTGGTGAAGGAGTAAGCTGAATGTAACACCCCAGGAAATGGCACATCTGCCTTTCTGAAGCTTCACTTCACAAGTGTACTGTCTCAGTTCTATTGTAGATCTTTTTCACCCTCTCCTTGTTTTTAGGATTACCTACCTTGATTGGCCATCCGCTGTCCACATAGTGGTCATCTTTTGAGTTACCATATTTGATCCCTGATCAGATAATGCAATTGCCTTAGAATTGTCTATTTTAAGCAATGTTTCTATTAGCATTAAATCTGATCAGGAAGTAAACATTAAATTTTGCAATGACTTTGTTTACTTTATCTTAATCCTTTGTTCGAATTCATCTAACTTTCTCGATAAGTTAGTTTATGGTTTTTCCATTAATTCAACTATTTAACTTTCTCGATAAGTTAGTTTATGGTTTTTCCATTAATTCAACTATTTAAATTAGACTAATTGCTTTTATAAAATATTGTGACTGCCATTGGCATCCATGCACATACATTTACTTTACCGTTATAATATCAGTTATAATACTTATTTTGTGTATATATAAATATACACACACATTTAGAAATCTGTTTAGTTTTACAATTATAATATTATTTAATTAATAATACTTATTTTGTATATACATAAATATACACACACATTTGGCATAAGTTCAGAGATTAGAGTTTTAGTTTTTTGCTGTTCTCTGAACTTAGCTCATAATCACTAAGGTAGGAGGGAATTTTTCTTTCCCTCTTTGAATGTTGGGGGATGTCCGATTCCGCATCTGGAGCGTTATCTTTTTTTGGAAATAGCTGTGGCATTTGTTGTATGCTTTTATCTTTACGCGATTGATTTATATGTTTGTGTAACACCCTTCCATTCTCCATTCGCACGGCAACCCCTTGCTTACTTAGATGTCACATAAATTTCCGCTTTTATCCAGAATCTGTCCTGATTATTTCTAACCCATACACCAGGGATCCCCAACCTTTTTGCACTTAAGAGCACATTCTATAATACCGGCCAGATGGCGGGCACCATTTATTTTTCAACTAGGTGACAGCACTGTTTATTTTTTCAATGTAAATATATAGTTGGATATTGTCAATAATACACATAATGTACACAAAAATATTTATTTCAAAAATAAAATTTTAACATATAATTAACGTTTATATTTTTACGCATTAAAAGTATAGTATGCCCTACAATTTGATTACAATATAATACAATAATTTATAAGAAATTTTAAAAGTTAAATTTATTTGTATCAGATAAATAATTTTTTATCGTGTTCCGATAGTGGCGGGCACACGTAAAATGGTCTGCGGGCGCCATGGTGCCTGCAGGCATAGGGTTGGGGACCCCTGCCATACACGATCGTGGTAAAAATTTATAGTTTATGCCTGAAGGTACTTGCGGTGTCCTTAGTTGGTATAATTTTGTCGAGCTTTGTTCGTAGTCTATGACCTAGATATTTCTCTGCGGGTGATCAACCCGACTTAGCTGTAGATCTAGAGTGTTGATGAAGAAGCATGTTGAAGACCGCTTCATGCAGACTTTGTTTTCCCATTTTTTTGATGGCGGATTTTAAATTTTGCACAGTTTTTTCAGCCAGTCCATTTGATTAGGGGTGGTAAGGTGGAGTAAATATGGGGTTTATTCCTCATTCGTGCATCGAATTTGCAAACGTTTCTGACATAAAACCTGTGCCATGGTCGGATATTAGGGTTTCTGGGAGACAGTGGTATGTGAACATTTCCATCAGTTTGTCGATGGTTTCATCAGAACCGGTGTTTTTAACTTTCATATTCGGGTCGCAGTGATTGATGTTAATTCTCGGCCATGGTTTGTCTGCTTCTTGCCAAAACTCGAATTAGCTGAAGGTGCCTTTGCACATGACTGGCAGTTTGTGCAGTTTTTTATGCATTGTTCTATGTTACTGTTAATTTTCGGCCACCAGACATAATTATGAGCTAACACTTTTGCCCTTACAATGCCTGGAGGACCTTCATGTAATACATTAAGTATTTGTGACCTGCTCCTTATGGGAATTAGCCTTTACAGATAGATAGACAATTCTCGAGCTTTAGCTCTATGTGTAAGAAAGATGGTCTTTGTTTTGGCCAACTTTTGCTGATTTTTTTCATGATCCATCTATAGCCAGCATCTTCTCTGGTCCTTGAGGCTACTTTGCGCTATTAAATGTCTGGCTCTTTAGCGTGTTGATATAGTTAATTTCTACATCACTTTACTTCTTTCTCGAGCTGATCTGGCATTCATGATAATGCATCGGCATGACTGATTTTCGTGCCTTTTTTATATTAGAGACTATAATTGTAACCTGAGTATGTTAAGCCATCTCAACATATGAGGACTTAAATGTCCAGGCATCTGTTTCGTGCCTAGAATTCCCGAGAGTGGCTTATGGTCGGTTATTAATTGGAAAGGACGTCCATGCAGGTATTGGTGAAATTTATGAATTCCGAACACTATGGCGAGGGCTTCCTTGTCTTGCTGGCTGTAGTTCTTTTCCACCTTTGGACAAGGTGCATGACACATATGCTATAGGACATTCACTGGAATGGGATGCATGGCATATCACTGCCCCATGCCATTTTCTGTTACATCAATTGTCACAGTTATCTCACACTAGCTGTCATAATGGACCAGTAGTTTATTTGATATGAGAAAGGCTTTGGTGTGAAGAAATTCTTTCTCTTGTGCTGCTTTCCACTTCATTTTTTTTTAATAAATCGTATAGTGGCCTCGCTATGTGTCCTTTGCTGTCCAGGAAGTTCTCAAAATAGTACACCAGGCCCAAAAAAGCTTGTAGTTGTTTAACGCTATTCGGTCTTCTTGCATCAGATACTGCTTTGGCTTTTTCAGGGGAAGGGCGTATTCCTGAGCGTGACATTATGTGATCCAAGAACTTTATTTCAGTAGCCTTACAAATACATTTTTTTTTGCATTTAATTTTGCTCCAAATTTCTCCAGTCTTTTGCAAACTTTTGAGATGCGAGTTCTCAATTTGTTATTCTGAATTAGTGGTGACCAATATATCATCAAAGTAGGGGATGATGCCTTCGAATCCGCTTAGAAGAATTTCCACTTTTGCTTGAAATATACTAGGTGCTGAAGCTACCGCAAATGAAAGACATTTGCATTTAAATAAACCTATACATGTAGTATGTGTTCGAATATCAGCAGCTTTGTTGGTCACCATGCTTTGGTGGATGGCCATGTTGAGGTCCAATTTTGAAAAATACTTAGACTTTTGCAGCAACGTTATGATTTTTCTGGAATTTGGAACAGGGTATGCATTTGTTTAAGGCTTTATTAACTGATATGCAGTATTCACCGCACAGTCATATCTATCCATTTAGCTTGGTTAATACTACCGATGGAGTAGCCCACTTGGCTTCTTCTGTTGATTCAAGCACACTGTCTTTAAGCAATTGATTTATTTCCTCCACTATTTTTTCTTTCTGTGTATATGGGATCTTTCACAGTCTACAAATTATAGGCACTTCTTTGGGCAATAATTCTAAAGATACTGTTTTTGTTTTTATCGTTCTTGGTTCTCCATCGAAAAGTTTACGAAAACAATGTCTGATTTTTTTTCAATGTCAATGTTTTTGACCTAAGCGATTGTTATTCCAAGTTGCTGAAACCAATTGCGGCCAATGAGGCGATTTATAGAGGTGTGGATTATATATAACTGCAATGTAACTATTTTTATCGTGCTGTTCGAAATAATTGGATCCGGAATTACTACTTTAATTTTTATTGTGCTACCATTGACATCTCGAGCTTGCAGATTCACCCTATAAATAAAATACATAATAAAATAAAGATATTTAAATGAATATACAAAACTTATTATAAAGACAGGTTTTTTTAAAGATTAAGCTGAGACTTTTAACATAGAGATTTAAGTCCTGATTTCAATATACGAAAGTTCAGTAACCTTTCAGACTTTAGATAGTCCATGGACTAATTTCCATGGGATACACAGTTTAGGTTTATATACAGTTCCCTTTGAAGATCTTGATTTACATTTATATGTTTGGGAGTCTAGAGGCAATCTTTGGATCAGTTCTGGACTAGGTTTTTAGGTCATGTTATTGAAGGCACAATTATGGAGCTCTGAGGTTTGTCTTTGTATTTATTTAGCACTGCATATTGTTAAGATTTTTTCATGGCATATATTTTGGCATGGTGAATGGATGGTCACTTTTCATTGTAGCATATTCATTTCTTATGTTAGCAAGTAGCTAAGCAATTATTTTTTAGCCCAGCAAGCATCAAATATTATTAGCAAAATCTATTAGAAGTCAGGAAAAGAAATATAATTTTGGCGATCTGCTTTGAGCAGTTAGCACACCATCCAAATAAGAGTCACAATAAGAATAGGCATAAAAACAATAATAAGCTGAATAATCAAAACAAGCAGAACTAATCAGAATAATCATCAATCAAAAACCCGGGGCTATTTATGTGAACTTATCACCCTTTTAATTTCAAAAAAATCTGACCAGGGCTCTTATCTTATTCAAAATTTTAAAAATGAGAAAATAAGTCTCAGCTATTTTAAAAAATAGATTAAAATCAACAAACAAAAAGAAATGTTGCTTTTAATTACTGTAATGGAAAAAAACAAGCATCAAAAGAAAAATTTTTTAAACTAAAATCTACAGAATTTTAAAATATAAATGAGTATGTGTATTATTGCACATACTTTTAAAAAACAAAAAAGTAAAGTACAAAACTTTATACATAGTTTTTTTTTCAAAAACTTTCTAAATATAAATGTTTTAATTTTGCGATGGTACGTTTGAAGCAGATAAAGCATCCGGTTCAATATATATATTTTAACATATATTGAAGCAGTCAATCTTAGCTTAAGATTGAGCTTCATAGTTCCATCTACTAACCTGTATTCAAACCCTATAGCTCATCCAGCTCCTTTTGTCGTGTATATATATTTTATGTATGTATTTGAGATGTGCACCTAAGTTATAAAATTTTAACATTTCAATAACATTTTTAAAAATTATTATTAATTCTTTTATTAATTATTAGTTCTTTTTTTTATTAAAGTACATAGGTACGGCTCAAATATATATATAGGAGCAAAATACTAACAAAATACTGATTTTTTTGTAAATATTTTATTATACGTCATTTTTAAACTTTTTCTTTTTAAAGTACTTTTTTTTCCTATTAAAATGTATATTTTATAAAATCCAAGATGGAAGATGCAATTGTTAATTGTCCAAAAATAATTAAAGGGTTGGAAACACTATTGTTTTAATCTGGGGAAGGTATTTTTAATTAAAGTTTTTACTTAAAATAAAATGGGGATTAAGATTAAAGATTTTCTTTTGTTATAAACATTTTTGTCAAATCTATTTCTAATCTGGAAATAGATTTGAATTTATTTTTGGAATGTTATCTAACAGTTGCATCTTTCAAAAACAATGGACAAAGAAATGTAAAATTTCTGTTAGATCAGAGATTAGATTTTAAGGCTAAAACTAAGTAAGTAAAAGCATTCCAGAAATACCTGGGCAGAGTATAAAATGGCCAGATTTTAAATCGCCAACAAAGAGATTAGCTACTATTGAGAGAACTATTGTTAACATATTACACGTCGCTTGAAACTTAAAATGATGTAGTAGTAAATCCACCATGTTGCTGACCCTAGTGGGTCATTTTACCCGCTAATGTACCATCTAACTGCTGCCCTGAAAAAAAGTAAAAGCCTAAAGAAGGAACTCTGGAATGCTAAATAGAAGCTTGCTGTCACCAAGAAGAATTCATTTGGATCCTCAATTTGCCATGCATGAGCCGTACTTTGAAAATAGACTCTTATTAAATTTGTGCAAGGTAACTCTTATGCTACTACTTGAAAATAAATCTAGCCTAACTAATCTCAAATCCTGCTATCAAGATTTCTAATGTATTGTTCAATTTTCTCTCTTTTTAATTAATATGTAAAACGTAATTTGCATTTAAATGATTTCTATATATTTAATTTTCTCTCATATGCTCTCACTTTCTTTAATTTTGGTGTGGTCATTTATTTATAGTTATTTATTACTTGATTTTATATGTCTATTTTAGTTATTAATATGCCAATCTCACGCAATCTGACGAGTTGAATTTCTAAAATCTTTTTTTTCTTTTTAAGTAAACCTCCGTGAATTAACGTCCCCTTACAATATAATGCATTATTAATTAATACACTCACCAGATTGATTTACAAGCCTACATTTTATTTATGTTTTAGTATAAAAAATATATTTGTTTAACTCTGGATTTTCTACCTGGGGTGAATCCAGAACTCAAGCTAATTAATGCTTTGAAACCTTATTTATTTTATAAATGTTATTCAATTCTGAAAAGGTGACCGATTATTTGTTTTCTATATAACTGCTAGTCTTTTTTTATTTACTCTTAAAATATCAAATACAGTACTTAAATATTCCAGTTATTATAAAATCAACGAAGGTGGGATTGATTTATTTTAAATAGCAGAAAAAGAGGGGGTCAAATCTTAATGTATATTTTATTAATTTGAAATCTAAATCTCTCTATATATATTCTAGTGGCATAGCATCTTATTTATATAAATTATGGCATTCAAACTAGGGTCATTTATTTTTAAAGCAGTAAATCTTATTCAATGTCATTAGTGACATTTACCCTTACTGCGTTACTGACATTTGGCCTTATCTTTATGATTATATATATGTGCTTAGTAATCTGGGAGTTATGACAAGTTCAAACCCATAGATTTCTTCTCAAGCCTTGTCCTGAGGATAGTTAATCTTCCCAGGACCATTTATTTCATATAAAAAGGCCTCTGGCGGTGATTCCTGTAAGTCTGGCACACGCTATGCCTATCCACTTTCTTCATATCAAAGGCCTGCATGTCGGCGACATCTGTGGCATGCTTATTCACTTTTCTAAACACTGCCCAAGAAGGGGGGCTTAGACTTCATTCTCGTGTAGAAGCAAGACCGTTTCCTCTGTTATTTTTTGGCTATTATGTCAGTACCGCCCAAACTTCGTATTATTATTTCTTTTGCTTATGACCTAATTTTAGTGCTGTAATAATATTAGAATTGCGCTCTGCTCAAAATATATATAAATGCCAACTATTACTAGTTTTATTAATTAAATTTATTTCAATCTTATACAATCCCACCGTTGTAACTTATTTCTGTATTTAAGAGTATCTATATGCCTTGGGGAAAAATAAAGCATTCTTCTTACCAGCGCTAATTAACAGAATTAAGTATTTTTGTCATATAATCAAATATGTTTTCAAATGTATTTTATTTATTTTCATGACTGTAATGGCATGAAAATAGTTTATATTATATCTGTAATGAATCTCGGAATGCTCCCCGAAATAATGTTAGTCACCATGTTTCAGAACCGTAACCCAAAGCGTTAATAGCAATTTTATGTAAATTCTTTCTAATAATTGATTGGCATCTTAATATTGGACCCACCAAAGATGTGTGTTTATGTATAGTATATGTTATTTAATTAATAAAAGAGCATATGAGAAATAATAGCGTGAATGACAATATATAATTATCTATCGTTTGGTAGACTGCTTGCTCATTCATGCACATACTAATGTATGCAATTAATTTATAAATGTATGTAAATAATTTGTCATTATATTAAACTAATTTTTATTATCCAACTTGTCTGAGTAGTTCGAATTCCTCTTTTCTCCACTTCCAAACGTACAGCCATGCATAAGCATATTTTAGTTAAGTCATAGTTAATAGATGTCTCATTGTCTTCTCCTCTCTGCTAGTGGGCCTGATTATAAATTAATTTTTGTGTGCCATCATTTTTATGTTATCCATTAGGTGTTTGATCTGGGGCTTTAGAGAGTGGGTTCGAATTCAGGCTGGTCCCTTACCTAAATCTCAGGCTTGACTGGGTTTGAAGTACACTTTGTCAGTTGCAGCTCATGTTAGATGGATAAACAGGTTTTGACCGGTACAATATACTGATGTCATAATCAACTGTAAAGATGGAGCCTTCCAATTCTTACAATATATGCCAAGAAAATCTTTTCTATTTAGTGGCAAAATGTTTAAGTAAGACCAAAAGCAGTACTATATCCATATGGACTTATAGCTGCTTTAACTTTTTTAACACTTGATAGAGTTCTAATAAATTCTACAAGGCACTAATTCTTAAATTAAGTTCATGGGATCTTACTTATATAATTTTAATTCATGGAAAAACCGTTACAAAATTATTTCACCTTTGAACACATTCTCGAAGATTAATTAATTGAATCATCATGAATTATATAAAATGTAAATATATATGTTAAAAGAATAAAGTAATTTAATCATCTAAATAATCTTTATTTCTATGAAATTTCATCACATATTAATTTTAATTTATTTTTATTACTTGATAATTATGGTAATAGTATGAGTACTGAACCCATCCGTTTGATGGTGTTCTTTTTTGCATCAATATACCGATTCATGGGCCATCAGTTTCTTTACAGAATACTATGTTAAAAATTTTTTTTTTTTCACTTTCTATATATAAAACTCATGTTTTTTTTTTTTTGTGTGTTTTTATTAAACACTTTGTTTTTATATGGTATAGGGAGGGGTGTTGGTTTGCTTTTAAATTTTTGATTTTGAGCTTTTTTTTTTTTTTTGATTTTGAATTATTGGTTTCTTTACATAATACTACGGTAAAAAATTTTTTTTACCGTTTTCTATACATAAAACTCGGACTTTTTTTTTTTTTTACCTTTTTAATAAACTCCACTTTGTTTTTAGATGGTGTGGGGGGGGGGTTGGTTTGCTTTTAAATTATCACCATTTTTTAGATTTTGAACTTCTTTTTTAAAGCCTTAAACAATTCAGTTTTAATTAATAAACCAACAGTTGGTTTGAATTTTAATTCTCGTCTTTAAGTATCTTATGCCGATGTACTGGAAACTTCGCATATTAATTTTAAATATGTTTGAATATAGAATACATATAAAGAAATAGATTAACAAAATATATGAATTATTGGAGGGGGTTGGTTTGCTTTTAAATTATCGCCTTTTTTCCATATCGACTTTTTATTGATTTTGAGTTGGTTTTTTTTGTTAGAAAGCCTTATTAATCAATTCATTTTTAATAAACCAACAATTGGTTTTTAGAGGGTGGAGGGAGGTTGGTTTGATTTTTAATTATCATCTTTTATTTTCTTATTATGAGGTGTTTTTTTTTTTTAAAAAAAAAAAAAAATTTTTTATGGGGGTGGGATTTTACGGTTTGTTTAACTCCAATAGGAGATGAACCTCAAAGCTGTAAGTAATGGGATTTTGGAGCCATCCAACCAACTTCCCTTATGCAGACCCCAGGTATGCTTGCAGGAGTGGCAACGGAATTCCCCAGATCCTGTAGTTGACTAAAACCATGCTCCTCCCGCAAACGCATAACTTTGCATCTGGCAGGATGTTTATTCTTTTTCTGGAAAACACGACCGCATCAACTTCTGTGGCCGGCAATTCACTCCCCTTCAACCAATTTTAAACACTTTCCGTGCCAACATTTTACTGTTCTCGCACAGATTCATGCATAAACATGCAATTTGCACGTCAATTTGGCAGAACTCTGCTGAAAACCCTCACCTTTTCAGGTTGTGTGCAGTTCAAAATCTTTGGAAAATGTGTGTGACTGCCTGACAATTCTTATTATGGAATACTAAATCCACTACACTTTCTCAAAATTTTTCCACAATGTTTTTTGATAGTTCCGCATATGGTCGCCATCAAATCAGACTATACCGAAAGTTGAATTGCGCTCACTTGAGGAATACTGTCGCAAGTCAATGGACGTAGTATTTCATTACTGAATCGTAGGATACATCGCCCTCTAGGCAGCTTGGTACAGCTCTAAACAAGACTGTTGTAGTGTTAGCCATAAGTTAGGCTGCTAAAACAGTATATTGATGGGCAATGTATGAAAAACAATGCCATAAAAGTATTCATACTATTACCATAATTATTTGTGTATTACACATCATATACACAATTTAAACATCAAATTCCATATTTGTACAATAAGTTGGTTATTTTGTTCAATTGAGAATGCTAAAAGCAATAAGAATATATACAATAACAAAATAAATAAATAAAAATGTAAATACATTTATCTAAATACTAGTTATAAACCAGTTTGACCTTTCCCTTCATTTGCCCCCTTTTATTTTTTATTACAAAAAAAAACTTAAATAATTGCAACAGTCTATGTTTTATCTTCAGACTTGAGAGATTGGGTATTAAGATGGCTGATGTAATCTTTACTTGTTTGGTGTGCATTTTTCTTTGAGGTTACATCACCAGCAGTGAAATATTTGTTTTGGAATAATTAGGTCAAGCAGGTAGTGGAGATGATCAACAGTTCTACGAAATGCATTGGAAGTTATGATGTTTATCAACTTCTCCAGAGATTTGGACAAATAATTGTTTATTATAATTCTTCATGTACACATTTGTGTTAATGATTTTCTATCTGATAGAATTTAGCAGATAACAAAAGAATTTAATGAAGAGTTTAATGAAATTTGGACTACCTAACTTTATTGATGCATCATTGATTAATTATCCACGCTTTAAAAAAAGAATCTCCTTTAAATTAAATAAAGAAAGAAAGCAGAAATTAGCAATTGAACATTGATGAACTAGATGAAAGCATAAGAACAAGAAGTACAATAATACATTTTCAATCTCCTCTTCAAAGTCTCTTTTTATGTTCTAATGGTCATATTTGTGTGCCTCGTTAACATGTTGCAGAACTCGACCATCAGACACAAATAGCAGCATTATAGGTAGGGTAAGCTACCGGCAGTACTGAGTTCGAATATGGTTAGTTCCCCAACACACATTACGCGACAATGCACCTGATGCTACATCAGCAAAATCTTCTTTAGGCATGGGGGTCAGGGAGGTACAAGAAACTATCCTTAAAAGCAACATATTATGGACAAAGATGCCACTCAATGGCGCCATTATCACGCTAAAACTATAAAATATGAACATTCCCAGGCCGTTGATTTTAATCATTTTGATGTGTTTTTTGTAATGCGAAAATAAAAAATATCAAAATCCGTGTTTTTTAAAATATTTTTTTTTTATTAACAATAAATTAAATAACAATAAATGTAAAATAAAATGCAATTGTGTTTTTTTTTTTTGCTTTATTAGAAAAAACAATTTTCAATCTTTTGGGGGGGAGGTATACCTTTTTTTTTATTGTTGTTGTTGTTTAAAAACTCGTAATTGGAATAAAAAGTAAAAGTTCTTAGTCTTCGTTTTACATTTTAATTTTTACAGAGAAACATATATTATTGTGTTACCGCTATTTTTTACTTCAAATAGAATGACAACAAAAAGTAAAAGTTGTTAGGGTTCTGTTGTTTGTAAATCACAGAATTGAACAAGATGTGCGATTTCCTGCGCCATATTGTTGGTCTCGTGGAATGTTACGAACAGTACGTTACTTGATGCATTACCTAATTCCAACTGCCTTTACACATCTATCTGGACAAGATTTTGCCACTTAAAACTTCAATACAGAATGGTGTAAAGAATCGGATAATTATTACTTAAGAAAATCGGAATATTTCAATACTTTAAAAAAAAAAAAAATTCAATAAAAACCACATTTCCATCAAATTCAAATACACACACTCACACCAAGCTATGAAGTGTGTGAATTCGTTCAAATGGATTTGCTGCGATGCGATGAAGTGGCCTGTATTCTGTAACACAACACAAACGTATTAGAGTTAAATGTGGGTTCGCATACATGCTGTGCTGTGATGCGACATAGCAGCCTGCAATCTGTAGCACAACAAAAAAAGTTGTATTATAGAAAACGTGGGTTCAAACAAGTCGGCCGCGGAAAACGGCATTTTTATGTGCTTTAGCATGTAAACAGTGCCATCGAGCGGCGTCTTTGTTCATAATACTATAACCGATCTTTATTTTAAATCTAATACTTTATTTATCGAGATGAGATACTGTTATGACTATGTGTCGAAATGAACAGACATTATGACTGCAGACTTATGATAAAACATTAATTTTAATTATATAAATATACACAATATGATTATAGATTTTGGTGTCTGTCTTTTATTATTTCCTAGACCATTAATATTTACAGCTGGCGATGGATAATTATATTACAGATGCTTAACTGTGACCATCTGAGTATTAATGAGTAAAATTTTATTATAATAGCATGCCTATGAGAATTATGCTTTCAAATTATAATGCAAGGTTTTTTTTTTTATCATAAATGGTACTCGAGGTTGCAGATATATCAAGCTTGTTTTGCAATAAGTAAGTAATACATTTAATTTATATATAATAAATAACTACTCTAGGGCATTATATTTAAAAGCGTATCAATGTAAAATAGTGGAAAGATAAAATCATAAATGCAATGAATAATTAACAAATATAAAAGAGAATAGGTAGTACTCATAGAGATGCGATGCGATAAACTTAAGGTGCAGTACTTTGAAACTGCAGAGCCAATGGAGAACCTATGAAAATAATGAGGGCTGGCTTTGTGCAAATGACCCTCTTGAGAATGGTTACATTTATGTAATCGGGGTGTAAGGGACAGTGCCACAATTACTTCCTGACTGCGTGACAAGATCGATTGCCAACAGGAACATTTAATTATACCTGGGTCTCGTTTTACGCGATAGATAGGTTCCTCAGAAAATTTATGCGCA
The DNA here is from genome assembly GCA_028023455.1 of Epiperipatus broadwayi. NCBI lineage: Eukaryota > Metazoa > Onychophora > Udeonychophora > Euonychophora > Peripatidae > Epiperipatus > Epiperipatus broadwayi. The sequence goes on along the minus strand of JAQFVV010012444.1, from coordinate 3,109,428 downwards.
AATGTAATCGCGCAAAAGTAGACGTAACTTACCTTGAAAAAGGGGGGATACGGACTGAGATTTTTCAAAAGTCGCGTAAAAGCAAAGCACCAACATAAAATTACTTTAAAATTCGTGCAAAAAAAAAAGGAAATAAAATATGACTAATAAAAATTTTCAAATTTGAAAAAAATTGATACAAGACAAACTTTTTTTATGCATAATTTACAGTAATTTACATTTTTTTATACACGTTTTAATTATTATCGTGATTTGCCGATAAACAGGTTCGTTTGCAAACTCGTAAAAAAAATCAGATTCTTCACATGAGAAAATACAACTAGCGCCAATGTCACTCTCATGTTGTTAATGGTTTTCTGGTGACAACGTAATTAGTAATTAATCTAACAACTAAAAATTAAATTCTTATTTTGTCTTTAATTTTTTAATTTTCAATTTTAATTGTGCTCACTGCTATTACTGATTAAAAATAAACTTGCGGACACTAAATGATTAATAATTGATTACATTCTTTTTTAAAAAATAAAAACAGAATGTGATTTAAAATGCAAAATTAACACGCACAATGTTTGAACAAATTTACATTATAATCTTGTAAAATTTAATGTGTGTATACATAAAATGTGGAAATCATGATTTTAATTTCATTATTGCATAAAATCTTACTATTGTAAAGCACTGAAAATATTGAAATTACTAAGATGAAAGTCGAATTCCAATAACGTGCTATTACTTTCAATATACGCAAAATTTATTATTTAAAGTAATAGCGCATTATCGGAGTTCGACTTCTGGTGAAACATGGAATCGCGTAACTTCAAAATCATGTTAAATAAGTCTGCGTAAAAAGAGACCCAGGTGTATGTCCATTTTATGGGAAACAATTGAACAGTAATCACTGTTTATCTGTTTGAAATCCAAGGCTTTAAGAGAAAACATCACATCTAAATTGTAAGACCATATCTGTAACATAACTATAAGATCAAAACTTTATTTTTTAAAATTACGTATTAAATTTGATGACTCATCTCCCAGTGTCTACATTTAATAATTTAAATGTTTATTTATGCTCTCAAATAACATTATTATTTGGTTTTAAACTGCTTATGCTCAGTGAGCGCTGTGGGTGCTCATTGGATGATGTGTTGTTTTCTTTCTTTACTGATATAAAAAGTATAAGCATGACGTCAACCAAAATATGGCCATTTGATAGCTTAATGACGTGGTTTTCCAACGATGTCTACCTCAAAAAAATCGGTTGAAATTTGGATTTTTGGCAGTGGTTTTAATCGACCGGAGTATTTAATTTTTTTTTGTTTTTTAATAATTTTTGTAATTATCACAAAGTGATAAAAGACAGAAATAGTTTACTGGCTGCAAGTCAACATTTTTCGCATGTTATTCACAAACAAGACCTACAAAATAACTCGTAAGTATAAAATTTTAATTTTTTTAATATTTAAATTTTTTTTTTAATTTTTTGAAAAAAATATCTTTTTTATTAATTTTAGTTTGTAATTAGTGTGTGTTAGTTTTTAGTTATATATTTATTTATGCTCATATAGAATTCATATCTACCATAATTTTCTAAAATTCTATCGTAATTTTCTAAAGTTCTAATCAACTTATTTTATAAAATAATGATTTTTAAAAAGTTTAATAATTTATTATTATGTTTATATAATATGTTTGTGTTTACAAGTAGTGAGTTATAAAACTAATAATCAAATGTATAAAAAGACTGCATAAGCAGGCATATAATCAAATTCTGATTCTTGTTTTTGTTTTTGCTTATTCTTGTTCATGCTTTGGAGTCACTCTGGTTTTGCTATATGTTTCATAACATTTTCAAGTCTATAGCTATCAAATGGACTATATGCAAATAAATTATATCTATGTGATACAATAAATATAACAAGATAGCATCACTTCTGTGCATAAAGAATATAAACATCGCTTGTGTGCATAAAGAATATAAACATCACTGGTGTCCATAAAGAATATAAACATCACTGATGTACACAAAAAAATATAAAATGAAGAGTTGAAACTCATTTTATCAGTGATATAGACAGTAGCCTACAATTTCTAGTTTTAGATAGACAAGAAGCCAATTGCTATGATGATTTTTTTTGTATGTTGTATTAGCACGAATCTTTTTCTTTATAGATGCCTTTGACATTTGGAACTGTTGGGGTACAAGATAAAAATGAAGCATTCATAACAAATTTCTTTTGGACATTGTGAAGCTATGGATTATCTCAGTTAAGACATGTTATATATGTTTAGAAAGATAATTTTGTGAGGAATACAAAGAAATTATTACTGAAGATGTAATTTGAATTTTAGTTAATGTTAATTTCCAAATTATGAACAAACAATAAAATAATAATTATTTCGGATATGAAAATTTCTTTTTTCCTTATTTTTTATATAGTTATCACTATTTATCTTATGCTTATTGTTTGCCTTAGTTTTTCTAGTTTCTGTTAATGTAATTTTTTTTTGCTGTAACGTAATTAAAACTGAAGTTATTGTGAAAATTGTGTCCCAGGCCAGTTTTTAAAAAAATTCAATATGGCGTCCTAGACCCAAGCAGTTAACAGAATAAGTAAACCTAATTCAAGAAATACAAGGGAATGTTTTAAAATCATATACATTATTAAGCTTGCTAATTAATATGTCCGCCACCCAACTATTCGTGGTACACTCACATTTATAACTAAACGAAGCAAACACCAAATGTGTATCGATTAACACGTAAATAAATCATTATAATAAATAACTGAAATCATTAGATATTTGGAATCATTGGAATTAGTATGATAGACAATTGTTCTTTAGGTAAGTCATTGCATATGATAAGATTTGGATAATTTCTGAGCTGGCAATTTATCAAGTTTAAGAAGAAAGGGGGAATATAATAATTATCTTTAATAGTCTGCACAATGTGGCGGCAGCTTTTAGTTACAGTAGGTTATTTGCAATAGGATGATCCTGGTCGGAAATTATGTAGGCATGGCATTATATAAGTAATGAAACAAATCAAATATAAAATAAATACCCAAGATGATAGATAAAGGATCAGGTAGATTAATTAATAAGAAAGAACAATTTACATTTTATATATGTTAACATTTTAATAGACAAATTCATTAAGAATAGCTATAGCTTTAAAAGAAAAGATTTAGTGTACTCTACAGTTCTTGAATACAGGTTACCTGTTTAACCTTAGATGATTGTGCACAGTTGAGAATCAGTTGCTGATTGTCCATTGTATGGTGTAGCAGCAGCTTTTTCTTCCTTGGCTTTCAGGTTTTAAGGTTTCAGTTTGAGAATGAATGCAGTTTTCAGCATATGGTACAGTGTATAGATTGGCAATAGTTCACAGACTTCATCTTTTGAGGACATGTGTGGGGACTTGGGCATGTGTTAGACCATTCTCCGGAAGAGAACAGCTCCTCCGCCTTTACTTGGTCATTTCAAAATGGAATCAAATCAGCTATAAGAAATGTCACTAGCAGTGACAAAGGTTATACGATCAAAATTTAAAAGTAAAGAGTAAAAGTTTTTTTTTTTTTATATCAAAATTTAAAAATAAAGAGTAAGGTTTTTTTTTATATATATTTTATTCTGTCCTTTTATACTAGTTCAGTTTCTTATCTATAAATTTGTGGATCGATCACACAATGACGTATTGAGTCCAGATGTTTTCCTCTCTAGTCCATGCCTGCGATCAATCTGCAATGCCCTCCGGTGAATCAATCCATTAGTAAAGAAGTTTTTTTACATTTTTTAATTAAACCTGAACATAATGTTCTCTTTTTGTTTAAATTTGTTTTGTACATTATCTTAGTACATTTCTCTTGACCTGATTACAAGATACAATATAGATTTTAGATTTGAAGTCAATTAAGAACTCTCTAGAGAAATTTCTAAGAAATCTATCATCCTCTCCCACCATGACTTTGCAAATTATTTAAACAATAATACAGATTTATATACATCTTTTTAAATTTATAAATTTAAACAAATTTCAATACTTATTACTTTATAACATTATAGAAAATGGACAAAATAAATAAATGGGTGTTATACAAGCGCTATATAGCTTTAAAGAGAATTTGAAAAATATTTAAGAAAATATATTATTTTTATTCAACGTTTATATATGATTTTGAAACATGTGTGTATTTACGGCGTATTTAACAGATGCTTACATATATACCTATTACCGTTATACACACACAATCCAATATCTATGGTTTAAATTTAGATAGGATGGAAGTGGTGGGTGTAAGACGATAGAACAGGTGAAACTTAGATTTGAACTTGAATCTTACTGTTTCAATGTTTTGTTATTGAAATTTAGGTTGTTTTCTATTCCCTGGTGTCAGCCGCATGACAGTGCTATATGTAGGTCAATTCCTAGAAATGTACCATTTTAGTGGCCTACACGCAACCTAAGAGGCTTCTTTCTATGATAAAACAGAAAGAGTGCTCGTGGCGACCTCAGCCAATCTAAAAGGCTTGTTTCCTTTCTACAATAAAACACAAAGAATCCCCACTGGTCTGGCTTTTTTCTATGCTAAAAGCACAGACAAATGCTCTTTATTGGCTGCCATAGTTGGTTGTGTTATTAACTTTATCGTAATGCTAGACTGTCTATTTTCTCTATACTTTGGTGTGAGAGTGTGTGGATTTTAGCGTGTCGTAATTATTAAAAATTTCATTACAAAGATATTTTTTTTCAAGTGCTCTAACCTACTGTTATGTTGTAACTTTTTTAACATTGTCCTGAAGGTTCCATTACGAATGGGTAACCCTAAAAGATGGCTTTTAGGGATGCAGAACGTCAGTATTTTGAGGATCACGCGAAAAGTAACGTTTTCGCGAGAATTTGTCCGTGACAAGTTACATTTTATATATTGTAACGATATGCACCCTCTCAACAAGATAAGTTAAGACAGTCGCATCTCACTATAGTCAGATTTAAGGTCTTCATATAGGATGCCACGAATGATGTGATTTAATTTTGATATAAAACTATATTTGTTCACAATAACTAATTTATTATTAAAAAAAATTATTATATCTAAACCACATCAAATCAATTTTCACCTTAATTAACTTTACCGTTATGCTCAGATTTCGAACTCAGGGAAGTTTAACAATTTACTCTCTTCAGGGGTTCCTATCAATATTCTAAAGTAATATTAATAACGAATCTCACTAACTCTTTAAATTAAATAAAACAAAATTGAAAACTTCATTTAATTTAATATAAAAAACATAATTATTTATTTAACAATTAAATAATTTAAATTTTACAATATATAAAAAAAATATTTATATATCTACCTCCTTATATTAAAAATATAAATATTCTATTTACTTACAGTAGATATATTTTCTAACCCATAACACAACATGATTTTACAATGTATATAAAATATAAGTAACCAAATATTAAGTCTTTTATATTAACACTATTTTATAATAATTAGATTATACAAATAATAATCCAATCATTTGTATATAATACCTTCATTTGTTAAAATGATTGTCCATAACTTATATTTATTAATATAAAAATATATACTTCACAACAATGTTAATCATTTATTCATTTATCACACATTACAGTTATTAGACTATTTGGATTAGTATAAACAATGTAGTGTCATGTCATAGAAAATAATAGTATATGAATTTAAAAATAATTTAATCTCTTACCTCCAAGTTCACATTATCCCTTTCCCATATTAACATTTCTTAACCTATATTTAAATCTTTATTAATCATGAATAAAAATATCTTAAATTGTTAATTCTCTCTTATTATTCATAAGAAATGAATACGATGATAAAGTAAATGAAATTAACTTTTCCCAATTATAACTTTCAAAATTTATAAAAGTTAACACAATAATCTCAGTTGTTCTTCGCGAATGAAAATCCTTTGAAGACGCAGTTTTTGATTCCTTTGTTGTTAGACATTAAAGAAAATGATAGGATGTCCTAAGTTGACATTTAGTTTCATCTTTATATGTAGATTTCATCTTCTTAATATAGTTCCTTTATTAACAATTATAATTCCATTTTGAAGATCTAATTTTTTTATAATTTTAAGCCATTCATAATTCCATTTTGAAGATCTAATTTCTTTATAATTTTAAGGCATTCAGCAAAAGATGTTATTCACACATATATATTTGATTAGGCAAGTGCATTTTATCTATCCCATGATAAATTGGTGTTCTACCCACTTTGCATTTTCTTTATAACGTAAAGTACATTAAATTCAGTTGAAGTTTTTATAAACATGTTCTTTTTTAACACGAATTTACAATTTAGAACATATAATTCGAATGATTTTTATAGAACACGAAAATATATTCAAATTACTTTCTTTAAACAAATATTTAAAAATTTCTTCTAATGAGTACTAAATTGTTCAAAATATAGATGTTATCTTACACTGTTCTTTTAAATCGAACATAAATTTTTATGAGGATATAGCTGACAAAAAATAGAATCCTTAGTCTTCTAACAAAAAGAATAGAATTAATATATTATATCTCACGCCATCAGCTTGCTGAAGCATACACATTCTACATTGTTGCAATAACAATTCGATATTAAAACACTAAGTTAATTTCATTTCTTTTAATTCGATAAACTATATGAACCCAAAGGTCATTTATAACCTTGTCAGCTACCTTTTGTCAATGTCTTTTTTTCATTTTAAAGAATGAAAAATACTAACTTAACAAGCTATATATTTATTTTCATAAATATAATAATAATGCAAATCTTATGTATACATATTGATTACATAAATGTAGGAGTATATATATATACTCCTACATTTCCCCTCGACTAAGAAAATTAAAATAAACTAACATTTTATTTTATTTCTTCATCTTTGTTATCATTTGTGCATCATTACAATACATATTTTCTTTTCTTTTCCTCTCGACTTAAGATTTTTAATTCTTCATCAATTATTAGAGAAAAAAAATTATTAATTATTATATTTAATAATAATTAAATTGTTTTATGGGCAATTGGTTTTTTTTTTTAATGTCTTAAATATGGTACATCTAAAATAATCTGTTTTGATCAAATCATAGATTAAATATACTGATTATTTTATTTTAAAATTATTTCCTATTAAAGTTACATAATGTAAGACTTTATTATGCAAAAATCATTCTATAGATTACTTTCTTTTTATTCACTTTCTATTAATTTCTATATAATATATCCTTATCAATATACTAATTATTTGAAATGGTATATCAAAATAATTATATGGTAGAAAACCTGATTATTCTATAACTAAGTTTTAATTAGTTAGTTCATAAGTGTTTTATGTATAAATCAATTTAAAATGTTAATCCTGCTCCTTATTGAGACTTACTAGACTACCACTGACATCTAATAAATGAACATACATAAACTTATTTAAAAGTGCCAATCCTGCTCCTTAATTTTTGAGACTTACTAGATTATGTTTAGCATCCAATAAATATATTAGTCTGAATTCATTTGTGAACTTGCCAATCTATAAGTAATCGGTCTTCCATTTCCACATTAATGATATGATCCATCTTAGTTCGACACAATTATATATAGTATTTCCTTCTCTTTCATATCTTAATTCTTTACATTTTCTCCCTATAATCCTAATAATTATTACATAATTTAGGTATTACAAAACTCATGGTAATTGTTTATTTAAGACAATTATATTTTTCCTCGATAGGGCTTTAATATATGAATAAATTATAATTTATTAACATTATCATTATCAATCAAATTTGATTCAACAATTTTTGATTTTACAAGTGTTTCTGACATGTTTGAAATCATACAACCAATTTCAAATAAATCATACTCTGGAGATAATGTCATCTTTAAAACTTCATCACCTACATTAACTATTTTGTTTTTAAAGTCAATCAGACATTTTTTCAGATGTAAGTCCAGTTAATATCAGAAATACATGATAAATACATGTTTGATTAATAATTAGTTTGATCCAGATTTGCTTTTGAATTAATTTTTCCCATTTACTATTAGCTAGGGTAATCTGTATTGATTTTAGAGATAAGGTTTTAATATATGGATTTTTATCCATCAACCTTTTATAAAACTCCTCAGATATTACAGATATTTGGCTACCACTATCTAATAAGGCTTTAATTTGCAAATCTTCAAACATAATATTAATTAATGGACAATTTTGAACAGCATACTTGGGTTCATCATCTTCCTCTGAACATATTATGTTGATGATTTGTTTAACTACAATTTTATTTTTGTTCTTCATTTTAAATATGGGTCTTTGAGGAGAGGAATTATTTTCGAAGACCCTCTTTAATTTAATTTTGCTGTTGTTTTGGGTATATTTTTATTATACCCTATTTTGCCTTTATTTAATCCACTAGTAGATGCTATACTGGTAATTTTTGAATCGTGATATACATCAGAACTTAATTTTTGAATCGTGATATACATCAGAACTTAATTTAACATTTGTATTATTATCACTCTTTATTGTTTTACTTTGTGAATGATTAAATGTCTTATGCTTTCTTTTCTTATAATTAATAGCATTTACTTGTATATTTTCTTTCTTTCTTTCAAAATAATTTTGATTAACATTTTGGTTAGTTGAGTCAATATTATTTAAAATATCTATAATTTGTTCGCTATTTTGTGCATTAGAAAATAATAAAGACTGCTCAATATTTATAGGTAAGTTATGTTTTACAATACGAATAATTTGATTTTGGCTAAAATGATAAGTATCAAGGGTTTTCAGTTTTGATACCTGTCTTCTAAAAAATTTAGTAAGAGTTTCACCAGGCATATTTTTATATTTTTCCTGTAGTATTTGATACAACAGTGATTCTTGACGATCATTATTCCAAAAATTCTTTATCAATAATTTTTGATAGACTTCAAAAGTTTTAGGTATTTGGAATAATGATTCTCACCATGATAAAGCTTCACCTTGTAAATGACTATATGCTACTATCAATTTTTCACCTTCTGTCAAATTAGTATTTACTGAAAAATATAAATTTAAACTCTTTAGATGCTCTATTGGAGCTTCATTTGTAAACCCTTGAAAATGTTTTAATTTTACAAATTGATTTACAACATTAGATTGTAATCTGTGATTTGTATTGCTAACATTTTCTTTTTGCAGATTTATAGATGATTGTTGATTGTGATGGTGAGCAAAGTTTCCTATAAAATAACTAATATTATCCTTATTATTTTGTTTCCTTTGCATGTTTTCCATCTCAATTACTATTTCATCTTGATGTTCCTTTTTATTTGGATCTTCCCTTATCCTATTAATAGCTTCTAATATTTGATTAAATTTATCTGAAGTAGTGTCTTCTTTGATATTAGATAATTTAATCCTTTTACAAGCTTGGGTATAATTTTCCATCATTATTTTTCTTTCTTTCTCAAACTCATCCTTCAAAACTTTTATGGTTTGAACTACGGTAATATTTTTATTTTCCAATTGATTAAATATCTCCGATTGATTCTCTAATAATATTTCAATATTATCTTTATTTAACTTTACGTCTGAATCAATCAAATTCTGCTTCACATTTAGACACTGAAAATCTTTTTCCATAGACTGAATTTTCTTGTCTTGGTTATTAATTTCTATGTGGACATCTTTTATTTTCTCATTTAAAACCTTTTCAGTCTCTTCTTGGATTTTATACATATCAATTTGGAGATGATTGTATACAGTTTTTATTTCTAAAAATTTGTTTTCTAGTTTATTGTCTAGCTTTGTTTCAAATTCAAAAAAATCTTTTTTGACACTCAAGATCTGTTTCTTCAATAACCTTTTGAATTTTTTGAATTTCATTATTCATATTCGTTTGTATTTGTGATACCTCGTCCTTCAAATCTATTTTTATATTATCTAATTTTATTGATAATTCATTTGTAATATCTACTTTCATACTTTCCATCTTGGTATTTATACTTTCCATCTTGGTATCGATATTTGTAGACAAATCTACTTTCATATTTTCCATCTTAGTATTCATACTTTCCATTTTGATATTCATACTTTCTATCTTGGTATCGATATTTGTAAACAAATCCACTTTCAGATTTTTCATCTGAGTATTCATACTTGTAGATAAATTTTCCATCATTTGTTGCATCATGAACATCATTTGACTTAATGATGGATTATTATCACGGGTTTTACTTTCTATAGATTTGTCAATAATATCCATAATTTTTGTACCATGAGTATCTAATATAGAATTACTCTCAGACACACCTATATTTATTTGTTCATTAGTACTATTCATAGTATCATCAGCTATATTTGAACTAAGTACCTCAGTTTGCATTTTTATATTATTATCAGTATTAGAAGAAAATATTTTATACTTATTTCTAGTAATCATAAAACTAACTTTATCTTAACTATAACTTTATTTATACGATAATATATTATTTATTATAGGATATTAATGTGATGCCTTTCTTTTTTCAAGATATATATGTGTTCTTACTCTAATGCCTAATTTTAAAATTATATTTTTAAACGAGTGATGTATTCATTTAAATTTTAACTATTTAATTTTCAAAGTCTCCATTATTTTATTACCTACTATTTTACAATACATTTAATATGAGATTATTATTAATAATATTTATCCCTCAATGTTTTGTATCGCTATACAAACAATATAAAATCTATGATTCAATATAATAATGATATGGAATCTATGATTCAAGCCCTAGTTGTGTGCGCCATATGTAATGGTATGCACCCTCTCAACAAGATAAGTTAAGGCAGTCGCATCTCACTGTAGTCAGATTTAAGATCTTCATATAGGATGCCACGAATGATGTGATTTAATATTGATATAAAACTATATTTGTTTCCAATAACTAATTTATTATTAAAAAAAATTATATCTAAGCCACATCAAATCAATTTTCACCTTAACTTTACCGTTATGCTCAGATTTCGAACTCAGGGAAGTTTAACAATTTACTCTCTTCAGGGATTCCTATCAATATTCTAAAGTAATATTAATAATGAATCTCACTAACTCTTTGAATTAAATAAAACAAAATTGAAAACTTCATTTAATTTAATATAAAAAACATAATTATTTATTTAACAATTAAATAATTTAAATTTTACAATATATAAAAAAAAAATTTATATATCTACCTCCTTATATTAAAAATATAAATATTCTATTTACTTACAGTAGATATATTTTCTAACCCATAACACTACGTGATTTTACAATGTATATAAAATATAAGTAACCAAATATTAAGTCTTTTATATTAACACTATTTTATAATAATTAGATTATACAAATAATAATCCAATCATTTGTATATAATACCTTCATTTGTTAAAATGATTGTCTGTAACTTATATTTATTAATATAAAAATATATACTTCACAACAATGTTAATCATTTATTCATTTATCACACATTACAGTTATTAGACTATTTGGATTAGTATACACAATGTAGTGTCATGTCATAGAAAATAATAGTATATGAATTTAAAAATAATTTAATGTCTTACCTCCAAGTTCACATTATCCTTTTCCTATATTAACATTTCTTAACCTATATTTAAATCTTTATTAATCATGAATAAAAATAAAAATATCTTAAATTGTTAATTCTCTCTTATTATTCGTAAGAAATGAATATGATGATAAAGTAAATGAAATTAACTTTTCCCAATTATAACTTTCAAAAATCATAAATGATATTTATAAAAGTTAACACAATCTCAGATGTTCCTCGTGAATGAAAATCCTTTGAAGACGCAGTTTTTGATTCCTTCATTGTTAGACATTAAAGAAAATGATAGGATATCCTAAGTTGACATTTAGTTTCCTCTTTATATGTAGATTTCATCTTCTTAATATACAGTTCCTTTATTAACAATTATAATTCTATTTTGAAGATCTAATTTTTTTATCCCATGATAAATTGGTGTTCTACCCACTTTGTATTTTCTTTATAACGTAAAGTACATTAAATTCAGTTGAAGTTTTTATAAACATGTTCTTTTTTAAAACGAATTTACAATTTAGAACATGTAATTCGAACGATTTTTATAGAACACGAAAATATATTCAATTTACTTTCTTTAAACAAATATTAAAAAATTTCTTCTAATGAGTACTAAATTGTTCAGAATATAGTTGTTATCTTACACTGTTCTTTTAAATCGAACATAGTATAAATTTTTATGAGGATATAGCTGACAAAAAATAGAATCCTTAGTCTTCTAACAAAAAGAATAGAATTAATTTATTATATCTCACTCCATCAGCTTGCTGAAGCATACACATTCTATATTGTTGCAATAACAATTCGATATTAAAACACTAAGTTAATTTCATTTCTTTTAATTCGATAATCTATATGAACCCAAAGGTCATTTATAACCTTGTCAACCACCTTTTGTCACCGTCTTTTTTCATTTTAAAGAATGAAAAATACTAACTTAACAAGCTATATATTTATTTTCATAAATATAATAATAATGCAAATATTATGTATACATATTGATTACATGTATGTATGAGTATATATATACTCCTACAATATATAGGCACAAACAAAAACAAGCCAGTGTCTGATTATTTGTTATTACTTGTCCAAAAAAGAAAATTAGTTGGGTATTATTTTTTTTTACATTTACTATTTAAATAAGATTAGTTTTTTTATCTCCACAGTAACAAAAACAACCCAGTTTCTGATTAATTACTGCCCCAAATAAAAAGCAAATTAGTTGGGGTTTCACTTTTAAATGTAGTATTTGAATTATGGTACTTTTTATATATACACAATATTTACAAAAAAAAAAAACCCACTTTCTGATTAATTACTGTACAAAAGAAACGCAAATTAGTCGGCTATCATTTTTAAATTTAGTACACCAACAACAAGAACCCACTTTCTGATTCATAACTGTCCAAAAAAAAAAAAAAAAAGAAGGAAGCAAATTAGTCGGTTATCATTTTTCAATTGAGTCTTTCAATGACGGTCCTTTTTAGATATATACACTAACAAAAAGAACCCACTTTCTGATTAATTAATGTCCCCCCCCAAAAAGCAGATTAGTTAGTATCATTTTAAAATTGTAGTGTGAATTTTTTAAATGTTGTGGGTAAATTGAATAATGTAGAATTGCGTCTTATTTTCCATTGAAAAAAGGACCGTAACTTTATATATATACACACACAAAGAAAATAAAACCCACTTTCTGATTAATTACTGTCAATACCCCAAAAAAAAGTTATTCGCGGGTATCATTTTTAAATTTAGTATTTAAATAATATTATGGCTTTTGATATCTACGCACTAACAAAAATAATCCACTTTGTGATTCATTACTGACCAAAAAAATAATAATGCAACATAGTCAGGTATCATTTTGAAATGTAGTACAGTATTTAAAGAACGGTACTTTTTATATATACACTAACAAATAGAACCCACTTTCTGATTAATTACTGTCCAAAAACAAAAAAAAAAAAGAAAATGCAAATTAGTCGGGTATCATTTGTAAATTTAGCGTGAGTGTAACAATTTTGTATAAATTGGAAAAAAAATGTATCATTGCATCTTATTTTCGATTAAAAAAATCCCATAACTTTTGACAGATACACACAAACAAAAACAACCCATTTTATGATTAATTACTGTCCAAAAAACATCAATTATTCGGGTATCATTTTTAAATTTAATGTGAATTTCTAAATTATTATTTTTTAAATAGTAATATTATTTACTATTAGTTCCTCTAATTTCCTATCACAAAACTAAAGCCGATATTTATATAGAATCACAGACCCGGTCCGGAATCGAAATATGTATGTGTTTTTGATTAGCATCAATGCCATCAAATGGCTGACACAAAAGAATAGAAAACAACCAAATGTTCAAGCAGATTGACTTGGCTAGCACGAGGGAATAGAAACAATCTTAATACTGTATATAATATCTATTTTCATGAATCACGGATTCTCCAACTTTTATCGTTAACAATAAGGCAGGTGATAGCTTAAATTGAATAAACTTTAAAATATACATAAAAAAATAAATACGGATTATAAATTAATTTTCTGATTTTTTTACAAATATATGCCCACATATTTTGTTATCTTTATCATTACATTACTTTAAATTGCCATTTGATTTAATTCATTTACATCTCTTTTTTTTTCTATTCATATATACTGTATTATATTTTTTTTTATAGAAGCAAATAAAATTCCAACTTTCGGTTAAATGAAACAATAAGGAAAATTGAAAAAATGAATGTGAATTATAGAGCATATCAAAATATTTAGTTGATTAAAATAAATATATATTAGAAGTAATAAGGCATTTTGTTTTTAAAAACGAAGATAATCTTAAGTTAACTAATACAATTTTCTCTCTTTTACCCCCCTCCCCCCACTTTTTTTTTTAAAAAACTGTAATTATTGTAAGGGTCAGCTGGCTAATCCTTACAATATATATACATGTTACTTTTCTAAGGTTAAATTTATAAAATTTTAAATATGGATACTAGTTTTATTATTAAATAGTGAAGTACAATTTCTCATATTGAAATTATATCTTTTCAGTAAGAAGAACACTAAAACTGGCAAATGTTTTCTTATATGTACATTTTCCAATAAATATTTTCAGTGATTTCTTCTTATTTATGCTGTCATCATCATTTTCATCTATTATTGATTCATTGCAAGATAGTCTCTCCAAGTTTAATTCAGTTTCTCTAATCTATAGCCACTTTTGTCCCCATCACACCAGCCAGCTTACTTATTTCATCTAACCATCTCATGTAATTTCATTCTAGGTTTTTTACAACTTCTTGGGATCCTGTTTTATACTTCAAATATTCATCTATTATCATATTTTCTAGCAATCTATCTATCTCAGCACTATTCCAATCATTTTATTATTTCATTAATGTCAGTGATAGCTGTTTGTCCTCTCATTCATGTAGTTTGTTCACTCGTCTATGTATTTCATTTTCCATCTTTTCTTATTACTTTTACCATGCATCTCTCCATATTTTGCTGAGTGATTTGTAGTCTTCCATATTGCCTTTCTTTAAGTATCCAAGTCTTAGATCAATAACCAAGCAATGATAAATTTCATACATTAAAACCTTTCCTTTTCAAACCTATAGGTATATTTCCTTTTAATATTAAGTTATTTCTACCAAAAGTACTCCATCCAAACGTAATTTTGTGATTAATTTCACAACGTTTTCATCTCTGTTAATAATCTGATTAAGGTATTTATAATTGTTAACTTCTAATTCATGATAAGCAATCTTTATTTTTTTACTAAGAAAAGTCATTTTAGCATTTATCTTTAGTCCTATGCTCTTACTTTTATCTGATAACTCTTGCAACATTTCTGAAGCTCTCAAGCATTATTTGCAAAATAATCTTTGTTTAATTTTATTGCTTCCCCATTTTAATTTATAAAATATTTCTCATAAAACTGTTGTAAAGAGTTTGGGAATATGGAATTATGTTGTAGTTTAGGCATATCAATGTTAATCTTCTTTGTATCACAGTAATTTAATCATTGCTGTTACACTTTGATAAATATTTATCAGAATATGTTCATATTGTGAATCTATATCTTCATTCCAATCTTAATATGTACAATTTTATTAAATCTATAAATTCAAAACATAAGGCCAACTCATATTCATTGGTTCTTTCAATATCTCTCAATACTTGGATGTGATCTGCTATGCTTTTGGTTGATTAAATTTTAAATTTCACTGTAAATAAAATGTAATTAATTTGATAAAGATTTTATATAGAATTGATAGAAGGCTAATAAGTCTAATTTCTAATAATCTTTTTATTCACTTTAAAAATATCAATATTGCTACTGCATTCTTTAAATCATTTGATATATTTTTATCATTTAGATTATTTTTGTCAACAATTTGTTGTATTCTCCCATTTCTTTTGTAATATTAATAACAATTTCATTATTTCCTGGAGTTTTACCCCTCTTTATACATTTTTTATTTATAATATTTAGCAATTCAAACAATATAGTAATTGGTAATAATTACTGTTTTCTTATTTCTTATTATTATATAATTCCTTATAATACTCTTCTACACATTTCATGCTATCATTTTTTTTTTTTTTTAGAAATAGTTTCATCTTTTCTTATTGTTGAAAATTTTTCATCCAATACAAAGATGTTATTTTACAGTTTTGAACAGTATATTCTTTTCTATAGCTTTTCATGTCAATTTACAATTATTATTTTCATGATTTTCTTATAACATTATTAATTCTTTTTCGTACTATTTTACCAAACTATATAGTCTTTTTTTTTCATTAAAATCATTTTTAAAAACTTTTTTTTTTTTTTCTGCATACATTGTCTTCTCTCAGCAAAAAATTTATTGGTTAATTGCTGCTTTTTTGTTTCAGCTAGTTTTCTTGCAATTTTTAATAGAGTATTAATTATCTTTAAGCCAATAAACATCACATAATCACCATTTCTTATACTTGCTTATAACTGTTATTAAAACAGGCAAAACTCACTATACGTATTGGCACACTACAAGCTAGAGTAATCAGTGGATGCCAGAAGGCTTGTGCATAAAATCCCCAGCTATTGCCTACTCATCCAATATCCCCAGACTAGTTTCTGGCTTGTGGTCTTCATTGAGGAGCCTTGGATCTGAGAGCACTGCACCTAGATCTTAAGATCTAATGCAACCCTCTAGCAGCCACCTTTTATCTCTATTTAACTACAAAACTATGAGTCTTAAATTGAAAACACCATAATATTTTTAATCCAAGCTCATCAGATTATATAGTCATATAGTTCTGAACTCAGTTCAGTACCCATACATTTTGGTGTTTTTGGTTCTTTAATAATCATAGCCACCATTATCCTATTAGGCAGGATTGGTTTTAAGCCAATAAACATCTCATGCTCAGCATTTTTTATGCTTGCTTATAACTGTTATTAAAACAGGCAAAACTCACTATACATATTGCCACACTGCAAGCTAGAGTAATCTAGTGCCTACTCATCCAATATTTCTTCACTAGAATTATTACTATTGACAAAAAGTCTAATGGCTGCTGATTTGAATTGTGTTATAAAATATGAACTAATTGACCCTCCCCCCCAAAAAAAAAATCTTTAATAATTCAACTAGAGTCGTGTAAATTTAATATGCTTTAATAAAGAAAGAAATCATAAAAGCTTTAAATGAAATTAAAAATGGTGAAGTGTAAGCAGTTGAGGGGTCAAAATATTTTTTAGTTGTATATTTAAGAACTTCACATTCAAGAATCATGTGTGATTATATGTATATACATATGAAAGGCTTTATGATGCAATATTATATTTTGTTGCCATGTTCAGGATGTATTCACGTAGCCATTTCAATCTTAACTGACCATAATAACTTTTAGAGCACAAATAGATGTCTGGATATTCTTAACTGGAGATTAAAATAAAGAAGATAAATTATAAAAACTCTGGTGAATGAAGTCTGCTCCTTTACAATTCCTCAGTGTTATTGGGAGATGCAGGAGAAACCTTGACTGTGCATTGGGTTATTTGTTACTATTGACTTTTTTTTTTTAAATAGGTGCACATTATATTTTCAACTGTTAGTGTTTCACTGCAGGATAAAAGTCTCTCCAAGTTTAGTTTCTCTATGTAATGGATATAGATTTACTTATCTCTCAGTCATCCATTTTATACACGGACTTCTAGATTTTTTTATAATCTTTTGATATTCTATTTAAAATATCATGTCTGTTAACATATTTTTTCACAATATGCTCAGCCTAACTCCATTTTACCCTTTTCATGTTTTGAATGATATCGTGATACCTGTTTATTCTCTCAGTTCATTTGATCCTTCTTTATCTCTGTATTTTATTTTTTAGTTTGAGGTTTCAGTATTGTTTTTCTGTTAAATACCAGTTTCCTATGGATAGTAACATAACTTTCTCTCTGCCATTTACTGTCAGCTTTAATAAGTAATAATAGATGTCAGATGATAGTGCTCTATCCAATGTCTCTAGACTGGTTTCAAGCTCATCGGTGAAGAGTTTGGAATCTTGAAACAGTGCACCTGGATCTTTACGATCTAATACCCTCTCCTTGCGGCTGGTAGCATTTACCTTTCTTTTAAGTTATCAGCCCAAATTGAAAAAGATAAAAAAAAATTCTAATTTAAGCCATCTAGCTTCTATAGTTATATGGATCTGAAATCAGTTAAGTTTCTATATATTATGTTGTTCTTAGTTTTTTAATAACTATAGGCATCTCTATTCTATGATCAGGATTTGGTATATACTATTACAATGTCACATGACTTCAGATTATATATTGTTGTTTTAGCAAGACAATTGAATATAAGAAATGGTAAAACATCTATTAAAAGTTTTTTTTTTTAAGCACATAGCATGCCTTCTTTTAGAATTAATTTGTTTCTATTAAGAACACTTTATCCAAATTTAATTCTGTAGTTAAATTTTATTTGTTAGGTTTTTATCTGCAATCAAAGTATTTGTAATTTTTTGATTTTTTAAAATTTATGAATATCAGTATTTATTTATTTCCTATGGAAAAAAAGTATTAAACATTAGTATTTTCATTTATCTTTAGCTCTACTTTTTTTCTTTCATCTAATAACTTATAAAATTTCCATAAATGTGTAAATAAAACTATTCTTTTGCAGTGAAGCAACCCACTACTTTTTATTTCAATTAAATGCATATTCACTATTAGTTATGCTGAAAATCATGATTTTATTTCTTCTTTTTAGCAAATTACTATGCAGATAATATTTTCACATATGCAGATTTAAAAAAAAAAAAATTAAATGCACACATTGAAATATATTTTATCAAGGATGACCCACGAATTCTCTTCATGATGTTTACACAATGCTAGACAAATAGGTATTGAGAATTATTTTGGTTTATGCATTAAAATATTCGCATCTATATATGCCAGGAAGCGATTATGTAAGCTTAGTAGTTTTTTTTGAAGCTGTCTGTATTAATATATTTTGAGAATCTAATCTAAATATATTATTAAATGGGTATTTCCCTGATCTCATCATCTTATAAAAATAATTGATGTGAACTACTATTTACATAAGATCATAATTGAAATAAGTGAGATATTTAAACTTTGCGGTTAAATATTATATAAGTATGATTTGGCTAAAGATGTATAAACACACAAAGCTGACTTTTTAAAATTCTTTACATATTAAAACAATGATACAAGTGTGGCTGAGAGCTTTTTCAAGGTACACAGCCCTCATAGTCATTGCTGAAGACAATACATTGACCTTATTAAGGAGAAACTAATGAGATGCAACATGGTACAGCCTCAGATCGATTTCATTGTCAAATTCTTAGCATGGCTTGACAAGAACATCATGGTTTGTTTTCCATAACCAGTGGTTCCACATGAAAGACGATTGGCCCATGGGATTACCTATGAGCGGCATTATATCCAGCATAGTCTTGAATCACTATGAAAAAACAAGTCATTCCAAAATATTATGACACCAATTAGCTCACCACCTACACCAGATATGCCATTATCATAGCACCCTATGCAATTATTCAACAAATAAGAACTGAGCTACAAAATAGCACTCTTCTCACTCTAAATATTGAACATGAAAACAGTCACAAACAAGTAAAATATTTAGATATAGATTTACATTGAGAACCCATATACTTCAACTATAAAATGATCATCAAACCTCTTGAAGAAAGAGGTCACTCTCACCCTCTCTCCTACTCACCAACTAATCACAAGCTCTCTGGTTTGACTTTCTTCCTATATAGAAATATGCAGCTATGCAAGTTTGAGGCACAAAGAAAAGTTAACATGCTCTCGTACAGAGATGACTTATTGAATGTCGAATTTAAACAGTCTCATGGACAAGAAAATTAGGCAATTTTATTCTAAGATAAACAACAACGCAGCTAATCTTGATAAACAAATGCTATTACTTCCATATTTTCCGAATGTGCATGAAAAAACTTTGTACTATTTTCAACAAAAAATACCATTTGTGTTTTTTACCTCCCCCCCCAACAAGTTAATCAACAACACCAAGGACAGATTATCACCCTCGCAGACATCTCAAGTGGTGTACAATATTGCCTGCCCATTGGCAAATTATTAGGCCTCATACATCTGTGAAACCAGAGCCTCTCTATCTACATGACTGTCTCAACATATATATTCGTACAACAAAGCACTAATAGACCCAACTTGTAACTCAGTTTTCGCTCAGCATTGCATTTCAGCAGGGCACGATTGTGAACTGATTGACCCTGTGATTGTTTGTAGAGAACGCCATGACTTAAAAAAAGAAAAGTCAAAGAGGCATACTTTATTGCTAGGCATAATCACACCATCAACAGAAAAGGCACTTGCTACAATATATCCAAGAAATGGAATACATAAACTCATTTGCATAAATTTGCACTACTAGTTTGGTTAGTTGCAATATCACTGTGACTATGAGGGCTGTGTCCCTTGACAGCGCTCAGCCATACTTGCATCATTGTTTTAATATATAAAGAATTTTAAAATATCAGCTTTGTGTGTTTATGCGTCTTAAGCGCAAATCATATTTATATTAGATCATAATTTTTTGTAGGCAGATTTTTAAAAAAATTAAATACACATATTGAAATCCCCCCCCCCCCAAAAAAAAAAGATATGGCCATTGCAGTTAATAAATGATGATTTCTCTTCATAGAATTATATTACAAGGGATGTATGCACAGTGAGAGCCAAACAAGAATTGAAGTCTAGATTGATTTATGTAGTATCAGGTATTTTACATATGCTTGGAAATGTGGTTATGAAAGTTGGTTTTAATTTAGTAATGGACTTCCTATATTGTGAAATGTTTTGAAAATCCATCTTAACTGTATCATTAAATGAATGTTTAGCTGACCTCCAGAAATAAAACTTCTACTTAGATAAGATAATAGTGTCACATATGTTTATCAATTTATGACTTTGTTTTTTTAGACTGAAGAATTGGAAGCAAAAGTTCAAGATCTTAAAAATAAACTTAG
The DNA here is from genome assembly GCA_028023455.1 of Epiperipatus broadwayi. NCBI lineage: Eukaryota > Metazoa > Onychophora > Udeonychophora > Euonychophora > Peripatidae > Epiperipatus > Epiperipatus broadwayi. The sequence continues at coordinate 3,088,232 of JAQFVV010012444.1, read as the reverse complement.
CCAGTCTGCATCAGATGTTGACCGCCTGCAACAATTGATAAATGACAGCTCTTCTTCAAGGACTTTGAACTTCTTAACCCTTGAGCGAGATTTGCAAGCTGAAAAAAGAGCTAGAGAAGATTACCAAGACAAGTAAGTTAATAGAAGTAATTAGACAAATGTACTAATGTTACTTGTATTTATTTTTAGTTTTTTTTAAAATGAATTTTATGAAAGTTACATATATATTAATAATGTAAAGACACCCATTTAGTCAAGAAATCAGTGCTAATGATGATGATCAGCAGGGGTATTTAGTAATATTTATTGTATTTATTACTATTATGTACCTGATGGAAATTGATTACAAGCTTTGCTGGCAATTTTCTAGTTAAGCATAATAACAAAAATTAAATTTATTTAACAAATTTCTAATGATTTTTTTCTATCTCTTAATAATTATTTTGTAATTTGAAGGAAACAAGGATATATTTTGTAAAAAAAAAATTTGTATTTTTTTAGAGGCACTTTAACCATTACTAATAATTTTAATAACACATATATGATAAAACATTATTTTAACATTAGAATGTATATTTGATAATAAGATTAAATGGAATAACTTATCATAATATGTGACCAAAACCAAGCATGTGTGGTTTGTTTAGAGTAATAGAGTATCTCAAATCCATAGATCATGGTCTAACTATGTCACTTTCAGTGTTCAAACTTTTTACAAATTCTAGAGTAATAAAACCTGTTGATTATTTATTTATTTTACTATTTCATTTCATTCATGATATCTTATAAGGTGCTATATCTCATATATAAATGCCAACTAGAATTCCTAAGTTATGTAAACAGAGGATAGTATTGTTACCAAGCTTAAGTCAGGTTTCCAATTGATTGTCTCCCATATAAAGTATTTGTCTCATGTCTAAAAAAAAAAGACAAGGCTGGTGGAAAAAAAAATTAATCAGCATGAAGAATATGCTTTTTATTGTTTCATAAGGCTATTAACATCTAATTATTTTTAAAGTAGGGTTTTTTACCTCCACATGGTAGACGATAACTGCTTGTATAATAATCCAGTTACCAAAACTATTAACATTAATCCAAAAGCTAAAGCACCAAATTTATTAGATGTCAATTTTTCTTATCTGATTTATAAACAGTTGTTTTTGCAGGTGTTGGTAATGATTGTCTATTTGTCGAGACCAACTCTGAACAGCTAAATTTTAATATGCCTAAATCATTTAGACATTATGTTTTTTATTAATAGACCAGACTGCATTCGGGCTATGTAAAAACTAATTTTTTTATTTTATTTAATTGGTTGCTTTAACAAAATTTTTTTTTGAGATTTATTGTAAATTAAAGATTTTAATATTACATATTAAACATGAGACATTTATCCAGGCAGAAGGCTTTCATTTCGACTTCAATTATACACTAGCCAAAACTTTTTAAGTTTCAATGTAAATTAACCAAAATATTTTAATATTATAGTTTAAATGAGAGAAATATAACCACCCTGAAAGGTAAACAGTTTTTGTTAATTCTTAGCTTAAAAGTAATAATACGGTAACCAAAACTAAATGTAAATACGTTACTACAGCACTTCTCACTAAATATTACATTTCAAACATGAATTTATATACTGTAATCACATTTTCTTCATGATTTAAATACTACACCTCTAAAAAAGCAAGTTTTTTTCAAAATGTTTTTTTAATGGCGGAGACTGTCATTATTGCATAATGGTTTTTGTAATAATTGGTTGCTCTAACAATTTTTTTTTTTAAAGATTTAGTGGAAATTAAAACATTTAAATGTTATGTAAATAAATTTCCGAATTTTAATAAAGCTAAATTAAAATTTACATTTTTAAATTATTAGACCACCCTCTAAATAAAAATTTAATTTTTTTTTCATAGTCAGTTATGACTAAGTTTTTTTATACTTTATTAATACTTACCATTTATTGTAATTTTTTTTATATTAAATATAATATTTGTAATATTTTTTATTTAATTTGTTATTTTAACAATTTTTTTAAAAGATATAATGTAAATATGTTTTTTTATTTATTAAACATTGCTAATTTATGAAAGTTGGTTAACATTGTTAAGTATATCATTCATCTCAATTACAGTAGGGGATTGACAGATTGTGAAAGCATGGAATATCTTATTGTCAAATTAGAATCAGGGTTTGTGGCTGTTTCTGAAGCTGGGTGAGATGGAATACAAAAATGTCAGTCATTTTTGTAATTTTTTTTTTAAGATTTTATGTAAATATGATTTTTTATTATTATTAAATATTGCTAATTTATAAAAATTGATTAATATTGCTAAGTATTGTGCTGGTGGAATGTGTGCTCATTTAACCAGGTTCGAAATGTAGATGAAAGTACCTCGAGACCTATCATACGTGAGATCTAAAATCAAGAATACTAGGTACTCTGCCTTATTCGTCCATCTTTTGAATCTAACAACGAATCAACAACATGTCCGAGATCCACATTTTTTCGCCCGTACCGCTAGCATTAGGGAGAAACAATCGACTAAACTACTTCATTAAACCTAACTCAAGTAATGATACATAACTCAGGTCATGTGTGAAAGACTATATGTGATACTTGGATCATTGGAAATTTATCAAATAGATTAACATCAAAATATCATGTTTACAAATAATAAATAAAACAGACTAATGTTTATTTTCATATTAAGAAAAGATACTTGAATAAAGATATTAATAATCAAATCATTCAGTAAACTTAATGTAATCTCAAGATCTTTTGTGGTATGAAATATTGGTTTGCCCACCTTAACAGCATATTTGCATGAGCAAGCTTGAATGCATTTTACAGTAATTTATTACTACTACCTTAACAAAATTGTATAATAATATTTTTTTGAGTCCGGCCCCCAGAAAATCAATCAGAAAATAGTAGTGCACAAACAAATTAAAGCTTAATTTAAAATACTGATATTTTTGCCAAACCCTTTTTTTAATAGAAATTTAAAAGAATTGATTAGCCGTCAAATGCGAAAGACGAAGTAATTGCTGATGAGTGCTTGATGCATAAGAATATTATTAATGCCTGGAGATAAAATAAACCAGCCAACTTTAATTCGCATAACATTGAACATGAAAGCCCTAAATGAGAAGAATAAAATAGAAATGATTATGCGCATATACATAAAGACAAATTTCAGGTGAAAAAAAAATGAAATGTCAGCCAGCTTAGTTTAGCTAGCTAAACATTTACGTAAATCTTTCATTCCTGAGAAAAACGAGAAACATTTTTTTTTTCATCTAGCAAATTTGTAGGTAAGCAGAATAGATGAGCAATAAACTCGCACAACAAATCAACTACAGCCAACCTCCCAGTGGAAAACGAATTCATAAAAGAAACTTCCCCAAGCTAATAAGAGAATAAAATGAAATAAAGGCAGCACTAAAAAGATTTCCCAAAATCCACACTCGGCAGTAATACATGGCCGATTATTTGATGTCTAATGATGTCACACATTTAAATTATAACCCAAGTCTGCCACACGCGCAGTAATTCATATGTTTGAATGAAACCCATTTAATAAACAAGAAATATTCTCGATAAAGCAAGGCGGAATAAAATCTTTCCATATGCTTTTAATAACTAACTCATACCGTACGCCCAACTTAAAACGTCTATAATTACCCCCCCCCATTTCTTTCTTTTTTAAAGAAAATAAAACTTTTAACTTTCAAGCGTACAAAGGAATAAATTAAGCTTTATCGAGAAGATTGAACTGGCTAACTATCGAACAGACATATTATATGAGTAGTAATATATAACATTTAAAATATACCTATAGATCAATATCAACACCGCATGAACAATAAAATAAATTTATAATACTGATTTGATTTAAAAAATGAAGAATAGCGAAGGAAAGCATGGAATTATAAAGAGCGATCAAACAACAAATGGCATAATACATAAAGTTACATTTATACAATTACATTATATTTAGTTAAAGAGTTAAATGCTCATAAGAACAAATGAAAATTTAAGAAAATAGGGAAAGTAAAAGTTTGTCAGGAGTTATTTTAAAATGTTTCTGGCACCGGATTTGGTCTTTGCAATGGTACAATTCCCACGATGCCTTGATTGGTTTATTGACTGGAAATTCATTTGTAAAGGTAGCATGCTTATTATGTGAAATACCAATACCGACCGCAGGCAGACAGTTCAACAGTTCGATTCACTTTATCACACTACAATCTTCGGCAATTGGCTGGATAGAGGTCTGGATGGCAGGCAAATCTGATAGAACTAGCCGCTGTACATCGTCTTGTCCGAAAAATTAAGTAGTTCAACCATATCACCTCTCATTCTTTCTGTTCCAAATAAGAATTACATATTTTTTTCCTTTTGTTCTCTCCACTATTTATACCTTTTAGCAAAAACTCTGTCTATTGTGGTTCATATCATTCACATCTTGACAAGCCGCCACTCTCCTTTGTTTCAAAACAATTTTCTTTTTACCAAAATCAAACTTTAAGATTTTGTAATCTATTTTTGCTTAAACTTTTTTTTTTTATATTAAAGAGGCCATACTTAATTGCCTAAAAGGAATGTTGGAAGGTTTATCTAAAATAAATCACATGAAATATTTTTCGACATAAGAATAAGACAAATAAAAATATTATATTCTCAAGTTAGTTTTAGTTTCAACAGAACCCTGCATTAATTTGTACATGTATGTTTACCACACATACATGCCTATTTTATAAACTATGACAAAAAAATATTTTTATGAAACCAGTTTCTTTTGATTACATTTACTTTACTCAATTATTTATACCTGAATACTTAATTTCAAGGATCGATAAACAATTAACAAAAACACTTTATATTTCTGCTTAATGCAAAATTCTGTTGAATACTTTCATACAGGCAGAAACCAGTTTTAAAATACCGGTTGGTTTATATAAGGCTGTGAAGCATGGATCTGATTTCCCTATCCATTGCTTCAGTATGTCGTTCATCTGAACTATTATTAGGGATTGACAGACCATGAAAGCAGGAGCGCTTTAATGTCAAATTATGAATCAGCATTTGTGGCTGTTCCTGCAGCTCAATGGGAACCTTTACTGCCAAATATATAACTCTGTAGTTAAGAGCACCATACTGATTTTTTCCCAGCGGTTTTTATTTAATGGTGGAATTACTTCCTTCACATAAACATAGTGGTTGTGACATCATTGGACAAACATTCATTCACCAATCAGACAATAGAGAAAATGCAGATTTTATATATAAGATATATTACTACTTAATACCCCAATTTATACAAATGTATTATCTAGTAAGCATGAAACACAATATTTTTATTTTATTTAATCTTCCAAAGTAGCTGTTAGTTTCGTTTGTTGAATAGTCTTCTTCAACGTTGAAAATGTGCAATACATATACAATGTTAATAATAATAAATCATCAAACATCCAGCTTAAACAATATAAGACAAATGCCATTCTTCACTTTATTGCTATCTAGTGTAAGCTTCAGTTAGTTACTAATATATAACAGGTGCATGTAAAGATGTTTGTTAAATTCATATCTGCATTTACTCCAACTTTGAAAATCGATTTCATTGGTAAACATAAAAAACAGAACCTGATAAAGATTTTATCTGCATCTGGTAGTCACTGATCACTCAAGCTTACAGTAAATGGCATTAAAGTGGAGAGCTGCTTTTGAGAAATAAAATATACTAAAACACACACACACAAAACATTGTTTATATATACATCTAAACAATTATTTGTAATAAATTTATTTTGTTTTATATGCAACTTCTACCTTTATAACTGTTATATGTTTATACTGTTTTTGAAAAATATTACTTCTAAAGTAATATAGCTGTCAGTATTTTTTTTTTATATCAATCCTGATCTTTTTTTTTAATACTTAAAAATTTAAATTGTTAAAGGATGGTTTTGATAATAATGTGTGTTTATTCTACCAAATTTAAATCAAAGTATTGAATTCTTCAATTATTAAAGAATATATTCTTGTTCATCAATGTTTACACTCTGATAATTTTTTTTTACAGAATATATACTTGTTATAAAAATTGCAAAGTATTATATGAAATATAATGTTTATTAAATTCTGATGTATATTTTGTGACTTATGGAGTACTCAAACTCAATGCAAAATAAAATATTAGTTATGTAATAGTTAATTTCCAAATTGGAAACTGTCAATACAGGGATTGCCATACTGAACCCAAAGAAAATCCTTTGATGATTGCTCAGAGCTTTTTAAATATGAAACATCATAGTTAAGTAAGGCTGGAATCTTGTTTTATATAAACCAGATATTGCTTGTTTTAAAGTTTTGTAAAATATTTTCCTTTTTTAAAAATTATTAAACACTTATAATTAAATTTAACCACATAGTAACTGTAATCAATATTTTTTAATAAAATTTTATTATATATATATTAAATATTTTCATGGATTTTTTAAAGATGTAAACAAAGGAATAAGCAAAACATTTCCATGTAATTAAATAATTATGTCCAGCTATAGAATTGCTGAACAACCCTCAATTAAAATTGATAGCATAAGGTGAACTATTCTCTAGTATTTGTGTATTATTCTTTATCTCTATGCAAATTCAAACACAAAGCTATTATTGATTATTAAGCATACGATTCAACTTGGGGCTATCAATTTTAATTGGTGATTATTTCTAGTCTTCACATATTCTTTTATTTACATATGGACGTAAAAGGTATTATTTATTTTAATTTTAAAAACAGAAAAAAAATAAAGATTGGAAATGAATTAGAAGAAATTAACAATTATAAATGCATTAGTCAGATAATTAGTACATATAAAGTATAATGGTTGAAATTGATTATTTAATTAAACTTGGAATGAAGTTTTTGTGGTAAAAATGATTTAAAATTAAAATGAAATAAGCCCAAAGGAGATTTTTAATAAGTGTTTTTTAAAAGCATTTTTAAGTCTGAGATTTGGATACTTAATCGAAGAGTAAATGTAAACTTTTCCACATAACCAATTATGGAAATATGTATATTGGGATTTGTAAGAATGGAAATTAAGTGAAATATATGTGTGAGAAGTCAAAGAAGTGTTATTGATATTATTGAAAGAATTAAAAGGGAAATGGAATTGGACTAGTTATGCTTTAAAATTTACATAATCATAAGTGAACAATGAAGTTTTAAATTGAATCTTGGATATAAGTAAAAAATCTGGAAAAAGATCATGTGATATGAATGAATGAGTTTGATGAATTGATGTGAAATGCCTATGGATCAGAGAATCTGAATTAAAACTTGTGAACTCGATCATGCTAAAGTTAATTAATAATGTTAAAAAAATATTTACTTTATTTGACTTATGCATAGATGGTGGTTAATGTTTTATTTTTGCATAATAAATTAGGTTTTATATCAATTAACTTTTTCATGTTAGAAGTACTAAAACTTGTCAATTTTAATTTATTCTTAAATATGTAAATTACTAATATTATACTATGAGATCAAAGATGTTATCAGTGAACTAGGTATTACCTTTATTTGGTCAGACTAAAAAAAATTTCCAAGTACACTAATTTTGACAACAAATATATAAAAGTGAGCAAATCAATTAAAATTCAAATCTCCATAAATATTTTTTATATTTTTGCATGATAACAGAATTATTATCAATTAAACCAGAGAAATTCATTTCCATATCTAAATAATCAAGTCAAGCTTCGTGTAATAAAATTGCAATGAAGATTGGCATAAACCTGATAATTCTAATGTAAATGTAGACCTCTACAAGAAGTCTACAGAAGATAAAAGTTACAGAAAAAAACATTTGTGAAATACTTTTAGATAATGATAGCATTACGATTAATAAAACAATCCAAAATACATTAAACAGAGCTTAACTATCATCTAGGACAGTGGTCTTCAACCTTTTCACACCTGCGGACCAGCAAAAATAAGGATAAGATTTCGCGGATCGGCAGAAATCTACAGATAAATTTTCTTAAAGATTTAAATTGCTTAGCCTTAGATGAGCATAATTGTTATAACTGACCAAAACAATACATAAGTTACTGTGTATTGTAATGTTGTTGCTTATCTTCACATGCTGAACACTCTTTCTCGAATACAGAAAACAGTACAATAACAATCATTCTCATTAATGTGCCTGCATTGCTACATTTATTGTTTCATTGTTAAAACATGCAAGAATAAAATGTTATTCACCTGAATGTTGGGAAATATCTGTATTTAATGTTAATATTCAAAATGAAGTTTTATATATATATATATGGAGTTTGTATAATAAAAACCTTTTTTTTTTTTTTAATTTTGAATTTTTTTTGAAAAATAATAAAAAATTTGACTCTCCCCCCCCCCCCCCCCAATAAACATCTGTGATAACTAGAAAAACAAATTAATTTATGTATGATTGATTAGTTTTTGTTTTCATTCTGTTTCTTTTTTTTTAATTAAGTAAAAATAAGATTAAAATAACACCAGATTGCATTAGTTGTTTACTCTTGAAATCACCTGAGGACCACCTGTAAAGCCACTGAGAAAATTGAGCTGAAAAGTTGTTTTGGTAAAGAGTCACATAGAAATAAAACAATCATTATAAAAATGTCATTTTGCTAAAAAAAAAAAAAAAAGATAATAGATTTATGTTCTTGCTGAAGTGAAATCATCATCAATGATCTGTAGAATTAAAATATTTTCAAGTAGTCAGCGGCCTTTTACAGTTAAAGATTAAAATTATGATTCCTTAAGATCTGATGATAATTATAATAATTACTAGAAATTATAAAGAAAGAGTTGAAATGAACAGTCAAATATATCTGTAAATCAAATGGATAGCCAACATATGAGTGATTACAATTTATGTGGTCGATGAGTTCTGTTATATATTGGTTCAATTACATATTGAATGACTCCTTCCATTCAGGTGGGTAATTGTGTTCTTATCACTATATATATAATTCATTTGAATTCCAATTAAAAAAAGAAACAATCGGCTTTCAAGGCTTAAAAACATAGTAATTAGGGCAAAAAAATTTTCATATTAAACCGCATTTAAAAAATTCTACAGCTTTATCTAACATAGAAATAAAAACTATTGTAGGTAATATTTTATTTACAAAAAAATCTAAATTCTAAAATTTTTACCTACCTAATGTGACGTCTGCTATTGTTTTTTTGTTACTAAATTTGATATGCGTGGCTGTAGAGTTGTTTCAGTAAGACAAAGTGCTGCTTTAACATCCATTCTATTTCTTTGTTTATTTTTTTATTATAGGCATTGCTGAAAATGTTTTCTTGCATAAATACGAAATTGAAAAAATCATTAATAATTTGATTGCTTTATAACTAAAAGTTGGATATTCTTTTTCAAGTGATAGCCAAAATTGAGACAACAATTGTATTTTCTGTCTAGACATCAGATGACAATTTGATCAGATTTTCTTTTTTCATGAGATTCAAGTGCACAAGAGTTTACATCTTCCAAAAAAGGGTTATTAATTCAGAGATTACCTTTACGAGGATCCTCACTTTCAGGAAAATAATTATCAAAGTTTTCAGCTAACGCTTTTAAATGCTGACTAATTATGTTAAATATGACTTTCTGGTTGACATTAGCAGCAGTCAAAAATTCTCATAAAAGTGGGAACATATCTATATCTTTTTGTTGTACATGATTATCCCAAAATGACAGCTTTTTTCTAAATGCATCCATTTTATTTCTCAATACAAAAATATTTGTACAAGGTCTCTGGAGGGAAAGATTAAGCTTGTTAAGAAGGTCAAATATATCCACTAAGTATGCAAGTTTAGCCAACCATTCATCATTCAACAAAGGTTCTACTAGGTCTGATTTCCGCTCTAGCAAAAACTGTTTTACTTCTCTAAGTTCGAAAAGATGTGCAAGAACTCTTCCTCTTGATAACCACCTCACTTCTGCATATAGGAGAAGATGTTGGTAGTGTGATTCCATGCTCTCACACAATATTGTGAATAATCTGAAGTTCTTTGCTCGACTACGAATTTCATTAATAATTTTAAAGCATCATTCATTACAATATTTATTTCAGCAGAAAGCTTCTTTGCAGCTAGTTGTTCTTGGTGGATCATGCAGTGACTGAACAAAATGTCCGGGTGTGCAACTTTCTTTATTTTTATAACTACTCCTGAGCGACATCCAGTCATGCTAGCAGCACCTTCCGTACATACTCCTATGCATTTGCTCCAGTCCAAACCTTGTGCTTGAAAATACTCATCAAGAACATTAAATATTTCTGACCCAGTAGTCTGTGCAGGTAAATCAAGGCAACAAAGAAGTTCTTCCCTTAAGTCTTTATCTTCATTATATCTCACGAATCAGAGTAGAATAGCATGATTACTCACATCAGTTGATTCGTCAAGCTGAATCGCAAAACATTTTGATTTTTTAATGCCTTCTATAACTTGTTCTTCAATATCTGTGGCCATATCAACAATTCTCCTCCGAATAGTAGTATCTGAAAGTGATACAGGGTTTAGTTTTTTTTAGCAGCTTGGGGACCCAAAATTTCTTGTACAACATCCAAGATACAAGTCTTTACTAATTCCTCTCCAATTGTAAATGGTTTTTGTTTTAGCTATTCGAAGAGCAACTAAATAAGATGCTTGAAGCAGTGATTTGTCACTAGTCATCATCATACTCATTTGATTTATCTGAATTTTCATTTGATCAGGTAATCTTTCAAAAAAGTCTAATGGCTTATGGGTAAGTTCTCCATGCTTTGAATGCAAATGACGTGCAAGTTTGGAAGTTTTCATAGCTTCGTTTGACAAAATTTCGGAACATACTACACACAAAAGCTATGGTTTTATAGTTCACTATCAGGAGCAACTATGAAACCAAGTTTTAAATACTCCTTATTGTAATTTCTAATAAAATGACCTTTTTTTGTTTTTTCCTGCACATTCTGAAGTATCGACACATCTCTTTTTCCTCGTTTCTTCAAGAGTTGAAACACTAGTACTTGGCATACTTTCAGTATCAGCATCTCTTTTTACTTAAATATTATCCTTGTCTCTTTTTAAGAAGGCCAAAAGGTTTTGCTGTTTGACTTTTTTTGTCTCCATTTTGTGAAGGTTAATTAATTTTCAAAAAGAAAAATCACACACAAAATAAAAAGATAATACAAATGCAGTAAAATTTTTCCTATATGTGACCAATAAATGAGCTGATGCAATACAGAAATGCCTATTAGGTATAGAAAATGACATGTAAGGTAAGGAGTGGTGCCATTCTCATGAGATTGACGCTTTGTCTTTTAAAGATTGCATTTTCAGATAAATTCCCTTGATTATTATTTAGTAATTATAGTATTATCTAATAATTTAAATAAAATTTTGATTTATAATTAATTTTATTTAAGCAATTGCAATGAAAAAATAAATAAAAATTGTTTATATTAATTAAAAGTTTAAAATCTTATTATTTTGTTGTTACAAACTTTCTTGGCAATCTAGCGCGGACCGGCAGAAAACTTCTGTGGCCCGGTACTGGTCCGCGGACCGGGGATTGAAGACCACTGATCTAGGATGATATAATTTTTGAAAAAGATAATAAAGAAAAACAAGTTAATATAAATAAAAAGCAGAATCAATTGTTAAAAAAGAAACCTCTAAAGTTATTGTTGTATATGACAAGCCATGAAGAAATTATTGATCTGATGCCCTAATTTTATCTTTTGATCTTTTCATTCATTCTTTTTATAAATGACACATCTATTTTAAAATCTTCATTTATGAATCATGTAAATGTCTTGGATAATGTTAGTCTTTTAGGCAGAGTAAACTATATCTCATTTATTCTCAAAGAATTTTCTTGTGATGTATTTGAAGATTGGGGAAAGAAAAAAATCCGAAATTTTAATTCTGTATTAAAAACAGAATTAATATTACTTGATCTTTTAGAAGCTAAAAAACTAATTTTTTATGAGTTTCGATCTATAAATATTTTCTAAAATAGCATAAAAGTATTCAAATTTTATTAGAAATAAAGCATTCGATAATTAAATTAAATTTTTTTTTTTTTAACAAACTAGCAGTTTTCGTTTACAGTCAGTGGTGAAGCAAAGAAAAAATATTTCAGGTATTAGTCTTAAAATTAAAAGCTTGGCTTTCTTTCAACTGTGAAACTAATGAAATGGTCTAGGCTACTCTATATGTTTTAAATAGTTTTGACTTTCATTTAATACTAAAGAGAAAGTGAAAGACATTTCATTTTTTGGTCTTAAAAATTAACAGTTTTGGCTTTCATTCAATGCTGGAATAAGGGAAACAATCAAAAGACAGTATGTGGATTAATCTTAAAAACTAACACTTTTGGATTTTATTCAAGTTTTTATACTTGATTATTTTTCTGCTTAATATGTTTAAGAATCAGCTAACCTGAACATTTCATGTGCTACCTATACCTAGTAGGCATGTTTTCATTAATTGTCTAATCAATATTTCATGTATCAACACTTTGATAGCTAAGACATATCACTGTTCTTGTTATTCTGTTTTTGTTTCAATTTGAAGCTGGAGCAAATTAAAAGCTATCAATGATGTAATATGAGAAAGTCTCAGGTTTAATAAAGAAGTGAATAGGATATGGACAATAATTAAAATATAGCAATGCAATTTAGCATGGTCCAGATTAAGCTTGAGGAGAACATTAGATTTTTTGTTAATTCAACTTTTTCTTTGATGCAGTTCTTAAAAGTAACATTTTTTTGTCATTTTGAATAGTGAATCATCCTTTTCGGATTCACTGAAAAGAAGATAACTTATCTTCAGCTAAATGAAGGTATAAAGAAAACAGAAGAATATAAAAGCGAAAAGAAATCTAAGGGAGCCAATAACTTAAACGATGGAAGAAGTAATTATTTAATCTTTGAAAGTGTTAATACATGTGCTGAAGTTTACAAATTTATTAATTTCTATAGAAGAAGAATCTTTATTGAATTAGCAATTGCTAAAATAAAATTAAATCACAGTGATATTGCAAATATTTTTGTATCTTTGTCTAATCATTATTATTCTATTTCCTTTGTTAACAATTGTTCTACAAGTGGAATTCTTATTGCTAATAAAAAATATCAAGTCCATTAAGTGCCCTAGAAGCATAATAGCCACACCCATCATTGTATGTTCTGAAATGTTTATCACAATATAGTCATCTCAAGAAGAAAAGCATTGTAAATATAATTAGTCAATAAAAGCAGTTCCCTTGACCCTACTTTAGAGACATCTTTTATAAACCTGAATAATTAATGAATATCATATTGCAAAGGACTAAAATATTCACATTTAGAGATTGATTACTAATTTTTACTTTCTAAAGTGAGAACTTGGATTTCCAAATTGGAACAAATGCATTTAGCAGTCCTGTTTTACTCCTTTACATTATTTAAATTAATGGCTTGAAATTCAAAAACTCCCTTTTTACTCTTTGTTTGGAAAAATTTATACTAATAACATCACATGGAGTTTTTATTTGTTTACATGCCTCCCAAAACAATTTTTTTCAGCATGCTCTAGAGCTATCCATTAGATTCTTTAATGATCATTGGATATCTGATGGTATATTGTTATGCAAATGAAATTGACTTGGATTCAAAATTTTACAGTTTCTTTTTTTTTTAATTTTTTAGCTATTAGTTTGAATAGTATAAAGAAGTAGAAGATGACTTAGATTTGTAAGGACATTAGTTCCGGTTGTGGATCCTGTATCCTCACTGATGAAGACAAAAACCGGTCTGGTAATATGAATATTATAGCATTTTACTATCTGATATATATTATAAAGTCAATATAAAATCCGTCATTTCCATTGATTACATGATCAAATTAATTGGCTTATTATCTGAGGTAAATAGAATGACATTTTGTATTTGCATTAGAAAGATTTCTTACCATTAGGGTTTTACAATTAACGATTTTAAGTACCCTTATTATTTTTATTATATCAAGATTTGTATCTAATCCAAAAAAGATGATTAATATTTTTATGACATATTAATTAAATTATTAAAATAATTGAATAGCTTTATTACTTAGGAGTTTATATGAACTTGTGCCAGAAGTAGAATTGATCTGAGAATTATATGCTTCAGTGTCTGACAGACTATTATTGCACTAAAGCATGCTGGAGAATTAAATTATTTATAAAAGATCATCAAATCATATGCCTATTAATTATGCAAATTCTCTATCATGATCAGTAGTATTTCTTTGTCATCTCATAATCCAAAAGTCAACATGTTCAAAAGTCACTTGAAATAATTATATGATTTGGTCCATGAAGATATGTTTAAACATTTATACATCTGAACATAACAAATATATGACATACGCTATATTAATCAATTATTCATTTTGCCTAAATACTTATTGCGATTATTCTTTCCATTAAGCAATAAAGATAGTTAGGTTTTCACTACCATTCAGGAAATCATTATGATTTAAAATCAATTTAAATCATGTACAATGTAATTTAATAATAAACACATGCATTGCGTATACTAAGAAAAGCTTATTTATTGATTTTAACATAATATGCTAACTTCTTTTGATATAGTATGTTAAGTCAGCTTTTGACTAACTTGTAATCATATTCATAGCAACAATTGTTAAAGGGAATTAAATAATTAGTAGAAGAGTTGCAGTGCTTTGATTATAAAATGTAAATGAGTTGATTTACATAATCTACTTTTTTGAAAGGGGGACACAGGAACTCTTTCTTATTGAAGCATTTTATTGGTGATTGCGACTTTGCATTTTGTGTCATTTCTCTTGAAGCAGACAACACTTGCAAAGTGGATTTGAATAAGACTATGCTTGCTTTCATGCTCGAAGAATATAGATCTAACATCAGCATTGATTTTAGTTTCTATTATACTGATATTTGTGGTTGATCTACCCTTATCGCAAGATTCACTCGATACTCACTAAAATAAACAGCATTATAGTTTGTATTGTTGCATGTGATTTTGTACACAACCTGGGTAATTTGCTCAGGGGCCAAATTGTCTTTGGTGTTGCTAATTAAGCAGTTCAAGGTGTGTGTGAAAACTAATTCTTTATGTTTCTGAGCAAATTTTGCTTATAGTGTTTATTGAACCATGTGTATATGGCAGCAATATCCAGGGTTTTTTGTTTCATAATGTAGATCTGTTATTAATTTTGGTGTAGTATGTGTTAATGGGCACTGTATATTTATATCTGATGTTGGGTAAATCCTTAATGTATGTGTATGTTTGTTTTTCAGTCAGATTCAAATTTGCATAGGTTGTGATTTCTATGCAGAAATGCTTTGAAATCTGCGAATTTTTGAGTGACAGGCATTAATGATTTAAAACATATTATGTTTCACACGTGGACAGGTTTAACCATTATTTTGTAATTCAGTTGATGCCATCATTCTGAATATATAAATCCAGGAACTTATGCCATTTCATATATCTTTATGTTTTATAGTTCACTGTAGTGATGATTTCTGTATCAGGTCTTGCTTTATTTCATTAATTTGCACCTTAGAGACACAAGTAAGGATATTGTCTATGTATTGCATGTATATCAGGCCTCATGTCTGCTTGAAGTACTTTGGAAGGACTCTTCAAATTTTGTCAATGTGATACTGGATATTATTTTTACTTGTGGGATGTTCCTCTGCCCCGAACTCCTTAATTAACAATATCAAAAACAAATTTCCCCGAAGCAACAATACAAACTGCAATGCTGTTATCTTTGGTGAGTCCAAATCAATCTCACAACAAGGGTAGTCCAACATAGATATTTGTACAATAAAGCTAAAACCAAGGCTGAAGTTAGATGTATATTCCTTGGGCATGAAATCAAGCATGGTCACATTATTTGAAACCACTTCTATGAGTGTTATCTGCTCTGAGACAAATGACACAAAACATAAAGTTAAAGAGGCCTGACATATTGCCAATAATATGAACACCATCATTAAGAAAGATCCTGCATTCCCCTTTCATAAAAGTTGATTATGTAAATCAACTCATTTACATTTTATAATCAGTGCATTGTAACTTTCCACTTCTATAAATTATGTAATTCCCTTCAATTGTTATTTCTATGATTATGACTACAAGTTAGTCGAAAGCTGACTTAGAATACCATATCAAAAAAGTTAGCATATTATGTTAAAATCAATAAAAGTTAAAAATTAATTGGAATCATATAAACATCTTCAATTTGAAGATGTTTGCAAAATCCAAACCGAACTCGACAATCTGGAATCAAATACACACTTCTCTTTTCCAATTTTACATCAAACTGGATTTGTGCTGAAATTACAAATGGATAGATGTCATTGTTATAAGAAAAGTTAAAAAGTACTTTGAAATCATATACAATGGTAGTACATTTTCATTTTAAATTGGCTGCAAGATCAAACCCAAGCCAACATTCGTCCATTTCCTTTTAAAATATATCAGAGCAAATCAACAATCTGAAATCAAATAAACGATTTACATAAATATTGGTTTTAATAAAAGAAGGAAATCAGCTTTGTGATAAGGATTTTAAGTAGCTTGAAAACTCAACATTGTGGAGAAATGTATTCATACAATTGCTAGGAATTGATGCTTATTTGATAGCTCTTGGTAATAACACTTCAATATTTGGCATATTTAATAAAAAAAATGCCGTGTTGTGTAATAACGGCAAGTCCTAATCAGTTGATGCGCAATAGTTTGTAAAATTGCCATTGATGTTGATGCATTTATAACACTGATTTGCTAAATACACATAAAAGTCAAAGA
The DNA here is from genome assembly GCA_028023455.1 of Epiperipatus broadwayi. NCBI lineage: Eukaryota > Metazoa > Onychophora > Udeonychophora > Euonychophora > Peripatidae > Epiperipatus > Epiperipatus broadwayi. The sequence continues at coordinate 3,071,359 of JAQFVV010012444.1, read as the reverse complement.
ATCCTAAAATAAAGAAGAAAAAATTAAATGAACATCTATAACAAAATATCTTTATTGCATATAATCTCTAGTTTGTTGATCTTCATATTACATGTTGTTATTATCTACATTGAATATTTAGTTATAACAATGATAATGTCATTATTATGTACTGCAGGATGAAACTTTTGGAGTTTAACCCAGTTCCTCTGATCTATGCTTTGTTTTGTCTAGATCCCTTTAGACAAAAGTTTTTATCTCTTCCATTCACTTAAAGCACATGGTTTTTGTTTAAGTATTTTATGTAATATCTTGGGATTCATTTTAAGATTTCAATCGTCCATCTATTGATATCTCTTCTAGTAACATGTCCTATCCAATTCCTTTGGTGTTTTTTAACCTATTTATTTTTTTCATCCATATATTTACTTATTCCCAACATATATATTTATATTTTATTATATATCTGTATTGATATTTTGTTAAATATTTGTATCATAAATCTGTATGTATGTAAGAACTTTTAAAATACTGCTATTAAAATCTGTTTTATCTTTTAAATAATTCCAATCTTCTTGCACCTTTTAAGTAAAAAATATTTATTATTTTATTACAATTTCGACTGTTCCTCGCAGTCTTCTTCAGATTTCAACATAACATCCAAACCATTCCTCCAAACTGTCTGTGTATTATCCTTTATATTCTTATATAATTCTATAAACACTTCTTCCTTCTTCCTCTTCCTTAATTTTGCTTCTTCATATACAACAATATATCTTTTAAATAATTCCAGTCTTCTTACACACCTGTAAGAAGATTAAAATTATTTAAAAGATATATTGTTGTATATGAAGGAGCAAAATTAATGTAAGAAGATTGGAATTATTTAAAAGATATATTGTTGTATATGAAGAAGCAAAATTAAGGAAGCGGATAGAATTATATAAAAATGTTTTAAATACATAGGCATATTTTCTTTTGATATTAATTATTTCTTCTTACAGCACTTATTCTAAATTTAATTCTATGATTAAAAAAATTTGTATCTTTTGCTTTAATCCATATGTCAAAATTATATTTATGTCATTAATTTATAAACTAATAAACTAATAATTGTTAAGACTATAAGGTTGAAAATAATGCTTTTTTAAAACCATAAATAGGTGTTAGTTTAACATGGTATACATAAATTAGGAATATTGTGTTTGTGAAGTGTATATTATTTTTAAAAGTTTAAGAAATTTACTTTTTTTTATAGATATGAAAAAATATTAGCAGATTCATCTATAGTTAGAAATCGTCTTTTGTTGGAAACTAATCGAGATCTGGATCACCACAAGAAACTTGAGAAGTTAGATCAGGAGCGCAGAGAATCAGTTCTTATGTTTGCTCAAACTCGTAAAGAGCAGGAAAAGGAATTAGAAGTAATGCAAAAGCATATTTATGAACTTCAGTCACAACTTCAACTAGCTCACAACCAAAAGGAAATTATTAATCACAAATATGAGAAATCTGTTAATGAAAAAGAAGATTTGAAATTACAATTACGGGAATTAGAAAATGTGCATGCACAGCATGTTCAGAATCAAAATCGTAAGCTGGAAAGGGATCCAGATAAATTAATCAAATACATTAAACAGCTAGAACTAAACCGGGATTTGACTCAGCAGAAAATGGAGAAGTTTGAACGGCATCGCAAGGAACTGGAAGGTAAATTGTGATTTTTTTTAATGTGTAAAATGTTATGTATGCTGCTGTGAATAAAATTTTTAATATTACTATGGTTTGGAGTTGCTGCTTTATAACAATGAAGTTTATTAAGATTAATTTTTTAATTTGTGAATAGGCTGTTTTCAAAATTGATATTTTTTATTGTTTTGTGTAATTTTTTTAACTTTATAGTTTGACCGCAGCAGCAGTTTTTGCATATACAACAATTTAATAAAATTATAAGATTGTCTGATTCATGGGTATGATCTGCTATTAAGTTACCTTACATGGTTAGCATTAGAAAAGAAAAAAACTAAAGTGCAGTTTATTAGCAAATGTTAGAATACCAACTAATCAAGAATTTTGACTATGAAATGCCCATTGCTTACAACATAAAGTTCTAGAGTAGACCAATAAAATGATTACTTCTCTTATTACAGATGTTAAGAGAATCTGAAAATGGATAGGTCAACTAAGCCAAAGAAATCAAACTTATATCTAGATAGTCAATGAAAGTCTTCATGTATATATAATTACATTAACTTTTTTTGTTGTTGTTGCTATATAATTAAACTTTTATAATTTTATTACTTTAAACTTAGTCCACATGCGATAAAATTTTGACCTTTTGCTATGTCTAAGTGATCTAAGAAAGGCACTTTCCAAAAGTACAAATCACCATTAAACAGTTAATATTTAGATGATTTGGTCAACAATCCTTAATAGCATTCTAACTACTTACATATATACAATCATTTAACATAATAAGGCCTGAAGGCATACATAATAATTTAGATCAGTATAACCTGTAAGAGTCCTAGCTGACTGTTCATACGTTCGGAGGCTAGCTTTCTGCATTTTAAATCACTGTGTCATGCGAGATGATCTGCTCCAATATATATGTTTGTCTATACAGATGAAGCTCCAAGAATCAAGTATTTTCTTGTTCATCAAATTAGTAATGAGGCATTCATTGTTTTAATCCCTGCAGTTGATTGGCTCATACTTTGCTCAGGTGAGTCTTCATTTTAATCTCCATACAAGAATTTACATCATTATCTTTCTGACTTTAATTAATGACTTATTTTTATAGTTTGTTATTTCTCTTATAAAGGAAATCTAGCTCTAATTTCTTTAATTGTTTTATTTCATTAACGACATATTCTACTCTCATTAATTAGACTAGTATTCATTTTAGAAAATAATCTTTTTTCTAATCATAAAGTTATAAATCTTTTACTTACTATTTTAAAAGAATCAGTCTTTTAAAATTTTTTAATTTATTTAAACTTATAACTTTTTCTCATTAAGTTTATACCTATATGTGTGTGTGTGCATTTAAGCATACCCATACATATTATTACCCCCCCCCCCCCAAGTTCAGAGATTACTATATGTTATTAAAATGTCGTGGGGTTTTTTATCTTCCTTTTAGCATGCCGTTGTGAATTATGTTTCAATTCACTAAATGCATTCTCTGGAAATGTAGTTGTTTGAAAATCACAATCATTTTTATTTTTCATGTCTACGTTAATATCTGTCCACCAGACATGACTAGCGCTAGAGCTTTTGCTCTGCCGATGTCTTGCTGATTATTATGCAGCCACTTTACTATGTGCTGCCTATCGTTGACTGTAATCAGCGTACAATTGTCTTTCATAATGCAGCCTTTGTATACCAATAATTGTTTCTGGATGTTCCATAATTCTTTATGAAGAAAAATGGGACATTGATTCGGCCAGCCTTCACTAATCTGCTTCATAATCCATTGGTAGCTGTTATCTTCAGCTGTCCAATGAGCTACAATTTTATGTTTTACTCATGTCTTTGTACTTCGTTTCCTTATGTTTCTGGTCATCATGGACCTTCTTTGACTTGATTTTGTTAATTACTGGCTGCTGGAAAGGTTTTTTCTCTCTGAGTATATTTATTTTACCCAAATTTAGCTCAATCCCTTGGAAAGTTTTTTTTTGTCAGGACTATTTATTTTTTTTAATAATTGTTATTTTTTACTTCTATTTCGCTGAACCAGACTCGTCCTAACATAGTGTTGTTAGGGACATATTCTACATATAATGGTAGTATATTAATTTTGCCCTGACTTTCAAGTATTGGCGCTTCAACTATATCCTTTATTCTAATGGTGTTACTGTTCATATCTAACGCCCTTAAGTCAGTTTTTTTGAATAGTGGGTCTTTTGCTACACTTGGAAATAACAGTATACCAATTGTGGACTGATATTAACGATACGCCGCTACCAGTGTCTACTTCCATAGATATGGGCTGATCACACAGCTTTAGTTTTAACATAATTTTGTCATCATCAGTGGACATTTTTTTAATACTGGTATGCTGAATTGCCTAACCCTGATATGAACGTTTATAACTCTTACTTTCCTTGTTGAGATCATTATGTTTTTTTTACACATCCCTATTTTTTTTACAACTATTGCAGTTTTCTCATTTATAAAAACAATTGCTGGCTTTGTGGCCCTTTTTCCCACAGCAATACATATAAATGTGGTTTCGATGTTAGCACTATTTTTATTACTTTTTGACCATTCTTTCTTTACAGTTCTTCAAACATCTACTTGCGATTTGTTATTAATCTTGTACTTGGAGAATTTTCGAGATTGCTCAAGCACGAATTCATAAGCTATCCCACGTTTTATAGCCTCTATATAATTTAAATAGCTAATGGCCAATAATTGTTGGTGTAAATTATCATCACACATACCTGTAAGAAATTGTTCCAGCAGGGCTTTATCTAGGAAAGATCCATAGATGCAATTTGCTAGATTACAAAGAGCAATAACTCCTTTCCCAGCAAAGCATAATAATGAAGCAATCTTTTATTTATCATTTTTAACTTTATTAATTAATAAATATTTTTCTATAAGTTGAATGTAGAGGGGCCAACTACTTGCCTCACTGAGGTCAAATTCACCGATTACTACTTTTATTGCCTAGTCTTTTACCTAAATTTAATCGTTATTTTAATTAATGGTTCAAATCAAGATTGTGACTGCACCAATTGCTATGTCTAGCTGATCTAAGAGGGCACTTCCCAAAAGTAAAAATCACGATCCTTAGTAGCATTTTAACTACTTACATATATACAATCATTTAACATAATAAGACCCAAAGGCATACATAAATAATAATTTAGATCAATACGACCTGTAATAGTCCTAGCTGACTGTTCATATTCAGAGGCCAGCTCTCCACTCTTGAAGTCCCTGTGCCATGGGAGATGATCTGCTTCAATATATATGTCCTTGTGCACAGATGAAGTTCAAAGAATCAAGTATCTTCTTGTTCCTCAAATTAGTACTGAGACATTCATTGTTTTAATCCCTGCAGTTGATTGGCTCATACTCTGCTCAGGTGATTCTTCATTTTAATCTCCATACAAGAATTTACCTTGTTATCTTTCTGGCTTTAATTAATGACTTATTTTTATAGTTTATCGTTTATCTTACGAAAGAAATCTAACTCTAATTCCTTTGTTTGTTTTATTTCATTAACGATGTATTCTACTCTCATTAATTAGACTGGTATTCATTTTAGAAAATAATAGTTTTTTAATCTTAAAGTTATAAATCTTTTTCTTACTATTTTAAAAGAATTAGTTTTTTAAAATTCTTTAATTTATTTAAACTTATAACTTTTTCTCATTTAGTTAATACCTATATATGTATGTGCATTTAAGCATACACATACATATCATCTTTATTTCAGTTATTTGCATGAAAACTATGACTTAGGAACGGGTAAATTAACCAGATATATAGCAAATGTGTAATACATTAAATGGAAGCTGATTTCAAACTTAACGCTTAATTGCTAGCAAGTAATGCCCAAAACAAACATTTGCAATGTATAAGTAGGTTTTGAAATGTAAATATATGAAAATGAATTGAAAAAGACTTGTAATGACAATTTTTTAATAAACTCATCTGTTTGCAAATATTTAATTATTTAATTGTCTATGCATTTATGTTTAATTATGTCATTATTTGTCAATGTATATATTTAACTTATTCATTATTTATATATATTTAACTAACTCATTATCTTGCTTTTATGTATTTAACTCAACTACGTAAATATTTTAAATAATTTTATTTGTCTGTTTATGTAATTAACTCAATCTCTTTCTATGTATTTATTTGTAGCATATATGTTGAATATTTATTTTACTATTTTTTTAATATAACTTCCTGTTTTCCAGATTTAAATCGAAAGTTTGACTCTCTAGAAATGAGCCGCAATGAGCTTCAGCTTCAAGTGCAAGATCTCACGCATAATTTAAAAATCGAGCATCAGCAAACTGAACTTCACATTAAAAGAAAGCATGCACTTGATGTTGAGAATAATCAACTGCGTCATCAAATACAGCAACTTTTAGAAAGCCATAAAATGGCAAATAGGTCTGAGTTGATGGTAGAGGTAGAAGATTTAAAATTAAAAGTTAAATCATTAACCAATAACTTGGAGGAAAATAAAATCGTAAAAGAAAAATATGAAAAAGATGCCACTACCTCCATTGAAAATAGAAAAATACTACAAACAGCTTTTGATGACATTTCAAATAAATATAATTCCATGTTGTCTCTTTTTGAAAGTGAAAGAGAACAGTTTTCTAAAGAAAAAGAGCAACTCACACAGAAAATAGAACAGTTATCATATAAAGTAGAATTGAAAGGAAAGATTGAAGAAATGGACTTTGATATAAATAGTTTAGCTCTCAGTAAGAGCAAAACAGAATTGATGATTGAAAGTTTTAACTCTATGAAAAGTGAGCTAAACAATGCTTTGCTTGAATTAGATCAAGAAAAGCAGACAGTCATAAGATTGAAAGAAGATCATCAACAACAAAAGACACTCTTTTTAGAAAAGGAACAAATGCTTTTAAAAGAATTGAATAATTTGAATTCAGAGCTGCTGATACAAAAAGATAAACTAGAAAAGAGTTTTGAAGAGCTTCAAATAAAAGTAATCAATGAAAATTCACTCTGTAATCAAATAAACAGTCTGTCAAAAGAATTGGAAGAACAAAAATCATACAAAGAACAATGGGAAAGTGTTAGCAGATCATTTGAAATTCTAAGTCTTAAAGAAGAGGAAACTTCACTCAAATTAAGTCAGATGTTGGAAGACCAAAAAAAATATGAAGAAGAAATTGATAACGCAAAGAAAACTTTGGAAGATTGTTTCCTTAAGGAAAAACGACTAATGGAGCAGCTGAATTCTGCTGAAGAAGAGTCATTTCTCAAACAAAAGAACAAAGAAAATCTTTTAAAAGTTTCTACAGAGCTAAATATTATTAAATCTAGAGAAAATAGTTTATCTGATGAATTAAAAAAATTGTATAACAAATTAGAAAATTACCAACAAATTGAGGAAAAATTTAATAAAGTAAATCAAGAATTACAAAATAGTTATAATAAAGAACAACAATTAATTGCTGAAATAAAAAAAGAATTAGCCCAAAAAGAAGAATTGTTGGCCAGAGTAGATAAGTTTCAACAAGAACAGATTGATACATTTAATGAAATACAAAAACTTAATATACTTCTAAAAGAGGCATATAATAAGGAAAATATGTTAGTGATAGAATTAAACAATCTGAAAAAAGATGTGGATGAGCAGATTAATAGTAGACAGGATTTAGAACAATCTATGAAAAGTATTTGCAAATATGAAGAAGATTTAAAGAAAGAATTGGACAAATTGAAATTGGAACTGAAAGAACAGATTAATTGTAATGACAAATTGACAAAGGAACTCAGTCTTTTAAAGGATAGTGAAAATATACTGCAATCTGAATGGGCCAAAATGAAGAATGAGTTAGATAATGAAAAGCAGAGTAAAAGGAATCTAGAAGACCTTTATGAAGAGCTGAAACAAGCTAACCATAATGAAAATTTATTACATGTGGAAATTAAAAACTTGAAAGAAGATTTAGAGAAACTTGCTGAAGGTAAAGAGGAATTAGAAAAAGGTTATGAAGAATTAAAGTTAGCCTCTCTTAATAAAGAAAAACTACTATCTATTGATTTGAAAAAATTCCATGAAGAAAAAGATAAGTTAAAATTATCTAAAGAAGAAGTCGAAAACACTTGCTTAAAATTGCAAGAAGCATATAAAGAAAAAGAACGCTGTTTTAATGCTGAAATTGACAATTTGAAATTGCAATTGAAGAAAGTAGAAAACTTAAAGCAACAAGTTAGTCAATTTGAAGAAATGAAAGAAAATTATAGAATAAGTCAGGAACATATTTGTTCCTTAGAAGAAACTGTCAGAGATTTAAAAGAATCTTTACATGTAACATATAATCAGCTCAAACACATGGAAGAAACTCGCGAACATCACCGTGATATGACTATAAAAAATTTGGAGAAAGAAAAAGCTAAATTGCTCAGTGATTTAAATGATGCAAATAAGATCAAAAATGAATTGGAAGAGAAGATCTCATGTAACCTTTATTTGGAGGATACTATCTGTAAATTACAGAAAGAAATAAAAGAAAAGAATTTACTTATACAATACATCAAAAAATCTAATGTAGAAAAAGATTATTTTGTAACTTCTCAAACCTGTAGAAGTGAAAAAATTGTGCTGCCTCTTGATACTTCTTTGTATGAACATACATCTGGTAGTGAAACTTTGCAAAATGTATCATGTGACATGAATAGAATGAGTTCGGACGAACAGAAGCTGATTCAAGAACTTCATACACTTCGAACTTCTTTACGTGAAAGTCAAAATTATGTTAATGAACTTAATAATAAAATAGAAAACTTAGAAAGTGATAAAGCCAAACTAATGAAGGCATTGTCCTCTTTTAAACAGAATTCAGAAATTAGTGATCATACAAATATCAGAGAATTATCTCCAGAATATGAAGAATCTCTTAAGAAAATAGAAAGAACTTGTGAAAATGACCAAAATAACTACTTTGATGAAGAGAAAAATGAAATAACTTTACAGCTTGATAAAGAGCTTTCTGATTCTGAAAAGAATGAAACAATTTTAAAAGAGAAACTTAAACTTCTAGAGCAGACAATAGACGATCTTCAAATGCAGTTAACTACGAAAGAAGGAATTATTGTAGAATATGAAGGGAATCAAGTTGATACTCATAATATCTTGTCATTGAATCGAGTCGAAATTTCTAATTTAGAACTATGCTTGTTCAATGTTCAAGAGTTATATGAAAAATCTCAGGAAAGTGAAAAACAGTGCTTAGAAGAAATTGAAATTCAAAAAGTGGAAGTTTTAAAATTAAAACAGAAATGTTTTGAATTGGAAAGTTTGCAAGGTAACAAAAAGAATGATTCTGCTATGGAAGCATTACAAATCCATGTAAAAAGTCTAGAAGAAAATGAAAAGCAGCTTCTACACACTCTTAAAACAAAAGATGATATTTTGACAAATACTCAACTGTTATATTCTGAACTCGAGGAAGAATTGCAGAGAAAAAATAACGATTTTATTCATTTAAGCAAAACTGTTATGGATTTTAAAAATGAATGTGCTATCCAAAAGGAAAAGATTCGGAATTTGACGAAAACTGGTTGGGATACTGTAACATCAAGTTCTTCTTTAGATGAGGAGAAATTAGACGAATTGGACCTTTTGCAAGCCCATAAAAAACCATCTATTGGAATTATTCGAGAAAAAGTAATAAATGAATATCAAGAAAAGATTGATTTTTTAGAAACTCAATTAAATATCTTGCAAACAGATATGCATAATAAGAATGTTGAAATTGAAGAATTGAAACACAATATAACAGAATTGACAGATGTTATACAATCATTACAAAGTGAAGTATTACTAAAATCAGAACGTATGCAGAATGAGGTTGATATAAATAATTGTCTAAAGCAGCAAGTAGAAAATAATAAAGAGTTAATAGTAAATTTACAGGAGAAGCTAGCAGAAACAGAAAGAAATAACCAAATAATTCATAATGTGGCAAATAAAATTGAAAGCAACAATTTTCAATTAGAAAACCAGAATCAGTTCAATTTTGAAAATATTAAATTACTGGAAACATTTACTGCTGAAAATAAAATTTTAAAAGAAAATTTAGCAAAAGTGGAATCCAATTTTAATGACTTAATGAAAGAAAAAGTTGGTCTTGAAGAAGAACTCAAAGAATGCAAAGAAAAGTACCAGCAGACTATGAAACAGTTAATGGATTTTGAAAATAAAATGGAAAATGTAGGAAGTGATTATAGTTCTAAATGCTTGCATATTGCAGAATTAACTGCAAATTTAAATCAAGCAGATTCCCAATTGGAATACTTAAAAATTACTTCAGACAAATATAATGAAGCGCAACAGAAGTGTCTCATGTTGGAAGTAAGTTGAAATTTTATATTCTTAATATATAATTATGTTTTTAAAACTATGTACACAGTTGAAAAATTATTTACTTTTTCATTTGACAGTGTCCATTTTTTTTTTTTTTTTGCATTTCTCATTAATGTTAATTTATATATTTTTGAAATTTTGAAATATTTATTCGTTTTTCCATACTAAGTGCATAGGAGCAATGTAAGGATCATTTATTTTAAACATGAATAATCAATAATTATCAGATGCAAGTGTCAAACTGGTCATTAAACTAATTACCATGTATTTATCAATGAGGGGCATTGGATTGCACATGTTTAACTAGAAGCCCCTTTTACTTCTTTTTTTCTATATACGACAACATTTTCATATAACTATATAATTTTGATTTTAAATAGACAACTACATTTTAGTGATTATTGAAAGCATCTGGCAAAAGGATTTATATAATAAAAAATTATAACGTGATCTTTCTCCGTTTATATTTAATCTTTGCAATTCTCTTATTGGGGAATTCGTTCAAACAGTGCTTTCTTAACAAAAAGCATTTTTTTGAATGTATTTGAAAATAGTCATTCAAACCGAATTTTTTATTATATTTATTAAAGAAAATGCTTTTATTTAATATTTTTTTATAATACATTTCAAAATTAGAATAGAAAGTAAAAAAAATTATTACAAAGGAATTTTGTGAAAAAGAAAAGGCTTTATGGGGTTTAGTGGAGCTCAAGGCCCATGGATTGCAGCCCTTCTCTATCGCTTGCAATACACAAACTTTTTATGAACTCATGAGCTGTAAATCATTTGATTACTCATAAAAATAAAAAAGATTTGTATATTTGCTGTTGTTTTTATTGATAAAATACTGAATATATAAAAATACTAATAAAATAATTATTACCTTTATTAACATATATATTGTAGCAGCATATTGTGGTACCAGTACCTAGATTTAAACCCAGTATTTTTCTCTCCCCACAATAAATAAATATTTTCTTAACAGAAGATATAATTTCTAATAAAGTTTATTGAATACATTTATCAAACTTCTGTATTGAACTTATCTGAAATTAAGACAATGAAATGCTGTTAAGATTAGATAGTAATAACTAGGGAGCAATATAAAATAAAATGTATAAAATGACATCAAGAGAAAAATCAAGGAAGCTTGTTTTATCACCAATGATATCAAATCAATAAATAGAAAAGACACTTGTTTTGCCATTTCCAGAAAATGGATAATATAGGAGATAGTTTTGCATACATTTGCATATAATGACATTAATAATCTAAGAGAATATGATTATGGAGTAACAAAACTGTGAAAGTGCTTAGTCTACAGACATTATGATATTGAAAGCCTACAGAAATTATTATATAAAAAAGTTTCACCGCAATTATAAAATACCTAATGTATTTTATTAAAGTTTTTATTTTTTGTATTTTAAGTTCCTATTGTGTGAATTTAAAAATATATCATTAAATATAATTAATTTATTGTAACTATCTTGGGATTATCCCACTTTTAGAATGAGAGATTTTAATCTATAGATCTTGGGTGCAAGGGATTAAGTTTTAAATTGTAATTTGAAAACGACTAATTAAACAGAAAAATATAATAGATTTTTATTATTATTTTTGATTCAGTTGAATCCTGTGTTGGTAGATATAGAAGCTTACCCTTCATTTTTATTTTCTTCAGTTGAATTGCTCAGGAGATCAGATCTGTGATAAGGAGAAAATAATTCCTGAACAAAATTATGTTTGTCATTATTAAAAACCATATTAGCCGGAAGATAATTTTAAACGACTAGTGAAGGGTTATTACCTGTGGAAGGAAGGAATTTTAATATTTCCAGTGGAGAATATAGAAATATGGAAAATACTCTCTGTGGCATAATAGCTCTAATGTTAAAGGACTAGATCCTTTTTAAGTGGCAGCTGTAGCCTAGTTCTGCCTGGAAATGTGAACCCATTGTACAATCTGTAAAATCTGCCTGAAATGGAGGCCATTTAAAAAGAATCATTTAGAGAAAGGAATCCAGCCCTTGCAAATAATGCTTTTCCTCCAATTCACTGGTGGTAATGAGGTCTAAAGGCAACTGCCTATTTTTTTTTGTAATATTTTATTTGAAGTCAAATTATATAATGAATACAAAATGAAATTTAACAAGAGAAATCTAAAATTTAGGATGCAATTAAATTCAAGAAGGCACTCATAATATACAGAAGAATCATTTAAGACACCTCTGTGAAAGAAAGGAAAACCCCATCATGGAAATCACGGAGTCATGCAACATTGTTATATATATAATCATGCATACATGTTGGTAGTTGAGTCAAAAGTATTAATTAGGTGGTTTTTTTATTTCAATTATGGTGTTGATAAAATATATATTTTTAATTAGAGTTAGTTTCTTATAAAGTATTTTTAAAAATTATTTATATCACTGGAATTGATAATACTCATGTATTTTTTGTATGGCAGTTAATTGATAAATAGAAGAGTGAAAATTCATTAGTAATGAAGTAACTATGCAATTATTTGACCATTGTCTTGTTTAGAAAGGAAAGGCTTATTTATTTATTTGATGCTGTAACTTCATTTGTAATAATTGTTTTTTTTTTTTTTTGTTTATTTTATTAAATTATTCACTTTTGTTAAAATTTGATGTGTGATTTCTAACAATTAATTAAATACACATAAATTAACATTTAGTGGAATAATAGTTAGGATTGTGGCTAATAATGAATATTGAAGAAGTTGAATTCATCGACCAATTATGGTGGAATTATAATTTCCATTATATTTGGCACTAATTAATAAATAAAACTATCATAATCACAACATCCATGTGGCAAATGCTAGAGAGATGGTTTTGAGAATTACATTTGGCCATTCAATTCGCAGCGTATTTTCACTTTTGTGCATTTAGACTCTAACTCAATCTCATTCCATTTAGTTTTAATATATATGAGTCAAACTATTCTTCAATTAAATTTGATAAACCAGCTAGGTCTCGTGAAATAAAGATTCAATTATACCCTATATAGTTAAATTCAGAAATATTGTTGATCCTGAAAGAAGAGTGTTATAATACTTGTAATTGAGATAAATCATAAAAGAAGTCACATGTAGATATACTCCACATAGAATGGTGAATAAAGAAGAGGTTATCATTATTATTACAGGAATGAAAAAGTTAGGTCTGGTTAATTATTAAAAAATGGAAAAAAAGAGAGAGGATGCAATAGAACAAAGTAGTGTTATGAGAGAGGAAATTAGGCAGGAAGGTTTTAAGGTGAAGTCTGGATGGGTAGGTGAGATGCATTTGGTGGATTGGAGCAGCTAAAACTTATTTTTATGATTAGTGAATTTATAACAAGTTTTTTTTTTTTTTTCTCAAATAAAAGCAGTAATCTTTTTAGTTGTGAAGTGCATTAATAAATTATAATTAGATCTAAATCAAGGAAAATGGAACAAGTCAATGTACCAACAAATATAGAACAAATGGAGCCAGAGTTGAAACAGGTGAAATCAACAGTCAGCAGAGACTGTAAATAAGTCCACAGAAGAAAGAGTAGTTATACTAAATATGTCGCATTGATAGAAAAAATGCAGCAGAAAAGTGATTTAAAATTTGGAGAAATGCTATAGAGAAATAATAAAAGTCAAAGAGCAATACAAGAGATGATGAAGAGAACTGATGAAAAGTTGGAGGTGATTCAAGAAAAGGTGCTAGAAAACACACAAAAAAGGAATCAACAAATTATACAAGATGTGAAATGCATTAGAGAAGACATGATATCGCAAATGCAAAAAAATTACAGCAGGAAATGGAATTATAGAGAAAAGAATATGTGCTGACTTGGAGCAAATCAATGAAAGTGTTCATGAAGGTCAGATACAAATGCAAGAGGTTATGCTGAATAATGTAGAAAGGATGAAAAACCTTGAAGTCAAAGGAAGAATTGAGAAAAGAATCTGAAGAGTTGCACTGTTAGTCACCCTTGAAAGTGTGAGGGAGACCTAAAGAGAGTTGGTTAGCATAATGAATGAAATATACAAAAATGGGAAAATGATAATCAGAACTGGTTTTAAAATGTGAAATGAAAAAACAAAAAGGATCAAAACGAAACCATACCAATAGAAGTGGGTAAAAGCAATGTCACAGATTACATGCCTTATAAGAAATCTGGATGGTGACACTAGCATAAATTAGTTTAAAAATTCCAAGTTGTTTGGATTAATATAGTTGAAACACCAGTGAAGCAATTCAACTGTTTGGATAACTGCTTTCAGTTAATTGCATTGTGAGAAAGGATATAAATGAACTTGGTATATAATTACTAGCAAGGTTCCTAATAACTAAACTTCTTATGTAGAATATCAAATGGCAATCTTAAATAACTTTTGGAATGAAGAACAACAAGAAATTATGCAATACCAGCTGATGCAAAAGAGATTTCAGGTTTGTAGTGGTGAAAGCTACGTCCAATTTTTTAGAAGTCAAGTATCAAAATTAAGAACACTTTCTGCCTGAACTTTCACTGAAAGTCAAATTATTAGAATAGTTGCATCACAATATCCTATTTAGAGTGGAACTGATGCTTTTGAGTATTAATAGAAATCTAGAGCAGGTGGCTGAATTTCTCAATGCCATTATCTGTGAATGCAGAGTCAGGAAGGGACTGGTAGGATAGAAAATACTAAATTTAGGAAAGAGATTAATATAGTGTACATGAGATAAGGAACAGTTATAGATACCAGCTTCACTGGAAAAAAAGAAAGAGAAGTAAAGCATAGATAGTGTGGAAAAAACTAGAATAGTAAGAGTAGAAGCCGCCCAAGGAGATCAAGTAATCTGGCCCACCACTCGGATCTCCAATGCTTGGTACAAGCAAGGTGCTAAACTGATTCATTAACAAAAATAAAGAAGCAAAATCAATAAAGGCTTATGTAATAGCTATATTTTCAGACCATATAGAGGTGAATATACAAAGTAGTAATGATTGGTTGAGCGGAATAAGAAGAGAGTTGATATGTGTGAATATTTCAGGGCTACTAGAGAACCTTAGATTGTGATATATTAGTGTGCACTTTTTAGATATTTTATTGTTACGTGGTGGGAATTCTGTGATAAGAGTTTAAAAGCATCAGATGAGATCTACTAAACTAATTTCAATCTGCTGAAAGAAGCACTTAGGATGATAAGAAGGTGATATATTTAATGGGTCACTTGAGGAATTCTGGCTTCTAGTAGAAGATGGTCGTTGCAACCATATTTTGACATGATTATTCTGTGATACTTGACTTTTGCTGTAGAAGCATTTCAGATTTCTGGATGTTCATCTGCATAATTAGTCAGGGTTTTGATAGAAACTATAATTGAAGTAGAAATGCGGTTTTTTGAACCTTCTATAATTTATTTGCATCAAATAATAATAATAATTAAAACATAATAATAAATAAAAAAGTGTATAGTACAGAGAGACTAATTTATTTTCACAGAAATGATATCAAAATGAAACAGATGATATAAGAAGGTAATAATTTTGTATATAAGCAAGGAACATCAAAAGGGTGGCATATCTCTAAGTAAATAACCACTAAACATCACATAATCCCCATCTCTATGCTAGCACATAATTGTTGTAAACAAAGGCAAAACTCTATACAGTAGCGCCACCCTGTGCCAAACAGAGTAATCAATTGATGCCAGAATGCTTGTGCATAAAATCCCTATCCTAGTGCCTACTCATCCCATATCCCCAGACTAGTTTCTGGCTTGTGGCCATCATCAGTGAGGAGCCTTGGATCTGAGAGCACTGCACCTAGATCTTAGGATTTAATGCAACCCTCCAGCAGCCCTTTTAACTCTACTTTACTACAAAACTATGAGAATGAAATTGAAAACACAATAATATTTTCAATCTAAGCTCAATAGCTTATATAGTCATATGGGTCTGAACTCAATTCAGCACCCATACATTTTGGTGTCTTTGGCTCTTAAACAACCATAGCCACCACTATTCTGTTAGGCAGGATTGGTGTTAAACCACTAAACATCACATGATCCCCATCTCTATACTAGCACATAATTGTTGTAAACAAAGGCAAAACTCTCTCCATACAGTAGTGCCACCCTGTGCCAAACAGAGTAATCAATGGATGCCAGAAGGCTTGTGCATAAAATCCCTATCTAGTGCCTACTCATCCAATATCCCCAGACTAGTTTCTGGCTTGTGGCCATCATCAGTATGGAGAGAGTTTTGCCTTTGTTTACAACAATTATGTGCTAGTATAGAGCTGAGGATCATGTGATGTTTAGTGGTTTAACACCAATCCTGCCTAATAGGATAGTGGTGGCTATGGTTGTTTAAGAGCCAAAGGCACCAAAATGTATAGGTGCTCAATTGAGTTCAGACCCATATGACTATATAAGCTATTGAGCTCAGATTGAAAATATTATTGTGTTTTCAATTTTATTCTCATAGTTTTGTAGTAAAGTAGAGTTAAAAGGTGGCTGCTGGAGGGTTGCATTAGATCCTAAGATCTAGGTGCAGTGCTCTCAGATCCAAGGCTCCTCATTGATGATGGCTGGAAGCCAGAAACTAGTCTGGGGATATTGGATGAGTAGGCACTAGATAAGGATTGTATGCACAAGCCTTCTGGCATCCATTGATTACCCTGTTCGGCACAGGGTGGCACTACTGTATGGAGAGAGTTTTGTCTAAGTAAATAGATACATTTATTGAATGGAAAATATAGAGGATTTGAACTCAGACTTTCAAGCCACTTCAACCATCCACACTATCTTATACTATTGATACACATGACCACACACATGCAGAAAAGATAAATAATCACCAATATACATATTTCATGATGAACCAACACTCATCAGTTGGTACAGATTATCATCTCCCATACATATATATATATATATAAAATCAATGCTCAGTTTATATTAAAATAACAAAACTAAATTATTACATAAATATTATGATATGAGAGATGTACAAATTAAATTTACTGATTGATGAATTAAAAAAATGGATTCAGATTAAGTTAAACCCTATGATCATTTTTTAGTTCGTTTTTGATGGGAGATCAGTGTTCCAATATCTTGTGGTACTACTATGTAGGTTTTAATCCAGTACTTTAATACTTCATTACAATAAACATTTTTTTAGTAGAAGGTGTAAAGGTTAATGAAAACATTTATCCAACTTCAATATTCAACTTTATTATATGAAATTAATACAATAAAATGCTTTTGAAATATACATAGTAGTAAAGTTTGGTAACTAGAAAAGTATCGTATTATTTCCAATATAAGACAAACTTTTTTTTTTTAAATTTTAAATCTGTAAAAGAGAAATGCATCTTAAATTCAGAACAAAAATTTTTAACATCTTATTTCTGTGGATTTTTACTTTATGCTAGACATGCACATCATATGGTATTACAATCATTGATATCCCTGTGTAGAATAGCTTGTTAAATATTTTTTAATCAAGAAAAAAGATTGACCATTAAATGTCAATATTTTCTTGTTTAATTTTGTAAACAGCTTTAACTCACTCTCTTTCAAACCATTACTTTTAATGTTATTTTGCTGATTTTACCATAATAAATCAATATTTAAATTTTAAAGTTATAACAATGAGATAAGAACCTGCCTTCCAAGGTGCTGATTGATTATTTTTGTTCTCTACACAAGAGAGTACCTGTCAATAATTTTGACAGTACCAATATCTTTGTTTTCATTTTCAAAGTGAGCACCACATATGTTTTAGAATCTTTTTTTAAATACATTTATTTATTTTCTGAACATATTACGAGATTTGAATAGAAAATTTTTACTTTTACATGAAAAAATTGATATATAACATTAGGCTGCAATTTTTATTGTATGGCAGATATGTTTTATGTTTGCTCCTATAGATTATTTCATCAATTATGAATACAAATTATTAATTTGCATTTTAGAAAAAAAATTTAATCAAAATAAAAAAGATTTTCCTGTAATATTAAATGTCGCACTATATTTTAAAATCTGGAAAAAAAAAAAATTACAGTATTTACACTAAAAAAACAACAACTTTGTAATGCAAACAACATACATATAATAAAAATACAAACATTAACAGATACTATTAATTACATATATTTGTTTGTGTCATCACCTTTCATCACAGCAGGTTGAATATGTGAATACTTTAACATCTTATTTCTGCCAAAGTTATATTTGCCATAGTATTACGATTATTAATGTCTGCTGTGTGGAATTATGTCACAGTTTTAATTTTCAGTGGGTTTTGCAGTCTTGGAAAAGTATACTTGAAGAAATTATCAAAAAAATCTTTCTTAAAATGTTGCATTGTAATGATTTAAATGACCCGAAGATGATGTAACCTGGTGGAATAGTGAAGATAAGAATTCAAGTTCTGAAAATGAAGATGTAGAAAATGAAAATATGATAAATTAAGTGAGCTTATTGTATTTATATTAATTTCTATTTAAGTAAATAAAAATGTTTTTTATTTTTCAATAAAATCATATTTAAATTTTTTTCCCAATTTTCCGAGCTTAAAATTCTACTACTTAAATTTGGCAGTGTTTTATATTTGAAGTAATACAGTATATAAAACAGAATAATATCTTCATATTTGTTAAACCTAGTATATTTTATAAGTTTTTTTTTTTGTATTTTACACTTTGTTGTGTGAATTTAAGATTTTTTGAAATTAAATATAATTAATTTATTAAATCTCGCTTGGTATTATTTTGTTTTTGAAACAAAAGATTTTAATCTATAGACATTAGAAAATTAAAAGGTAACTTTGCTATTGCTAAAACTATATTAGCAAGTTAATTTTTAAACCGCTAGTGAAGACCTATTGATTATGAGAAAGAAATATTATATTTTCAGTAAAGAAGCAATTATAATTATATTTTAGAAGTATGAAAAATATGTGCCATAGCATAGTAACTCATGATGAAGGACTAGATCCTTTTTAAATCCCAGCTGTGGCTCAGTTCTCTTTGGGGATATGAACCTATTGTATAATCCATCTAGAATATATGTGTAAAATTTGTGCCTATTGATCATGAGAAAGAAATATTTTAAAATTTCCAGTAAAGAAGCAGGTATATTTTGGAAATATGGAAAATATTCACTGTGGTTCATAACTTGTTTATATGTGTGTATTAGACAGCATAGAGACTGAAGGGAGCACACTGCAAACCAATACTTAAACAGATTATGTCTTTCCCAAAGATGACAAAAAGCCATTCTATTGTTTAAAAGGGACCAGCGTGCCCTGAGATTCCATCAGCTTGCCAAAGTAGTTTATATGTATACTGTTTTATCTATATGCAAAGAAGTGCAGATAAAAGTACTGCATTGGATATTGTACCTAACTGAAGTTTCACTTAGTTCCAATAGGTGACCAAGGTTATCTTAGCTTAACTTTTTTGTTTGAAATTTTCTGATTTTAAAAAAAATAATAATGATAAAAAAAATGGAAGTTAACTTAGTTAATAAATAAAAGAAGATAATCTTATGTAGTATTATAATAATTGTTAAATATTTATGGGATTATGTTTAAATGTTTCAATAGTGTGAGTTAGTTTGATAAAGGATGTCAGACAATAATTTGAATTAAAGAAAATATCAGAAATAGTTGTAAGTTGATAAATGATATTAAATGTATTTTAATATAACTATTGTGTAATTCATTTTAATGTCTAAATTATAATAATTAGATATTGTAAATAAATGTTTTAAATAATATTAATAATAAATTTAAAAAAGTAATCTGTAAGTTTTCATTAAAACAGTAATAATATTTATTAGATGTAATTTAGTTTAGAGTTTTACTTATAAAGTTATTTTGAATTAAATATTCATTAATATTTTTATTGTTGTAGTTTTAAAAATAACTTATAAATAATTAGTGTGAGGTCACCCATGTGTAAGAATATGTCTGTGCATGCAAGAAAAACACATAAACATAAGAATAAAAAAAAAAAATTCCAATATTGTTTAAAAAAATAAAGAAAATAAATGAATAGAAATTATTAAAATTAAAAATTTAAAAGTTTAATAGAGAGGAATAACTTTAAATTTTATATTTATTACTATTGTGTTTATAAAATATTGTCTAAGAATATTGGATAATATTTGTCAACAATGAACTTTTGACTTTGCAGCTGTGAGTCACATGGTTTGGTATAATTAGATCAATTACGTCAGTAAATGAATCCCACAGCTGAATTGTCAAGAATGTTAAAGGTTAATAAAAAATAATTTTATTGGTTTTCAAGCCAATTGATCAAGAGTGGTGTGTATTAGAGATTATTAGATATAAATATTAATGCAGGATTCATTCAGGGGCTTACTTATTTTGTTTCTACATGTGGAAATCCTGAAATTTTCTTTAATAAAAGTTGTAATTTTTTTTTAGAACTTTATTATTTAAAAAGTAAAAGTATGATTTTTAAAACAATTATTAAAAATTGTCTTGAAGTTATGGAAGGCTGAATTTAAAAGGTAATTTGTTTTCTGACATTCAAATTTCAATTGGAACATGAGATTGTAGTAAAAAAATGTTTGAAGGAAATTTAGTGTCTCTTATTTCATATGCATTCAATCTGTTTATTTTTCTTTATTTGAAAATAAAATTAAAATACAAATTATTAATTATATATATGGCTAAAAAAATTCTGATGCACTAAACTATTGTAGCTGTAGGATACTTAGTTTTTATCCTAATAAATTAAAAATATACGCGAAGAAAAAAAAGAAATAGATTAAAAGACATTCATAATTTAAAAACATAATAATGAAAATACGTCAGCTTTTTCGTAAATTAGAATTAACTTTAAATTTGTTGCTTCACCATTAATACCTGATATCCACATATTTAAATATGCTCTTCCATAATAATGATTGTTTCTAAAAATAAATTTAGAAAAGAAAATATATTACATTAAGTTAAAGAAGTAACTTTGTTTGCAAAATGTTCTATAATTGAATATTGACTTTTTTCTAATGTCCAACTTTAAAATTTATTGTATATGAGATAGTAATTATCTTATTCTGGAAAATGTTGGAAAAAAATGTTTTGAGCTATATTTAATTAAAGATGAACTTACAAATAATGATTAACTAAAAGGTTATCATTTATACCTTTACCTGAATGGAAATAATTAGTTTTAGCCAACTGCAAACAGATGCAAATATGTATTTTAAAATAATAATTCTCGGTTGATGTCCAGAAGTATGAAAAGAAATTATTTAGTAACAAAACTTCAAAATAATCTACAAATATTATTAATGAACTTGTCTCTGTCAAATACATAATAAATTGTTATATTTGCCATTATTTATAAGTAACTTTATGACATTTAATCTTAGATCACAAACCGAGGAGCGTCTTTAGTTTATAAACAAAGTCTATTCTTATATTTAAAAAAAAAACAGTAAAAGGAAATTTGTTTTAAAAGAAACACATTTTGAAATATTAAAAAAAGTAATATTTTTAAAAAAGCTCTGTTTTAAAAAAAATGTGTTTACCTAAAAAAGAACAATGAAATTTAAATAAAGCCATATATTATTATTATTCTGCATTTGAACCCGGGATTATATAAATAAAAGGTACTCAGCTGAAGAATTTATTTATTTTTTAATGCTGGCTTATTCTTATTATTTTACTATTTAAAATTATCTTTAAAGATAAAAGAAAGTGAAAGTATTATCTTAAAGAACTATTGAACATTTTCGTTTTTTGGAAATCATTGCCATGTTTTATAAATGTTTTGACTGAAGCTTCGAACTCGGATAGATAAATTAGCTTGAATAAATTATCTATATTTTTTAAATGGAAAAATCATTACGGAGCTGAAATATGAACTTAAGTTACTGTATTATTATTTTTTTTTATTGTCTGTTTTATTGGTTTTTAAAAAAAAATGAAACCATAAAAATATATATGCTATATATTTTGTCTAACACTTTTTGCATAAATATACAGGTAAACTAGGGTTATAATTTTAAAACTTAATGGGTTTAGTAGGAAATTATTAATATACCATAATGGTTATAGTTGCATTAGTATTGGATTTAGTATCTGTCTGATTGTACATCTCTGAATCATCATCATCTCTTTTCTTAAATTTTATTGTAACCCCACTGAGCTGAGTCGTTAAGAGTCTCATTTTGTTTCTTTTCATATCATTTTTCATCTCTCTTTCACAGCTCTTCTAATATCTCATCCATTTCAAATCATTTCATTTTTTTCTTCTCCTTCCATCCTTCTACACTACGTATCATTTCTATTTCTTTCATTTCTTTGCCTTCATTTCTTTTCATCTTTACTTCTCATCTCTCTTTTTCATTATCATCTTTTCTCTCTAATTCCATTTCTAATCTCTAATCTTTTCTTTTTCCTTTTCTTTCTTTTTCTTTCCCCACCCTTCTTTTCTCTCTTTCTTTTTGGTTACAATATATATAAAGGACAGCTGGATAATAGAAGGTTATATATATTGAGAATATTTTACAGAATTTAGTGAAAATGACAGTTAAAATCTCTAATTTAAAAGTAAAACAAGAATAATATTTGCTTAAATAATCTACAAACAGAAAGGATTGGATTCATAGGTGATTTTAGTTTGAAAAAAGAAAAAGTAAACTCAAAAATCTTTCTAGATTGGAAAACAAAAGAATTTGCTAGAATATTTTCAAAGATGTTTATAATTAATCAAAATGGAAAAAACTTTCCAAACTGAATCTCACAATAATTTTTTTAAAAAGAAAAAAAAAATTTTTTTTACCATTAGAAATAAGGAATTAATTAATAATTTTTATTTATACTATCTATATTTTGTATATACATGTGTGCATTTATATATTAAAAAATTAATTGAATTTTATTATTAGTTTATCACAATTCTGATATGTAATTTTCTTTTTGTTATGTATGTGTATAATTAAAATACACATACACACAAAATAATAATAGTAAATATTTAATAACTGAAACACAGGCTTATTATATTGTAAATAGGGATTTAATATTTAAACTATGTATGTGTATAATTTATCGCATATACATACATAAGTTATATATATATATATACATGAAGATAAAAATACTTCGTTAATTTAAAATTATATAGTTTAATAGCTGTGTTATTTTTTAAAACAACATGTAAACAAATGCTTTTAGATAGGAGGGTTAATTAACGAAGGAACTTTGCAGATAAACAAGACGATTAATTAAAAAGCAATCTAACTGCAAAGGATAATCAATCAAAGTAAAACTTAAACCAAAAGGTAAACTGGGAGGGATTGATCTGACCAGGATGGACAAGATTGACCAATCAAATCCAGAAAATCAGGACTGGAAAAATGAGTGAATGTGTAAAGCATTTTGACACTTTTAACTGGAAGCTCTACCGATGCAGTAGAACTGGGAAAGGCGCTGAACGTCGCTTATTTAGCATGGTAGCCCCAGAGCGGACAGCTGGCCTCCGAACGTCCAAGAGTCAGCATAGGGACTATAAAGTAGGTCACATAGATCTTCATTATTATTTTTGTATGCCTTCAAGTTTGTTATTATAAATAGATTATGATTGTTTTAATGTATTACAATAAATATGTATATATTAGTGTATTATAATTAAATCTGTTTTCTAATTCCATCGGCGTTAGTCTTTGATTATTGTATGCATATATAGTCAGTGTAAGGGTTAGCTTACTGCATAGATTGTTTGCCAGTGATTATTATATCTGGCGGATTTAACATTTGGCGCACTCAAGAGTTCGAACCTAGTAAAGCTAGACTAGTGTGTATTAAAATTGCTGTTATTCGCCATTTACACAAAGCAGAAATTTTTTAAATACAATATTTTGGCATAATGGATAAATTGCATATGGCTATTGGCGAATTCGACATAAACGAGACGAACAGTTGGCCATTGTATGTTGAACACATAGAAAAGTATCTTTTTATTAATAGAGTTGAAGATGATAAGTATAAAATAGCCACCGTATTGTTTCGCGGGTAAAGCGGTTACAGAAATCGCAAATCGGCTAGTAGCGCCTTTAACTCCTGAGCAATGCTCATACAGTGACTTCAAAGAGCAATTGGGTAATTATTTTAACCCCACTTTTTCGCGTCACGTTGCTAGACTACAGTTCCGCCATCGTCTGCAAGCTAGAAATGAAACGATTAAGGATTTTGATTGTGCACTGCGAGTGTTAGCTAAAGACTGTGTGTATGGTTCTTACTTAGATGAAGCTCTCCTTGAACAATTCCTGACAGGCATAAACAGAGACATCTTACGGCAACAGCTACTGTCAGTAATGAACCTCGATTACACAGAGGCAATCAAACGTAGCAAAGCCTACAAGCTCATCTTGGAACAGTCCAAAAAATACACAGAATTCAATAACAGGGGAAATAAGCAGACCGAAGTTTACAAAACTTTCAAAACAGTAGAACAGAAATCCGCAGAAAATATTGAAAGCTATGGCAATAATAGTAGAAACCCTGTTATCTGTTTTTGTTATGGAAAAAAGGGCATAAAGCCACTGATTGCTATTTTAGACATGAACAATGCAAATTATGTAATAAGAAAGGGCATAGGCTGATTGCTATTTTAGACACGAACAATGCAAATTATGTAATAAGAAAGGGCATAGGCAAAACGTGTTGGAGAGAACAAAATGAAACACTACACACAAGAAACAGTCCTAACCGTAAATTACTGGGAAAAGAAAAACAGTTTACAATGATTAACAATGCAGCAACTGATCTTAATGAGAAAATAATTATAAAAGTTAAAATATACGATCGCCCTATAGACATGGAAGTGGACAGTGGGAACGGTATAATTCTAATTTCACTACGCGGTTGGCAGACCATTACAGAAAATTGTAAGCAAAAACCCAAAATAATAAAAACTGACATGAAAGCGTTAGACGTAAATGGCAATGCTATTAAAATAAAGGGCATGGTTAAAGCTCCAGTAAATATAGGGTAAAATTGTCAATTTACCGTTATATATAGTACACGCCCCGATAAATCCATTAATTGGCCATGAGTGATTTAATAAATTAGGTATTAGATTGACATTCGTACAAAATGTCGAGTTGGAAAAAGAAATGGAAAATAAATATCCAAATTTATTTAATGGGGAGCCGGGAATTATTAAAACTGGGCCGGTATCGTTAGAAATGAACACATCAGCTCTACCCATAATGTGCAAATCTAGAAAAGTACCGTTCGCTCAGAAAGTAAAAGTAGAAAAAGAAATCGTCAAGAAAGGGGTGTTGGAGCCCACGGAAAAGTCAGATTGGGCAACCCCAGTAGTAATCATAACTAAACTTAATGGTCAGATACGCTTGTGTGGGGATTACAGGGTAACTGTAAATAAAGCATTAAACAAGAGTGCATACCCTGTACCAAACACTAGAGAAGTTATCGCTTCATTGCAAAAATCTAGTTTTTTTGCAAAGTTAGACCTTAACGCTGTATTCCATCAAATACCAGTTACAGAGGAAGCATCCAGAATACTGACAATTACTATGCATCTTGGGCTATATAAATGTAAAAGACTACCATTCGGAATAACATTGGCCCCTAGCATATTTCAGTCGAAAATCGAAACTCTCCTCAATGGATTAGATGGCGTCATACCATATTTTGACGACATCCTCGTAACTGCGACCACAGACAAAGAACTTAGAAACCGAGTAGATAAGATATGTGAATGGCTAAATGAGTTTGGCGCAAAGCTGAATACTGAAAAATGCATTTGGAAAACTAAGGAAATTAAATTCCTGGGCCACATTATATCGAGAAGCAGCACATCCCCTTCCCCCGAGAAGGCTAAATCAGTAGCAGAAGCACCAAGACTCACAAACGTAAAGCAACTACAAGCTTTCCTAGGCTTGGTGAATTTTTTTGAAACTTTTTTAAAAGGAAAAGCCTGTGTGGCCACTCCTTTATATAATCTACTGAGGAAAAACCAGAAATGGAAATGGGACGAGCAAGAAGAAACGGCATTTATTCGCTAGTGCTGTTTACTTAGGTTGACGACCGACGCATTTGAATTTGGGGTTGGGGCAGTACTAAGTCACCCAGCCCATTTGGAAGAGCGACCTATAGCATATGCTTCACGCACATTGTTTAAGGCAGAAAAAAACTATAGCCAATTGGACAAGGAAGCGCTCGCAATTTTGTTCAGAGTGAAAAAATTCCACCAATATCTGTATGGGAGGAAATTTATTATTATAACCGATAACAAACCACCGCTGGGAATATTCAGAAATAAACATACACCTGATCATTTAAGCCCCCGAATGTTACGTTGGCTTAATGTTCTCACGGGCTATGATTACAGTCTGCAATACAAAAAAGAAAACAAATTGGGCATGCAGGTGCATTATCACGCATGCCCGATCTTGATGAAGCACCAGTATTAGAAAGAGAAATAAATTATATAGATGTACTTCAAAAGCAAAACTTGAATAGCAAAATTGTAGCTCGATGGACAGAAGAAGACGGCTATCAGTGGATAATAAATAGGATAACAGGAGAATGGCCGAACAAACATCCAAGTTTTCTCCACAAACAATCATGGAACGCCCGCGAACCACTATCCGTATGTAAAGGATGCATTTTGAGGAGTGACCAAGTGCTGATACCTGTGGTGGGGAGACAACAAATATTAAACTTGCTTCATGAGAGACATCCGGGCATTGTGAGGGCAAAAGCCCTAGCTTTTAGCATCATATGGTGGCCAAACATCAATGTAGATATAGAAAGATATATAAAGAAATGTGAGAACTGCCAACAGTGCGCTAAAGCACCCCCATCGACTTTTGAAACATGGCCAAAAGCAGACAACCCATGGCAACGAATCCATATAGACCATTGTGGTCCATTCGAAGGCCATTTATTTCTAGTTGTAGTCGACTCATATTCAGGGTGGGCTAAGTATAAAATAGTGAAAAATACCAGCAGAGGTAACAGTTAGCACTCTGTATGAGATTTTTGCTCATCACAGATTCCCAGAAACTTTAGTCTCAGATAATGGAACAAGTTTCACATCGGAAAAGTTTGCAGAGGCAATGCAAGATTGGGGAATAACTTCTCCATACCACCCCCAATCAAATGGACTGGCTGAAAGAGCAGTGCAAAGCCTCAAGTCAGCTATAAAAAAAATGGGCGAAATGAAAATCGACGAAGCTGTATTGACTGCTCTTCTCCACCAGCATTCTACCCTGGTGGCCAAATCTGGAAAATCAGCGGAAATATATTTAGGCAGAAAACTGCGAACAAAACTACCAAAAATAGTGCCAACAAAACAACGAGACAAACAACAGAGTT
The DNA here is from genome assembly GCA_028023455.1 of Epiperipatus broadwayi. Lineage (NCBI taxonomy): Eukaryota > Metazoa > Onychophora > Udeonychophora > Euonychophora > Peripatidae > Epiperipatus > Epiperipatus broadwayi. The sequence continues at coordinate 3,043,890 of JAQFVV010012444.1, read as the reverse complement.
GTTCGTATAAATTCCAGCCGCAAGAAAGAGGGTGGATAAAGAACACACTAAAAAATCGATGTTTTCCAGGGTATGTTATTCACCATCTGTCAAAACAAGTCGTGACAGTTTGCATGGGCGATGGTAAGATATTTAAAAAACATGTGAACCAGCTACGGAGAAATGAAAGTGACGACTGGATTCCAAATCTCGGCACAACAGAAACTGACGAGACTAAAAAATGATACTAAACCAGAAATTTGCGCCACTCAAGAAACTGATTTTCAATTAAACATTTTGCCTACAGAGAAATCACCACTACAAATGGAAAATAATTCATGGCAATGACTAAAAAGGAAAATAAACCCTCCCAAATATTTAAATGATTATATTTTAAGTCCGAAGACTAACAAATAATCTTCGAACTTGGGGGAAGTATTGTTATGTATGTGTATAATTAAAATACACATACACACAAAATAATAATAGTAAATATTTAATAATTGAAACACAGGCTTATTATATTGTAAATAGGGATTTAATATTTAAACTATGTATGTGTATAATATATTGCATATACATACGTAAGTTATATATATACGTGAGATAAAAAATACTTCGTTAATTTAAAATAATAATATAGTTTAATAGCTGTGTTATTTTTTAAAACAACATGTAAACAAATCCTTTTAGATAGGAGGGTTAATTAACGAAGGAACTTTGCAGATAAACAAGATGATTAATTAAAAAGCAATCGAACTGCAAACAATAATCGATCAAAGTAAAACTTAAACCAAAAGGTAAACTGGGAGGGATTGATCCGACCAGGATGTACAAGATTTGACCAATCAAATCGAGAAAATCAGGACTGAAAAAATGAGTGAATGTGTAAAGCATTTTGACCCTTTAAACTGGGAGCTCTACCGATGCAGATGAACTGGGAAAGGCACTGAATGTTGTTTATTTAGCATGGTAGCCCCAGAGTGGACAGCTGGCCTCCGAACGTCCAAGAGTCAGCATAGGGACTATAAAGTAGGTCGCATAGATCTTTATTATTATTTTTATATACCTTCGGGTTTGTTAATATAAATAGATTACGATTGTTTTAATGTATTACTGTAAATATGTATATATTAGTGTATTATAATTAAATCTGTTTTCTCATTCCACCAGCGTTAGTCTTTGATTATTGTATGCATATATAGTCAGTGCAAGGGTTAGCTTACTGCATAGATTGTTCGCCAGTGATTATTATATCTGGTGGATTTAACACTTTTATACAGGCATGTTTGTGTGCTGATATATACATGTTTTATGTAAACCTATTATGAGGTATTTTTAAATCACAATGTCATAGCTTACTGTGTTAATCAAAATCAGAATACCGGATTTATATTTATGGCATACTCAGCAAATCAAAAAATATTTACTTATGTATTTTTTGTCAAATTATAACTGAGATAAGAATGTTAACAATGACAAATGTTGATGGAGCAGAACTTAATGTAGAAAATAATTTCTAGCCAATTAATTATTAGCAGTAAGTGTTAAGAGCTATAAGCCACTATCTCCTTAGCATAAAGTTATTTATAACTTGCTATTATTCTAGGATTTTCTAATATAAATGTGAGTAATCTTATAATAACATACTTTTTTTGTTTACTATTAGAAAATCAAGATAATTTTAGATTTTTCAACAAATTTTTTTTTACATACCCATACATGTATTCAGAAGTAAAAAGGAATTAGTTAGTATGTATGTCCAAATAATATGTTACTAATTACATTTGATATTATTCCTTAAAACCACCATCATTATTTTTTCTCTTTAAAAATATGATTCCGAATGATCTTTCATATATATAAAATTCCAATAGAATTATTTGCTTCATTTTTGTTTTTACAAGAACTCATATATACTCCAATACTTTATGCACATGTTTCCAACATTTCAATTATCTTCTTGTTGTCACTACAAATATATATATATATTATTGTTTTGTTCATGGGTTATAGATATATGAAAAGATATATTTTGCAGGTTCATCCATGTATGATTTTAATTGCTATGAAGTTTCTGATTTTTTATTTGTTGTCTATTTTTTATTTATTTTTCAATTTGTTCAGTTTTATACACTTGTTTTTTCTAGTTGTGGAACTTTAACAATTGTTGTGAACACTGTTTACAGCAGCTCTACAACTATTTTTATAGATACTGTTTTCAGCACTTCTACAATTATATAGTATTCATTTCCCAGTTGAGGATTTGTGTGATAAAAGTTGAAACATTGAGATATCTAATTAAAATCTTACACAGATGAACTCGCAAAATATGTCTTTTATATTATTGTTATAAATATATATTTTTTAATTCCTAATATAATATTTCTTTAGCATCTCTATATAAAACTTTTTTCATTATATTTCCTCCTATTTATTTTTTAAACCAATTTTTTATTACATCACAAATCATTTATAAAACTAGTAATACCAACAATGTCTTATGTATTACTATTTATATACGACTATAAATTACTTATAATTAAAATCATTGCTTAACAATTTGTTCTAAAAACAATGATTTTAATTGTAAGTAATTTATAGTGGTATGTATATAGTAATACATAAGAAATTGTTAGTATTACTGTTTTTGTAAGTGTTTTGTACATTTATGTAAAATATAATAAAAAATTAGTTTAAAAAATAACAAATAGGGGGAGGTAATTAATTGTAATAATATAAAATTTATATAATGAAAAGAGTTATATATATATATATAGATGGTAAAGAAATGGTATTATATTATGAGTTAAAAAATATATTTTTATTATCCTTGATAATAAATACAAGGAGATCGTTGAAATGTTGAAATGTTGGAAACATGTCTATAGTGTGTTGGAGTATATATGAGTTCATGTAAATAAATAAAAGAAGTTTTTAAATAGAAAAATGAAGAAAGTAATTCTATTGGATTTTTTATATATGAAAGACTTTTATATTATGGTCATAAATTCAGAAATAATAAAGGAATAATTTTAAATTGTTATAAATAATAAAAAAAACATATGAAGTAAAAATAATCTAATAGAAGTGTGTGCTTCCCATCAAATTATGTATAAAAAATTGATAAATGCAAATAAAATATAAATATGTGAATTGTATAATAAGTATTTAAACATTAGCATTTTTTAATGTATATATAATTAGTTGACTAAGTACTTACTCCAATACTATGAGTAAATAGCATTGTTGATAAAGGGTAAACAATAGAATGAATCCATTTATTCTTAAACTAATGGAGTTTATAGCATTACCTTTGCCAATATTGATGGAAATTCAGTGAAATTAATATATCAGCTAGATGAAAACATGACATTAATATTATTGAAATATCAACTATACAAGTAAGAAGTCCGAACCTCATAATCTCAGAGGCAAAACTCTCTATACAGTAGCACCAGTCAGAGTAATCATTAGATGCAGGAAGGTTTGTACCTAAGCTTGTGGCTTTCATCATTGTGGAGCTTTGGATTTGAGAGCACTGCACCTAGATCTTAGGATCTAATGCAACCCTCCAGCAGCCACTTTTTAGTTAACTATAAAGCTTTGAGTTCAAAATGAATGAAAACATAGTAATGTTTTCAATTGAAGCTCATTTGCTTGTTTAATTGCATAGATCTGAACTCAGCTCAGCATCTATAAATTTTAGTGACTGTGTTTTTAGTAACGACAGTCACCATAATCCTATTGGGCAAGATTGGTATGATCACCATTCTTTATACTTACCCAAGCTATTGACATTGATGAAAGCTACAAGCTAGAAACTAGTCTGGGGATATTGGATGAGTAGGCACTAGACAGGGATTTTACACACAAACCTTCCTGCATCTATTAATTACTCTGGCTTGCACTGAATGGCACTAAGATATGGAGAGTTTTGCCTCTGTGTTAACAGCTTGTGTCCTCAGGTTATGAGTAAATAATACTATAGATAAAGAATTAAACATACTATGGATTCACCTATTCTTTAAGTTTTTGGTCTTAAACTTTCTTTTACCAACATTATTGGCATACTAATTATATAATTAATATACATAAGTACACTTTTTTTTTTTTTTTGGTTAAATTAAAGTATTAAAAAAAACCCTCTTATTTAAAGTTTCTTTTATTTAATTAATTTTTTCATAGGTGTTTTTTAAAATCAAAGTATTTGATATGATAATATGTTGGACTATTTCCATCATCTATCATTAAATGTTGAATGTCTAGAAAATTTTAAACTTTATTTGAACTTTCAAATACAAACAACTTGTTAGTCCAACATATTATCACATCTAATGTACCATCATCACAAATCTTCAGGCAAATGAAATATTACTAGGCATGCATAGACAAAAATGATTGTGTCCAAGTTTTTATGATTTAAAGTCACTATTAATAAAATGGAGTGAGGGAGAAATCCTTCTAATTAAAGTATTACAAAAAGGTATTCTTATTTTTATTAGCCAAGCCCAGTCCATTTTTTTCTTTTATAAAATTGTTTAGCACTTTCATGTATCAATGATGAAGAATTAAAAGTAAAAAAGAATGCTTGTCAAATTTTTGATTTTCATCAAAATGTTTGCTTTTAATAGTTAAAATATTTTGTGTGTGTGATTATTTATATACCAAACAAACAAGAATGAGCTCTTCACCAGCTAGCCAGCAAAGTGAATTTATTGGCTTTTTACCTTGTGAGTATAGGATCAAGAAATACCAATGCTCTTTCTCAATTGCCTTAACTGAAATATCAGTTGAATTTTCTTGAATGCAGGATAAATATGTGTGAATAATTTTTTTGTTATTTATAGATTTTTACAAACCTAACAGACACTGCTAAATTATGACCCTTATTCTCAAGAGGTTGTAAAATCATTAGCCAAGGCTGTAGTTGATAGCTAAAAAAGCTGAGAATATTAAGAATCTTCTGATTGCAGAGCCAGGATACCATTTGATAATAACCTTTTATTTATATACTTAGAACTGCAAAGCATTTTCAAATTAAAGAAGATTGCATAAATTGAAAGAAACTGTTTTTAATATTAAATATAACATTGATGGACTTTGTGAAATTAGAAGTGATGAAGAGACAATTGATTTAAAGGTAGATATACTTTATTACAGAGGCACAAATATTAGACACAAGTGAAGTGGAATTCATTATAAATAAAAAAAATGGAAAAACTACTTTGTGAAGATTGATATGCGTAGACAAAGTAGCAAGATTAGTTATTTAGATTAATGGATGATATCATCTGTAGATATTTGACGTTTATGCTCTAACAAGTTTTCAGTGTGATAAAGGATTTTTATATGGATGTACAGAATGCTTTTTATTAGACCAACAACATTTTAAAATTGTTATGAGAGAATTAATAGTAAAATTGATAAACAATTGAAAGATGAAAGTGTTGTCAGTTAATTTGATTATAGTAATAGAAATGTGAGAGGACAAAGATTTTTGGTTGCAAGAAAAGAAAAATTATTCATTATGAATTATGAGAAAAAATACTTAGTGGAATTGGATGTGGAGTATCCAAATGAAGGTACAACTGAATTAGAATATATTTTGATTAATAGAAAATAGATTCGATTTCAAGATTGTAATGTTTTTCAACACAGGAAGTAAATATTAGTTAAGAGATCTAGTACACATATTAATGCAAAAATAGAGACCAGAAATATTCAGAAAGACAATATTAACATTCGAAATTTCTAATCCTCAGATACATTTCCACGATTTTAAGTTAGAGCTTGCAAATTGTTTTAAAGTAAAGATGGTATTAAGAGATTTTGAAAATTGTTCAGATTTATCTGAACTCTATAAGAAGATAATTGACATTTTATTAAAAACTGCAAGAATTATAGCTGATGCAAAAAATCAACAGTTTTACTAGTAAATTTTTTACTGAGATAAGGCAATGTATGAATAAAGTAAGAAATATTAAAATTTTTAAACATTCATTAAAAAGTGTAAGACAACATCATAGTAATGCAAGGAAAGTTGTTTCTGCATCAAGAAGAAAAGATGGAAATTTTATCAAAAAGAGAGACATCATGATGAAATGTGTGGAATATTTTTATAAAGAATTATGTAATAATAAAAAACGAGAAAATAAAGTATACCCTACAGTTATATTACATCTAAATTGCCTAGCATTTTACATGAAAAAGTGAAATATGTAATTAAATTTAAGAAAAAGGGAAAAACTGCAGTAAATGCTAAAATTATTATTGAAATGTTAAATGAAACAATGGAAGAAATAGAAAATGTATTAGTCAAACTATATGCTAAATGTCTCCATCATAAAGATGTGTTATATGATTGGAAGAATGTGATCTACTAATATTTAAAAAAGATGACAAAAAATGTATTAGAAATTTACAGACCTATCAATTTTCTATGAAGTCTTTATAAAGATGATTCTAACTTTTCTATAGCAACTTTGGATTTTAACCAACTAAAATAACAAGATTTAAAAATGGTTTTAAAAGGCCAGTGAATATAAATTTATATATTTTTTTTGTATTTATAGATTATGGAAAAGCATTCACTTCTGTATTTCTATGATAGTTAAAGCATTAGATTATTAAGATTTAGATATAAGGTAGTATTATATTCCAAAAAATATCTATCCAAAAGCAACAGCAATGATTAGATTACAAAATAATATTAAGATGATTAATATTGAGAAAGGGTGTATGATAGAGTGATTCCATATCTCCAGAATTTTTTATAGCAGTTTTATAAGAAGTATTTTGTGAATTAAAATGAGATGCTAATGGAGTCTAAATAAATGGAGATTATTTAAGTCATCTAGATTTTGCAGATGATGTAGTTATTTTTGCAAATAATGCTTCAGAACTTCAGAAATATTGCAAGAGTTATTAAATGAAAGTAAGATTAAAGGTAAATGTTAATAAGACTAAAGTAATGTTCAATGGATTTTTTCAAAACATGAAAATAAAGATTGATTATGATGAATTAGAAGAAGTTAACAACTACAACTTTGATCAGATTATTACTACAGATGGAAACAATGGATGAAATTAATCATAGAATTAAACTTGATTGGTGTGCTTTTGTTAGAAATAACCTAATTTTAAAAGGAAGTATGTCTAAATGTTTGAAATGGAAAATTTTTAATAAATGTGATTTATGAGATTCTTACTTATGGATCTGTGATTTAGACACTTAGCAGAAGAACAATACAGAGACTTCAGACCACTTCAACTAAGTATGGAGAAATACATGCTAGGAGTAGCAAGAAGAAATTGAAAGCGGAATACATGGGTGAGAGAACAAACAGGTGTTACTGATATCATTGATAGAATAAAGAGATTGAAGAGGATATTGCCAGAAGAGATGATAAATAGATGGACAATTGAAATTGTAAACTGGATTTCAAGAGATTTAAAAGACCTAGAAAGAGAGCACATGTGAGATGGATGGATGGAATAAGAAAGTGTGTTGGCATGATCTGGAGAAGAAAAGCTAGAGATCGGAGAAGATGGACTGAACTTGGAGAGACCTTTATCCTGCAGTGGATTGATAATAGTTGAAAATTATATTAGATATGAAGTGAATGCGCAATGACTAACAGCATGCTCCCAGGTTAATTGGATGTATGTAAATGACATAAAGCTCCTGATGAATCATGTATGTCCAGTTATCACTGTGATAGACTTGGAAGTGCAGGTAGTTGTCCATGATATGGCATGTTTAATAAGTTGTGTTTGCTGCAAACAAGGTACTTGTTTTTGATGTCCAAAAGATTTTGCATACAGCAGCAGAAAGAAATAATAAGTCTACTTATAATATAGCAATGATGCTAAAAGTTGGGATCACACACTTGGAAAGTCTACTTTTGGCAATACTTAAATGAATCAAGTTGATCTGCTAAAAAAAAAAATCCAAGATTTATACTATATAGTAACAATTATAAATGTGTTACGACTTCTATCATATCTTAAAATGGAGCAATCCCTTTCTCCATAAAGATTATGCATATATTAATCTACATATTATTGTAAAAATTAGCAAAATTGTGTCCAAAATTTAATAATTATAATATAAAAATTAATTATATATATGTATATGTTTTTATCTGCATACCCACATATATTTATCATCATCATTATCAACCATTATAAATCCACTGCAGGATGAAGGTCTCTCCAAGTTTAATCCATCTTCTCCGATCTTTAGCTTCTCTTCTCCACATCACCCCTGCACACTTTCTTATCCATCCATCTCACATGTGGTCTCTTTCTGGGTCTTTTACAATCTCTTGGAATCCAGTTTAAAATTTCAATTGTCCATCTATTATCATCTCTTCTAACAATATGTCCAGCCCAACTCCACTTCAATCTTTTAATTTTTTCAATGAGGTCAGTAACACCTATTTGTTCTCTTACCCATACATTGCGTTTACGATCTCTTCTTGTTACTCCCAACATACATCTCTCCATACTTCTTTGAGTGGTCTGAAGTCTCTGAATTGCTCTTCTATTAAGTGTCCAAGTCTCAGATCCATAAGTAAGAACTGGTAAACCACATTTGTTAAAAACCTTCCTTTTCAAACACATAGGCATATTTCCTTTTAGTATCAAGTTATTTCTACCAAAAGCACTCCAACCAAGTTTAATTCTATGATTAATTTCCTCCATTATGTTTCCATCTGTATTAATAATCTGACCAAGGTATTTGTAACTGTTAACTTCTTCTAATTCATCATAATCAATCTTTATTTTCATATTTAGAGCAAATCGATTAAACATTACTTTAGTCTTTTTAACATTTATCTTTAGTCCTACTTTCCTACTTTCATCTGATAATTCCTGCAACATTTCCTGCAGATCTGAAGCATTATTTGCAAAAACAACTACATCATCTGCGAAATCTAAATGACTTAAATAATCACCATTTACTTTCACTCCTTTAGTTTCCCATTTTAATCCACAAAATACTTCATGCAGCACTGCTGTAAAAAGTTTTGGAGATATGGAGTCACCTTGTCTTACACCTTTCTCAATGTTGACTTTCCTAGTGTCATTATGTAATCTAATTGTTGCTGTTGCATTTTTATAAATATTCTTTAAAATATGACAATATCCTGGATCTATACCTTGATGATCTGATGCTTTAATCACTGAAGAAATGTTTATAGAATTAAATGCCTTTTCATAATCTACAAATCCTAAGCATAATGGCAACTCATATTCATTTGTCCTTTCTATAACTTCTCTCAATACCTGGATATGATCTACTGTACTAAAACCACTTTTAAATCCAGCTTGTTCTCTTGGTTGGTGGAAATCCAATGTTCTCTGTAGACGAGTAGTAATTATCTTGGTAAAAATTTTATATAAAACTGATAAAAGGCTGATAGGTCTGTAATTTCTAATATCTTCTTTATCACATTTTTAAATATTAATATTATTACTGCATTCTTCCAATCATCCAGTACATCTTTATCATTTAGACATTTGGTATATAACTTTGCTAAAAAAATTTCTATTTCTTCACCCGCTTCTTTTAATATATCAATTATAATTCCATCATTACCTGGAGCCTTTCCTTTCTTCATACATTTAATTGCATGTCTCACTTCTTCAATTAAAATTCTGGGCAATTTGGAAGATGTAATAGATATAGGAGGTACTTGTTCTTTATTACTATATAATTCTTGATAAAAATCTTCTACCAATTTCATGATGTCATCTCTCCTTTTAGTAATAATTCCATCTTTTTTTCTTATTGCAGATATAAATTTCCTACCAATACCAAAATGTTGTTTTACATTCTTAAGACTTTTATTTTCTTCTATAGCTTTCCTTGCTAGTTCACAGTTATACTTTCTTATATCATTTTCAACTCTTTTCCACACCATTTTACAAAATTCGAGATATTCAATTCTTTTTAATGCATCATTTTTGTATATCTTCATATTCCTTCTTTTCTTCATAAATTCTCTAGTCTCAGTAGAAATTTTATTGGTCAATTGCTGTTTCTTTCTACCAGCTATCTTTGTTGCAGTTTTTAAAAATGTATCAGTTATTTTCATATTAATTTCATTCAAATCTGAATCATGTTCAAAATCTACTAATACTTGAAACCTATTTGTAAGTTCTAATTTAAATTCATTAGAATGTTTCTGAAGATTAGGAATATCAACTGTAAATATTGTTTTTCTTAATAATTTTTGTCTCTCTAGTTTTACATTAACACGTATCTTACACCTTACTAATCGATGATCACTTCCTGTGTTAAATTTATTAAGAACATTACAATCTTGAAATATGTATTTCCTGTTAGTCAAAATATAATCCAATTCTGCTGTACCTTCATTTGGATGCTTCCATGTCCATTTCCTTTTAACATTTTTCTCAAAAAAAGAATTCATAATATAAAGTTTTTCTTTTTCTGCAAACTCCACAAGTCTATGTCCTCTCTCATTTCTATTACCATAACCAAAATTACCCACAGCACTTTCATCTTTCATTTTTTTACCAATTCTAGCATTAAAGTCTCCCATAACAATTTTAAAATGGTGTTTATTCTGATCAAAAGCCTTTTGTACATCCATATAAAAATCTTCTACTACTTCATCACTATGAGAACTTGTTGGGGCCTAAACCTGAATTATCTGCATTTGGTATCTGCTATTAAGTTGTATAACTAATCTTGCCACTCTGTCCGATACACCATCAATCTCCACAATATTGTTCTTCCACTTTTTATTTATAATGAATCCTACTCCACTTGTATTTCCAATATTTGTGCCTTTATAATAGAGTATATGTCCACTTTTTAAATCAATTGTCTCTTCACCTTTTCTTCTAACTTCACAAAGTCCAATAATGTCCCATTTAATATAAGAAAGTTCTTCTTCTAATTCTTGCAATCTTCCTTCACTTGAAAGTGATCTGCAGTTGTAAGTACCTAAATAAAAAGTCGTCATCAAATGGCAGCCTGGGTCCGCAATCAGGGGATTCTTAGCACCCTCCGCCTTCGGCCACCAACCGCTGCCTTGGTTGGTGACTTTACAGCCTCCTGGGAATAAGGGCCATGCTTTATTTTTGTCTGTCATAATTGTATATATGTATTGGGAAAATAATTATCATTTACACAAACATTCATTCTGCCTTATCAGGCACTGAGAAGAAAGACCATGGTGTTTCTTGATCTTAAACTCAGAGGTAAAAAGCCAATAAACTCACCATGCTGGCTAATGCGTGTTGGTGAGCAGCCCATCCATGTTCGTATACTATATGAATAATCACATAGTAATAACAGGTGCAACGACAAGAACGTATGGAGTGGACATTAGGAATACATATGTATACACATATCTACTGCCATTTTGATACTTTTACATATACATCACTTCACATATAGAAATATATAGGAGTCAGCTGAGAGGAATCTTATTTCCATCATAGTATAAATATAATATATATATATACATATGTATACATATGTATGCAGTAACACCCCCAAAATATTTTTCAAGTGCCGTTCATGCTTTAGATATAGTAACTAAATTATAACATGCATATATCTTTATATTCTTTATAATCATGCTGCAATGCTGCAAATGCCAGCTAATCCAAATTAAGTGTTAATCAGACTGCACCTATAGAATGCATACTAAATTGAGAATAAAAAAGCTAAGACAATTTTTTTAACAATAAAAGTTATTTAATTAATAATATTGTTTAATTAGTAATCAAGTTCCTTACATATATATAATTTGAATTCAGTATTTTTATTGTTTAACAGAATCCGTAAAATTATATTCCACTTGAGTATGTAGACAATTAGTAAATAAAAATTGCTAAGCCAGATTTTCAATGTCAAAGTTAGATTACTGTAGAAAAAAAAAAATGCTATTGTTTATGTACTCAATAATAATAAATATGTCTGGTTTGCTCAAAATTATTAAATGAAATAGAGTAAAATGTTTTAAAGTAAAATAAAAATATTACTTTTTTTTTTACCATGCCAGTGCATCCATAAAAAAAATTCTTGCTTGTTAAAAGTCTATAGAGATTTGGATTTTTAAAGAAGTTTTTGTTTAATCTTTGTTTTAACTTGGATATTTTTTTCTTGATTAGTTCTTCATATAAACAGGTAGTGGGTTGATTTTACTGTTAATAATACACACATGACAATTCACTCCATCCATGGAATGTAGACTCCATATTTCAGCAGCTTTTTCTCAAACGTAGCAGCTTAACTTGGTGGGTACTATAGATGCCATGTTAAATTTTTTTTCCATTGGATTGAAATTGGGATTTTCATAATAACTTAAGGTTTCATTATGTTAGAAAAAGAGACGGTAATCAATTTATATGTTGAAAAGTTTCATCTGATCCATATAATTTACCAATTGGGTCAAAGGACTATCTATGAGTCTTGTTGAGTAATTTTGTGATTATTTGACATCAGTTCTTTCTGTCAATCAAATTGGTTGGTAAAATTGGGAAAATTATGTTATTTAGTGAAATGGTTTCTGATCTACATTAGATACAAGAGATCAGATGGATGTACTTGATATAATTCAAATGACATATAATGATTTATTGCTGAAGTTATATCCCAAAATTTAATCATGGTGCTAACTGGAAATCCATTCATTTATAAAAGTGTTAGAAAGTATGTGATTAGATGAATTGTTGATTCATATGGCATCGTTTTTTTTTTATATTTTCCAACTATACCATTTCTCAACCAGATTCATATATTGTCCTATGACTCACTTTATAAATTATATGGATCAGATGGAAAAACTTCTACATATTATTGATTGTTGTCTGTTTTTCAATAATGTAAGATCAAATTTATTCCACTTTAATAATCCATTAAGCAAATTTTGACATCAAGTTTTTTTGACTGATAACAAAAAATACATTATTTGTATTATGGTAGCTAAGATTTATATGGCTATTGAGATGTAAGGCAGTTTTCCAAAACAAATTGACATTGTTCAGAAATTCCATGAATACTGATGAAACTAGGTCATAGAGATTTAAATGTAGCCTCAGGGATTGTTTAAATCATGGGTTCTATGACAATGTAAGTGAAATGCAATTCACTACTGCATAAAATATAATTTTATAATTACCAATTATGATCTAGTTTTTTTGTAATAATATAATTAAATATTTGTGATGAAAGACATCAAAGAAAAATAATAATCAAATAATCTAATAAATATATAATGTTAATGATTCAGATTTGAAGCATATTATTTTTGTGTGATATAAATTTATTGTAAATAGTAGGATAAATTAGTCTTCAATGTAATATTAAAATATTATATATTCGCTAAAACTAATGTACCATAAAAATCATTGAAACTGAGAAAATATAATCATTACCATAAAATAAAAATAAAAAATATAGAATTTGAATATTTTTGAAGTTATTAATTTTGGATTGATTCATAAATTGTTTATTTTGATATATAAGTTTTAAAATAAGAGTTTTGTTGATTTATATAAAATCTTGATGAGATTTTGATTAAAATGATATATAATAGTAAATCACCAGTTAACATTTCTGCTAATGCTATTTTGATAATAATAAATTTCCTCATAATTTATATTTCATATTAAACTCATCTGTGAAAATCTGCCTTAGTTGGTAGGGGAATCTTTTTTTAAATAAAATAAATAGTGGTCAGTGTAATTTGTCTTCAAATAATTTGTTTAATAATATTGATAAATATAATTTAGAAGTGCAAAAATATTCATTAAAAGACATATATATATATTGTAACTGATGAAATTGATGATTGCTGTATTCCATTTAAATTGAAGAAAGAAGGCCCCAAACGTTGGTGCCATTTTGTAATTGTTGAATGCAGGTGATGGTTAGGATGATCAATCTGATCTGATAAAAAATCTAAAATCTAATTTAAATTAATCTAGTCTAGCTCAGTCCGGTCTATTATTATGTAATAAACCATCACAAAGCACAAATAATCTCTCTTAAAGTCTAATTTGTTTAAGCTATATGTGAAACGAAAGAATAATGAGATTATCTGCTCCAGACATCAACAAATCCATCACAATTACAACATAAACTGCGATGAGCAGTGAAACCATCTACTATTGCCCTAGACAATAATATATGATTAGGTTAACTACTTGGTTATTAATCTAATGAAAATCCAATCCAATCAATAACTAAAACAGATTCCACTATATATTTTATTAGCCTATTACTATTGTAGTAATTTAAATCTACTTCATTATTTAAAGATGCTGCATTTTATCATTCGTGTCAATAAGCGATACACAATTCTTTCTACTCCAATCTTTAATTAATAATTTTCTATTGACATCAACTAGTTTTAATATCATTTTATAAGACACTTTGAAAACTTATGCACTCACTTAAATGTTTAAACAAATTAATCTACGTCTAATTTACTAAGAAGCTATAAAGTAATATATAAATAATTTATTCATATCTTCCAATAATGTGATACTTAATTATTGCTTCGTTTATATGTTAACATAGAATACTCCACGGAAACTTATTAGCTATTTTCTATCTTTATAATGTCCAATCATATTATATAAAAGATATGTTAAGTTTCCATTGGATGTCCATCGACCTATAATAATAAATATCATCTATTTAAACCTTCAAATAAATGAATATAAAATTGGTTGGCAATAATTAAAATATATGATTATAATTTAGATTTATCCCAATTTAAAGATAATATTCAAGTAAACTATTCAACAAAGTTTGTACTCTTTATTCTAGAGAAATTTTAAAAATATCTGAGACTAGTTATTCTGAACCAACAATAAAGTACGATCTATTTAGATTTTTATGACGGAATCAGACAAACATAGAAATGATTGACTTTGTAATATTAACTAAGATAAATGATAATATATATAATATTCGAGTGCAAATATAAATATAAAATTCATATGGGAATAAAATAAAATGCTAATATGCAAAACATACCATATCTTATATTCTAGCTCACTTACCAAGCTGAGTTTGAACCTTGTCATTTAAATAGCTAAGTCATCTTATTCAATCCAAATAATAAAAAAAAAAATTAAGGGAGACTTGTCATTTGAATCACTCAATTTATTTGATTATATAAAAGAAAATTGTCAAGATTAATAACAAAATACATCGGAAATTAATTTATATTTCAGATTGATTGAATAAATAAAAATGATAAAATTACTATGTGTATCTCTAAAATGTGCTGCAAAAACAATGACATAAAAAAAATGAATGAATGAATGGAGAGACTTTTGGATATCTTACTAAAATATATATATAACAGATACCAAAGATATGAAATAGGATGAGATCGAAGCCTATTTGTTGATCAAAATAATAACTGATAAATGAATATGAAATAATAGATATATTTGAATCTCTCTGATCATTTTCATTTAATAAATTATATTACTCTTAAAGATAATCTAAATAAAATACAAATCATCCTTTTAAATATATGTAAAAAAATTAATATGCGCACATTTTTATCTATATAAAAAAAAATCATACCATATATAATAGTCTGTCTGTTTTCACTATTTATTTGTCCATTGCAATTTACCTATCCTCAGTTTCTACGACGCAAATAGAAGTTTATTTCTCAAAAAAGATAAGTCGAACTTTATAATGCTTCACTAATAGTCCCTTTTCCTTTCCAGAGAGGAGAGTGCAATTTAATTAGCCTTTTTATGATGCAAATTAATCCAGTTGATCCTGAGTGTTTCTTAGCTTGTGACACAATATTTATCCAAATCCAATGGTCATTATACGCCAAACTTTAAACCAGAAATATCTTTGTTTTTAAAACTAAAATAGCCGATTTTATATAAAGCATTTTTTTTTTATAGGTTTCTTTTTTTTTTACATTTTGCTGCCGTTACCCTTTGGAAATCCTTCACAACTGCCCTTCAAATGATTGAACGGGCAGATAATTGAAGTTTATTTTTTCATGTTTTATGGTTTAACAGTTTAAAAAAAATATTGAAGAACTTCTATTTATAAGAACATAGAAAATACGTCCGTTTGTGGCAATCACAAAAAGATGATAGTTTACTCTGCTAGTCTTTTGTGGCTTTTTTATAGGTTCTCTTTCTGACGTTCTGGTATCATAACAACCACTGATTACTACTCAAATAAAGCTCAAAGCAAACGATAAAACGGAACAAATTTTTCCGCTTGGTATTCAAGTACGATGTAAGTTTGGAGAAAATGGATACATGGCAATGAAATCCAAATTCGATTAGATTTTTTATATTATTTGTACACCAAAATACAAAATTGATATAACAACCTTTATTCACTTTATAAACACAAATAATTTACACATATATATTTTTTTAATAATAATATTTTTTTAAATTAATTTATAAACAAATATACATAACATAAAAACATTGAATTATATGTAATAATGTTACTATGGTGACTGCAATAATATACATGAAATATGTAAAATAATATCGATCCTATTTAAGTAAACTTATATTGTACTGAATTGTTTTCAAAATTCATTTATTTACCTATATGTTTTTCTTAAGTTTGATTATAGCGAATTTATTATTTTAAAGCTAGAATCAACAGTAAACAATTCTATTTAAAAGCTTTAGGTTGCTATGGTGATCAATTTAAATCTATATTTCCAAGATCCTCCATTATCTATCTATCAAGCAAAAGAAAAATCAAACAAGATCAACAAACTTCTTTATTTTTATTTTTTTAATACCTTGAATATTCACAATATATATATATAAACGGACTGGGAATCACTATATATAATTCATTTAAGTCTGCCGTATAAATGTAGCAGTTATATCACAATTCATGCATTTCTTTGAAAAAACATTAAATAGACATTATAATAGGTGAGTATTTGTAAATTACAAGACATGAGTTATTTTAACTAAAATCATAAGCCGCAATTCACTCATCCTCTCTTAATCCAACAATTATTAGGAATAATCCAAAGAGTAATTACAAACTTTTAGACTACACAACTGAAACCTTGATTACTAATTAAGACCTAGATTTCAATTAAGATAACAGAATTCAAATAGGATAAATACAAGAGTCCCAGTTGGAATCCTACTACAATCAAGTCCACAACATGGTTACAGAAACTAGTTATTAGAACAGGTTGGTTGCCGTCAATCTCTGATGTGCAACCAAACAATAAGCAAGAATCTTACAATATTAATCACACTTCATAATCAGAATAATCAAGTGGAAATATATAGGCTAGATTATAATCCCTGGAGAACTTCACAGTCGGATGAGCTGAACAAGTATTTAGAACATTTGACATTCTTAATAATGGTCAAACATAAATTTGTCCATAATGTTGTTTTCAATAATTAATAATAGTTCAACACAATTGAAATAAAACAACTATATAAATATTTATTATTTTTATATAGTTGTTTTATTTCAATTGTGTTGAACTATTATTAACATTTGACATGTATCAAGAGTTGACAACAATGTGAAGCAGACTTAGATCTTCACTGATTTCAGTATATAAAGTGATATGGTCAAATGGTATGTTCTCATAGTTCGCAGGTAAGGCTAGCCATGGTTTTCAAGACTACAATGAGTCTATGTACTTATCATGTATTTTTGTAATCAAGTTATTTAATTCCATGTATTTTGTGATTAATCACCTATGTAATTTCTCCGTGGTCTAGATGGGCAGGCAGACTGAATGTGGTCCCTGGCCCATTTGGACTGTCCTGTATTAGTATTGTTGGCATGTTTCCTTGGTTAACAGTACATTTTTGAGCAGATAGACCGAGTGTGGTCCCTGCCCATTTGGACTGTTGGATTGGAAGTCACAGAGTTTTGCTTGAAGCTTTAATTTCAGGGGTGGAGGTGACGGTCCCAAAGGGTTTGTTGATCTGCGGGAGTGAATGGCAATCAGAAGGGATGACCAGGCACTGCTCTCACGGCCCTCTTTGATTCAGTTAGTGTTCCTGATCGGCTGAACTAATGGGACACCCAGATGTATCTAACCCACTTGCAATCGAGGCCTGAGGTGGATTAAGCTTGCCCCAGGAGTTTGTTTAGATCTCTCAAAGTGGAGTTCTGGCTGGTCCGGTCATGAATGGGGTCTGGGGGGAACCATTTGAGGCTCTGCCAGTTGGGTTGAGAGTCATTTCCACATAGATTATTACATCGAATGAATGGTTGTGTCCCCTTGATTGACAGGGCCTTGCTTCTCTTCTTTGTGGCTTCCTTGATGTTTGAACTTGGGATTCATTTGGTTTTTTAGATACCGGTAATACCTAATTTATTGTGTAAGGAGGTTGGACTGCTTTGAGCTACTTCCCAACTGTATTACATCAGTGTAACCTTGTAATCTCTTTGGCCCACTGGTGCAGGCAACAGAATGTTATTCCTGCACATTTGGACCCATAAGATCTGTTATAGTAACTTAATAAAGGTTGCTTTGGAACATTTCAGATTTGGAAATAATGTTAAGGAGGTTCAAGATATTGTTAAATTCTCTATATAATTCAGTGCAGTGATAGGATATTTTTGGGTCTATGGATCTAAGCTCGATTTGCATATGAAGTTTTTGATAATTAACCATTTAATCTTTTATTTTTATACTGTTAAAGAAATATCAAGAATTGGAAGTATTATATTGTTCAAATGGTTAGTGATGGATTATTTTGACATTAATACTCATCTATGACTGAAAAGTTGATTGTTTATTTACCCTTTCACCAGGATCTTGCTTTTCTGACTGGGCGACAGTGTATTTTTGTTCGATATGCCAGATTAGATTATTAAAATTTAATTATATCTTTATGTGCAAAATATTCTGTGTATTCCGAATCATAGGGAAATAAATTATGATGTATAACCAATGGTTTTATTTTGGAACTTCTTCAATGCTAAATAAAGATAATACCATATTATCAGTTGATCTTAGGAATTATCATGTTTGAATCCTGTTTTGCAACAAGGCTATTAAAAAAACTATGCATCAGCTTCACTTTGACTTCAATTTTTTAAAATAAATTCTTTTACTCTGTTGCATTGCAATGTGTTTTCTACTCAAAATTTTGAAAGTCAAGATGAAGATATTCAAAGAAGTGGAAGTGAACAGCAAGGGTAGTGTATAATGTTTTAATTTGACTTATGTTGCCCTATGATATAGGTTGATTGGGATAACAGACCTGAATTCCAATCGTGTTAATGGTAGTAATATAACCAAGAAACTGTTTCAGCAAACACTGTAAGATAAAAATATTGGGGGGGGGGGGGATGATTGTGATTGTTCTTGCTCAATGCTTTGAATATCAAAATGAAGCTATTCTTAAATGCAAGCAAAAAGCTGGCCAATTATAATCCTTCTTGAAATAGCCAAGTTCCTCATTGTGTAATTAGGTATGTGCACAAAGGACTGATGAGATTCCCACTGCTCTAGACTTATCTAGAAAAACAACATCTGAGAGAACTGGCCCTGAGATATTGGCAAGGAAACAAGACCTTGTTAAATTTGATTCCAGTTCAATGCGAGGAAATGTTGAGGTCATAGCAAGAAATGGCAGATGGGTACCATAAGATGCTGTTAGACTTTGCAACACCATACCATGGACCTTTTTTGTCTGAAAATATGCATTAATTCTTAGAGTCATCCAATCACATGGATAATTTAAGGTCAGTTCTTACTCTACTCCAGAACCATTTGTTGTAATCTTGAATATTCAATGGATACTAGACTTATAGTACTATTATTTCTACTTTTCCAGATGAGTTTTTGGTCTTTGTTGGTGAGGAGTTTAAATCCAATACTGTACTAATGCATTTGTGCATACTGAGATCAATAAAATATCTAGTTTATTGTCAGATCTGCATAACTGCAAATAGTGCTTGGCTTCAAATTGAAAGCTGATTATGTTTTAAACAAATGTAATTAATTAGCAAATGTAAAGTTGTTTTTATTTATTGCTTTAATTACTGCTGCAAAAAAATTTTATACTCATATAAAAATATGCATATATTTTATTTTTAAAATTTTAAGTTATTATTAATCTATTTCTGGAATATATCATTTTATCTGCATTTACTGTAAAGTTATATTGTGACATTGAATTGTCTAAAGTTTTGTGGCTTCATCTCAATTTTGCATTGAATGGTTATATTTTATTGCTAGTGATGCTATATTTTAGGTGTTTGTTGTGTTTCTAGATGGTAGAAGTAATTAAAATAATGATAAAGTGCATATCCAACTTAAGATTTTTGATTGACATTGTTTATATTAAGTTTAGGTGGAAAATGTTTTTTTTCTATGGCTATTTAGATTATATTTCAAATTAACAAAACTTTTAAAAATAGTTTTGATAATTTGAAATATACTTATAAAAATAAAATATATATTTAATATGAAAAATATGCTTTTTGAAGTATTAAAACTTACGTAGTAGTGCGGTGTCTTATGACCCGCAAGTAAATAAATGGACAAAGGCAGAATTGAGATGGCAAGATTATAGTTTAATACGGATAATTTTAACTATATACATAGCCTATTATAAGGCGTAATAAAATAATAAAAGGTCGTGGTGACCTGCATAAAATACCCTAGTCCTGCTTTCGACTTAAAGAGGCAGGAGTCTCTGACTCATAATTAAAACTCAGAACAATTAGTTTAGTTTATGGGGGTTTATATACCCCTCAAGACTTCTGGAGTTTTTTACATTCCTAACCATATATGGTGTTTTCACTTACACTTTCACATACACACAGTATTTTTATGTTTCTCACCATATATGGTATTTTACATAGTTTTCTGACCCTATAAGATCAGCTGGGCTTTCTATTATTATACAACTTTCTGTGATTTAATAACATTGCAATTTTACACAATTGTTATTCTTAATTACTTTTATTCTACATTTATACAATTATTATTACTTTTACATATTCGTTATATTATACAATTATTATTATTTACATATTCATTATACATTATATATGTTTAAACCTTGACCTTGAATACTGCAAGTAGGAATTAAGAAAATATTTTTTACGTTATAACAGATAAAGCAAAAATGTAAACTTTCTTTTTATTTCCTGTGATAACTTAATTATTATTAAAATACTTTCATTATTTTGTATTAAAAAAGTAAAATTTAATAATAATGTGCAATAAAATTTTATTATGCTTCAAAATCTTGAAATGAAGACTATTTATAATGAAAATTTAACATTTTGAGCCTCAACTTATTTATGGATTAATGGAATGCAAAACGATCAATAAAATAAATATATACATTTATTATATATAAAAGCTATAGATATAAATAATAAAATTAATGTTTGTATATTTTTTATCAGAATTTGGCTGTGTAATGAAGTTGTAAAAGATCTCTATATTTTTGAACTCCAAAAATAAACATGACAAATCTGAAAAGAATCTTGGAACTAAGGATTTTGAATTAATAATGGTTTTTATATATATTAAATCGACAAAGAAATAATTAAATATTAAATTAATAAATACATTTTTTAATATGTGTGTGTATATATGTATAAAAAATTTATCAAAATAAATTTGTGTATTTATATAAATAAGAAATAATATGAAGTTGAAGAAGATTGTTAGTCAAAACTGTCAGATATTTTAATAAAAAGTATTATGAAAAGTGCATAAGCTATAAATAGATATTGTAGAGATCCTTTTCCTGAAGTGAGCTAAATAAGACTGGTATATTTTGCTATGTATAGATTAATATTTTTTTAGTATTTATATAATTGATAGTTTTTGCCATTTATATTTTCAGAAAGAGTGTGACTTTTTAAATGAATGTTATCAGCAACAAGCATCCAAGATTGAAGAATTAATTAAAATAATTGAAGAATGTCGAGAAGATCTAATGAAAGAGAAATCAGTGTGCAATAAACTTCAACAAGAGTTAGACACTGCTTTATTAAATCGGGTATACCTATTTTTATTTTGTTAAAAGTGATCAATAAAATAATGTTTTATTATTTTAAAACTTTACTGGAACTGTATTGGAATTTTAACTACTGTTTTATCAATTGCTCAATTCTTCATTCTGCATTAAAAATTTCTGTGCAAACTGCTTTTCTTTAAGAGTTAAAATGATAATTTTTCAGGAAAAAGTAAACTTATAAGTGAGATAATGCCAGTCACTGAGCAGGTGGCGTCATTTTATTATTATATCTGGATTTGTCTTCCAATGCATATCTTACCATGCATTAGGTTGATAAATATTGTTATTTAAAATACAGAAATTCTATTTTTAAAGTTGTCTATATAATTTATTTATAAAAAAAGTTTATTGTAATTTTGATATGATAAATGTTATTTATATGCAGGATTGAAGAACGCTGTTAGAACATTCAAAACTGTCGGTTATTTTTGGATTTGCATTTTATAAAGTGCACAGAAGAGTGTATTAATATTATTTGTTTGTTATTTACAATTAAATCACATCATAAGTGTTTACAGGATGTATATAAATATATAAAGGTTTTTTTAGGATTATATTATATAAACGGTTAAATAAATATATAATTAAAAGAGATCAGCCAGAAGTAAACAATATATTGAACCAGGTCCTTCCAAATAAAGTTTATTTTTGTTGGGTTTAAATACCTTTTATAATAACTTTTGGAATCTAAACATTAATAAGCTTATTATTAAGCTCAATACATAACTTCTTGGTAATTATTATTTTATATCTTTAAGAATCTAAAACTTTAATAAGTTTTAACATTTACTTTAATTAAGCTTTAATACTATGCAAAGGACCAGCACTTCAAGCAGAGGGAAGGAATACCATTAATAGCATAGCCATCAACGATACCCACGGCCACATTGGGCTATACAAAGCATAACACAACCAATTTCCTGACTGTGGTTCTACCTCAATTGCTGGAACAAAATCCTGTCATTCAAAGCATTTTATTTGTTTTGAGGATCAAACTCAGGTGCCAGCCGACCATTTTATATAGCCAGCATGTTAAGTATGACAAGCATACAATCCAGCACTTGTCCTATTCCCTCCCTACTCTTAACCAGGATCGAGCACATTTACTTAACATATATACTAAATAATACTTAAGCAAACTATTAATATTTATTCAAGCATGCACACACATATATTTAACAGAATATCATGTAGTAAATTTTACATAAAAAAATATAAATGATTACTTTCAGGCTAAAATTATGATAGTCCTTCGATAATTGAAGTTCATTTCATTTAAAAATAAAGTGTCCATAGACAATGATCAAAATATATTTTCCCAGGTTTTCATGATTATCAATTTCCAATCAGTTGACTTTTTGGTCTCCATCAGCGGTTTTAGGGCTTGTTTTTCATTTCTTTGTCTTGACAATGGTAGAGAGAGAGTAATGGCAGCATCTATTTTATGACTTTGGCATCAGTTTCCAATGAGGGTTCATACGGGACAACTGATTTTGCAGAGCCTTTGGGTCCTGAAGCCCAGTTGAACACTTCAAATGCAATCTAGCACCCATATTGCTAGATCTGTAGCTTCTGCAATGATATTTTTTGCAGCAGCAATAAATGGCTCTATTCTGTCCCTAGATTTCTGGAACAATGAATAATGCCACAGCACAAAATGAAGATTGGAATGACTTAGAAACTCAAGAGCAGAATAGCTCAATCACAAAATGCAGACCGGACTGAATTACAGATTGAAAACCAAACTGAATAACAATAGACTATTGCAACTTTATATACTTTTTCTCTCTCATTGTTTTAACCTCTTATTACAGTTTTTTAATTTTGATGGTAACTTAAATCTGTTTTTAATTTTTACATCTTTTTAATCTAATTGATTTTTACATTTTCCTTAATCTTATTGATTTTTTACATTGCATGTTATCTTATCTTTTTCTTAGATTAATCTACTATCACTTTTATGAGATAGTTTACATGTTTTTCTTTTAATTAATTCAATTAATAATCTTTTAAACTAATTACATTTTCAAAAGTTTTTCTTTTACAAACTAAATTTTATTCTGATTTTTCATATTTACTTATTTTTATACATTTTACTCTTAATTTATAAAAAGTTTTCTTTTAAAAGGAAATAGTTTTTCTAAATTCTTTTTCCACCCTGTTCGCATCTTAATAGTTTTATCATTCCAAAGTCATATGATGTTCATGCTCTGGAAGTGGTGAAGTTGTGGTTCCATCCAAGGATTTTTAGCTTTTGAATTCACCATTCTAAAACTGAGATTAATTAAACTAGTATCTAGAGCTCTTTACCTACATTGCTATGCTAAATCCTTAAAACTTTAGCACCAATACAGAACCACCCCTACATAGATGATTTACTTCAAAATATAAAAATTTTATTGCAGGCATTTATTGAGTATATAGTCTTAATAAACAAAGCATATTATGAAAGTTTTAACATTCTTGCCATTATTTAAAACAAATAATATTAAAATTTAGATCTATAAACCTTGGCTACCATACATTTGCTTATTAAAATTGATCACTTCATATAATTAAATAATCAAGTTTGGACCATACTTTTTTTTTATAAATTTTCTTTTTTAAAAAATTAGTTACTCACTCAAAAAAATTAATATCTTGAATTTATTAAATATCATTCCGATGGTTTTAACCACTGATTATACAAAGTGCAAATATACAGTAAAATGTGTGAAAAAATGATAAAAAATTGTTAAAGAATGTGTTCTTTTATGTATTAACAACATAATTGTTTATAAATAATAATAATATGAAAATATTGTAATATTTTACTTTTTTATTGTTTACACCTTCAGAGATTTGCTTTTATATAGATTTAAAATATTTAAAAACTGAGGATTGTGTCTAGTTGTACACCAAAATAATTACATCATATTTTAATATTATTTATTTTATATAACAATAAAAATGTTAAAACTGTCAAAATGTATGCTTTGTTTATTAAAATTATTCATTTAAAGAATGTGAACACTATTTTTCACACTTGAAAATAAAACAAAGAATATCAACATTTTTAAAGTTTATTTCTATCATAGTATTAGTGATAATCTAAAAAAGTTTTAGTTTTGATAATTTTTATTTTTTTAGGGATTACTTAATATCAATTTGAAATGTCAACTCAAATGTTTTTAAAATATATGTAAATTATAAATTTTCTAATTATATTTTGAATAAATTATATTACAAATTAATAGAGTTCTTATCACATTCTCAAGATAATTAATTATTCATGGTATTAATAACTCAAAGTTTGGAAAGATTATAATGAAAAAAATATATAAATTTGTAAATATGAATTCATAAATTTCTCTCACATGCTTGCTTACATGATCTACACTATGAATTCCTTTCTCATTTCATGCCGTTGGTTAGTGATATGATTAGAATCATAGTGAAAACAATAAATGAACAAATGTAAAATTTCCACAAAATATAAAGATGATGACTATATTTTTTTACTTGATGAAATAATTTGATTTAATAGTGGAAAAAAAAAGTTATGTACTGAGTGAATGAATTTCTGTAAAATTCAAGCACCCAGATTTGACTATATGTGTAATTCTTTTTTTTTCAATTTATTGTTATTTTTTATAACTTCATTATTCTTTTTTTTTATGCAATTAATTTTATTGATATCATAATGTATAATTTTTTTAATTATAATTATGTGCATATGTTGAAGTAATAGACAATATTCTGCTCAAAAGGTGACTGATTTTTTCTCTAAGCATCTTCAGCTTTATGTTTGAATCAACATATGTTACATAATGATATAGTTTAGCCATTCACCAGAAAAATTTTAAGATGCTTGCATGTCTGGATCATGAATTGTGTTATAAAATTTAACAGTAAGTTTCTTATCTTTATAGATCTTCAATATTTTCCCTACCATCACAAAATCTTCTAAATATTTGAAAACATTTTTGGGATTCGTGTTATCACTGCCGTGGACAATTTGAATCTTTTCAAGCATTTCAATGGCAGTTTAATGTTTAGTGTATTGACTCTTTTGTGGATTAAGGTATGGCAGACACTCACATTTCATGTTATGACTTGTAATCCAGTCATGTGCTTTAAATTTTTTGTAATGAAAACATAAACTGTCACTACATAATACATGTATAAATTCAGAGGTGGTACCATAAGAAATTTGGAGACAAAACCAGTCATCTTTTCATTAAACATTGTGTATATTATATAGAGTCTAGATCTACAGATTCACGCATTCTCATTGTATATATATTTATTCAGGCTGTTCCAAATATTTTGGTAGTATCAAACATTGTTAAAAATAAGATTGTAGTTTTGTTAAATGAAAGACATACTTTTCAAGTTTTAATAGCATTTTATCCTTTCCATTGTTCTAAGTGTAAATTTAGAAAGAATCACCATCTCATAGCAAATATTTGTGTAACTTTAAAATTTATCAGTTGCCTTCTATAAAATACATGGACATATTTATTTATAGCTATCAAATGTATATTCACTACTCTGGAAATTATTCATTTTGAGCACTATTCAAGGGTCTGCAAACTTGTAAGAAAAGTGTCAAACATAGAAGTCTAGGAGTATAAATGACTTATGCAAATACCTGCATTAAATTATCTGAATTTTAATCAGTAACTGAAACACAGAGATAGATACTGAAAATTCAGCTCTTTTTAATAGATAGAGGATTGGTCTGATAAATATGATTACATTGTATGTAAAGAAAAATAATTATGATTCAATTCTTTTTGCTGGTACGCCATCATTTTCTTGTTAGTACTGAGGTCATAACTTATTAGTTATATTTGAAAAAAATATATATTTTATTAATTAATACATAATTAATACTGTACTATTAATTAAATTATATTAATACTTTTTTATATATGTGTGTCTTTACAGGAAGAACATCAGATTACCACTTCAGATCTTCAACAACAACTTAGTCATTTAGAAAAGAATTATCAGAGGCAATCTATTAAAGTATGTGAATTGACCAAAATGATTGAAGATAGTGATGGAGAACTTCTTCAAGAGAAAGAAGCACATAAAAAGTTAAAAGCTGAACTGGAATTGAACAAGATACAATATCGTCAAGTAAGAACAGATTTCTTCCATTAACTAGTTATCTGAAAAATAGCTGGGTAATTTATTTCTACATATTTTTGTTTTACATTGAAACTTTGCACTTGTATTCTATCAGTCTTTACAATTATAGAATTATTGGTTATAATGTACATATCAATGAGCTGTTATTGATAATTCCATTTTTTTTTTATGTGATAAAATAATGAAGGAACATATAAAATTTTTTTGATCACCAGACAGAGCTATTCAATTAATATTTTTTTATTTAATCTTAAATAAAATAATACATATATATTTTTAAAATGTAAATTATCTCAGTATACATATTTAATGTATGACACACAAGCTTTTTATGTTTCTCATTTTTGTTGACTTTGAGTTACAATAGAAATTGTTTAAGAACTCTAGTGATTCATGATTATTATTCTTTCATAGAAAATACTAGCAAACAGAAGAAAATAAATTGCAACAAATCCTAACCTTTTATTGTTAAAATACTATAATTAAATCTAAGCTAAATTTGCAAAATATAATTTTCATATATGTGGCATTCAATTTGAATAATGTTTTTGGCAAAATACAATTATTTTTTTTAGCAAATTTATTATTTAAATTCATTTTTAACATAACTAAAAAAATAGAAAAATTGTGGTAGTTATAAATTTGTTTAAGGAAATAAAAAACAAAGCTTACTTTTTATGTTAAGTAGAATAACTTAATTTTTTTTCTATTTTTTCATTGATATAAGTTTAAATCTTTTTAGAAACATCATGTAATTATAAAAGTAAATATATTTGATATTTGTTAAATAAAATATTTATCTAATTGTGGAAAATAACCTAAAAACTTATCAAATAAAATGTAAACAAATGTTCTCATTTTGTGCAAATTGAGTTTTGCAATTTAATATTTGAATCATAGAGTTATATATTTTTTTAGAGATAACTTCTGCCATCTAGTAATAAAAATGAAAACAAAAATATATAATTTTTGCAATCATTTGTAAGTATTAGTGCAAGATTAATAGACTGCTCTAATACCGTCCAAGATAAATTGTAATCGGCAAATTTAACCAGAAATGCAATTGTGATGTAATTTTGAATTTGCTAGAAAAGAGTTAAACAGTATCTTTTTTTAAACATATTTTCATATATTATGTTCTGTTTACATAAATATTACTAAAAAATTGACATAAATGTTACAGTAAGGAAGCTAATTGTATTTTTTTTTTTCAACATAAAAATATTGTGCCTATAGAAAATGAATGGTACAGCTAAGCTGTAAAACCATATAATTTATTAAATTAATAAATAGTATTATATTTAGAAAATATGCTATGAAAATATTAGCAAATTGTAAAATTATATATTTTCATATTACAAAGCTATATTTACAATACATAAGTAAATTAAGGTTCTTGATTGATGTGGTTTATCTCATTTTTAGTTTGTAGTTTTGAAGTAATGCCTATACTCTACTTGCTTGGGATAAGTATGCTATACTTATAAGTATGCTATACTTATAATTGATTGAAAGAAAAATTAATTAATAAAATGAAGAAAATAATATAGTGTAAAAGATGGAGATCAATCCTCTTTAATATCTTGATCCTGCTATGACTATTAGGTGGATAAAATTGAGCAGAGAAAGGATGCAAGTATAAATATTGTACTCAGATAATTATCCTTCATACAGTTGGATACTAACAGGTTCTTCAAGAACCTGCAATATGATTTATCCTTGTTCAACATTGTCACATTATTTAATAAATGATTTTGCTCTTTATTTATTTACCACTATTACACAATTAAACTATGTTTGACACAGGTCAGGAGTTCATGATTTTCTCTGATTTATAAGAGCATAAAACCTTAGTAAAAGACAAACAAAAAAATATTAATATGATAAATATTTTATAAAGTAATTTCTCCATACTAAAACTTACTGTAAAAATTATTAATCCATGATTGAACACATAACAATAATATAAGTATTAAAATACATTTTGAGCCTGATTGCATGACATAATACTTACTAGATGTTGGATCCAGTTGACTAAGTCACTAAAACAGTGAGCTTATTGCACATATGATGATTATAGTGACATATAGGTGTGTATGTTTCTGGATGGAATGAGTTATACCCCTGGAAGCAATTTCTTTTTCATAATTACTTTTAAATATCAAAACAAAAATATATTTTGCAAATCATCACTGCTGTTACTGATATTACTCCATACTGCATAATAATTGTAAGCACTAAGAAGAAAATATCTTACAGTCATATTTAATTAACAGAATTTCAAGGAGCACTGTCATAATGTCACAAATAACATATTTTACACCTAATCACATGTGTATCAAAAAAACATAAGATCCAACTTTTGGCTATAAAGTCAGCAAAACCAAAGAAAACTTTCCATATATTAGGAAAGCACATATGATAGGGTGTCATATGTATATGACTAACAAGCTTATCTTTAAAGATATTGACATAATATTACAACTTACATAGTAGAATTAAAAATCTTTAATTTTTGTTTTTTAAATCATAAGAAGGGGCATGATTACAAATGACTATCTTTCCAAACTATGAATATCTATGATCAGACTAATGTATATTATAAATGCATATGCAACTTTGAATTCAATTTACAATATCCTTCCAAAGACACTCACTAATATCCTATTTCCAAACTCAGCATTAGCAAATTTAACAATTTGCATAAAGTTATTTATATAAACTTATTAAAGTGACCAAACTGATGTATTTCTAAAAGTATATATCTCAATATATTTGAGGTGCTTGATTAACCGACATTCCCCAAATTTTACAGGAAATTGTATTTTACCCCATTTATTATATGTATTATTTTATTTTTGTTCTCTCTCTTTTTTTTTTTTTTGATTATAGATAATGCTGGAGAAAGTAATTGCTTCTCCTAAGCAGTTATTAATAGTAGGAAATACCTATTTAATTGATAAAAGCCTACATTTCAAGCTCTTTCCTATATTTTTATTATGCCAGCTAGCAGAACACGTATGCAGTTTTTTTTTTTTTTCAAAAAAATTTTTTTTTTTGTCAATTTCGCAACTTCTTTTATACATAAAACTGAAAAATATAATATAATAAGATCAAACAACAAACCTATCACTTGAAATGCATAGAATTAAATATATGAGTTTCTTTTGTTAAATAATGAAGTTAAGTTTCATGACATAAATGTGAGTGATATATTTCCAATTTTTGCAAGTATATTCATTTTCTTTAAAGTTTTGTGAAAATCTATATATCATTAAGTATATATAAGAAAACAACAAATTTTTTTATTCTCTTTCTTTTTTTCCCCATGAATGAAAGTACTCTAAGTTGACTTGCTAAAATAATAGATGTATTTGGAGGGAATTCAGATACACCTGTCATGGAAGGTCATCTTACTGCAGATGATCCAGAAAGATGCTAAAGTGCTTTGTTTATTTCTTCATGGTCAAATAATCATTGGTTAGTATATTATTTAAACATTTTTTTCCCAATCTCTCTATTAGTGGGAAAGCTCCAAAAACCAAAGTAGTTTTAGTAAAAACCAGCAGGACATAGGAATCTGAATGAATATATATATATATATTGTAACGGTATGGTCTGATATACCCGGATGTTCCGGTCTGCAAATACATTTGAACACATAGATCAATTTCAACAATCAGCTGGTTCGTCCATAACATATAACCAACTTACGTCCAATCTAAAAGTGCTGGTGCACTTATCTGCCATATTTTATAGTAGAATAAATATATTAAGTTTTTTTTTAGAATTGGGAAATTTATTCCAATTGTTCCCTATATGAATAATAGAATACTATTTTACTGAATGAAGATTACATATTACTGTTGTAAGTTTTATTTTATTTTATTTTGAAATGGCCGGAGTGAGTGCAGGCTATTTTTATCTTATTTCATGTATTTATTGATAAGATTTACTGCATAAACACTTGGAGTCAGCGTTTAGATTTAGTTTCTAGCCCTATCCTTCACTGATGATAGCAAATTAGCTTGAAATCAGCTGATCTGAAGGTGGAGCCCATGAAAGAGATAGTGAATTCTGACTCTTTTTATGTTTATGTAAACAAAAATACGCTTTTTCGGAGGTTTTGGTAAAGCTCCATCTATTGATCATAAATGCAAGCGATGGCAAGTTACGTGATTTATAACTTGTTTTTGTTTTCATAAATGTACCTTTAAAGGTTTTTGCAATGATATATATTGCAGAGGCTTTGACTATATGGTGAAACTGAACTGATATCAAACCCATGTAGCTATCTGGCTTGTTAGGCTGGGTTTGAAGACATTACATGTCTGAGAAATTTATGCTTGCAAACTGATAGGAGCTTGTTGCATAAATGCTTGGAGTCAGTGTTTAGATCTAGTTTCTAGCCCTATCCTTCACTGATGATAGCAAATTAGCTTGAAATCAGCTGATCTGAAGGTGGAGCCAATGAAAGAGATAGTGAATTCTGACTCTTTTGACGTTTATGTAAACAAAAATATGCTTGTTCGGAGGTTTTGGTAAAGCTCCATCTATTGATCATATATATATATTAAATAATGTTAATTCTTATTTTACTTTCTAAATATATATATATTTATATTATGTTGTTATTGTAATAGTATGATATTGTTAATTTATAAATAAATTTGTTAACTGTTTTAAAACTTATCTTAGTCAAGTTGTGATTTATCCATGTGTTGTTTATTTGGTTTTCATTCTACATGCATGATCCATAGAAATTAATAATTTAAAATATTACTTGTTTAGCATATGATCCTTAAGATTATTATTTCTATTATATTTGATTAAATAACCAAATATATTATTATCATAGAAGGTATGTTCATTAGTAATTATTTTTAAAGTGATATAACACCAATGAGAGGTATACTTGAAATTGACACAATATTAAAATACATTATATATATATTTTTAGAATGCCACATTAAACAAAGAAAAAACTGTACAATGTTTACTTAACATCTTATTATATAATTTATTTATTTTTTATTGCTAAAATTTAATCATTAAGTAGATTTAATATTGAGAGTCATTAAGTTATTTAGGTGCTTATTGTTGTATTTATTTTATAAGAGTAATTAGATATATAAAATCCCTCATCATATTTAATTACAAGGTGTTAATTAATTAATTCATTTTGTTAATAGTTTGTTAGAAATAAACTTGAGATGATGATTATTATTATTGTTATTATTTTTTTCTTGAGAATTATAAAATTTTTCATTGAAAGATAAGTAAGAAAGTATTAGTTAATGTTAAATGTCCAATTAGTATTTTATTAAAGGAATATTAATTAGTTTATTGTTATTTCTGTAATAAATTTATAAAATCATATTTTAGGATTATTAAATGTGTGTTTTAAAGACATGAAAGTATTACATGGTAATTTTGTTATGTTAATTTGGTGGGGTAATATTCGTATGTCATTGGGAATGTATCTTTTGGGATGTATCCTCAATGTTTAAGCCAGTGTACCTTACTGAACGTCTCATGTTAAGAGTTTTTATAGTTGTATTTGTTATTTTGATATAACCTTATTTTATATTGAGTTAGTTATAAATTAGATTTATTATTGAAATGAATAGATTGAATATTATAGTTGGAACCCTAATCGTTTATTGTAAATATAAGTTTTATTATATTTAATCTATTAAATGTCTTAAATTTGATTATTGAAAAATATTGTTTAATTAGATATTGTATCTTAGTAATGTATCTTGAGCTAGTCAGAACAGTATTAGTTTAATAATCATTCTTTATGTAATCCAATTGAAGTTTTTTTGATAATGTTATCTCAGTTAGCCAAATTCTTTTATTCAGTAGTTTTCTTTAAGGAAGGATACAATATATTGTAACTAAATTATTTATGTGCCCAAAAATATATAGCCATTGTAACTAAATTACTAAAGGGACTATTGTAACTTTAATTATTCATGTGACTAATGCTTAATTTAAACATTATAACTCAGGTATTAATTCAAACAAGTTGTAACTAAAAATAAATTGTAATCAAAATACATTGTAGCCAACATATTAATTATCAATCAAAAAGGGCATTGTAACTTAAATTAATTTCTACTTAAGATTTTTAAAATCATTGTAGTTAAAATATCATATCCACTTAATATTCTCACAATATATATAATGTATGTGTCTTGAGGGAGAAAAGTGATGATGAGATAGACAAATTAACTTGAGATAGCAAAATAATATCATGATAATAATGATTAGAAACTAGTCATTTCAGTTATCTGGTATCTGGCCTATTCCAAATCCTAGTTAGGCAGCCATTGTATCCTCAATAAACAAATAGGAACACATGATAATTGAAATAGGCTATTAAGACATCATAACTCCTGAAACCACGTCAAGTGGGTGAGTACATTGGTAACCCAATAAAATATTTCCTCAATAAATCACAACAATAAATCTCACCTACTTTTATCTCTTGGTTTGGTATCAAGTGCATATTTAAGTGAATAACAAGTGAATATGGTCTAGCAGGGCACCACTAGGCTATCTGAACCTAGACAAAGTTATATTCTATAACCTTTTCAAATGTACCGGGTTTGAACTCTTTGGTACCTTATTTCTAACAAAATTGTAGGATTTTGCTTTTAGACCCATATCACCATATGCACTAACCTTTTAAGGTAAACACAAAACATCCTTAAACTAAAGTGGTGTATATAAAATTCATCAGACAGAAATCATCTCCTAGATTTTAATATGACAAATGCATTTTAATATCTTTTAAAGTTTTACTAGCTCGTATTACACTATTAATTTAGGGTGGCAATTCACTCATCCTTGATTGATGTAGATGATAGAATGGTGGTTATTATAATGACTCACAAGTGTCAACTAAATCCCATGAAATCACTATTTATTTATGGCCCTTAAACCTTTATCTAGTTCATTAATTGGAAAGTGTGATGTTGATGACAATAATTGTTCCAGCCACAGCTTTAGAACTAAGCCTAACATAAAATTTAGTTTTCAGAAATTCATAATTATTTGGCTAATCTTAGTATATCTAATTAGAACTTTAAATAGTTAATATTCACCAGTGATGATGAATGATCACAACTAATAAAGAATACACTTAATGAAAATATACGCTTCATTTCATAAAACAAATTAACATTTATTACTGCATTTCTAACATAAACATACAATTTATAGATAAACATGAAAATTTATATGAATAATAATAATAATAATTGACTATTTTGAAATCATAAGATTAATTTTATGTTCTCCCCCCTTTCTCGTTAATGGTATAATGTATCTCAAATTGGATAACAAATTTGCTAAAATTTTCTATCTACAAGAAAAATATTTCATAAAAAAAAATAAACACTCTTTGTGCACACATACTTTTATTCCCTTATCCGTCTCAACATAACATAAAGTAGAATGACTAATGAGAAAAATGTTAGTGAAATTGAAAGATTTCCAGAAACAAGTTTTTAAATTACTTCTCCCCCTCCTCTCTAAGCTATTAAGATTGCTACTCAACTCAAAACAAAATAATCCAATATTTCTAATGTTATATGTCTTATTCTCACATTCATACACCATTATATACATGTGGCAAGTATTATTATATCACCGTGTATGGGTGTGTTGATACCCTTAAAAACAAAACATTATTTAAAAACAAATAATAATAAAAAAATATTTTACATATTAATAACATCTCATAACTTTAGATTAATAGACAATCATAGAAAAAACAAAATTCATCAATGAGTGGTTATAATAATTTTAGCATACATAAAATCATTAATGAAGCTTATAGCTATTATTACTGAAGAAATTCTTGGTTTAACTCGATTTTAGTTGTTTTTATAGTTCTGAGATAAGAAAATATAAACTTTATTGCTAAAAATTTTACTAATAGTCTCTGATATCATAAAAAGAAAATAAATAATGAAAATTCATATTACCAGTCCCTTTTATTTTGTGGAGGCTTCCAATAGTTCCAACTCAGCTTGTTAAATATACATTTTGCAGCAAACACATACTAATCTGTACCATGGGTATATGATCAATTTCCGTGGTTCACTGGAAACAGTCTTTCTTTGCTTGACTTGAGGTTTGTAATTCTTTTATGGTGATGATAATGAAGTTGTTTACTTTAGTAGGAACCATTTGACACTGGAACTGTTTCTTTTCCTGTTCAGCATAATTCTTCTAATAGGTGGAGGATATCTGTTCTCATATTTCTAATTTTGAGGGGTTTAAACTCAGTCACTGGAATCTGAACTTGCATGGTTTAATATTTATCAGCAGATTATTTATTTTCATTCAGCTTTTAAATGCAGGTGAATGTTTTTTTCTACTTAAAACGTGGATGAGCAGTCAATCATCTTCGATCTCATTTCTCCCAAATCAATCATAAGGTGTAGAATACTTTTAATTCAGACTTTTTTTCTATACGATGTGTTGGCGGTCTGGCGGGTGGGATTGCCCTGATGAAATATAAAATTTTAACCTACCATTTCATTTTTAATCAATCTTCAAAAAAAAAAAAATTTTATATAAAAGAAAAATTGATTTCAAATTGATATCTTGCAGAATTTTTAAAGCTTGTCTTTTCCCCAGTTTCAATATTTAAAATTCTAATCTGATTGACTTTCCCAGGCTTTTATATTTTTATTTTCAGTTAGACTGATCATATGTTTTCCTTTAATTGTTGATTAACAAAAAAAAGAAAAGAAATTCACACTAACATGATACTGATCATATATTTTCTTTTAATTGTTGATTAACAAAAAAAAAAGAAATTCACACTAACATGATTTCTGGAAAGCTTAATTTGTTTTTTAAGGAAAATTATCTTAAATGTTTCTTTTCTCACTCTGCTGGCAAATATCACACTCCTATAATACTCCATCTCTTCTTTTTGATCTCTCTGATGTGAAGATTTTAAGCTATCTGAGCCTCAACAAAACAAAAAAAAAATCTTTACAACAACCAAAACCTCTGAGTAAAAAAAATAGTTTAACAGAATTGTCTCTTTTTTTTTCAATATGTGTAAATGTAGATTTATTTATGCAATACACTCACACACTCTGCTATTCAAATCATTTATAAAAACTGGGCTATTAAAATAATCTGAATGCTTCTTAGAAAGTATAATTTTAATATTTAAAATTAAATCCTTATAACTTTTAAACCCAAATTATAATCATAGCAAACAAAACAGAAATAGAGAATAAAATAGTAAAATCAATCTAGCAAGTGTAGATTAGTTTTGAAGAAAGTTAATATTTGAAATATATAAGTGACAAGCTAAATATCTTGTCTACAGACAAATACCTATATGTGTTATATTCCTACTTTTAAAAAGAACTATTGAGTAATTAAAAGGTATGTACTACTCTTTTGAGTTTTGTCAACACACAAACAAATAAAGACCATAACTGTTTTTTCCATTCTCTTTCTGTCTTGGGCTTTATAGAACTTGACCCTGAGGGTTTCAACTTGGGTGCCCTACAGCTTCCTTTTCTATATAAAATGTGATGATGATTTTTGGTTCCATATTTCCCTTCATGCACATGACTACAAATTTAGCTACTGGCTAAATTGAAATGGGCACAATATATATATTTTAAAAAATTACACTTTAAGATTTTTTAAAAATATATAATCCTGTCTAATAATAAATTTATTAATAAAAAATAAATAAATTGACATTTAATTGTTTAAGACAAGTCTGTCTTTCAATTATTGCTAAGAAAACAAAAACCCTTTTTTTAAACATTAAAATTTAACTCCCTCCTGCCACTTTTTCTAATTTTTTTTTTCATATGTCAAATGCGTTGACCAGGAAGCTAACCGGGACAGCTGCTTGGAAGGCAGCTATGCTAACCACTAGTTTTTTTCTATAAGTTTAATAAAAAGTTGTAAGGAAAAAAAATCTTTTTAAATTTGTAGAAAATGAGAAAAAGTGGAAGGGGGGGGGGTTAAGTTTTAATGTTTTAAAAATAAATTGTTTTTTAATTTTCTTAGCTAGAATTGAAAGACAAAAGTGTCGTAAGCAATTAAATGTCAATTTATTTAATTTTTTATTAATGGACAGGATTATATATTTTTAAAAAATCTGATAATAAGTGTAATTTTTTTAAAAAATATGTATAATTATTACATTAAGATGGTATATATATATATATGTATAGTGAATTTTATTGTCCGGAATTATCCCTAATCAACTTTGATGTGGGGCTAATCTGTAAATACCAAGAAGAGTACAATTCAACTATCTCTTGATAAATTTATAATGAAAACGCAAGATACTAATCAATAAAGTGTTATTTATGTATATACTAATATACCTCATTAATAAATACATTTTTTTAAAACTCTTTTTGATGGGTTTTTTTTATTTATTTTGCTCTGCTTTCTTACATTTCAACTTTCATATATTTTCAGGAACCCATTAGATACAAGGACCAAACGGAATTGAAAAATATGATTTTATTTCTTTACCTTTTAAATTGTCTTCTTATAAGGTTTTAAGAATAAATTAATATGTTTGATAATAAGAAAATAGCATGAAGAAAGATGTTATCTAAATCATTTATTGAATAATACAAATAAGATAATTGATAGGAATATCATTTCTGGGATTGTTAATATGGTTCCTTGATTTTTTTTTTAAAATTATATTATGATCAAAATAGTTTGAGCTTATTCAAGGAAAAAACAAAAATTCATAAATATAAAGTAAAAAATAAATATTTTACTTCTGCATTATATATGTATGAAAGAAATCCAGGCCATACAATTATGTTTGAGCAGGCTAAGATTATCTTGTTTAAAAAAATAAAAAGAAAAAAATTAAAGAATCTTATGTATAAAAAATTATAATTCTGGAGCTATTAAGTTATTTAAAATTATTTTAATATTACAAATAATTGGAATGTGATATGGGAAGATTGAATAGTATATATTTGTTTAGTATTCTGGTACTTTGCACTAGAGATGTCTATCTTGACAGAGAAATCATTAGTAATGAATTTGTAATTTAATTTTGGCCAGTGATTTAATTGTGAATTGAATTGTGAATTGATGTGCTTAATTTAATATATATATATATTGTAGAATAATGAAGAATATGATGACATTAATACACTCTATAGAAAGCTGTCTCGGTCAGAAGACCTCAATAAGAAACATATATCACAGAGAATGAAATTGGAAAATGAAATGAAAGAATTGGAGAGTAAGTTAGTAAATACTACCAAATCTCATATGGCAATCCAAGAATATATCAAAGAATACAAAGGTAAGAATGTGTCAGCTTTTTTAACAATTGTCAAAATTTTATTTACATTATTTTTTTATGCAATTCTAATTACAAATTACAATCAATAGAAGAGAAAGCACGTGAGTTTTCCAAACTCAAAACTGAATTACACACGTATAAAGAAGATCAGACAAAATATGAAATAAAACAAGAAGCATATATCTCACGTATTCAAGAACTGGAAAAATTATTGAAGGTAAAACAAATTTTATTATCCAGATTAATAAATTTAGTTTAAATTATTTTTGGTTACATTTCATTAAAGTGTCTTTAGTTAACACAGAACTAACATTACTAAAATCTATAATTGCCTACTTCCTGAGGTGTTTGAAACTTTCTAGTCATTAATTTGAATAACATAATTAAAGATGGCTGTTGAATGGAAATGTACAATTCAGTAATTCTTATGAAAGTAATAACCAGAAATTTATTTTGGGTGTTTTGATAACATTACTATCTTAAGTTCATTGATTATTTATAGACAAATATTAAAGCAAAGTAATATTAAAAAAAT
Organism: Epiperipatus broadwayi; assembly: GCA_028023455.1. Classification (NCBI taxonomy): domain Eukaryota; kingdom Metazoa; phylum Onychophora; class Udeonychophora; order Euonychophora; family Peripatidae; genus Epiperipatus; species Epiperipatus broadwayi. The sequence goes on along the minus strand of JAQFVV010012444.1, from coordinate 3,004,852 downwards.
TAGATTTGTTAATTTAGACTAAATAAAAAAATAATACATTTTTTAAGTAATAGTGATTAATAAAGAACTTAACATGTAATGTATTTTTCAACAAATTGTTAGGACTTTTTTCTATTTTTAAGCAAGAAATTAGAAAATTAATTTTTCAAAATATATAAAATGCGCTAACACGCACAAGCACACAAAGCTAAAAACAAATAAAGCAAATATATATTATTTTAAAATCTATTCATTAAATGGCTAAGCGCTTTCAAGGTTCAAGCCCTCATAATCATAGCCGTATTACAAAATATAATAAATTGACTCGGAGTGATGCAAATTTATGCAAATGAAATAATTATGCATTCCATTTCTTGGATATTTTGTAGCAAGAGTCTTTTCTATTGATGGCGTCACCATCTCTAGATATAAAGAAAGCTTCTTTTATCTTTCTTTTTAGATCATGCCGCTCTCTGCATACCACCACTGGATTTCCCAGTTGACAATCGTGCCCAGCTGAAGCACGGTGCTGCGCAAATACTGAACTATGAGCGGTGTCCAACAAAGCTTTATTATAAGAATAAGTGTGTTGAGATAGCCTAGTGGAGAGAGAGGCCCTAGTCTCACCATAATATGATGATCTACAAAATTTTTCAGGGCAGGTAATATTATAGACCACTTGAGGTGTCAGCGAGGGTAGTAGGCAGTCTTTGGTATTATTAATTAATTTGTTAGAGTTAGGAGGTGTGTGAAAACATAACTGGTATTTATTATTGAAAATATTATAAAAACTTTTATGCATATTAGGCAGGTAAGGGAGTAGGAGTCTTTGCTTGTCAATGTTAGGGACTTTATCATTTATTTTAGCAAAAAACTGTTTTTATCCTCCTGTCAATTACATTCACATCAAAACCAATTTTATTAGGTCGTCCCTATATGATGTGAGGTTAGCTTTTTTATCTGCCTCAAATTTACATAGGTGCATATTTCTAAACAAAAACGAGGTTAAACCAGAGAGTTTGTGGTTAGTTGGTGAATTGGACAGAGGGTGGGAGTGTCCTCTAACATCAAGGGGTTTGATTAGCATTTTATAATTAATATATGTGTGCTCTCGCTGCATATGTAGGTCCAGGTATTTAACTTGTTTATGGGCATGTTCATTTTTTATTTGTAGAATAATCGGAGAGGGAACGGCTATGAAGATATCAACATATCTAGTGTATATGGATAGCAAGTTAGATTCTTGGTATCTCGGAATTATTTGCTTTTCAAAATAATTTAAAACTACACTTGAGATGATGCCACTCATAGGGAGTCCCATTGGCCAATCATCTTTCATATGAAACCACTGGTTGTGAAAGAATGCTATAATATTTTTATCAAGCCAAGATAAAAAGTCTTTAATAAAATCAATTAGTGGCTGAGCTAAATTGTGGTTTATAAGCTCTTCTCTTACAATCTGAATAGATTTAGCCCTACAAATGGAGCCGCATAATTCCGAAACATCAATAGTAGCTAATGTAGTATCTGGGTTCAAAACTAGGTCTTTTATTTTTGCAACAAATTGAAATGACGAATTTATAGTATATGAACCGAATCCCAAATCTTGAATGAGCTGTCTGTTAACCCGTTTCGCCGTATTGGAATAGTGGACTCCTCCAAAATCTAAAATAAGTCACAATGGAATATCAGCCTTGTGTATTTTGGCATTGGCAAACATCCTTTGAGGAATGGATGCAGACGGGTAAAGCCTATAATATTCTGCCTTAGAGAAAGCTTTATTACAATGTGTCTGAGAATGGAAGAAATAAACTTATCCTTATTTAATTTGTTATTGAAATCGGGAAGCCTTTGAAATTGTAGTTTATTAATTTGCTGATCTAGTTTAGATGTGTAATCCTGTGTTTTCATAAGTACAAAAACTGTAAGTACAGTGTGGCAACAGCCAAATCTGCAAGTTATAATTTAATTTGTATCAATTTTAATGAGAATAAAACAATGTTTTGAATTTATTTTTGATATAAGAAACAGGTGCAATGCTAGTATAGTAATGGTAACGTCTTAATTCACATTTTCATCTCAACCATAAGATCTATCAATTTTTTTTAAAACAAAAGTTTTGAATAACAGTCTGCATTTAGGAATGTATACAATAAAAGAAAATATGCTTGATATGAAAAGAAAAGTTTTTAATAGATGGTTTTTACAAGTTCTTACATAGAGTTGGATACTTAACATTTCAGACAATCTCAACTAGAAGGGATCAGAAGTGAAATATGTAAAAGAATAGGTATTATTGTCATTGTTGAAAGAATTAGAAGGTTGAAATTGAGCTGGGCTAGAGATATTGTAATAGAGATGACCATTGATGAATTGTTGAAGTTTTAAAATGGTTACCAAGAAATTGTCCTAGAATCAGATATCTTGATGGAAGAATGAGATAAGGAAGACCACTGGAATGACAAGGAAAAACTATGAATCAAAGAAACCAGATTAAACTTGAAGATATCTTTACCCTATAGTTGATCAATACTAATCGAAAATGATAATGGTTGTCAAAAAAAAAAAAAATTTTTTTTAATTGAAAATTGTAATTGTAAAATGTCAGATCTATATAACATATGCAGACTTTTTAACAAAGGTGGATGTCATTAATGTGAAAAATATTGAAGTAATATTATATGAAATACTATTTCAAATCTTATGAGTTGCTTGACTAAAAGTAAGACTGATTTTTTGCCATCAAAATATATTGCTATATTAAATCATTGAAGTCCAAAGTTTTGTGATATGCACTTTCCTGTCATTAACACTAAATATAAACAAGTCAGACCCACAACAAAAACGATGCTATGCAATGTTAATTCTTTGTTTCAATTTTTAAAAAAAACAGCAAATAATTTAATCTTGTAAAATATAAATAGTCTACCCTCAGTTATAATTAGTTTTATAAGAAGTCTTAGAGTATCATGATCAAATGTTAACAATCATTGGTTCAAATTTGCCTTCATTTGATACACTCTTAACACTAATTATTTTAGCTTTTCAATTTTAAATTTATATTGCAAACTTTAATGAGTTGTATTCATAATTAAAATTGATTTTCCATTAATAAAGTTTGTTAATTAAAATTTTAAAATAATTGATTATTCAATTAATATATTATGGAGTGATATAAGCCTTGTGATTCTTAAACTGTTACTATTAATATTCTAGAAATTGGTTATTGTGTGTCCAATGTTTTATTTTTACAAATGAATTAACAAAAGAATGTTTCTTAATATTTATGTGAAGAAAAATATATAAACCAGTTGTTGTACTGTTTGATCATAAATGTACAATCTGTTTTTGACTCTACTCTACTAGTAAAAATTACTGCTTTGGTTTTCATTTTCAGAAACATCACAATGCTTTTAAGAAAATTACGCTCTTTCATTCATTTATTTCTAACCACTTGTAAGTGAATATAAGTTTTGTGGTTCTTAGAGAATAAAAAGGAAAAAAATAAAAACACAAAGAACCAAGAGTTAAAAGTCAAAAGTTTGCAACCTATCTATTGAAATATAAACATGCCCTTATATTTCACAGGTTGGTTCTTAAATTTATTTATACAAGATCTTACACTGCTGTTCTTCAACTTCTGTAGCAAGCTTTTTTTCTGAAAAATCTATAACATCCTGCTTAATTAAAGCTCTTCATTGTATTGCCAGCAGAAAGCAGTCAGTTTACCATATAATAATTTTTATGAAATTTATTACTATTCATTTACTTCACATATTCAATCCAACAAATTTGTTCTTACAATGGTAGATTCAACAGCATCTGATTCAGCAAATTGAATAATATATCAATTAGTCATATTATCTTGCTTCATGAGAATCTTAGAGACATCCATAAATTAAAAAATTATTTTATCTTTATATAATTTTTTGTACTACATGGCAAATCTAACAGAGTCTCAATCATTTTTTCTTTATGAAATATTATTTAACGTATGTACAACATATTTTAATTATGCAATTTTTTTACAATGAGACTTTGCTAAATCTTCAATAAAATGCAGTTTCAACAATGCTTAATTTAATTTATGACAGTTTTGGTAGGCTAATAATCTTCTTCAGATCTAGTAAAAACAATTGTATTACAGTTATCTTTCTGCATAAATGTACAATAACTTTATTTAATATACACATACATATATTAATTGTTGTTTATAAATATTTAAGGATATATTATATACATACTGTCTAAAATATTTAATATCCATGTAAACATATCAATCGTACAATTGCAAATTTGTTATTTATTTATACATACTAAAATATATCATTAAAAAATATTCAATATTTTAAATTGTGTTAATAATATAAAATACTTTTATATGTGTTAATAAGTAAATATATATTTTTTCAGCTTATATATTTGCATATAGATATTTTTATGTGTAATATTTTTGGTTTTTAATTGATGGAATTTGTTTTGAGTATGTAAAATAATGATAAATACTAATGTATGATAATCGTAATGAGAAGACTGCTAGCCAATCAAAATTGTCATAAATTAAATAAAGGATTGTGGGAAGTGTGTGCTTTTGAGAAAATTTTAACAGAAGTATTGCAATAAAGTTTTGTACACCTTGAAGGCTTTTGACTATAAATATAATATTGCTAATATGAATTGAAGTTGAAATTCTCAAATATAAGTAAATGGTAATTGTTTGTCTGTTTCCTTTTATATATATATAATCAGAAAGAAAAACCGCCTGAAGATTTTGAAAATATTAATCATTTAAAAGAGGAGTTGTTACAAAAAAATCTTCGAATAAATTCTTTAGAAACGAAATTACTGAAGATAGAAGATCCTTGGAAAAAACGCATAGAATCCTTGCAAAAAGAGTTGGAATTTAAAACTAATATGTTGACTCATTTAAAAAATCAAATCCGTCGACTGGAAGAAGAGCAGAAAGATATTACATGTACAGGTAATTTACTATATGATTGTTATTTAGTTTCTGTAAATATAAACATGGTAATGAGTAAATTTAAGATTTTTTTTTCTCACAAAATTACTTATTCTTTATCAACATCACATGATATTTTATCTGTTTCCAAGATCAGTTTTCTCCCTACTCTAGAACTATCCACTATAAGCTTGAGTAATCAATACTCAAGCTTATAATAGTTGGCTCCAAAGTAGAGTGAAAATGACTATATGTTCTCTTTGTGAGTAATGCAAGATATATCTAGGAAAAATAGAATTAATTAATAGTCATAAAAATATTAGATTTCGATAATGTGGACATTTAAATTAATCAGTTTTCAAGCTATTAAATTGTTTTAAGACTTTAGCTATAATAATATCTTCTAAAAACAGACATGGACAATCTTTTTCAAGGATATGTCTCACTGTAAATCAGACCACATTACTGAAAGAAAAAAATTTCATAAACATTGTATTTAGTGATATATCAAAATAAAATTATTTTTAAAGAAAATTTTTGTTCAGTTTTTCATAATAAAATAAATTATTTACAAGTTTTGAAAAGTCTGAATATATAAGAGAGAACGAATTGTACAAAATTTTAACGATAAATAATTATAGGATGCAATCATGAATTAAGCTTGTCACAAAGATCAGCAAGTTGTCAGTCCATGATCTAAAAGAAATTGCACACAAGTTTTCTTGTAATAACTAAAGTAACTTATCAAAGTAATGTTGATTATTTTATGTGTCATTATCCTAATTGGTAACTCTTGAAAGAGGGTAGTGATATTGTGTGAAGGATTCCATTATCCCTCTCCATAGTTAATTAATTTTGGCCATTATGCAACATTTTATGGAATTCATAACTATTTGGTGTAACTATCATATTGGAAAATGACTACATAGTGACCTTTCCATTTTTACTTCAAAAACAAGCTTTCTTATAGCATTGTATCTCTCATTATCCATTTCCTTATTAACATTGACAGTCTTATTGGCTTTTTAAATTATTCTAAAATAAATATATTGCTGCTTTAGGCATTGTAGGGAATTAGAAACATTCCTGATAGCGTTATATCTTTTCTATCCCATTTGAGTGTTTGAGTTCCCACTGCAAAAATGACAAAAGAAATCAACTAATAGTTTAATTATATTTTGGTGGGTGTTGAAATGTTTTGGTCTTTCCATAATTACAAAGCTGTTCTTGCTATCAATTTTCCTATGTATTTCCTCATCACATTAGCTGTTATTAATGATGATGATCTGCTACTTACAAACCCATGACATTTTTTATTGAGAATGGAAAGAAATTGTTATTGAAGATAATCTATAATCATAACTTTGGATTTATTTTAAAACCATATTTTTGCTTTCTTCTGATAGTTTTTTTTCATGGTATTTATTAACTTTGTAACAGCAGCCAAGATCAGATATGTTGTCAGCATATTTTAAATTATTAATGCCTTTCACACTAAATGTTATCTCACTGTCCCATTCTTCAGATACATTACATATGATAATCTCAGTATAGGTATTAAAAAAAATGGGGAGAGTATATATCCCTATCTAACACTGGCTCTACCTTAAATATATAAATAAAGAGACGTTGCCATTGTGATATAGTTGAAGGAAATGAAGTTGATAGTAGCTTCAATTTATTGGCCTCGCAAGAACAAAAGAACTACACAGTGGCAAAAAAGTAATTACCCTTAAAAATAATCCCAAAATATGCAAAGTCATCAATTCGACATTGCTTAAATTTAGAAATCAGTATAAGACAAATCAGCATCTCTTGTTGCAAAAGAAGTGTATCAGATTAGTTAAGTATGAAGTTTTATTTTAAAGAAAATTCAGCAATGCTTTATATTCAATGCAAAAAAGATAATCTAAAGGAATGTTAGTAAAAGATCTGAATGAGAAAATAATCATCATAAAGGATTTATGCTCCTAGTGAAGGATGATGAAAATACTGGGAGCTTTCTAATACTTTATAATTCTTGCCATAAGCATTGCATAACAAAATATAATCACCAGGATGCAGTCAAAATTTATAAGCAGATTGACCTGTTTCAAAATCTTGAGATACTAGCATTTTCAATGACAGGCTAGAGATATCTGCAGTTAGTTTAGGATTGAGGTTACCAAACACATAGCTGCTGACCTAGAGTCAAACTTATATAGCTTGAGTTCAAAATCTTTGGATGTGAAAGTTTTGATATAAATAGCTTGAATAATATGAAAAGATTAAAAAGTAATCACTAGGTGGACACAATGCAAATATTTTATCTTTTATCAAAAGGGAATGATTGCATTGTCATCTAATGTTCATTAATTTTTCAATACTCACATCTCAATGGGATGTTTGAAAGAACTTTATAATAGATTCAGATGTTTTTATGAACAAAAACTGTAAATTGGTAATTGCTCCTCAACAGTTTGTAGACTCCTGCTTATAATATTATTCACTCTTTATGTAACAAAAGTTCTATCATAAGTCTGTTTTGGTTACAGAAAACTTTCTGCCATCTATATTGATCTGATCAGTTGTAAATAGGACTCCACAGTCCATTCTAAAGGAAGTTGTTAAAATTATTATTTACCCTCTTGTTTGTAATCATTCATTTATTTTCATGAACCAAAATTTATAGGAATAGCTTCATATATCTCATTTAGGATAACATAAAGAAGTCAATATAAAGTTTTTGGTTTTGATATTTCTTGATAATTATTTTCAAATATTTGCATCATTGGTTGCAGACAATGCTGTCATCTACAATGACTCCAAATCATGCCTCTCAAACAGTTAAATTATTGGTTAGAGGAGAATTGAATTACAAATCTGTAATGAGTTTCTTTTCTGAATCATTAGGTTCTGAAATAAGATTACTGTCAGAATGTTTCATAAAGGTATTCTCAATATGAAGAAACATAAAAAGGGATGATTATATGTTTAGCATAATTAACAGAGCTTTCACTCCCTTTTGCCCTGTTTTTTTTTTCCAGATTCATCAGGTAATAAAACAATCCCTCTAAATCGGACATATTACATGTCATGATTTATTGCACATTTCAAATAAGATGTGAATCTACCTCTTTTTTAAGGTGTTTGAACAAGAATGGTCATAAGTCTTTATGTAAATGATGAATAATTCAAATAATATTTTCATCATATAATTCTGTTTTTTCTCCTTCAATGGCAAAAGGAGCAATGAACCATTGTCAAATACCAATCGATCAATAGCATTCTATCCTGTGGACCAGTATAGAGAGCATTCACATAATCAATTCATCCATACCTCTGTTCTGTTCATTGTCCAGATTTTTAATCCCACATATCTTCCCACATCCTGATCTTTTATCTAAATTCATTCTTAATAATATATATCCACCTCAGAATCGACTGAGTTGTCAAAAAGTTAATTTTTTTAAATTAAAAAATTACTTGATTCAGCTTTTAAGTGAAAGATACAAATTGATTATGACTCTGAGTATTATACACTAGTGTTCTATTGCCATGGATACTGCAATCTGCACTATAAGTATCCATCAAGAGGACTGTTTTAAAATGAATGTCTGTAATGCATAATCTATCAATATCTGTGATTATACAATTCTTCACAACCTCACTTATTGTTTTATGATTACTTTCCATCATTGGATATTAAATGCTTCTGAAAACAATTGATTTATTACTTGAGATCAAGTTTCTATGCAATTTTAATAATGCTGCCTAATAAGTTTCCTTTTAACTCAAACTCAAAGAATTCATGAATTCTGTGTTATTTAAAAAACTACTATGTGGGTCATTATTCATTACCAAATTAATAAATATAAGTTCTCTCCCAAAGATAGGTTTAATTAATTAAATGAGTATTGTGGTCAATCAATTGATTGCTGATGATTTGATTTAAGGCATAAAATTGTTTATGGATCATATTACTTTATAAATTAATGTATTGCTCTTATCATGAAATTTTGAACTTTAGTTACCAAATATCTAGTTTGAATATTTTCTGCTATAACTTCCTAACAATTTATGACAGTTTATGTGGTTTACCATTATCTTTAGAACTGTATGATTTTCACAAGAATGGAAATTTTGTATGTAAACCCTTAATAATGTGTAATTATGTAATGCTAATGTAATTCTTAGCTGAAATTTTACTGAGATGTTTTAAGATCTGACCAAACTTTATAATTGCTATCTGACAGTCTTCCTACTCATCTATCTATCTCCTTGCACAGCCAGTTGTTCATTTAATATAGAAATTAACCAGCTTTTTGAACTACTTCCAACTGCTTCTTTAGGATTATCTGTGTTATGCGCTATAAGAACTTTGAATTCTCTACTCTTTTAACATGAAACAAGTTTAAGTAGTTTACTTATGCAATGATTAATTTTAAATCTTTTGCAATTCACTTTGGTTTGATGCCAGCTAACCTTAGATATCAAATTTATCAACTTGCTTTCAATCCTTCTATTAAAAGGCCACACAGAATCTGCAATCTGTTAAATGTTATATTGAGTCATTTAACTTATATAGGGGAAGATTGAATTTATGATCTTCTAGACTTGCATAGTATTTAGAAAGTATACAAGCTGACGGTTCATGCATAGATGTTTTTTTTTTTAAATATGTTAGCAACCTTAAGAAATAATTGCACATTTTCAGTTTAAATTTTTTTTATGTAAGTCGTTTAAATAATGTTTTTGTTTTTTTTAGCTCCTTCAGCAAAACCTGTAGAGTATTCAGAAATAACTTATGGTAGTGGCATTATTGAGAGTTGTAACAGCCTAACACTTCGTTCTATCAATTATCAGTTGGAGAAAAAAAACAAAGAGCTCTTGCAAAAATGTGAAAAAGTTTCCAGAGAAATGAATACGCTGTCTTTAATAAATACAGAATCACTGTAAGTTAGAATTTTCCAATTTAATTATGAAAAACTGAAATATTTTTGATGATTATTATCTTTCTTATTTTTTTCAGAAATAAAATTGACCAGTTAGAAAGAGAAAATGAATATTTAAAACGAATTAAATTTACTTCAAGCAGACACAGTCCAAACGACTTAGCCAAGGTAGTCATTCAGCCAGTAAAATGTAAGTGACTTTAGTTTTATTTTTATGTTTTCATGTTCTTATGCATTAATAGTAAAAATAAGAGCATGTAAAGTAATAATTAATTCCTTTATATTCAACTATACATATGATGCACAACAGAGAAAGACTCACTACTGTTAGATATTGCATAATAGCTAATTACTCAGTGTTGCAAATCTGCAGAAACTTTTTTTATCGATAGATCTCCATCTAATCAGAGTATTGCTCTGTATTCTTGTTTATAATAATAATGAAAAGACTTAATAAATTTGTGGATAACATTTTCTGGTTCTTGTGACTTATGCCCAATGTGACTGCTTGATGGCATTGTTGCTTGCAAAAATAATGAAATGTAACATTACCGGGCTGATAATTTTTTGCTTTCTGTTCTCCAACAATTTTTAAAAGTATTTTTAAAAAATTTACGAACTAACATTATTTTCTAAATTACATTATACATTTCAGCACGTAATGTAAACCAAGCTTTCAGCGCATAATGCTGGAAGATGCAGGGGAGGGTCTCCGATGGTTTTAAAACAACATACAATGACAGCCATTTCATTACTCTCGTAGCTGTTCTTCCGCAAACATGCATTTTCGCGTGACTTATGTGAAATGGTTCTGTGGCATACCCTTTGGCAATTGTTTTCACCTTCCAAAATGTGTAAAGAAACGTGCAACAGACTTACAATTATTAGTATGTAATAGTACGTCAGGTAAGATGTAAGATCGTTACTCCCAATGCACATAAAAACACTTATGGCCAGTTGAATTTCATACACTCTCACATCCTATGATAGCGATCTGTTAAGTGTGTGCTATTTTCATAGTGATGTGAAGCACAGTGTGTAACACTATCTAGACCTGAAAACAGCTAATATGAACAGAACTGTTCTATAGGCGTAAGTTGGGCCGTGTAAACAACATATTTCTGTGCTTTTGCAGAGAAACAATGCCATCAAGCAACCACATCGGGCGTAAGTCACTACTACCCATTTCCCTATTTAAATAAATTATTCACCATCTATTTAGATAGGATTTTAGCCGATTCTTGATTGTGGCTGATCTTGGAAAGTGATTTTCCAAACTGCAGTATATTGTTTACTTTTCAATAGTTAGCTATTGGGTAAAGTGTAAGAATCCTTAATTCTATATTTAGCTGTATATAACATCCATGTGTTTTGTTGTCTATTTATTCTCATATTATAATTGATTATATTATCAGATAAAAGGATGCATATAGTACTCCCCTTCTCCCTATCTGCAACATTTGATTCCAAGCCTTAGGGCAGATGGCAAAGTTCTCTGATCATAATGACTTGTATATAGTACAGATTTTTACTTGTATATACACTGTACTTATACTTTTTAGTAAATAAATTAGTGTACTAAGTTTTAAAAATGAAATTGATGAAAAAGTTCACCAAATATCTAATAAATAGTTATATCAGGAAACAGCAGCCATATTGGATTTTGATATAAGATAATTTTTAAGATAACTTCAATTAGTATTATGGAAAAATCATATAGTTTATGTTATCAAAAAAAAAAATACCAAGGAATATAATAAAAATGAAAAAATAGTCAGTATCCGTTTGAAATTTTAAAAAAAAAAAGATTTTTTTTTAAAAATTATTATATTTTTTTAAAATTTCTACATTTTAAGAGGTAAATTTTAATTTTTTTATTTTTAATTATTACACATTCATTGTATTACCCATAAAATTTCCATTAAAATGACATATAACATAACTTATGATAGTTCATTAGTCTAAAATATCAGGGGGAAAAAAGAGTAATTGATATCTTTCATTTTTCTAAGAAATCTCACAAGAGTTTTTTTCTTTGAAAGAAGCAGAGATAAATAAATTAGTCTAAATACTAATCAGGCTGAAATAATTTAGAATTAATACATGGTGTAAATAAGCAAAAAACAAAAGGTTTATATTTAGTGCAATATAGAATATTAAAATAATAGTACACTTTTTATCATGTCTTATCATTCATGATGTCAAAAAGATTTCACTTTGTTAGGTAGAATTTACTAAAATATAAAATCATGTGATTATTGAAAAATAATTGCTTTCAAATAAAAAAATGTTGGAACCATGTTGCAAAATAATAAACATATTAATAAAACATGCAGATATATCTTATTCAACAGAAGCTTCTTCTGATCAAAGATGAAGCATCTATGCATAATATTGTTTGGTAGATCTGGCACATCAATCAATATTCCTGAAGAAGCTAAGTAAGATGGAATTTGAAGAGGTGCATGGATTATCTCTGTTTTATTGATAAGTAATAAAACAGTCTCTTTGAGCACCTTTGCTGTGTAATCATCACTCCATAAAACCAAAAGACTTTCATACCCTTTTTTTTTTGTAGGCAGACAACACAACATTTTTTTTTAAGTGTGGTATCCAGACACTGGGTAGTATAAAAGTACTTCTATCTATGTACAATTGCTTATGATATACAAACCCATTATGGTTATCTGCACAGACCCATAATCTGAACTCTGTCTTTATTAGTTTGTATGATCATGTTGTCATATTGTATTACAACCTCAATCAGCTACTATTTCTCTACTCGTCTAATCTGCAGCTTTGAATTTTATGTTGTACTAGCCTATATATATAGGCTTAATTTTATATCTGGGGTCAAAGTTTTATTACATTTGGAAAATGTCAGTCTTGGATTTAAACCTGACAATGTGAGTCACTGATATCTTAGCAAACTACATATTTCTTACAGGAAATTTGTTGTTATCATAATAAAAACACATTTTTTCAACTCCATTTTTTTTTTATTGACATATTTATTAATTATATTTATATATTGGACTATTTCCATCATTTAATATAAGTATTGAATGTCTTTAGAAAAATTTAACTTTATTTAAATATTCCAAATACATTCAACTATTCACACATGTTAGTATATGCACAACGTTTTGAGAAGTTTTATTCTCCCCTCTTCTTCAAGTGGTGCTGGCCTGACCAGTGACAATACTAGCATGGGAATCAAACCTGGACACTTAGAGATTCTTGAATACTAAATTTTAGGATAACACTCTAGCAAACTGAGCCATCCTGCCAAAAACAACAGTCAGTAGAAATTTTGTATATTTAACTATGAGGTTCCTCCTGATTTCTCCACTTTTTCCTAAGAGCAAAGTTAATTAGTGGTTTCCATACTTTATTTATAGTCACAATAAGTTGACTTATGGAGTTGTTCGCCATTGTCATATGAGCAGTTTCTTTAAATTTTTTTCTTTGTACCTGTTGTTCTCTATCTAAATATTTTTGTATTTTTCCAATTGAACATATGTTCATTGGTACATACATGGTCTGCAACCTTAGACACATCTGTTTTCTCTCTTCTAATCATCAGTTAGTGTTCTTGCAAGCACCTTTCAATGGCTTGACTGGTCTCACCAATTTATGTTCTTCCACATTTGCATGGTATTTCATAGATGCAGTTTTTTGTTTTCAGCATTTCATGTTTAGCCTTTGAGGATGTTAGAATTTCTCATAGTGTGGTTTGGCTCTGGAAAGCTGTTCTAATGTTGTATTGATTGCAGATTTTCCTTAATTTGTCTGCAATTTTTGGTATGTGTGGGTGTACCACAGTACCAATAACTTTTTTCTTTTGATGGTTCTTTTTGTTGTTTATTTAAGGTTTTCTTTACAACAGCTGATGGATAATTGTTTTTCATGAGTTTGTTCTGTATAAATCTTTTTTTCTTTTCAAATCACTGATTTTTGAACAAACTTCTTAGTGATAGTATTACTCCATGTTTTGTGTTTCTGGTATGATTGGATCTATAGGCTAAGTATTTTCCTGTATGTGTGGGTTTTCTGTAAATTGTAGTTTTGATTTTGCCATGAAGGGAGTCTTGTCACAAGAACATCTAAGAATGCCCATTTTTGTTCTTGTTCTGATTCTATTGTGAATTTAATTGAATGGGATATGTTGTTTATGTGTTTTCAGAAAGATTGGAGTACTGCTTCACTGTTTGGCCATTCAACAAATTATTATCTACATTTTGGAATATTTAAATAAAGCTAATTTTTTCTAAAGACATTCAATATATATTTTAGATGATGGAAATAGTCCAATATATAAATACAACTAAAATACCATTATCACAAACCTTCAGGAAAATACATATTTATTCGTTTTGTTGATAATTTTATTTTTAAAAAAAATTGTAATATTTAATAAATTTTAGAAAGTACTCATTATTTCCTCACAAGTGCCATTAAACATTGGTGTTCAATCTGAAAGGATAGTTGTCTCAGCCTCAAGGTAGAGTCATATTAAGAAATAATGTTTAATAGTGCTTGTGAGGAAAGAATGATTACTTTCTATAGTTTGTTAAAAATAATTATAAATGAAAAGTAAATGAAAAATATATAAAATTTACTACTTGTGTGTAATGAGAGAAAGTTAAGGTCTCTGATTTGTAATAAGGCCACACTCACTTGCTTTTTTCATTGCTTCTCTAAGTACAGGTTGCTTATTCTTTCTTCATTTTTTTTTCACTGCTAAAGAAATATATTTTGTATATAAATTGCTAGATGATAATCTTGGAGTCCACCGGCCTAAAAATTAGAAAAGAATTTTTAATGCTTGAATTTGTGTCAGAATCTATTTTTTTTTAATCTAAAAATTTAGTGCATTATTTTTTTTGTAAAGTCTAATAAACTGTGGAGGAAATTAAAAAAAATATAGGATACTGTTTCAATAAAGTTTCATAAAAAAATTCAAATTTTGTCATAGAAATGCATGGCATACATTCTCTGAAAGATAGCAAAAAGATTATATTAATTATATAATTCTCACAAGTTTAATCCATACATTTTTCCAACAAATTTGAAATGACATTTTAAAAATAGCAATTTTGTTATGATTGATTCAGAAACATTTGATAAGCGTAATTGCAGTGAATGCCTGTTATATTTTTATGCTATATCCTTTTATTTAAGCTGCAATGGCTACATTTGGTTTTATAATATTAAAACTATAATTGATATATGATAGTTCTAGTGAGAAGTTTTATTTTATAATATAATTAAGGATATACATGGATATTTAAAATAAATAAACAAAAAATATATATTTTTTTAAAATAACACACTCTATGTTTTTTTTATATCTCAACACAAATTATCTTACTCCATATTCTGCACATATAAAAAGCTTATTTTCAATTGCATACAATCTTGATGGGTGATTTTTTTTTTTACCTCAGGATTGTTGTCAGCAGCAATCTTGACACTCATTATTAATACTTTGTCTTTCCTGGCGCTGTTAAAATGTGATCACGAAGTTCACATTGGAGGTTCTGGTTTGGAGCTTTTTTCCAAATATGGTTGTGTAAGTAATTTTGCTAACAAGTTTAAAAAATCCACACATTGAACATTTTTTGGCTGCTTGAAATTATGATCTAAAATGAATGAATTGAAGTTGAAATATTATCATTTAGAAAAATATTATTGACCAATGTCTTGTTCTCCTGCAGCGTGAATAATTAGTGCATTTACTATCATTTATCAAATTGCATTCCATGTGCTAGCATTGATCTTGTTATTGTGATACATACAAGAAATTAGTAATACAGATTTACATTTTTTGAGACATATGACAACTATAATGTTATTGCAAAATCCATATTGTAAATGGAAATATTTTTATTCTGATGCTGAAATCTATAAATAATTTTAATAAAGCATATGAACAATGCTACTGCAGTAACATTATTTTATGAATAGTAATATTCTCTTGTTAGATGAGCAAAATGTAAAAGAAACTATTCTAATAAATAAAATTTATATGTGATATTATAAAATAATATACTGTTCATCATGCAAAATAACTAATATCATGAATGGAACTATCAGTAAATACTCTCAGATTAGGTGACCCCAAATGTATTGAAAATATTATAACTTAGTAGTGCTACTTGACCTGCAAATTAAATGCATTACTTATTTGAGCAACTACCTGGAATAAATATAATTATGAACCACATGATTTTCTCCACTTATGTATTACATATCTGGACAATCTAAATATGCCGAGTCAATGACATATTCAAGCAATTTAAAATATAATGAGTAAATAAATAAATTGATCACATGATTTTATAGTAGTTCATATCTACATGTACAATGGACCCACAAATTTATAAAGAGCACCAGTGAATCCATATGCATGCTCTTGACTGGCAAAAAAATAAAATTTATTAACTGTTTTACTGGATAGTGAAATATCACCTGGAATATATTATAGGGTAAGATAAAATATTTATGTAATAGTTCATGCAGTGGTAAATCAAAATACCTATTGTTAATAAGATTAATTTATTAAAATAAACATAATTTATATGTGATGGTTAGAACAAGTAATTTCTAACCGCAATTAACATCCTATAATGTGCATTTATAATGCATTTATAGTTCACTCTCACTATAATACAAGGGTTAACTATAAATTTTTTTCATTCAAGAAAAAATATAAAATATATGGACAAATTTTAATATTATAAAAAAAATATATAATAACCAAGTAATATTTTGATTTTATAAAGTTATTTAATTTTAAATTAAGTTATGCGAATATTTTTTGTTTTAATTGAACTTTTATTTGACTATTATTAATTAAATTATTGGATAACAAGCCAGACTGCATTGTAATTAATGTTATTAATTTTTAGAAGAAAGATATTATAAACATTTATAAGTATTACCATTTATAATTTTAACTGTTGTTAATAAGTAAGATTTTTTCTAAGTGTCTGTTAATATTAATAGATATAAAACTTCAGTTTAACTTTTTTATCTTGCAACATTTCCTTTGGTATCTTTGTGATAGCAAACATGTGTAAGACTCCTTAGACATTCTTAATCTTTAAATGTTGCCCAATTATTTTCCTTTGTCGATATTACTATATAAATATATTTATTTTCAGTCTTAACTTCAATGGTGGTCAGCATAGCATTTTGTTGTTAATCATTTCATTTAAATCATAGATACTAAGTAGAGAACTTCTATTCCTTCCTTCCAGGGTCCTCTACTGACAATACATTTTCTTTGCTGCAGGTCCAAATTTATTTATAAAATAAAGTTAAAATACAAAACTTTTAAGGAAATTCTGAAATCGTTCTCATCTCTATTGTATTGTATTTTATCCTAGTACAAATAGCGTTGGCAATTTAAAAGTTAAATTAATAAACTTCTAATGAAAAATATATTTATGTAAATATATTTGATCTATTATTTTAAATAACATGAGTGTATATATTTTTTTGGTTTGTGTTTAATGAAATTAAAAAGAGAGAAGGAATGTAGAAAGTACAATAAAAAAATAAAAATAATTTAATTAAAAGAAACCTTTATCGCAAGGCCATCAGCAGCATGGAAACAAAGCGATAACATTCATTAAGTAATTAAAGATGGCGATCAAGAAAAAAAGGAAGACTTTGTAGGCTAAATTATTTTAAATTTGGTACACATTGGCAGGTGTCAATAGGAGTTGCACAGAAAGAAAAAAAAATAAACAGGACAAAAGGAATAACAGTTGGTGCAGAGGGTTCTTAGATCATCCTTCCTGCAGGGAGCAGTAAAAATAAAATTATACATGAAGAAATTATGAAAGTGGGCCAAACTACTGTTATTAATAGACTGAAATATTAAAATGTGTGAGTAGTAGCCGTTCATTTGCTGGAGTTGCCTTGTACATGTGTCGCGAACTACCTGAGTGAAGAAGCCATCTCCTACTAGATTTTAACCACAAAAACTTAAAGATCGCCGGAATACTGGACCGCAGATCCATTCTAAAGAAATCCATGCATGGTCAACCTTAGAAATCCTGCACGTTAACATTCAAACTTACCGGTAAGTAACTTTATTAAATCAACAAAATTAGTGATCACTTTCTTGAACTTTTAACCGTGATGAACTGTCGCCACGAGTCATATGAATAAAAGAAACAAATGTTAGCTGTAGTTTTATATTTTGATTGTCTTTTTATATTTTATTCTCTCGATCATATTAATGTTTTTGTTTCGTATTAATAAAGTAAAATGTAACTTACGTTGTTATTAATTCTTATAGTTCTAAATTCATTACAATTTAGACATTATTATAATTCAAATAAATTGCCAACGTTGTACTGAAACACAATCCTCCGGAGATTCCAAAATGTCTTGATTTTTAAACACTGATTTTTGAACATGTGATTTCTTCAAATTTTAATAAAGCATTGTCATCATAATTTAACAAAATATTTTTTTTTTAAATTTTAATAAATAAATGATTCATTTATTCGAAATTTATTTGAAACAAACATTTTTATTAAATATTTGACTTCGAGTTCTCTTTATTTAGCAATTTTTAAACCATAGAAAATGGCAAATGAAAAAATATGTATATTACATATCGTCCTCCTTAAAAAAAAAAGTAAACAATTAACATAAGGTCATCACTACAAAATAAACATTTCATCAATAAATCATGGTTAATCAAAATTAAACCACCACAATACTGAAATTAGTATTTATGTATAAGTACCTGTCTTACATAATAATAATAAAAAAAAAATCTAAACATATTAAAATTATAGTTTTATCTTTCTTATTGCATTGCCAAAAATTATATGTTCATGTATACTTGTATTCATGCATTTGTATTGTGTTTGTTATTGTTCTGAAGAAGATTGCTGGGGCAATCGAAACCGTCAATATTGAGTTGTAATTATACAAAGCACTGCAAAAGTAATAGAGAAAGTACATTATATTATTATTACATATTAAAATTAATAAGACATATTTTATAATAATTATATATATTGGCACCCTTTCATTTCATTCTAACTGGGTACTTGTAAAACAAATCTATGATGTTGTATATGTTGTATGACATCTAATTGACAAGAGTAATCCCTCATTTCTAATGAATATGGAATCCTTGTATCAAATAAAATCATGATTATATAAATCACTATAAGCTGAATATTTATTCTATATCCGTAACGATTCACTTGATTGCAGCTTTGCCATCAACTATATTTTCTAATTATTGCTTTTACTTTATGATACAAAATTTCTCATATTCACAGTCAAAGCACCCATATCCGTGGCTACAGACCTCGTGATAATAAAACTATTTAAACTTTAAAAGTTTTATTTTGGAAAACAGAATTTTATATGTGTCATTACGATTTAAGCTTGTGATAGAATTCCTTTTCAAAGAAACCCGGTCATTTATTTTAAACTGTACTACATCTAAATTAATATCATAATGTCAATGATAATGTATAATCTGATTTTCCAAACTTTCGACCACTTGTTCCTGTCTATTCTGTTTCTTCTCTAATTCTTTATCATTAATTTGTTGATACTCATTTAAATTCAGCCTCTAAAGCTGTATCCCTATTTGGGATTTGCTATGTCTTAATTTTAACCTACCCTTGAGTAAGACTAGCAGTATGTATTTCTAAATTATTTCGTTTCTCAGTAAAGTAAATAATTGCACTGCGGATCAATTTTCTAAACTAATTTTAATACAGAACAATATAATTCTAATAATATAGTATAACGGTTGACGGAACCTCCCTAACCTAATCTTCCATAAGGCTATTGGAACCTAGAAGAAAATGTATATAGTAGAGATACGCACGAGAGGTTACTTTTTTATCAAACCGAAAGCCCCAGTCACTAGTTCAGGGAGAAGCTGAGCTTAAAATATCATACTGTATATTCAAATTTCTAATTCTTAAATTTTAAATATTAATAAAATATACAAAATGAGTTAATGCCAAAATTAATTGAACAAAACATTTTATTATTACGCACACACACATTAAAAGGAAAATTCTGAAAATTAAATTAACTAGTGAATATGTTTGATTTTGAATTATATGCACAGATGGAAGCATTTAATTGATTTAATACAATTTTAATATTTTACTAAGCGTGAATATGCTACATAGATTACGCATATAACTAACCCAATTCCTTTTAACCTTAGGCTAAAATCTCACGTTATTGATATACCGATGTGACCAATGCAAAATGAGATTATTAGCATAACCCCCATGCTAATAGGAATTTATGTCTGTAACATGATATCATTTGAGAAATAAAGAATCATGGTGGGAGGGAATGAGCATCTTTCTCATGATCATTAATAAATTTCACCAACAGACAGAAATGATCCACTGCCCAATTGGTAATACAAAAACAAAATTATTGAAATATATATAGAAGAGATGCTCTGTAAAAGGGATAGCGGTCTTTGCCGGCTTACTGTGCCAACCAGAGAGTAAGAAAATCAATGGCGTAGGAAATACATCTATGACCATTAACACCGTGATGACTACACTTTTGGGCCATACATTCAGATGGGTATTATTATATCCTGTATGCTAACGCGGAACAAGGGAATGAGTATTCAATGCACCTACTCAGATTACTTTGACATAAAGCCTCTGTACATCTATCCACCAGCACCAATTTAGCTACGAAACAATTAACCCAAAACTAACATAATCTTACGAATCTATGTAGCCATTTACGCTTATTTTAAATTATCAATTTAAAAGAAATTTACGAGAATGGAAATGATATCAAATACCTATATAAAATATAATAAATAATTTAAAATTTTAGTCAGATAAAAGATTTCTTTTAAAATTAAATGACGTTTAGAATTACTACTTGAAAAAGTTCATATTATCTAATTAATATTCATCTTTCATTTAAAACAAAAGTTTATACTTTCCAATGCTGTAGGTAAAGTCCGTCTTTGCAGTCCTTGATGTGTCACACAATTCAAAGTTCTTTCCATTTTATATTGTTCTAGGTGGAGACAAGTCTGTTTTCTGGCCAGTTTCCGGGAACCATCTTACTCTGGAGTAATTTATGTGATATATGATGTAATCTATTATTATTGATAAAAAGAGATGTATTGGTACTTTGACTATTATATATTATGGAGGAAATCTTTCTAATCATGTTAATACAGAAATAGACCCCTGAAATATTTCCTGATGGCAAGTATCAGGAGATATACATACAATTTTAACTGACCATTGCAATGTGTAAATGTAAAAATATTTAGTTCATGTTAACAACTGACAGGAAAAAAAAAAAAAGGCAGTTATAAAAAGAAATGCTGAAAAATTCGTAAGTGCCGTCAGAAATTCAATAGAACAGTGAAGTTACTTATTTTTACTGAAATGCTTTACATGCATATTTATACACACATTATAATAATTTTAAATGAGCACATAAATCATTTAAAGGCTTATCACATATATAACACTCAATGATTCATTAAGAATTTTGCTTTGAATTTCCTTAGTAACATATTTGAACTTGTTTATTCTGTAACTAGGTTTATATTCTTAGCATTACATAATTGATATGCCATAATGTTATTTATATGTTCATTAAAATCATAATTTTAGCAATTAATATTTGAAACTATAAACTAGGTTGATTAATATAAAAACAAAAACCATTATTAATGTATCATTTTTTTCGAGTACCAATGCTTTATTTATTACTATATAACAAACCAAATGTCAGATAATATCTGATAAAGTAGATTGTCATTGATATAACAAAGATGGTGTTATTTACAAGTTCATTTAAATAATTTTTTGGAAATCTTTCTTATGAATTATTTTATTAATATATTCTGACTTAATCTATGAATAGGTTTATATATACACATAAAAATTATATATACCATGATTATCATTAAAAAACATTCAAATTGAATTTTAACAATGACAGATAAAAAAAGCTATTAAAAAGAGCATGTGCTTCTTCAAATGTTGTAATGTAAAAAAACAAAATAGATATCATTACAGCTGATTTCTATTGGAAATTACTAAAACTAAGTAATTGGATACTTTAAACATATGTTATATCATTAAACAATGCAAATCCACCCATGGATGATTGGGTTTTTAAAAAATAGTGTCACAATTGTGCATCTGAGGCAAATTTAATATAACAGTGCTGTGATCGATCTTATGCAGCTTATTAGAAAAGGATGAATAAAATAAATTATGCAGTATACTGGAGACATTACACCTGCTGTATTTACTTTGTTTAGAATAAAATACATATTGCTTATTGAACTGCAAGTGTAAAGTATTTTTCAGATTTTTTTATATGTAAAGTATGAATATATAAATTAAGATTATTATATAAATGAAATTTTTAAAAAATATTTACATATATTTTATTGAGTGTGTGTTCACTCATTCATTATTGAAAAATTAAAAATAAAAGAATAAATTAAATTTTTCTGTTTTAAGTGAAATGAATAGTGAAATATCTAATTTTCATCCCAATTAAATATGAACTGTGCAATATATTCTTTTCTTTAATATTTTTTTTCTCATTTAGAAGTGTAATAATAGCTTTGTTATATAAGAAACTATGATTTCTAATTGTTTTGATATTTTTAACTTTGTATCGACTTACATTTTATTATGTAGAATACAACATATCAAATTCAAAAATAATAATAATGGAAGATGTTCTGTTTATGTATGACAGTATATATTAATACAAATATGTTTCTAATATTAACGAATATAAAAACAAATATACACTTGTATTTACAATATATTTTACAATGACTATATGCCACTGCTACCATTTGGCAAAGTGTACCTCCTAGTTCTAGGTTGAACTACAGAAGGGACTGCAATTGCCTTTACAAGTTTCCTATCATTTCCAGCTATATCTTGGCAACCTGCCTCGTGAATAGGTTCAGTGACACTTCTTGCTGTACCTTGACAGCTTGACTCATCCCAATCTTTGGTATTAGCAGCTTCCAGTCCTGAATGTAGATTTGCCTCACTGCATCAATTGTTTAGCTTAACTGCTACTGTCTGGAGAACGGAAATTTTGTCTTTTAGCTCTGTGGCTGTAGTTCGTTCTCTCAAGTCATGTATGAGGAATGTTTATCTGTCTTTCAGCTTTGGGATAGTAGTTCTCTGGAGAATGTGTATGCTGCCATTCATATTTCACAGTAGTTCCTCTGACTTTACTTTCAGAAAGCTTGATCTTTTATTTTCTGATCCCCAACGCTAATGAAAATATTCAGATTTAGTGAGCGTCATTGTCTATTGGCAGGTTCTTGCTATTGGCTATGTGTTATCTCTTTGTATACACATTGGATGTATGTGTCTTCAATATAAAGCAAAGAAATTTTATTATATAACATGATCACATATGGCACTCAGAGACAGAGCAATGGCTTTGTATATTGTAAAATATATTAAAATTATGATTCTTTTTTTATTGTTTCTTTACATTTAGGTTTATTTGTTTACATTTTTTTTTTATTAACATATAATTGAAATCACGTATATTGATACAGCATAGTTTGCAACTTCCTGTATACAGACAGACATGCAAAATTTAAAATGAAATCAATGTACTCTTCACAAAAAAATAAATGTAATCACAAGGAATATTAATTCCAAAAATACTGAGAAAAATAGCAGTTAAAAAATATATATAGACTAAATGAATTTTTGGTGGTGAGCACTTTTATCAAAGACAATAATTATAAAATTTAAAAAGACCCATTATGTATATCAGATCACCATATAGAAGTTAGGAAATTGTCATTCTTATTGTGTATATTCCAAATAATAATTAACTAAACACTATTAGAGTTTCTATTCATCACAAAGTTACCATTATTAATAAACCAAGCCTTTTGGTTTTGCATTTCCCATCACTGCATTCCTTTATTAACCATTTTTTATTTCACTAGGATTGAAAACATGATCACCTAAATGCCCATGATCCAAAGACACAATAATCCAGCTCAAAACTTATTGATAGTAATATTTATTTAAAATTTTCATAAAGTGTAGATACTTGAAAAATTACTGGTTTATAATGAGAAACTAAATGGTCTTTTGTTACTATTTGCTTGTGATTTTTATAAGCCCAACATCCAATGGTTGCAGTGTAAACTAAACATTTAACATGTAGAAAATTCATTTCTTTTATTTTTATTTATGGATTTTTGAATCACACATAATAAACTGCTGATATAGAGGGATAGACAAACTACTGTGAATATATATATATATATATTTACGTAAATTTTTCAATAGTCACAGATAAGAATTCAAATAGAACTAATGGCAATATAAAATCTCAAAAATGATCTATCTGTCCTTATAGTCACTTTGACTAAACATACTTATAGTAATTTCACTTAAAGGTTATCTGGGGAAAATATCTGGACAATGCGGATAGATCACATAACAAGAGAAACTTAGAAACTTATTGTAAAACTTAATAATTAGACCCATATTATGAATGGTATGCATACAGAAAGTAGTATATTAAGATTAGATTTGACGAAAGAATTTTTCTGTTATACAACTAAAATGAAAGCTATTAATCATTAATGAAATCAGCCTTTAATGTAAATTGAAGAAGTTGCTGGAAAAGCAAAATGATGTTGGATATTACTAAAGTGATCATCTGTTTTGTAAAATCAGTATCATTTAAAAATGTTGCACTTTATGCTATTTACCTTGTTATGCAAATTCATAATATCTAAAAGTTTTTGATACTTTTCAAAAATTTATACAATTTTTTGTTAATTTTTTATTTTCCTCTTCTGATTTTTATTATTGTGAATGAAAGCTCAGAAATAGAATTGTAATATACAAGATAAAAGATGAAAAGCAATAAAATTGAAAGTTTAAGAAAAAGTATTACAAAGCCAGATCTGCTAGCAAGGCTATTGTGTGAATTAATAAACAAATTTATGAGAACTGTTAAGAGGATTTTTAAAAAAATGCATGCCTTCAAGTAATATTTGAAGTTTACCCAATCAGTGGATTGATTATCTGCTGCTCAATCATGAGTTATTTCCTTGATTTAACATTTTTATATTTATTTGTCTTGAGTAGGATTTTATTAAGTTGGAAATGTATTCTAGAAGAATTAGAAATGAATCTTGTCTTTAAAATCACATTATTGAAGCAATTGAAACAATAGTATGATTGAATGGAATGTGTTCTCTAAAATAATTGATCACTTTGAAACCTGCTGAGATACTGATTATCACCACTTAAAAACTGATAATTAAGTTCTTGTAATCTGAATTTTATTTATATGTATTTTTGTGTGAATTAAAAATGTTTTTTTTTTTACAATTTCTATCTATACAACATGCATGTTTTCCTGAGTTCTTAACTAAAATTTTAAAGGTTAAATCAGAAGACTATTTTCACAGAATGTCTTTCATGAAAGAATATTCAGAATAGACTAGAAAATTGTTTAGATGGTTAATGAGACCAGAGTCTGTCACTTCAGTTAATTAATTTTTAGCATATCTATTTTTCTATACCAGTTTTACTAGCTCATAGTAGCTGAGTAATTAATATATGCCAGATAGTAGTGCTTAATAAATCACTATAAAATTCTATCCTATCCATATTTTTAGTCTAGTTTCTTGGGGCTTTTGTCAGTGTGGAGTATTGAATTGAATCAAGTGCACCTGAATTTTTTTTAATTTAATGTACCCATCCTCCAACAACCATCTTATTTTTTTTTTTTTTACTATGAAGTTATCTGCCTGAAATTCAAAAAACATCTTAAAGTTTTGAATCCAAGCCAGTTTGCTTTTTAGTTAGATAGATCTGACACAAATTTAGCATCTGTATATTATAGTGTGTTCAGTTTTTAATAACTATGATATATTGAGACAGTTATGTCTCTTGGCATACAACAACATAGTGTGTGTGCATATATATATACACACCTGGGTCTCGTTTTATGCGGATTATTTTAATGCGATTTTGAAGTTATGCGATTCATATTTCTTCTTAATATCTTTCATATTTCACTATATTTATTAGATATCAAGAAATTTAAATTATTAATAACTTATTTTGACTTGAAATACTTTTTTTTTTTTCAGAAATATAACGGTATATTAGCAGCTAACGTGAATATGGCCTGAAGCTGTATTTACAATTTTAGCTTCTATGTAAATAACTTATTTATACTAATGAGTATAAAAGTATCATAATAAATATTTAAAAAATTTAAACTTTTAAACTGTATTTTGTTATATATAACAGAAATAAATAATCTTTTAGATTTTTTTAATGATAATGTATAATCTTTTTGTTTTGATTGCTATGTCATTTTTGAAATATAGAAACAGAAAACCATTAACACAGCACAAGACTAAAAATGACGCTAGTTGTACATCACATCACGAATAAAAATAAAGTGGCTAACAGGTTTTTCTGGGCAATAATTGCTGATAGATTCTTGATTTCGTTTAAGGAGAAGCCACAATACATCGCATCGAATCTGATTTCTTACCAGTTTACAAACGAATGCTAGCGGTAATGATTAAAATATGTATGAAAAATGTAAAATTAAATACTGTAGTTAATAAAAAAAGTAAAAAAAGTTTGTCTTGTATTAATTTTTTTCAAATATTTGAAATTTTTTATTAATCATACTTTATTTGCTTATTTTTTTAATGCGAATTTTAAAATAATTTTTCCTTATTGCTTTGTTTTTATGCTAATTCTGAAAAATACAGATCCTATCCCCCATTTTTCAAGGTAAGTTAAGTCTATTTTTGTGCGATTTTTTTTAATGCGGGTTTTCTGTGGAACCTATCTACCGCATAAAACGAGACCCAGGTGTATATAAAATTGTAAGGAAAAGTAAAAATAAATGAACATTTTTTGTAGATGTTTTGGTACTCTTCTGTTAGCAGCCGTACATCGCTTGATGGCACTGTTTCTGTGCAAAAACACAAATGTGCCATTTACATGGCCAAAACTACAGCTATTATAACACTACTTTCATAATAGCCATTTTGGGCTCCATGATGGTGTTGTTCTCTATTCAAAAGCATAGAAAACGTACACCTAGCTATGTGTGGCCACACTTTATGCATATGTTCAGTAATGAGAGTTTGCTACCATTGATATGAGGGTGTCTGTTATTCAATTTCACACACGTGTTGAAATCTCTTCAAAATCATTGTCTCGCACACCAACTGTAGTAGTATCACATAGTAATAATTATCACTCTGTCACATGCTTCCCTATGCATCTTGGAAGCTGCTAGAAGTTTGGAAAGGCTTTTTTCAGAGGGCAATATGGCAGATTCACACCAAATTTCACATTCTCGATGAGATGACTGGACACAACCACTTACCTAATTCATCAATCATCTGATTGTAAGGTTTGGGCAAACCTATATTTTACGTCTAAATAAGAATATCTAGTTTCTCATTTACAAATCATCATTCTAATGCATTATGGACTTGATACTTAAAGGTAAAATTAATAAACAGAGCAAAATTCTCCATATAGTATTGCCACCTGTGCTAAACAGAGTAATCAATGGATGCCAGAAGGCTTGTGCATAAAATCCCTATCTAATGCCTACTCATCCAATATCCCGAGACTAGTTTCTGGCTTGTGGCCTTCGTCAGTGAGGAGCTTTGGATCTGAGAGCACTGCATCTAGATCTTAGGATCTAATGCAACCCTCTAGTAACCACCTTTTATCTCTACTTAACTACAAAACTATGAGAATGAAATTGAAAACACAAAAAATATTTTCAATATAAGCTCAATAGGTGGCAATACTGTATGGAGAGTTTTGCTCTGTTTATCAACAATTAATGTGCTAGTATAGGAAATGTGATCATGTGATGCTTAATGGTTTAAAGGTAAAATTCTGATTGAAAGCCTAAAAAGAAAATTTAAATTTTATTTGGCCAGTATTCAAATTCAGGTATAGCAATATTGCAGTATTATTCTACAAAAAGGGTATACCTTTAATTATCTATATTTAAGAAATCTTCTGCTATAGTACTTTTAATGTTAAATGATATACATCACATATCTGAGGAATTTTTTTCATTTGTAAGTAGACAAAAAAGAAGCAAGCAGTAAACATTGCATTTATTTATTGACATCAACATTTTTCAGAATACTGCGGACCAAAAATGTTAATCATTCAATAAGTTAAACATAAGATTAAACAGTTTTTAAAAGACCCATTGTGTTGCAAAACTCTCCAAAGAGTAAAAGTGATTGAGAAGTCGCTATTCATATGGCTGTGGTGAGGGTTAGCATTTAAGGAATTTAGAAAATGAAATTGATATGAAGTCATTATGGAAGATGTGTTTTTGATATTTCCATTAAATAACAAATGATGAAAATGTTACGTAACTGGCTGAAGTTTTCTATTCTTGTTGGATTCCAATTTGCTAAAAGTATAGAGATTGGATCTACAATAATTTTATAATTCTTATTATAATATTTTCAGTTGCTTATTAAGTTATAAAATCTTGTCAAAAATTCAGTTATCCTTATCTATTCTAGAGTCATCTGTAAGCTTGAGCAATTAGTAGACACCAGATAATATGATAATGGTGGGGGTTTTCTATAGAAAATTTCTCTAACAAATGCTATTTTGTATTTTTTATATTTCACTATATTGTGAGAAAGTTGTGATTGCATGAATGTGTCAAATAGAATAGAGATCTGATCTACAAGAATTTCACACATTATGTTCATCTATTCTAAAGTCATCTACTGTCAGCTTGAGTAATCAGTGGATACCAGATTGTATGGTGGAGGGTGAGGAATTTAGATAGCTCTAGGTTTGAGTGAAGTCATCTGCTCTTGGAAGCATATAAGTTATGTTGTTGGTATAGAAAATGTTTAATGTTATGTTTTAATGTGTTGTGATTATGTGAATGCCTCCAGAGTATATTCCAAATATTCATAGAATTTTTTTTTTTTTTATGTAGTTAAAACTAGTTCTCAACAAAATCTCGGAGCCATTGCTATTGTTGATGAATCCCCCAATTTGACTTCATCGCAGAGCCATTCTTCATCATCCCTGAATGAAGAAAATCTCAATCAGTGTCCTCATCAATGATGACTTCTGTCCTGTGCTCTATTGAAAATGTACAAATAATTTTACTACAACACATATAGTTTAACACATTTTTTTTAACTTACATATTTTTATTTATTGTAAATAAATTTAAAGTGATTTTGGAAACTATATTTTATTCAAAATCTAAATTAGTATAACACATAATGTTTTGCTGTGAATAATATTAATATGTATCCGGTGTTTGAATATACTCATAATTTCAATTTTGTATTTGCTAAAATAATTTGTACATGATTTTAGTAACTGTTTATTATTTATTAATATTTTACATAAATTTTATGGTTATAAGACCTGCATTTTTTTTTGATTTTGATTCTATTATTTATTTAAATTATCTTAATCTACTTAGATAATTATGTCATATTGAAATCCAAAGGACTCAATAGATTATGACAGCTCTTAATTAGCCAGACTCTTTTCTCATTTAAGACTTGAACATAGAAATTTATTTTTTAGAACTAACTGCTAATAGCTTTTCAATAATTACGAGTTAAATACTTTCTAAAGTGACAGTCTCTACAGCTGGTTCTTAAATCGAAGATTATCTGTCATTTATGATAGTAGATTGATGGACTGAAAACTTTGGAAGACTTTTTGGTTCAGTGCCAAATAATATGCGAATTCCAGAGTAATCAACCATTTGATTATCTTGTTTTGGATCATTTAATGCAATGATAGAGAGTAATCTTAAAGAACTAATGATTTCTGAATCAAAGTTCAAAATTGCCCTTCTGCCTAATTAACCATTCACTTATTTATTTATTTGTTGGCAGTAACTTTGCCTTTTTAAAATCATCTGAATGCAGTTTTCCATAACAAGAGAAATTGACACTTCGTCTGGAGAGTAGAACTGGTAATGAAGCATATATTATTATACAATTTATTATTGCATTTAATTAAGTTATTAAAAGTGTAAATGTAATGATAAACCACTGAGCTACTAAACTTGCATGCATTAGGTCTATTCTCTATTCACTCTGTTCTTTTAATTAATGCATTTTTGATAGTATGAATTTATTAACACACCATTATTAATTCATTTCTAAATGCAAATAATCAGTGGATACCAGAAGATAAGGTTTAATGGATTCCTAGATTAATTTCTAGTTATTAGCCTCATTAAAAGAAAATATTACTTTGAATTGCAATCCAATTACTTTTTTTACTCTTATTGTAGAATAGACTAATGCTCTGACCTTATCTAATAGATTATAGTTTTGAATTCAAGCACAAACCTATGTGTTATAAGCTAACAATCTGACATTTTCAAATGATTAAAGTTTTGAATTTAGGTACACATCTTAATGAACTAATTTATAAGAAGAATGAATAAATATCTACCATTTGATCAGACATTATTTTTAATTGATTCTTGTTAAGAATTATAAATAAATAAGATAACAGTAAGTCTCTTTGATCTTTTATCAAAAGGATGGTTAATATTAGTGTTTTTCAATGTGGCCATCATAGTTTATAGTTGATCTTAAACATGTCTTAAAAAGTATTTAACATACTGTTTTAGTTTCATATATTTATCAGAATTTTTGCATTCGAAAATGAATGTTACTAAATTTAAGGGAGGACATCATGGTGATATTTAAAAAAATGATTGTTTATGTATATGTATCATATAAATGATGTTTCTGGCTACAAATCATCTTTATAGGAAGCAATTGTTTGAGAGAAGAAAATTAATAGTAATTTAAGGCTAATTTACTTAATGGGAAAAGAGAAATAACAAATATAAAGTTTAATGATAAAAATGTAATACAAGGAAAACTATTGGAAAGATATGGAAATAATTTGAAATATATTAAATATAAAACAGATCTGATAAAGAATTTAAGTGGCAGATAAAAGATAAGAGGGACAAAAAATTTTAAATATTTATGTATACTAATCTAATTAGTGTATATTTTACATTAAATAATTTAAGAATTATGATGGGAAGCTAAGGGAATAAATAGAGGTTATTTAAGATTATGTCACAAAGAATCAAATAAACATTAAACCAGTGTTTAACTACCTGCTGCGAATCAATAAAGTTTTACTTTTTTTTTTATTAAGGACCAATTGAAGTATCAAACAAAAACATGGAAGAAAGTATGGGCATTTTTATAGTAAAATATAATAATCGTAATGTTTATCATTCAAAGAATGATAAAAAAAGAAAAACAACAATAATCGACAAAACTATACAAAAGTAAATTAACTAACAAAATATTAAATTAATAATAAATAAAATCTGAAGAAAAACAAAGAATGATATTTAAATAACTGAGTAAAACAATTATAATTATAAAACCAATAGATAATGCACTTGTTGCTGTTTCTTTTCAGTAATTAGCTTATCAAATTTAGGAGATATATTTATGACTGCTAAGCACAAAAGTGGATTTATTGATAAATGATTTCTCTCTTTTGATTTTATGAATGTCATTACTGAAAATATCCATTCACAAAGTGTGGTCATAAATGGCAATAACATTTTAAAGACTTTTTTGTGTAAATCTGAATATTCAGTTTAATTTTAATCCAAAATTGAGTTATACTTGTCAAAATAAATAATAACTTTAATGTACCATCATAGCTTAAGTCTATTAATTTTTCTTGTTCCAAATCAGGTAGGTTATTTTTTTGTTTAATATACTGATTTAAAATCCTCATTATTGCTTTTCCATGTGTCTTCTTCCTATGGATAATATTGATCAAATGCACAACAATATAGTCTATTAAATGTCCATAAACAGTATTTTTCAATTTGCTAATAATTGTATCAACTTCATTTATCAATTCTGATAATAAATAGAACATGTCATACTTTTTTTATTCTACTCACACCATAGTTGTAACTTTTTTTTGAATGACAGTTTTATTTCAATAATCAAAAGTACTATTTCCTTACAGGTTTAAATTTAGTTCATTTATTAATGAAAATATGTCTGACAAGTAAGTTAGTTTAGCAATCTAATTGTTGTCACAGAAAATATTTCTCACTTCTGATTTTTTTTCTAGAAATGTTTTCAACTTTTTTAATTCATAAAGTCTTGTTAATATTTTCCCTCTCGCCAACTGTGACAACTATTATCTTCCAGAAGTAGTAAATTTTTATGTCCAGATCCTATTTCATTGCATAAACTTGAAAATAGTCTTGAATTTAGTGTGTGGCATTTAATATAATTTATTATTGTTATTGATTAAGAACATTATTCAAGTCCAGAGACAATTTATTAGTAGCTAAATGCTTGCAGAGTATAAAATAATGAATAAAATTTATTTTGTTGTTTGTTATTTTAATTTTTTTTTTTTCAACTCCTGAATGTTTTCCAGTCATACTTGCCACTTCATAAGCCAATACAATTTTTCTGATTAAGTGAATTCTTTTCGATGTAATTATCAATTGTTTTGAATACATCTGAACTAGTTATGTGATTCGGAACTTCAACACAATAAAAAAAATATTTTATATCATTGATTTTGTAATCATCATAACGAATATAACATAAAATTATAGCGGTATTGATATCATCTGTAGGTTCATCTATTTGAATTGTGAACAGTGATTTGCTTTTTGAATTAATTGTTCTTCATCAGTCCCTAATTTAGTCTCAGCAACCATATCTAGGATTTCAGAACACACATCTATTAAACATGATTTAATTAAGTTTTCATCAATAGAATACTACTTTTTACATTTAACGATCTTTAAAACAATTAAATATGGTGCTTTGGCAACAAATTTTTTAAAAGGTGATTTTTGTTTCAATTCAGAACTTTTACATTCAAAAAAATCCAGTTGCTTATTTTATAGATATGAATGTTTGATCCATAAATGATGCATTAATTTTGTTGGCATCATACAGTCATTGGATAAAATTTTTCTGCAAATAATGCCTTGAGATCTGGGTAAATTTTCTTCTAACAGGCTAAGAAATTAAACCAAAATTTTTAAATAATCAGGATTGAATTGCCAAAAACAGTGCATTTTCATTTTGCCTAAGGTGAATCATTTTGTGAATAAATAATATTTTTATTAGCATTCAAAGTACTTACACTTGGTTTTTGGAAAACATTGCAATAGTATTTGATATTTTCTTGTTATTATTCATTTTTAAATGGCTAGAATTTATCAAAAAAGTAAACATTAAGTATTTAATATATTTTAATTTATACTACACATCTATGATATAGCAATTTTTATCACTGCATGCCAGTGCCATTCGAATCAACTGGCTACGGCAAACTATATAGTATCTTCAACTGATTACTATTAGGTTATTTTGTACATACCAAAGTCAGCCTCAGTGCACGAAGTGTGCAGTAGTTTTACTGTGAGATGGCTGGGGCAATACAAACACTTTTTTGCATTTTTTATAAGGTTTTGTTTTTTTAGTTCATTTTTTTTTAATAAAACAACTAGCAAACAAAAGAAAATCTTAGAACTGAATTAAAAATAAATGGAATAAAATTAATCATAATGTAAAAGATTTTAAAAACATATGTAATGAATATGAACAAATTTATATGCTTTTTGTGGACCACTAAAATTTTTCTATGGACCACCGGTTGAGAAACATGTTATGAAACAAACTGATGTTTTGTATATGAATATATTTGTGATTCATGGATTGGTTTGTATAGTATCATCATTTTTTTTTGACTTTATATATATTTTTTAATGAAGAGAAGACATTTCTTGCAAAATTTGTAAAATTTTGTTTGGAAAATCAAACTTGTGAAATATATTTAAATAAATCATATGATAAATAAATAATCAAAACAAGATTGATAAAATGTCTTTAAATAACAACGATAAGTATAAATATATATGATAATAATAATACATAAAAGCTCTTTGGCAAATATTAATTTTTGAACTTTTCATGGTGTTGGAATTATTTTACAATTTCAATCTACATTGCATACATAACATCTATCTTTTTTACATAGAATTAACTAGAACCTATTATAGGAATAATATTTACAAAGAAGAGAAAGAAAAAAAATTATATAAATATATCCTTTCAATCTGCATTGCCTACATAGAAACATCTCATATAAAATTAATTAGAACCCATAATACAATATGTACAAGGAAGGGGGGGGGGATATAAATGTATACTATATAATTTTCCACTTATTTATCATTAGCCAATTATTAGTTAAATTAATTGATGCTTTATTTATATTCTTACAATTATGTTTGGTTTCATAGAAACCAATTACTGTATATTAATTGCAATAAACATATTGTACATATATATAACATTAATTGAACTAATGAATGGAAAATTATATAGTATTTTATACAACCCCCCCCCCCGCTTCCTTGTAGATATTGTATTGCTATAACGAATTCTAATTAATTTGATTTAAAAATGATAGATGGCGCTATGTATGCAAAGATTATGTTGTGGAAATGGGATGGGGCAGAATATGGGAAAATTTAGAGTGGAGAATGGAAAATAAAGTGGCTATCTGGGCATAATTGCTGAGATATTCTGACTTCGTTTAAGGAGAAGCCACAGTACATCACATCACATGAAATTGTAAAATAGTTATAACACATAGAAGGAGACGTATACAAGTTTTTTCTCTTTATTTTCCTTATACATATTGTTATAATAGATTCTAGTTAACTTCATATCAAAAAGACATATTACTATATATGTAATGTAGTTCCAAAACATTGAAAAGGCCAAAAAATTAATATTTGCCAAAAAGAGTTTTTATGTATTATTGTTTTTCAATCGTTATTATTTTTCTTCGTTTCTGAGCCAGATATTATTGTTATTATATATATATACACACATACAATTATTGCTGTTATATAAAGATATTTTATAGCGTATGATTTATTTAAATACAGTATATGAAAACGCAGCATAATGGATTAAACTTCTTTCCATTTTTGATTATTGTGATATATAATAAACATATAAGAAAATTATTTCTTCTAAAGTATTTTTATATATTCACAGTGCTGCATTTTTAATTTCCAGTATTTATTTACAAGATTGTTAAAAAATATATTAATAAAAATATTTTTAAAAACAAAAGGTGATTATTTTATAGGATGGGAAACCACATACAAGGATGTTTTTTTTTTTTTTTTTGGCAAATATGACATAAATAATCATCTTTATTGTAATGAAATCACCAAAAGATAACCCCTATGTTATTAGTTATTATTATGAAGAATTATTCTAGGGGATGATTATCTGTTCATCAATGACCAATGGGTGACTCTATACAAGTTGAAGGGACCAATCAAAATTTTATCCTATTTAATAATGGCATAAATAATGATCACACTGAAACTTATGCAGATCCAGTCATATTTCCTGATCATTATCCACTCCACATTTATATTCTTATTCTAATGTAAATATTTATATGATATATCTATTTGTCAGATGAGAAATTTATTTAAAAAAAAATGCTTAATTATAATAATAAATTTATTTGATACAACAATAACAGAACATAAACAATATAAGATATTTTATATTTACACATTAAATATGGAATACACATGACAAAAATTTATACCCCCCCCCCCAAATTTGATCACTTTTTTAAAGTTAACTAAAATTGTAACTTGTACAATATTTTAAAATTAATATTTTCATTTTTTTTATATCATATATCAATTTCAATATATAACAGAGACAAAAATATATATTTATTTTCACTTAAAAAGAAAAAGGTATTTTTCAGAGTAAAATTTCTTTTGATATAATTCAAATTATTATTTATTCAATAAAAATCATTAAAAGATCTTACCAAATTTTTCTTATTTTGTTTTTCTGTTGAGCTCATTTTAGACATTAATGTCAGTTTAACAACGAGATCTCTGGCCATAACAAATATCATCATAGTTTTATTTTTACACTCGTAAATTATTC
This sequence comes from Epiperipatus broadwayi, assembly GCA_028023455.1. Taxonomy (NCBI): domain Eukaryota; kingdom Metazoa; phylum Onychophora; class Udeonychophora; order Euonychophora; family Peripatidae; genus Epiperipatus; species Epiperipatus broadwayi. Next base: position 2,968,869 of record JAQFVV010012444.1, on the reverse strand, counting down.
AACTTGAAGATTTTCCTGGAAATAGTAAGTTCCTTTTTGGTAGTCATGTTTCATAATAAAGGAAACCAGATATATCTTAATATGTGTACATACGCCTCTTCCTCTGTGATTTCTTGTAATCCACAGTTGATTTTTTAAATTTCTTTATCTATTTATCGAGTTTTGTTACAGTATCCATAAATAAGACCCATCATTAGGTGTCGTTCATTATTAGGACATTATTACAACATTATAAAGAGCTGTATTTTCAGAAAATTCAAATTAGCATTTCATCTGCCTTATCCCATCATAGTAGATAAATACGAATATACAAGAATACAAATGTTCACAGCTGCTTATTTATGAGCATTACAAAAAAATTAAGCAAATTTTATAGCAGACAACCTGTGGTTTTTTTTTTTATCTAGCGATCACTAAAATTCCCATAGCAACCATTGTATTGTTTGAATTTTTAATTGATAATTAATATTTTGAAAATAATGAATTTTATTTTTGAATTATCTTAAAAATAAACTTACTTTTTTATAAATTGTTATTTTCAACTAGTTAATACATTATGATTTGCTTTAAAAATAAATTTTATAAAGTTTTCAATCACAATCTTTTTGTATTTATTTTTAAAAATCATACACATGACCTATGGCAGAGAGATGACAATATATAAAGCATGTTTGTAATGTGAAGTGTTTCTAAACTGAAATATCAAAAAATAGAAAATTCTATTAAAAATTTTCAAATTATTATGGCGAATTGCAAGTAATATGACATATGGTAATTATAATGTAGAGAGTTAATATTCTATAACACTATATAGTGAGTACATTTTTAATTAATACCAAAATTGTGAAAGCAGTTCATTAAAATTATTAAGTTTTTTTTATTGCATTTAAATATTGAATAGTTAAAATAAGAATTCATGAACTTAAATATAGCTTTATATATCACATTCTGGTTCTTAGTTTTTTCCCTCAACAAACATTCCTCTCTAAAAAACTGTGGTAGCAGAACTTATTGTAAATATCCACTGTATTATTACCTTCACTATAAACGTAAACAAGGTTTGATTAGTTATCTTATATAAGGGAAGCATTGTGAGACCTCATTTAACTCAAATACTTTGTAAGTTGGATTTCCATTCAGGTGCATATTTATCATTAGCCCTAGTGCAGAATATGAAAATATTTTTTTAACTAAAAAATATGCAGTACAATATATTATAAAACATGTTCACTCAGCATGAGATGAATGAGAGTTCTATTGACTTATACATAACTTTTTTTTGCCCTTAGTATACCAGAAATGTTTTTTGTACGTTGTATATATAAAACCACAGAATTTCACATATATAAGAATGCTCCCATTTTAAATATGAAAGATATCAACACAATTATTTAAGCTAAAACTTGACCCAGGAAAAATGAGACTATCCTTATGATCAGATAATGAGATTAGATCTTTAAAACAACAAGTGTGTCATTTATAAATATATATATATATATATGGTTATTTATTTTGTTCCTGCATATTTTTCCCCAAATTACCAAAATGAAAACATCACTAATCAACTAAATTTTATCATCTCCAGGGATGAAAAGATGAACCCTAATTATTTATATTTTTGAAATGCATGTATAAGTATTATATAGGAATTTTAAGACAAAAGAGGTCTAACAAGGAGTATTTTGCAACAGATACATTAGATGAAATACAATAGTGTAAGATTAAAACAAAAGATTTACAGAGCATAATATTACATCAAATAACGCTATAAGTATTAAATATATTTACAATGGCACTTCAATATTCAGTATATTGGTTGAAGTCTTTCATGGACATCTGAAAGTGTGGATAATAGCAAACTAATTTATAGATACAAATTTACAATATAATTTTATTTTTAAATTGTATAAAGACAAAGTATCAATGAAATAGAATAATGCAGTTATGAAAATGACAACAGTAATAAATTGGTAATTACTACTGAGTATATAATATAAGAAAATAGCAGAGAGTGGTGGGTGGTGTGAAAGTCTGTGCTCATATACCCTATATTACACATATATAGACACAGGCATATAACAAGCCTGTGTTTCAGTTATTATATTTTATGTATGTAAAGTAGCTGATTGATTAATTATCCCAGTGTTATTTCATGATGTTGAAGCAGTGTTTTAAACAAAATATAACATAGATGCTCAAATACATCTTTACCATAATATCTTTCATTAGCAGTCAATATTGCAGGTTTTTTATTAATTAAAGTGTTGAATTAATGCATGTTATTATCCACTTCAAATTAGCCTCATGATCTAAATTTTACACACTGCTTCTATGTATTGCAAAGTAGAAAGTGGTTACAATTCATAAAATCAAAATATACTATTTTTTAAATTTTTTTGCTTAAATATATTAATTTCAGAGTGCATGCCTAGAGTTGATATTTTAGTGTGTGTATCTAGAGACTGAAATTAATGAAACATGAAAATAGATTATAGATGATAAGGTGCAAAAAAAATACATTGCAGTTATAAAAGTTTATACACCTGGGTCTCATTTTATGCAGATTATTTTAATGTGATTTTGAAGTTACACGATTCATGTTTCTTAATATCTTTTATATTTCACTATTAGATATCAAAAAATTTAAATTATTAATAACTTATTTTAACTTGAAATACTTTTTTTTTTCAAAAATATAACGTTATATGAGTAGCTAATGTGAATATGGCCTGAAGCTGTATTTAGAATCTTAGCTTCTATGTAAATAATCTACTAATGAGTAAATAATAATAATAGATTTATACTTACATATAAAAATATCACAATAAATATTCAAAAAATTTAAACTTTTAAAATGTATTTTGTTACATATAACAGAAATAAATAATCTTTTAGATTTTTAGAATAAAAAAATGAAGATTTTATAAATGAAAATAATCTTTCTAATGATAATGTATAATCTTTTTGTTTTGATTGCGATCTCATTTTTTTAATATAGAAACAGAAAACCATTAACACAGCACAAGACTGAAAGTGGCGCTAGTTGTACATCACATCATGAATAAAAATAAAGTGGCTAACAGAATTTCAGGGCATAATTGCTGAGAGATTCTTGACTTCGTTTAAGGAGAAGCCACAATACATCACATCGAATCTGATTTCTTACCAGTTTACAAACGAACGCTAGCGGTAATGATTGAAATATGTATGACAAATGTAAAATTAAATACTGTAGTTAATAAAAAAAAGTTTGTCTTGTGTTAATTTTTTTCAAATATTTGAAATTTTTTATTAATCATACTTTATTTGCTTATTTTTTTAATGTGAATTTTAAAGTAATTTTTCCTTGTTGCTTTGCTTTTATGCAAATTCTGAAAATTACAGCACCTATCCCCCATTTTTAAAGTAAGTTAAGTATTTTTGTGCGATTTTTTTTAATGCGGGTTTTCTGTGGAACTTATCTACGGCATAAAATGAGACCCAGGTGTATATATTTTTCCCAGCTAGTTTTTTTGCAATATCATAGGAAAAGCATTAATTTCATAAGTGAGGAAATGCTATATAGAAAAATACACCATTAGCATTAAATTTTAATTTTTAACTTTACCAAGTGCTCTTATCATTAAATTTTTTATCTTCATTATTAATGAGACTATACTCAAGTAAACTTCAGCTGGCTTCAATGATCTCATTACAGGATTTAAAACAAAGTGTGTCCCAATGAAAAGCTAACTGGTTGAAGCTGTTTACAACATTATCTCTAAATCAATGCGTTATATGGCTACAGAATTTAGTTCTCAAAAATTTTAATGCACTACTAGTGTATAGGTCATGAGTTATGGAATCCAGGCTGTGATTCATAGCTTTGAAAAAGCCCACAGATTAATGTGCTAACATTAAGTTTTGTTTAAATTGGTCATGCTTACTTTTAAAATATTTGAACAATAATTCAAATTATGTGGCAATGAAATCATGATCAGCAAGAATATTTTCAAGTGATTTACAAAATTTTATTATGGCAGAGAGAGAGCTTTGAAAACAATTTGAATTTTTTACTATGATACAAAATATGCTGTCATGTTTTATGTTCTAATTAATAATCCCAGCACATTTAGCATTTTAAAATTTTTGTAATGAATAGCTGAACTGTCATTATTCAAAGACAACCTGCATATAACTTGAAATGAGAATAAACTTTTAAAATTTTCATTAATCTATGATACTACTATTTATGAGTTAGTGATACAACTTTAAAGAGCAACTTAAAATCAATATTACAAGCCACAAAAATAAATATCTAGAATTTTATGTCAAATGAAATATCAGGAATTTTATCTATATGATGATTTAACTGTAATAAAATTATGGTAAAAACCCTTATCTCAGGACTTTACTTGCTCACTAATCCCCAGAATAAGAATAATTTAGTACAGAATTAATTTTTTGAGGGCACAAAAAGAACAGTGATTCAGAATTTAATTTTATACAATTCAATTTGAACTTTGAAGCTCCCTACATTTATCCAATCTATCTTATACAAGTGATACACATGAAAAATGTAAATGATTACCAATTCATATTTTATGCTAAACCGGCACTCAACAGTTGGTCCAGATCACAATCTCCCACATATATGTACAATCAGTGTTAAGTTTATGCAAATATGTGAATGAAAACATTCTAATTTATTATAACCTGACCAACTAATTAAAAAATTAAGTCCTTTCACTGACTAAGTCTATTCATTAATAATAAAAGTACTGAAAGCAGTATTTTAACTTTTACTACTGTCACCATCCTTTAAGTCTGGCAGCCCTTAAGGCATTTAAACAATATCTGAATAATCTGTTATGATCCTTTTCAGTTTATTGACCTTTAAAAGCTGATCCAAGAATGAAACACCCCCTACTGATTTCTTCAGCTGGTTCAAGCTTTTGTCACAGTTGCCCTGAAGATGCAAAAGAGCATGTGTCCCCCCCCCCCCCGTTTTTATACTTTTTGTCCTTTTGCTTTTCTGGAGTAATTAAGCCTACTGGGGAAAATCTGAGTGGTAGGGGTATTATCCGTTTAATCTTTCCTCTGTTATTTAATTAGTATTTTAACTCATACTAATTAAATTTCCTATGTTATCTGACATTTATTTTTCCTTCTGATAATAATTACTGTTACACAATACATTTTAATTAAATATTTTTTATTACAGAAATTTACTTAATTTTATTCTAGCTATTTATTATTTATTTAATATATTATTTTCCCTCTCTATGAATTAAAATCTCAACTTATTTCCTTAAAATACATATATTTCAAATTTCTCCATACCCCAGAAAAATAGATTACTATTTTACCCACATTCTTGTAATTATTTTGCCTTCCATCTTTAATGTTGGAACATGAGTGATCTGTTCATTCAGTGGTTTCATGGGTACCTTGTTCTGCATTTCTTTTACTGCTTCAGCTTCACTACATTCTTACAGTCTATTGCTTTGTCAGACCCTCTGTCAACTTGTTTTCTGCCAGTTTTATTTATTTCTTCTCTATTACTAATGCCCCTGGAAACTATGACTTATAATTTATGGGCAGACATGGTTTTTATGTCTCCAATATCCTATTCTATTGTGTATTTGAATGACTACAATTTGTTTAGATAGTTTCCTAGTGATTGTACCTTCAATCCATTTCTTTTTGATCAAATGGCATATCCAAACTTTAACACATTTCCTATATGTTGTCTTCACTATTGTGCTGAAAGAGTTCATCCATTTTTGAAAAATACATTGTTTTATATGGAATTTCCTGCCCATTAGCAACTCAGTACTAGAGATTTATCTGCTACTGATTACAGCATGGAATGTTGATGTAGCATAGCATCATATAAAGTTTGTATGTTTGTATTATTAGTCTTTCAGAACCTTTTTAATTTGTTGAAAGGTTTTCTTAGCCAGGCCTTTCAATTCAGGATGGTATTGCCATGCACAGATGTATTTGATGCCTCTATACTTGGAAAAAATCTTTCATTTCTCAAATGGTGAATCCAGTGCCATTATCAAAAAACATTTCTGGTAATCCATGGCATGCATTCATATTTTTCATGATGTAATATTCCACCCATTTAGAGTACACATATATGAGTATTTTCCCATTGAGTAGACCTGTCCATGGGAAGTTTTTGGCATGCTTTAGTTGCTCTGAGGCAGTGGTCTTCAACCACTGGGGTACGGACTGGCACCGGGCCACAGAAGTATTCTGCCGGTCTGCAGCTAGACTGGCAAGAAAGTTTGTAATAACAAAATAATAAGATTTTAAACTTAATTAATATGAACAATTTTTATTTATTTTTTCTTCGCATTTTTTTCCCGATTAAAAAAAAAGAAGCAGAACAAAAACAAAATCTAATCAATCATATATAAATTAATTTGTTTTTCTATTTATCACATGTTTATGGGGGGGGGGGTAGAAAAAAGTTTTTTATAATACAAACTGGTTGTCTTTTGATAGCCAATCACAGCTGCTTGTTGTTAAAACAATAAAATATAATGTGACTTTTTTTGATCTCTTAAATTTTTTCTACTCTCTCTTTTAATATTTCATTTTTAGTGGTTTTTTTTTTGGCTATATGGCGATTTTTTTTTTGGCTTTAACTTTTATTTTGGAAATCAATTTTTATTACCTTTTTTTAAAAATAAAAACCAAAAAATAAGTTCTGTCTCCAACTTTTACAAATTATTTCTTAATACACCCCCACCACCCCAAAATAAAGTAAGATCAAAACTTTTGACTTTTTCAAGTTTCAGTTTTTTTTTTGTTTAAAAATACGGCCACTTTTTTTTTTAGTCTATAAGGATATATCTTTTTTGCCTTTGTATACCACTGATATACTAAAACTTATTTTTAAAACCAATTTTTATTACTTTTTTTAAAAATAAAAACAAACCAAAAATAAGATCTTTTTTGGCTTCAACTTTTATTTTTGAAATCAATTTTTATTACCTTTTTTAAAAAATAAAAACAAAAAAATAAGTTTTGTTTCTAACTTTTACAAAGTATTTCTCAATACACCCCCACCACCCCAAAATAAAGTAAGATCAAAACTTTTGACTTTTTCAAGTTTCATTTTTTTTTTTTGTTTAAAAATACACCCACTTTTTTTTTGGCCTATAAGGCAATATTTTTTTTTGGCTTTATTTGTATACCATTAAAATACTAAAACTTATTTTTAAAACCAATTTCTGTTACCTTTTTTAAAAAATAAAAAAAAATAAATAAAAAAGTTAAAATGTAAACACAGAATTTGCAATAGCTGCTGAGTTAAACAAAGCCCACAAAAACAACAAGTTTGCAATGGCTACCAAAAGAAAACAAGTAATCAAAAACTTATCTAAGGAATGTGTTCGAAAACAGTGGAGGAATTTCAACAACAGAGATCGCCGGTGGACATAAACACCAATTATCAGGATGACAACAGGTCATCCTAATAAATAGTTCAGTTTTTAATCGGACAGTCAGTTGAGTTCAATCTATCAGTGAATTCAGTTCAGAGTTGAGATCACAATCAGATTAAATCAGTTCTCAGTCAGTCTTCCTCATGTATTTGTTAATAAAGGCAATGCAGTGCCAACAGCCACAGGAATCATACGACTTTTGCTCCAGTCTGAATCCGATGAAACAGCTAACCTGCCTGGGAAAAGTAATTTCCGCCTAACAACTTGAAAATCTGCTTTCAATATCTAATTGTCTTAAGGAATAATGCTACAAATACTAAGCATTAAACTTCCACAAACGAAAGACCAAATCTGGCCGATTGGAAAGATTTTCAATTGAAGTAACAACCAGCAAGAAGTTCATGTTCAAATCCTAGGTAATAAGTAACATTTTCTTATTTCCATTTTTAATTAAAGTAGCCATTGCAATAATTTGAAGCCTTCCAGAGTCAATTAATAAATGAACTCTATAGCATGCATAAAGAACTCTTGATGTGTGTGTTTGTGAAATGTCGTGTATGTGAGTGCTTTATATTTTATATTGACTTCATGTGTTTATTATATGTAATTGACATTGTCTAGTTTAATTAAGTTTCTATAAAAGTATTTAAAAGCAGAATAATAAATGTTTAGTTTAAATAAATTATCTTGAAACGTAATATTTGTTGATCAATTCTTTTATCACTAATTAAAGCAATAGTTTGTTATTGTATTACAATTGATTGAGCTAGTCATGGAATATTTTGAGTGCTGGATTATGGGCCTACTATCCAAACATGTTAGTTCTCATAACTAGCTGGCGCCTGAGGTTTACATCAAAACAAAGTGCTTGGATAGTGGGGGTTTGAATCTAGCAGTCGAGGTGGGCCACAGTCTGGAAATGTGATCGTGTTGTGCATTGCATAGCTTGGTCTGACTGTAGGTATTGTTGCTATCTGTGCTATCGATGATATTCTCCCCTCTGCTTAAAGGTTCTGGTCCATTCACATCATATAATATAAAATTATAAATTTATGATAAATAAGGTTTAAACCCAATTAAACCTAGCAAATAGAGTACCATGGATCATTCTTATGAACACACCCAATACAATACAGATGCTAACTACAACAACTATTTAATAATACACTTAACTTCAATACTAAACAAAAAATGACAAATGAATTACTAAGTGAACATTAGAATAATAACTTATGAAAAACTTCATTAATTAACCATACACTTATACAAATAATAATGATTAAGTAGAACAATTATCCTATAGTAATCACATCACTTATTATAGATCAGATTTGAAATACAGGCATTCTTATACCTGGAACTTAATTGTAAATATAGGGGATTTGAACTTAAACTTTCAAGAAACCTTCAACTATCCACACTATCTCATATTATTGATAGTGTGATAGTTGAAGGTTGCTTGAAAATCTGACTTTAAATTCTCTATATTTATTATAGATCAAAGTATCTTTCAAACAAACATTACCATTGTCTTATTAAGTTTTACCTATTTTAAATAATGCAGTAATTAAGACTTAATAATTTTCAAAACTTTTATTATACTTTTATGATCTTATAATTTTATAAAAGCTAAACTAATTTTGAACAGTATATGGGATTCTATAAATAAAATATATTTCCTTAATTCTCTAAACATGAAATGATGCCTTATAATTAAACTTCAGTTATCTTTCTGTATACATAAATTCGAAATAGATTAACAAATAACTTTTGCATTACTCTTATCAGATTATAAATCAAATGTGACATATTTGACTTATCTGGTTATAATTCTTTTACAACAGATAATATTTAAGAATTAACCACTTCTTTTATTACAAATAGATATTTAATAGCATCTCATTCTAATTCTTTATTTGAAATCTGATAAAACATTAATAAATAAAATTAATACAAAAATTTTAATGTGCTATATAATTAAGTATGATGTTATGACACTTATGATTCAATAAAAGAAACGAACTTTCAGCATCGGCCGGGACGCGAACCCGCAACCCGGGCAACTGCCTGCAAGTGCAAGGCAGTCGCGCTGACCTCTCGACCACCGATGCAAGAAACTAATTATCTAGTTTAAATCAAAACATACATTGATTTACAATTGTTAGATATATTTATAGAAACGTTTTCTATTTACATTACAATTAAACTTTTATAAAGAACATTATTATTATAATATATGTAAGTTTATACATACAACAAAAATAAATGCAATAATTTTCTCATACATGAATCATTTACTGAGTTTACGGCAATTATTTCAATATTATTAACAACCATATTCATATTGAAAAGTTACAGTCCGTATTCATTTTTCAATAAATTTGATAAATTATGTTGTACTAATAATACTTAGGTGATAGGTTATTTATTGTTACTCTTTCTTAGATTTATTAAAATACAATGCAATATAAATTTATAATAACTATATTGATATCTTATCATTTACTAAATTATCTTTTAATATTTGTATTGTCCATACAATATAAATAAGATTGGAATGAAGAATATTTTATCTTTTAGTAATTTACATTCATTTACCATATTTATATTTTCTTTTACAACGTTCATTTTTAATGATCTACCATAATTTATAACAATATATTGTACCCTCACTTCCAGGAAATATAATATATCATAAAATGGGTCTAGCTCAGATAATAATTACACTCGGCTAAAATGCATATAATTGATAATAAAAATATTCTTCATTAAAGTTAATTGTTTTAACTAGCTCAAGTTAATAAAATGATAATCTGGTTCAGTTTATAAATTAAATAAATAAATATTTATTAAAATCATGAGACTAGGAAGTGAGACACGAGTGGTAATAAAGAATTACATTGAGACAATATCTCACAGGATACTACCTCAATGGCATAAGAACACTATCCTCCCTATTAGTATCTCAAATAATAAATCTATAACATTCTTATGACTTCAACAATAATTAAGATTACACGAATAAATAAATCTTAATCTCTTTATTTAAAATAGTCTAGCTAAAATAAATCTCAGGTTCTTTAATTTGTGTCAATCAAAATTACTGTAGTAAAGTTCGATAAGGAATTTAATATCATCTCAACCACACCTAACAAATAACAATAATAATACATAATAATAATAATCTTCATTGTATGATTTAATCTTATCTTTCTTCCCCCATTATAATTCCTTATTAACAATAATAATAATAAAGAAATAATATAACAATCTTTTGTCTTTCATATGATTCCGTAAATAAATATGTGGTAGTATCTTATAATCTGAAAAATATATGTGGCAACAGATAACATTATAACTCTGTGTAACATTACAATAATTAACTTATGACCATACAAATAATGTAAATGTAATTTATTAAATAAATAATCTTAGAAAAATATTATAACTCTTAAATAATATTTTTATTTATTACTGTGCAAATATGTTTTGGTTCAAACCCTCTGTGGTCGAGTGTTTTGCAGAATGGAATGAAATTAGCTTAACACACAAATTTAGAAAACAAGTTTAACAAAATTTTATTACAATAGAACAAACAATAATCTATTTACAATATTTACAGTTTTCAAATAAATCTTGCACCATTACAATTTTCAGTTTCTCATAAGAAACTAATAAAATATAAAAATTAAGTCTTCATTCCGACTTTTAAAAATGATTTGTCTATTCTATATCATCATCATCATCAACCATTATCAATCCACTGCAGGATGAAGGTCTCTCCAAGTTTAATCCATCTTCTCCGATCTTTAGCTTCTCTTCTCCACAACACCCCTGCACATTTTCTTATTTCATCCATCCATCTCACATGTGGTCTCTTTCTGGGTCTTTTACAATCTCTTGGAATCCAGTTTAAAATTTCAATTGTCCATCTATTATGATCTCTTCTAGCAATATGTCCAGCCCAACTCCATTTCAATCTTTTAATTTTTTCAATAAGGTCAGTAACACCTGTTTGTTGTCTTACCCATACATTGCGTTTTCGATCTCTTCTTGTTACTCCCAACATACATCTCTCCATACTCCTTTGAGTGGTCTGAAGTCTCTGTATTGCTCTTCTATTAAGTGTCCAAGTCTCAGATCCATAAGTAAGAACTGGTAAAACACATTTGTTAAAAACCATCCTTTTCAAACACATAGGCATATTTCCTTTTAGTATCAAGTTATTTCTACCAAAAGCACTCCAACCAAGTTTAATTCTATGATTAATTTCCTCCATTATGTTTCCATCTGTATTAATAATCTGACCAAGGTATTTGTAACTGTTAACTTCTTCTAATTCTTCATAATCAATCTTTATTTTCATATTTTGAGCAAATCGATTAAACATTACTTTAGTCTTTTTAACATTTATCTTTAGTCCTACTTTTCTACTTTCATCTGCTAACTCCTGCAACATTTCCTGCAGCTCTGAAGCATTATTTGCAAAAACAACTACATCATCTGCGAAATCTAAATGACTTAAATACTCTCCATTTACTTTCACTCCTTTAGTTTCCCATTTTAATCCACAAAATACTTCTTGCAGCACTGCTGTAAAGAGTTTTGGAGATATGGAGTCACCTTGTCTTACACCTTTCTCAATGTTGATTTTTCCAGTATCATTATGTAATCTAATTGTTGCTGTTGCATTTTTATAAATATTCTTTAAAATATGACAATATCCTGGATCTATACCTTGATGACCCAATGCTTTAATCACTGAAGAAATGTGTATAGAATCGAATGCCTTTTCATAATCTACAAATCCAAAACATAATGACAACTCATATTCGTTTGTCCTTTCTATGACTTCTCTCAATACCTGGATATGATCTATTGTACTAAAACCACTTTTAAATCCAGCTTGTTCTCTTGGTTGGTGGAAATCCAAAGTTCTCTGTAGACGAGTTGTAATTATCTTGGTAAAAATTTTTATATAAAACTGATAAAAGGCTGATAGGTCTGTAATTTCTAATATCTTCTTTATCACCTTTTTTAAATATTAATATTATTACTGCATTCTTCCAATCTTCCGGTACATCTTTATCATTTAGACATTTGGTATATAACTTTGCTAAAATTGTTTCTATTTCTTCACCTGCTTCTTTTAATATATCAATTATAATTCCATCATTTCCTGGAGCCTTTCCTTTCTTCATACACTTAATTGCATGTCTCACTTCTTCATTTAAAATTCTGGGCAATTCGGAAGATGTAATAGATATAGGAGGTACTTGTTCTTTATTACTATATAATTCTTGATAAAAATCTTCTACCAATTTCATGATGTCATCTCTCTTTTTAGTAATAATTCCATCTTTTTTTCTTATTGCAGATATAAATTTCCTACCAATACCAAAATGTTGTTTAACATTTTTGAGACTTTTATTTTCTTCTACAGCTTTCCTTGCTATTTCACAGTTATACTTTCTTATATCATTTTCAACTCTTTTCCGTACCATTTTACAAAATTCGAGATATTCAATTCTTTTTAATACATCATTTTTGTATATCTTCATATTCCTTCTTTTCTTCATAAATTCTCTAGTCTCAGTAGAAATTTTATTAGTCAATTGCTGCTTTTTTCTACCAGCTATGTTTGTTGCAGTTTTTAAAAGTGTATCAGTTATTTTCATATTAATTTCATTCAAATCTGTATCATGTTCAAAATCTCCTAACACTTGAAACCTATTTGTAAGTTCTAATTTAAATTCATTAGAATGTTTCTGAAGATTAGGAATATCAACTGTAAATATTGTTTTTCTTAATAATTTTTGTCTTTCTAGTTTTACATTAACACGTAACTTACACCTTACTAATCGATGATCACTTCCTGTGTTAAATTTATTAAGAACATTACAATCTTGAAATATGTATTTTCTGTTAGTCAAAATATAATCCAATTCTGCTGTACCTTCATTTGGATGTTTCCATGTCCATTTCCTTTTAACATTTTTCTCAAAAAATGAATTCATAATATAAAGTTTTTCTTTTTCTGAAAACTCCAAAAGTCTATGTCCTCTCTCATTTCTATTACCATAACCAAAATTACCTACAGCAATTTCATCTTTCATTTGTCTACCAATTCTAGCATTAAAGTCTCCCATAACAATTTTAAAATGTTGTTTACTCTGATCGAAAGCCTTTTGTACATCCATATAAAAATCTTCTACTACTTCATCACTATGAGAACTTGTTGGGGCATAAACCTGAATTATCTGCATTTGGTATCTGCTATTAAATTGTATAATTAATCTTGCCACTCTGTCCGATACACCATCAATCTCCACAATATTGTTCTATATATTCATCTGAATTCTAATAATAATGATAATAATTCATTTACATAACTTTTTAAATATTATTTATCATTAAGTGTCACTAGATATGCTTCTTTTAAACATACATCAGTTATGAAGCATAAAAGAAAATACAAAATTAATAATAATAATATGTATCTCGTAATTTATTCTCAATCACTAAAATAGTTTATCATAGCAATGTTGTTACTGTTAAACGAAAACATTCATTTTGGTTCATTAACAAAATGAGTGGACACAATTGATAATCTAATTATCATACATAATATCTCTTAGTATTGATCTAATATGAAATAACTGCAAGTATTGATGTATTTCTTTATCATTAAATATAACTATGAAGTATAGCTTAACTTTATCCTATACTGTTTTGTTTTAATACACTATCCATTAAAAAAAATGCAATACCTATAAGTTTTAAAAAATACTTAAAGTTATTCAAATTCGTGAACAACCTCATTCATCATTTACATACTTTCATGAAATTTATTTTATTAAAAAAATAAAAATATAAAAAATATTTTTATGATTTTTTATGTTTATTTCTGTTTGATTCTCAATTCTATTTGCATTTATTCTTATCATCCTTCTAAGTAAACAAACCTATCATCCCCTTTAAATAACGATCCTTAAACTCTAAAATTATCTATCATTTTCCATTAAAATACAATTCTGTATGATATAATACTTTAGAAAATCGTGATAGCAAACAGATGCATAGGTATAGGGACAAACTAGAGTCTCAACTCAATAGTACATATATTAGATAGTCATCATGGTACAGTGTATAAATAAAATAGAGGCATGACTTATCTGTCTAATGACCTCCACTACATACAATGATGTCCAAGCTATTTTTTCAGCTTTCTGGAACATCAGTATTCAATATAAAAGGTAAACATTGCCCACAGAAAGTATACAAGTTACAGGGCTCCGTTATCTGTACCTGCATAATTAATAAGATCATAAAGATTATTCCTATTCCCATAACAAAAACCTACACTAAACGCACTTCTTTGGTTTCATGTTTATATTACTACTAAGTCACTACCCTTTACAAATTTTCTTATAGATTTATCAATCTACATCGACAATAATTCTGACAACATATTCAAAATAACAAATAAAATTCACCTGTAAATATAACGATCTCAACTGATCAACAAGAAGTTATTTCACTTTCTTATCAAATATTCTTGAACAAAAGTACAAATGACTATTATCAATACTTTAAACATTTAAGAAATACTAATGTTCTTTATAAAACAATCATATAACTATTCATTATTAAGTTGTATTATACCAGTAATATCGAATAAAAGTATGCATATTTTTATAATAAATAAATTATAACTTCTATAAGCTTTATGTGCGTATAATGTATTCATACATACCCACATCCACACTTTCATACTATAACATTAAATAATTCGTTGATAATCTAAAGAAAAGAAAAATACATCATAAAATATTAATATTTACAACTAATACCTAAGTGATATCTACTTGTCAACCACTTATATGATGTTTTCTGGTCCACAATTAGAAATAAAACATTGCATAGTATACATTCATTCATACTATCATACTTAAAATATTAAAATTTCTTAAAATTATTAAGATATCTTATAAAAATTACACTGTTATTAGTGAATAATTAATCTTTTATGTACTTATCCTGTTCTAATTATTAAATAACATTACAATTAATACTAGGGTTAATTTTTTTTTAAAATAAGTCAAAGACATATTTACTTATAAACTTCTATGATGAATGTTGTTTACAAAAAAAAAATTAAAATGTTTTTATTTCCTTGAAGTTTCTTTATCAACTCTTGAGGAGCGATTGAAACCACCAACACTTGTTGCTATGCTTTTTGTTCGAATGCTTGACGATGAAAAAACAAAATTCTCTTCCCTGAAAAAATGATGCATGCTCTATAGACTCCTTCTAAACATGACAATTGAAGTTTAAAATAAATGATAAAAAATAAAGTTGACTTCTAGAAATCTAAATTATTGGTAAAAATAATCATTGATCTGTTCTGAAAAGTTTGTAAAATAATAGTTCATTGTCTCCATTATTCAGAACAATAATTATTGAAATAATTTAAATTTATAATATTTTAAAAATAACACTTTGAACTTTTTCTTCTTTAGGAGCCTATGCCAGCTGACGGTGTCTTGACACAGCGACGTGAATTCGGACATCCGGATATGATTCTTGTGCATTTTTAAAAATATTTCCAGAATTCAATATTTATTTATTATTCATAATTCTATCACCCATAAGATTTTATTATCAGGATATTCATTATTATTTATCCAAGGATACTTTTTTTTCATTATTAGTTTCAATTATTGGTCTTTCCAAAAATTATTATAACGCATGTAGTCTTTAAAAAATAATAAAGACTTATTACATATGGTTTTTTAGTAATTGTCTTTATTTAACTATTATTTTATGACAGTTTAAAAATAATTTATTAATGTTCTCTTCAAAAAGAAAAACATTTTCTGCATTTTTACCTTAACATAATTTTTACTTTCATCTTATTGAAAGATTTAAAGTTTTATCGTATTATTTTTGTTTCTAATACGACTATCTTCCAAAAGAAAAATGCATTATTATCTTAGAGTTCCTATCAGTTCTTCTGTTCAGCTGTTCACATAATGTCCAGAATATAAATTTAGTTAATAAAATAACTCCTCCCATTAAGATTACTAATATCATATTTTTAATAATAATTTTTACTTTCAAAATCCCTATAAATAAGTCAGTATTCTCTCTTGGTACTTCCATGTTTTTATGCAATGTTTAATTAAATTTTGACAAAAAGTCCGGTAAGGGAATTTAGCTTTCTAGCACTTCATAATTTAGATAATAAATTTTATAATTTGTTTATAATACTCTCTTTGCTAAATAATTAAATTGGTACACTTCTAGGTTTCAAATAAATTATTAGAGAGCTATTATAGCACTGAATTGCCTAATTTAAAGCTGATTAAATTTACAGAAACAAAATTGACTAACAGAAGCAAAATTTTAAAAAGAAGCAGATTTTTTTAACAGAAGCAAATTTTTAAAAAGCAGATTGAAAATAATTGAGCATCAGTATTTATACCCAATTAAATCAGACATCAGATTGGTGGATTAAGATTTCACCTGATAACTTAATTTACATATAACTTTGATATTACACAATTAAAATCAAAAGTAAAATAATGACTCATTCTTTTTTTAAAATATTACTTAAAATATTAATTTTAAATCAATTTTATACTTTATTAAAAATAACTAAACACTTTAAAATGACTTTTAAAAAGAATATTCTATCAATTTATTCTATCTTCAGTTTTAATGTATCTATTTTTCTGTGAGATAAAATATTTAATTTTTATTAGTTACATTCGTTTTTTAAAAACTATTTAAACATTTTATGATAACTAATTTTAATATTTAATCTTGTGATAGATAAATAAATATCTTCAATTCTACAGTGTAATTTTTAAGATAAATTTTGAAACTTTGTTAACAAAAACACTAGCAAGCATGCATGTATAACTGTATACATGACTTACAACAGAGGCAGACTATCAAATTCTGTCTGGGAATATTAAATATTTAATTGCAACAATTATTATATTAAAAAAATAATATAATATAATTTTGGAATAATAATTTCAATACCATAAAATATACATTATCTCTACCACAAAGACTACTTTTAAAACATAATATTAAATATAATTTATATTGTAAAATATATTTATTTAATTTTAAGCTATTGCTTTTAAAATTCAACTTTAAATACATATTTTAAAAATTTATTACTACACTTTTATTATGGCCAGCTTTCCCAACCATATGCAGTTTATATATTTAGCTTTATTTAACTGTTTTAAATTCATTTAGCACAATTTTAGGCATTGAATATCTCTAACTTGCTTTAATTGAACTTTTAAAAAGATTGTCAACATAACATAATCATTATACCAAGAGTACATATCCCAAATTTAAATTTTTTTAGTAAATTGATATTATAAATTTATTTTGATCTAAAGAAAAGGGCACAATATATATTATAAAATCTATGTTTCTTTATTTTGTATATGTTCATTTATCATTCCTTAAACTATCATTACCTACTATAGGAAGTAAAGCTATAGCCTTATTCCTAATACTAACACACCATGCTTAAATTATAATTCATTAAGATATTATTTGGAATAATAAACTAATTTAAATAGTGTATTGTAGGAATGGAGGTAACTAACATTTATTCTTTAACAGTCATAACCTAAGATAATCATTATTGTTACAATGATATTATTACTGGAATCCTGGCTTTTCTCTTAAGCACTTACCAAATGGAGCAGTTATCACTCCTAAAAAGATTCTCCCAACTTTTGTAATAAAATATGGGCATCCTTTAGATTTAACCCATCACACTCAACATTAGTTCTTCAGGATTTATACTTCACTATCCTGGCATTTTAATTTATCCAATGTGCATTCATTAACCTAGAGCAGTGTTTCCCAAAGTGGTCAGTACCACCCTCCAGTAGGTGGTGAAGACTTCTAGGGGGATGGTAGTGAGTTCAGAAGCATTTGGGGGCCATTCAGGTGATCTCGCCTTTACTCCAGATGCACCAATTGTCATCTTTAACTCATCTCAAACTGCTAATTTTTATATTGTTTTGCTGATTTTATGGTTATTTTATAAATTGTTTGTGTGTAAGAATACATAAAAAAGGGGGATAGTCAGAGTAATTGTAAATGTTTTGCACACTTTTGATCTTTTTTTTCTCTATTAACAAGTTAAAAGGAGTGCAGGTTATTATTGTATGGTTAATTTTAAATTTTACTAATACATAGAAGTGGCCATCCAGTGCATTATATTTTTTGTTAAAAAATAAAGCAATTTAAGATCAATATAAGCTGAGAGAATTTAAAAATTTGTCATCTCAGATTTTGTTTTTCTGTTTTGAATCTTCTGTAAAGATGGAAAAAGCTATTTCCATTGTATTAAAATTAGAAATTATGGTGTAAAATAGAACTCATTGAGGAATTAAAAGAGTCTGAGTGGAAGATGAAAGAAATGAAAGATAAAAAGGTGCAAAAAGTTATATCAATTGTGTTATGATCAATTGTCCAAGAAATTGGAGATAATGGCTGTAATAGTGAAAGAGGGGTACTCAATTTGTATTGCTGTAGGTGTGCTATAAAAGATTTTCAACAGGTG
Organism: Epiperipatus broadwayi; assembly: GCA_028023455.1. Lineage (NCBI taxonomy): Eukaryota > Metazoa > Onychophora > Udeonychophora > Euonychophora > Peripatidae > Epiperipatus > Epiperipatus broadwayi. The sequence continues at coordinate 2,949,819 of JAQFVV010012444.1, read as the reverse complement.
ATGGGGGAGGGTCTCTTTTGAGATTATTATTTTCCTTGCTTTGTTTTGTTTGCTGGGTGTTTAAGGATTTGCTGAACTAAGAGAAATATTCTAGTTGTAAAGCAGTGGAGAACTTTATGATAAAAGGCAGGAACTTAGCTTCAAATTATAATCTGTCCAGAATTACATGATCAACTCTTGGTTGGCTGCTCTCGTTATTATAAAGATTTATAGAGAAATCTGAGAAATATAAAAATGCCTAAATGTTATCATTAAAATGCTAATGAAGTAAACTAATGTTAGTGCACCAGTCAGACTTCTACACTGCTGTCATATAGCCACAGATTCTAGATGATGATGAACACCTTAATGTCTACATTTTGCTGTGATGAAGGGAAGCCCTCACTGCCTTTTGTCATCATTTATGGTGCACTTAAAAGTTACTAAGTCTGGAGATGGTTAATAGAAAGAAACCAGAAGGAAGCCGGATGGTATAATTTTTTTTAATTTTTATTTATTATCATTATGTCTTATTGGTATAAATTTTGTTGTGTTTTTTTTTATTATTTACATATTTTTTTTGTTTCTCCATGAATTATTATTTGATTTTCCCACTTTAAAACAGTTCTACCAAATTAATTTCTGGTATGCTGGTGTGTATGCTGAGGTGTGTATATATATATATATTATAACGTTTTCCGTTTTGTTAGATCTCCACACGCTAATATAAATTGCGCATGAGTTGATCAAGCTATGTTAAAAAGAAGAAAGTTGTATTTCGATTTCTATTAAAAACATAACTATATTTCCTTATCAACTCGGCCTTGTAATTGTTGAGAATTATGCTATCGATGACATCAGCTTTTAATTTATTTGAAAGGTGCCAGAGTTCTGCAAGAACCCACTGAACCGTCACATAGCATCTTGATAATTAAAAAGAAAAGATATTTTTAAACTAATCGGTATTACATCATACCGTAACGAGAATTATTTTTTTAAGATTATTATTCCTGGGCTTATTCAAACATATTGGCAAAGGTAAATTACATTTTAAATCTCATTAGACTAATAAAAAATAATAATAATTATTATTAATAACGCACAAATGAAAATTGGTTTTAGAAATATTTTTATTATAATAGACTAAAAAAATATTTGAAATAAATTACTTATCAAATAAATTAGAGAGAACACAACTCAGACGTGAATCAATTAATAAAAAACAATTTTACAATTACTGTTCATATCTAAATTTCTTCTAGAAAGTTCCTTAAAAAAATGAATGTCTCTTGTACAAGAAAATTAATGTCTCTATCGGGATTGTTTAAACATACTTTTAGAAATTGTTTGAAAACATTTAATTTGGTCATAATCAGGAGTAATGAAGTATAACTTACTGGTAAGTTTTGTGAATTCAGTAGTAGATAACTATGCATAGTTTTTTGGGGTTAAAATGAGCTCACGGCCTTTGATTATTAGTTGATCTTGCGGTCCATTCTCCTAGTCGGTCACGAAAGCTTTTCTGGTATACATCTTCAGGCACAATGTCTTCAGAAGCTCCGATTCATTCCACCATGCCAAATTACTTCAGCATAGAGCAATCTTGGATATATTATTGTTATCCAAGACCAACCAGAGAAACCAACGAACAAGACGTTCCTCCAACCGAATCCCTCTTTTTTATACTAGAGGTCCAGTTTTCAGACTTCTGCGCATATCTTTTGTTTGTCAAAATATACGTTGATAATCTTATATATTCTTTATAAAATTTATGTTACAAAGTCTTTATTTTTTTCAGCATAATTCTGCCATCTTTAATTAGTTGAAATATTTTTACTTTCTCTTATCTAGATTGGTAATTTGTGTCTTTTGTGCTCTCCAATTCTAACTTTTATTTCTAATTACATAAAAAAAAATGAAAGAATAATTTAACTTTCATTGTACGTTTTTTTTTTTTTAAAAAAAAAAATTAGTCAAAAAAAAAATCTAAATTTACTTTTATTTTTTAGCTTTTACCAAATGCCAATATAGTTGCAACGTATATAAATAAACGTTACAATATATATGTCTGAATTTCTTCAAAGCAGTATACATAATTATATAATTGAATACTTATAAATACAGTAATCAGATATATTTTAAAATTTTTTATCCACTTAGGAGCGCTTTTGACTATCCTTGTAGTCTTTGTTAACTAACACTTTGAAAGGCTAACCTTCTCACAATTTTGTGATCTTAACATTTGCTGCCTGCCTGTTAATTAAGTCGTATATATATATATATATATATGTTGTTGTTTGCTTTTAACACACTGTTCTATTTGAGAAAAGAGAAACTTACTTTGCGTACATCTCAACATCATTATTTATACAGGAAAACTCTAAATAATATGGAAAACATCCATATTCTTTGAGCATCAAAAAACAACAGGCCATCTGTTCGAACCCACTATGGCAAGGGCACTGTGCACTGAACATAATGATATAAACCCAAGATTAAGAAGGCATGCTTTATTGCAAATGACAACTATGCAATAAACTGAAAAGAATCATGCTTTACAATCTCCAGAAAATGATCTTTATGAAAGAAAACTTTGCATAAATTTTGCATAAATTACCACTAAACTTCACTTAAAGTAGGCTATGAATATGGAGACTTAAGTTCTCTGAAAGCACTCAGCCATATAATTCTTTTCTAATAATAATAAACTTCACTTTTTTGCGTAAAGTGCAATTTAAAACTTACCACTCATAGGTGAAGTAAAAAACAAGGATTTTATTATTATTTTTGTAATCTCTGTATGTGATTATTGAAAATTTATTGACATGCTGATTTTTGTTTGTTTGTTTGTTTTGTTGGCAGTGGTATTTCCTTTTTGAAAGTGTTTTTTCTTCTTGAAAGTGGCACATAAAGGTGAGGTTTAGGTTCAGCCTTTCAAAGATATACCACCTAAAACTTTGTGTTATCAATTAGCAGGGTATTAGAGTTTTGGATAAGAAGAAATCAGGAAATATAATCGATTTTGATTTGATTTCACTTATTTAAACTTAAATTTAATAACTTTAATTTTTTTTTCTTGTTATTGATATTGAGTTTATGTTGATGCCTTATTCCAATGCATGACATTGACATCATATTATATCTTGCATGCAGCATATGAATTATGGGATGGGCATCATCTGGTACAATATCATTAGTTGCTATTTACATCAAAAATATCAAATTGATTTAATACAGAAAACTGATATACTTAGGGGGAGGTTTTACAAAATTTATGTCTTGCAAAGAGGGCAGTGGCCTGAAAAAGTTTGGGAACCTATGACCTACAGCATCAGTATAGTGATTATTTGTCCAAACCAAGTATATAACATTTATCTTCTTAACATTTATAAATCTTTGTCTATAAAAGATCATCTGTCAAAACAATTATCATTTATCAATATGACAAATGTTATAATATACTCTTAATGCTTTACAATATTTGAGATCAATTATCAATATAATGAAGTGTTACATATATTCTATTACATATATCACTTATAATATTACACATATCTTATATATTCATATTTTGTGCAGGAAATATAATTTTTTCTTGACCCACAACTATTTATTATATACCATTGAATTATAATCTAGAATAAAAAATTAATGATATAACATATTTTTTTGCATATTAAAATATATAATTAATAAAATTACCAATTACTGTTCCTCAGCTTTTTGTACATCAATGGAGCCATTTATATAAAATGTATAAAAATAATCATAACAAATACTTTTAATTTTATTGTAGATTAATAGAAACATTGATTACTTAATATGTCTTAGTCTGTTATTAAGGTTTGAATTATTATTATATCTGTTAATTAGATAACTGAGACTGATTCTTTTTTAAGACATTTCCCCCCATTTTTTTATTTTTGCATTTTATAAATACTTTTATTTTTTAAATCGCTATGAGATTTAGTATGTTTTTGTTTAATGTCGTAGGCTTTTATTATAGTTTTTTTCTCATTTATTTCATAGGATTTTAAAAATAGCATTCATAATTTGCACTATACTTATTTTTCATTGAACCTTTCATGTGGGAGGGGAGGGGGGTTTCTAAATATTATTCACCTCAGATGTTATAATCAACTTTTGTTTTAAATTTCAATTTTCTATTCTGATTATTTTATTTCTGTTTTGTTGATTTTATATATGTGCGATTTAAACAGAGTATTTGCAATAATTTTTGATATAAACTAGTAATACAGTAACATATTAACTGAATTTAAACTCTAATGATGCTATTACAGGTTAATAGGAACATTGATTACTTATTATGTATTAGTCTGTTATTAAGGTTTGAATTATTATCTGTTAGTTAGATAATTGAAGAGTGATTCTTTTTTAAAATCGCTTTGACATTTAGTATGTTTTTGTTTAATTTTGTAGGCTTTTATTATAGTTTTTTTTTTTTCAGTTATACATTTCAATTTCAGCAATTTTGACAGATTTCTCGTGTGTGTGTGGGGTCTACCATTTCTAAAATTAAGCGATTTTTAGCGAATATTTAAAAAAAAAATTATCAATTGCAGACTTCTTGGTAGTTCTGCAGCATCACCTGGTGGCTTGTCCAGTACATGAGAAAAGCACCAAATTTATTAGTAGATGTAGAATTTTAATAACTGTCCGCGATTTCATTAAATGTCCTTTATTATCATTTATCAACTCTTCTTTCATTTTATTCTGATTTATTCAATTTCATTTCTTAACAGCAATTTTTTTTAAAAAAAAGTTTTTTCATTCTCTCTACAAACGCAGATGATCAATGGACATTTCCATCATAAAAAAAAATATTTTATTTTCTTAATAAAACTTAAATTTTCAAAGGCAGTATTAAATTTGCAAATTTAAAAAAAAAAATCATTTAGGCATTTCTTTGTTTTAAAAGTTAATAGTTAATAACGAAGCATTTATCCAAGTTAGTTTTATTTTTGAACAGTTCTTAATATATATATTTTACACTTGGTTTTAAATTTGCAATACCAAAAGAAAATAATATTTATTATCATAAAATGGTTTGGTATACTAATCAATATGATTTTCCCAATTAATTGAAACATTTTCAATTGTTGAACTTTAAAGTTGAATAATAGTTTTAATTTTTGGAAATTAAGTAATAAATAACAAATATTATCTTGGCACATGTTACTATGAAATACAGAAAGTTTTAGTTTAAAGAAAGCATGAAACTGGTACTTTTTAATTCCTTTAGCCGTTTATCCTAAGTTAACGATTTGAAAAATTACACTTTAACATTTGTTTTATAAAAATAAAAACTTAAAAAAAAAATTACAGTATTAAAATTTAATCAATGACAAAAGTCAGTGATAAAAAAATGTAATCCAAACTCTCTTTGTATTTAGTTTCTTAAAAAAAAAAAAACACGTGTTTGGCGTTCCATTTTAAAGTTAATAACAAATTAACTAATTAACATGAATAAAGTTTTTTTTTTTAAAATAATAAAAATATATATGATAATTTCTTGATTCTCATATATTAAATCCAATAATATTTTATTTGATTTGATTTTGTTTATATCAAAAGTTTAAAATAATAAATTTAATGACAGGAAAACGTTATATAGCCAATATCGCAAATAATAAATAACTGTATTCTATATAGTATATACTGTATATTTTATGAAATGCGAACCACATATATATAAACCTGTATATATATATATTGCAAAATATGATATATTTTGGCTAGAATGATTGTCGTCAGGTGGAGCATTTGCCCACTATAGCCATGTGAAATTAATATTTATCTGTCTACATTGAAGTGCCTGATAAGCTCGATCCACGCTTGATGGAAATCTACATGAGGAATAGAACAAAACCAGCCACTGCCAATATAAATATGTTCAGAATGTGCTATTCAGAATCAATAAGGAGTCATCATCATTTATAATGAGAAAAATGCATAAATTATAAGAACTATTATGTAAGAAGGACTTTGATGAAGAATTGTACCTGATCATGTTGATTCATGAAATATTGTAAATATTATGATTTTTTCTTTTGTATAGATGTTTTATTGTTTTTTTTATTTTTATTATCTCAGACTTATATTTCGGAAGTACTAATGGTCTAATTTAACAGTTTGGAACAGTCCAACATAAGAAAACGTGAAGATAGCAGGGAGGAAAGGTTTAAAAGTTGTTGTTTTGTTTTTTTACTTTTAATAAAATTTTAGATAAGTGCTTGAACTGAGTATTTAAATGGTAAGAGTCTTTCTCCTTTTAATTATCTAAAATAATCAATGCCACACCATGACATGACCATTTATATTATGTGTTATATGTTTTACTAATAATATTCCTAAGATCTTTTCAATGGATAAATGACTAAACCATTGAATAATATTCTTTACTATTTATTTTGCTATCATATTACATATTGTTTCTTTATTGTATTTCTTTCATGATATATATATATGCAATGTAATTATTTTAGATCAACCAACTTCCACACCTAGAATTGCATACTGTATTTGGAGTTGCACTTAAATTTCTAATTAAGTTAGTTAGCAATCTCGCTTTTATCTAATAAAGTTTTCATTCATCATCATCATCAACCATTATCAATCCACTGCAGGATGAAGATCTCTCCAAGTTTAATCCATCTTCTCTGATCTTTAGCTTCCCTTCTCCCCATCCCCCCTGCACACTTTCTTATTTCATCCATCCATCAAACATGTGGTCTCTTTCTGGGTCTTTTACTATCTTTTGGAATCCAGTTTAAAATTTCAATTGTCCATCTATTATCATTTCTTCTAGCAATATGTCCAGCCCAACTCCACTTCAATCTTTTAATTTTTTCAATGAGGTCAGTAACACCTGTTTGTTCTCTTACCCATGCATTGCGTTTACGATCTCTTCTTGTTACTCCCAACATACATCTCTCCATACTTCTTTGAGTGGTCTGAAGTCCCTGTATTACTCTTCTATTAAGTATCCAAGTCTCAGATCCATAAGTAAGAATTAGTAAAACACATTTGTTAAAAACCTTCCTTTTCAAACACATAGTCATATTTTCTTTTAGTATCATGTTATTTCTACCAAAAGCACTCCAACCAAGTTTAATTCTATGATTAATTTCCTCCATTATGTTTCCATCTGTATTAATAATCTGATCAAGGTATTTGTAACTGTTGACTTCTTCTAAATCATCATAATCAATCTTTATTTTCATATTTTGAGCAAATCGATTAAACATTACTTTAGTCTTATTAACATTTATATTTAGTCCTACTTTCATCTGATAACTCCTGCAACATTTCCTGCAGCTCTGAAGCATTATTTGCAAAAACAACTACACCATCTGCGAAATCTAAATGACTTAAATAATCTTTACTTTCACTCCTTTAGTTTCCATTTTAATCCACAAAATACTTTTTGCAGCACTGCTGTAAAAAGTTTTGTAGATATGGAGTCACCTTGTCTTACACCTTTCTCAATGTTGACTTTCCAAGTATCATATGTAATCTAATTGTTGCTGTTGCATTTTTATAAATATTCTTTAAAATATGACAATATCCTGGATCTATACCCTGATGATCCAATGCTTTAATCACTGAAAAAATGTTTATAGAATCAAATGCCTTTTCATAATCTACAAATCCAAAACATAATGACAACTCATATTCATTTGTCCTTTCTATAACTTCTCTTAATACCTGGATATGATCTACTGTACTAAAACCACATTTAAATCCACCTTGTTATCTTGGTTGATGGAAATCCAATGTTCTCTGTAGACGAGTTGTAATTATCTTGGTAAAAATTTTATATAAAACTGATAAAAGGCTGATAGGTCTGTAATTTCTAATATCTTCTTTATCACCTTTTTTAAATATTAATATTATTACTACATTCTTCCAATCATCCGGTACATCTTTATCATTTAGACATTTGGTATATAACTTTGTTAAAAAAATTTCTATTTCTTCACCTGCTTCTTTTAATATATCAATTATAATTCCATCATTACCTGGAGCCTTTCCTTTCTTCATACATTTAATTGCATGTCTCACTTCTTCATTTAAAATTCTGGGCAATTTGGAAGATATAATAGATATAGGAGGTATTTGTTCTTTATTACTATATAATTCTTGACAAAAAACTTCTACCAATTTCATGATGTCATCTTTCTTTTTAGTAATAATTCCATCTTTTCTTCTTATTGCAAATATAAATTTTCTACCAACACCAAAATGTTGTTTTATATTCTTGAAACTTTTATTTCCTTCTACAGTTTTCCTTGCTAGGTCACAGTTATACTTTCTTATATCATTTTCAACTCTTTTCCGCACCATTTTACAAAATTCGAGATATTCAATTCTTTTTAATGCATCATTTTTGTATATCTTCATATTCCTTCTTTTCTTCATAAATTCTCTAGTCTCAGTAGAAATTTTATTGGTCAATTGCTGCTTTTTTATACCAGCTATCATTGTTGCCATTTTTAAAAGTGTATCTGTTATTTTCATATTAATTTCATTCAAATCTGAATCATGTTCAAAATCTACTAATACTTGAAACCGATTTATAAGTTCTAATTTAAATTCAGTAGAATGTTTCTGAAGGTTAGGAATATCAACTGTAAATATTGTTTTTCTTAATAATTTTGGTCTCTCTAGTTTTACATTAACACACGTATTTTACACCTTACTAATCGATGATCACTTCCTGTGTTACAATCTTGAATCTTGAAATATGGATTTCCTGTTAGTCAAAATATAATCTTTTTTTTTTTAAAGTTTTCATTACTTTTGGATATATAAATGTCTATATTATGTGTATCTATAAGTAATTTTAAATTGCTTAAGTAACAATATGATAGATGCTCATCGTAGACCTTGAAGTTAAAAATATAGGAGAATATATCCAAATAATTCTCTTTCACATGTAAATATTTATTGAACTTTTTCTACATTGATTGACAATTTGTTATATGTTTTTATATATTTTGTTTTTGTAAATAAATATTATAAAGTTTTGTTGACAAAGTCTCTCTAGTTTGTTGATCCAGCATTTACATTCAATCCTATAACCAATATTTTACATATGCACACACACATTATTGTTTGATGAGCATGAGAGGTAAATGTTAAATCAAGGTTATTCCTTATTAATAAATATGATGAACTAATTCAGTTATTGATCAACAGTCTGCATAAGTACATCCCTGTCAAGAGAGTCAAACACGAATTCTTCCCGAGTTCGAATACTGAGGCAACAGATCCAAAAGAAAATGGTGAGATGTTAGATGAACTAACTTAAATTGCATGTAAATTTGATAGATAAGTTTTAGGCTAGTCTATTGAAGATAGATCTAATCATGAGTCATGTACTTCATCATGTCGTCTCGAGCATCCTACATGAAGACACTAGGTCCGATTGTAGTCAGATGTGACCTTCTCTTGGCACGTCATTGACCGGACCATTACAATACATATACAAGAAAAAAAAGTGCATTACGTTTTAAGCTGTAGAGATTTAATAGTGCTCAAAAAAAATCAAAAAATATAGAGAATAAACGGTGTACCGAATAATCTCTAAAGAGTTAAGTAGAAGTATATTGATACGTTCCTTAGACAAAAAAATAAAATTTACAATATATTACTTAACAGTTATCACAAATGATGTTTAGCATTGTCTTTATTTATATGACTGCAGAAAAAAGAAGAAATAATAATATTAAATATATTTAATAACTATTTTAGTGATTTATATATATATTTAACAAATATTTTAGTGATTTATATATATGTAATCATTGGAAGAAAATTAAATAAATTTTTTGTAATTTTATTTATATTATAAATATTCATTTTTCTCTCTCATTCCAAATGTTTATAAATAAACATAGCTATCTCACACAATCTGTGAAACATTGCCATGTTTTCTTTTGACTTTAATAGTAGGTAAATAGAGCAGCTAACATGTGTCTCTTTTTTATAGATGGCGCTTTTATCTGCAGCATGGCAGATATTTCTTTTTAAGTAATAAATAGCAAAATATATAAAAATAAAGTAATAAATATGGCTGCAAGGAATAGATACTTTCTAATTTAATCTTTACGAGTGCGCGTAAATTTTAATATCAATCTAATAGTGCATGTCTGAGGATTAATTTTTTCCCACATAATTATATATACATTTTTAGTAAAAATACGCAAAAAAACCTTCGTATAAAGATCTTAATCCTGCAAAGGCTTAAATTATGGTTTAGTGAAATATATTGGAGGGTTAAAATATATGTTGTAGTTAAAAAAAGTTATAAAATAATAATGATGAACTTATGATAATAATAATAATCGAATTAAATAAATAAATTATCTAATCAAATTATTAAGATATTGTAACGGAACCAACATATCACTGTAAAGACTTATCAATTGTTTTATAGCCCGCATGTAACTGTAAAATAACCGATTATGAAATTTATCTCTATTTGTAGTTGTTATTAATTTGATTTAGTTTTTAATTAACGTTCTTGTAAATAAACTTTCCGATATTCTCTCTCACACACAAAATAATAAAAACATCTTTTAAAAAAATTGATAAAACGTTTCCGAAATATGATTGTTTTATCATTAATAAAAGATATAGATACGGAAACTAAATTTCAGATAAGCTAACACCACAAATTATGGCTGCTATTGATCAGCGTTCTCAGGCACCGAAACGTTCGCGTCATTTCTCTTTTCAACAAAGTAATTATTGTTTATATTTTAATAACCATTTAATAAATTAATTTAATTATATCACACTTTTAAAAGTATAGCCTTCTGCTGTCTATAAAATATTAAAAGATTATTTTACGTAAGAATTTATACATCTGACTAGATTAGACATTTGTTTCATAAGGTGAAACAAAACTCAAAAAGTATTTCTTGTCGCTCATAGTAATTTCGTTTCATTTTAATCATTTATTGTTTTAATATTAAAAACTTGGAGTTGCTTCAGTGTTTATGTGAGATTGTTTTAAACACAGACTCGTATAAATACGATTAGAATAATAAAATGTTCGCGCATATAAAACTGTATATGTAAATAAAAGATTATTTAATAAGCACAGATTTCTTCATTCCAATAACATTCCCTTTATTGGAGAAATTTACTCTAAAAATTCGCTGGTGAAATAAATTAAATTAGAATTTTGTATACAAATAAAGCTAGTTGCACAGAAATTAGATTGTATATACCTGTATATTTATTCCCCGATAAATGAAGAAGAGGGAGGAAGTAGCTAAAAAAGTTAGACTGGGGTAAAGTTAGTGTTGATTTGAAGTGATAACAGATCAGTAGTAAAGAATGATCAATGGTAGACTGATCGACTAGCAGTGATTAAAGACTAAAATGGAACAGTGATGAGCAAAAAGGTTATTACCAGCGAAGAATAATTAATTAAAACTTAACCAAACCGCTAAAGACACTTGAAAACGGAGATGGTTAATATATATAACGTATAAATTGTGTGTGCTGATGTAAGCACTAATATTGCGAACTTTAATACATTTATTCTATATGTGAAATTATATATACTTAACTTGAAAGCACAAATAAAATAATTGGATTACTCCTGGTGTGAAAGAAGACTATTTTCACCTGAGGAAAATATAGCTTATGAATATTAATGAAATATTACCTTTTTATGTTTTTACCACATTATTGTTTGTTATTAAATAAATCTTATTATATATACATTTTGAAGTATATTATTTATTTATTTAGCTCCTTGACCGGTCTTTGCATAGAATCAACAGGATTGCTACATGATTCGACACAGAATAGCTTCTATTGCCAATAATAAAATATGGCAGCACTAAGTTCTGCAATCCATGAATTAGATATAATCAATATGGTCTCATGAAAAAGTTATGTAAAACATGTGGAGTACTATATGTTTATAAATAAAGTGGAAGATGAGAGTCTCAAAAGAGTCGACCTTTCTCTATTTTACAGGTCAGGATGTGATATAGCTTGCAAATAGACTTACTAATTGCAAACGTCCAGAGTAACTTCCATATAATGAAAGTGTAGAAATTTTACATGTATATTTCATTCTGAGATTATTGAAATGGATGTTGCAGCCAAGATTGAGTAACCAAAACAACTACCACAAGAAAAATACGTGGACTACAATTTAGCTCCAAGATGTATTATTGGAATAACTCTTATATTATATAGAAAATGATAATTTCCAAAAAAATATTGCTTAGTGATCCTGACCTAAGTTATAATAGAGCTGTGAAGAAATGTGTCACACAAGAAGCTTTATAAAATAATACATTGGAATTTATGGAGCCATAGCTGTTGAGGAAAGTTTTGCTAATAAATCAAAAAGTAACAAAACTTATTACAGAGCACTATAATGATAGAAAAGAGCAAAAGGGCAATTGTTGTGATAAATCCAGACATTTTAAATGAAAGTGTAAACATAATAATAAAAATTGTAGAAACTGTCATAAAAATGTCATTTAACAACGGTCTGTCATTTTAGGAAAAGTAGAGCTACTAATTTCAGAAAACTGATCTATAAATCTGAAAGCAGATTAAATTATGAGAATGTTAGTATAAAGAGGCTGAATGACAGTGAAATGGACCACATCTTTTTCAACTCAGTTATTTACAGACAAACAGTAAAAATGGAGGTGGACAGCAGAGTCAGTCTATCAATGATATCTTCCAGATATTTGGATTAAAATTAACAGAAAATATAAAGAGAAGACAGCACTTTAAGATACAGGTGTGATAGCTATAAATGGCAATAAAATTCATATTTGAGGAAAAGTGGTAATGCCTGTAAAATTTCTAATGTGAAATGACACACTCTACATCATAAATAAAAATTTCAGTCCATTGTAAATTGGTTTCGACCACTGGATACTCACATAAATGTGAATAATAGGTTGTTAAACTCTAGAACTTTAAATACTGGTAGTGCAGCTATAAAAAATTGGGGAGGAAATAATCTAAGACTCCTCAGACTCAATTAACAAAGCTAGTACCATCAACTTGTAAAAATAATAAAGTTCAAAATTGGGACAAGTTCCTAGTAGGAGAAAAAAACATGGATATGTGATTTACTTAAATGTAAATGGATACCTGGAAAAACAATCAATGTAATATCAAAAGATGTAAGAATAGTATCATCTAAATAAATCCTTAGAGGAAGAATTAGAAGAAAAAAAAGATTTTTATTGGAGAGTTTAATTACTAATTCAGATCAAGTTAAAGTAATTGATGTAAAACAGGTGTTTCTATGGGAGGAAAATAAAGATGGAATTATTTCAAAAGAAGAAAGTTATTCCCAAAATTTCATGTAAAAGTAAACCATCTACTAGTTTAAAGACAGTAATAAATTAAGTCCATATTTCTAGAGTAGTGGGAGAAGTGAAATATCCTGCATATAAATTTATTTTAGTAAAACATTTTTTTTTGTTTTTATGCACTGATTTCTTCACTTAAATTTACCCTAGAAATTCGCTGGAGAGATTGTCTTAAAATTATAGATTAATAATATAATTTTGTATGTAAATAAAGCTAGTTACATAGAAGTTAGATCGTATATATATTTATTCCCTGGTAAATGAAGAAGAGGGAGGAAGCAGCTAAAATAGTTAGACTAGAGTAAAGTTAGTGTTGATTTGAAGTGATAATAGATCAGCAGTAAAGAATGATCAATGGTAGACTGATAGACCAGCAGTGATTAAAGACTAAAATGAAACAGTGACAAGCAAGAAGCAATTACTTGTTGGTGTATTAAAAAGGTTATTACCAGGGAAGAATAATTAACTGAAACTTAACCAAAGTACAATAGACAAGTTAGAAATAAAGATGGTTAATATATAACATCACATGACCACCACTTCTTGTGCTTGTGTATAATTGTTATTAAAACAGGCAAAATTCACTATGCGTATTGCCACACACAGCAAGCTAGAGTAATCAATGAATGCCAGAAGGCTTGTGCATAAAATCCCCATCTAGGGTCTACTCATCCAATATCCCCAGACTAGTTTCTGGCTTGTGGTCTTCATCAGTGAGGATAGTGGTGGCTATAGTTATTAAAGAACCAAAGACACCAAAATGTATGGGTACTGAACTGAGTTCAGACCCATATGACTATATAAGCTAATGCATTTGGATTGAAAACATTAAGGTGTTTTCAGTTTAAGACTCATAGCTTTGTAGTTAAGTGGAGATAAAAGGTGGCTGCTGGAGGGTTGCATTAGATCCTAAGATCTAGTGCAATGCTCTCAGATCCAAGGCTCCTCACTGACAAAGGCCACAAGCCAGAAACTAGTCTGGGGATATTGGATGAGTAGGCACTATATGGGGATTTTATGCACAAGTCTTCTGGCATCCATTGACTACTCTAGCTTGCTGTGTGTGGCAATACGTGTAGTGAGTTTTGCCTGTTTTAATATGTAACATATAAATTGTGTGCCGATTTAAGCACTAATATTGCAAACTTTAGTAGATTTATTCTATATGTGAAATTAGATATGCTTATTTATGTTTCAAGAGACATTTGATTTGAAAGCACAAATATAATAACTGGATTACTCCTGGTGCAAAAAAAGACTTTTCACTTTAGGAAAATGTAGCATATGAATATTAATGGACTATTACTTTTTTAGGTTGTTTCATCACATTATTATCAGTCATTAAATAAATCTCAAAATATATTGTTTATTAAACTCCCCTGACTGGTCTTTAGAGATCCTCAGGTCACAAGAAATATTTATTTTACATACATATGCAATATTTAAAAAATTGTTGGCATCTATTTGTATGCAATATATTTACAAATATTATATGATGAGTATGGCAATAGCACTTAACAAGTTTTACAGAGCATCCCCAACCTAAGACTTGATTTTTAGCTCTGGCTTTTATCAGTGAGATGAAAAGCTTGTTAAGAGCTATTGGCACACTCATTATATAACATTTGTAATACAAGCTTAGTAAATTAAGTCACGTGATATATGACTTGATTTCTTTGCACTATATTTACAAATATAGGTACAATAATGGTTGCTATTACATATGCCTGATATATTGGCTGAAGTATAGCATTTAATTACTACGGCCTTCTAGAATTACCTAACATGTATGTGCATATTGTGAAACTTCCCGCTTTTCTGTGACAACTTGCCTCGTATCTGGTTTACATTCCAGCAGCAATTTCTAATTCTAGCATGAATTTTCCTATTGCTTTAACCATGTAGTAAGCAATGTGCATATTGCCATTCAGCTCCTGCAGTAATTTGGTGTTGTTTGATACCTCCAACTGGATGCTTGTTTATAGGCAGATCCCTATTCATAATGATTGACTGAGCATCACCATCCATTGGCCTGCTTCTGTTATTGGATATATTTTGTCTATATCATTGGTCTGTGGCAATGAATGCTCAATCCAATCAAGTAAGCTGGAATCTGGACTAGTCCAGTAGTTGAAGGTAAGTTTAGATCTAACATTCCTTCCCTTGTCTAAAATTAGTCCTGGGAAATGCAGACATTCCACTACTTTGGTGGATATCTTTGTCTTTGTCACTCCCTGGCTTCATCAGGTTTGGTGATTTTATTAGTAGATATGGAATTTTTGTTTGTAGATCTGGGTTTTTTATTTGTAGATGTTATCTTCATTTGGATTTCTAATAACCTTGAATTTTGTGGATTCTTCACTGCTGCTTGGTGATTTTTTACTGTTGGCTGGTGACACATAGTTTAATCTTAGCTGGTTTCTGTGCCTGTGATTTTCCTTTTCATCTGTTTGAACAACCACTGTTTGAAATACTTTGAAAATCCATTTAGTGATTCCATTGAAGACATAGCATAGGATTTGAATGCCTATCCATATTGTGCATTTTTGGTTTCATTAATTATTCTAGAGTTCAAACCCAGTTTATCATAAATTACTTCTGAATATTTTAGTCACTGTAAAGCTCAACGGATTGAATAAATTTCTGTGCTTACAAGCAGACATAACAAGAGGAAAAGAAATTGTTTTATTAGAAACAATAATATTAACTCTTGTTTGACCCAAGAGTGGATATTTGATTGCCTTGATAATCAATAATTGTTTTATTGCTGGGTTACAATTGTTTTATACTTTTTCCATTAATGATAGTCCATGTCTGTTTTGCCACAATAGATCTTGATGACCCAGTACCACTACTTTTTTTTTAGTGTCATATCATTAATAAAAAATTTGCATTTGAAAGCTGAATCAATGCCTCTTTCATTATTAATGCAGGCATTAAATGCAAGCATTGATATTACTTGATTTTACATTGCCCTTCTGGATTTTTGGAATTGATTCATCCATGTCTGAGTGATTTGCTTTTTTTAAATCAGACCAGCTTGGAATGGATTCTTCCATTGTTTTCTGAGTGACTTTTTTTAAAAAATCAAACATCTCTGTGACCGGAATGCTTACAAAATATATACACTGCATTCTGGTGTGAACATTTGGCATGTTCTTGGTTTCCTTTGTCATATTTATAAAAAAAGATTTCATTTGTTTGTATCAATTTATTCAGGCAGTTTTTCTATTGTTAGCTGGGTATTTATTTCACCCAGTTTTCTAATTGGCAAATATAATACTGTAGTTCTTTTTTCTTTAATGGACCCATTTGATTTATTGTGGATTTATCTAATCACCTGAGACAATTGAATCAAATATGATAATAGGATCCATCAATAGCTTGATCCTCAAAAGTTGTGGTCTTTCATTACACAAATAAAATAGACTCTCAGGGTTTCATTCAAGAAGTCCCGAAGTCACAGTTAACTTTCTGAGTTCAGCAGCAAAATCTTTTGCTTTCTCCTATTCTCTTGTATACAGAGATTAAAGTGATATTTATATTATCATTAACGGTTTTGGATAAAAAAAGTTTGACAGTAGAGGTAATGCTTTCCAAAATCAAGCTTAAGTGGAAGTATCAGAGCTGCTTGTGTAAGTAATATCTTCTATGTTTGAGAGTCACAGATGTAGCTAATTTTTAGACAGGCTTTTTAATTTGATTAGTTTGGATGTAGAAAAGTTCTTGATCTATGTAGATTCAGCAATTTTTTGGAAAGGCCAGATCAAACTCATCTTTAGTCATTTTGATTTATTTTTTTTTGCTATGAAAGAGAGAAAATTTTTTTTTTACTTATTTTTCCTAGTTAAGAAGTAACCATTTATATTTGAGTCATTGCATTTTTATTGATGCATTAATGATATTAGCTGTCAATTTTATATAATTAATGTCAAAGATTTAAACAACTCATTGGAATAAGAACCTATCATGATTACCAAATCTATTGTGTTTATGTGTGATATGTTAAATACAGATTCATCTAAATACAATTAAAATATTTATTTTACTTACATATACAACAACTACAAATCTATTGGCATATATATATATATATACAATAATGTTTGCTATATTATATATCTGATACATTGGTTGAGATATAGCATTTAACTGTCATGCAACTCTTAATGTAAGAGACATTAGATATCCTAGGATTACCTAACACTTTCAGCTGTACCATGGCAGCTCACCTCATGTGTAGCTATGGTGATACTTTCAGCTGATCTGTAAGAACTTGCCTTGTATCTGGTTTACATTCTAGTAGCCTCTAGTTCAAGCAAACTTGCCTCATTACTATAGCCATATAGTGGACAGTGTCCATACAGCTCTTCAGCTTTGATAGTAATTTGTTGTAGTTTAATTTTACCCCCCCCCCCCCCAACTGAACTGCCTATTTATAACCAGATCTGCATTAATAATGAGAACAATCAGATTCACTGAGCATGGCCACCTATTGGACTGTTTCTGCTATTGGCTATATTTTATATATTTATATATCTATTGGTCAGTGGTCGTGAATGCTCAGTCTGATCAAGATAAGATGAAATATGGACTAGTCCATTAGCTGCAAGTAAGTTAAGATGTAACATCTTGTTTATCTGTTTCTCTGCTATTATACAATGATCCATAGCAAAATTTTCCATTGATATGGATTTTTAAACAATCAATTTCGTTTTTTTTAAATAATTAAAATGCTGATAAAACTGCTGAACAACATCATATAACAAATATGTGATCCATGAATCTGGTAGATCTTTTTGGAATCATGCCATTCACTTGATTGCAAGAATGGATGTTAAATTAGTAGGAATTAATAATATAATTTAAATAAAAAATAGACACAAAATTTTCTTTCCTTAATGATACCTCTTTGATGTTTTGATCAGATGTGAACTTAGCAAAATTTGCATCTGTTATTAATTTCTGACATGAATGGTACTTCTCTGATTGCTTTATAGATTTAACATGATGATGAAGTCCAGATTTTCCTCATTGCTAATTTTCTTTAACCATTACCTTTTCTGAGAACTATACAGAAATTGTGGGTTTGTTTTGAATCTAATATAGTCTATGGTTTATCAGCTTTATTAATCTATTTAGTATTTACTATTGAGTGAAAGAAAAATTAACCAATAAAAAGTAAAATGTTCATATTTATTGTTGATATCATTACTATTAGAAAATAATATATTTTGCAATAAAAATGTTTATTTATAAATTAAATTTAACAAATAAATATATGTAGAAAGACAAATCCATAACAAATGTCCTCATTTAGTGTTGAATTTATGATGTCTTTATTTTTGAATTTCTAGCTACAACTATATATATATTAAATATTGCTTATTTTTATTTCATACTCATTTAGCATGTGGATAATCTTTTGTTTTTTAATGTTTAATATTGCTGAATATATATATTATTTCTTCATATTATATAATATATACTTGTAGAATAAATGCAGATATTGTAAATTAAAAAAACAATGAGGTCATATGGATTTACATTTCTGCACACATTTTATTTGTCGTCAATGTTCTTTTAAATTAAATAATTGAGTATTGTATTTATAAAAAATTCTTCCTGTTTAAAGTGAGAAGCATTCATATAAATGACGGAGACAACAGATTTTAATGTCTTGGGATATGTGTATCAATAATATTATATTGGAAAAATAGTTGAGCTTTACTTCATGAAGTCATTTGACTTATTAAATACTTCCACATATATTAAAAATAAATAAATTGATAATTCAAATTCTGTACTGTTTAAAGGTATTGAAGAGTTTCCTGCCCGCTACTGTTTGTCATTTTGGTCATTTTGGGGTTTCTTTAATGCATATACCCTAAGAGGAAACTTAAGTGTAGCAATAATCGCCATGGTGAAGTACAATTCCAGCAATGAAACAATAAGCTCAGATGAATGTCCAGGGAATTTGATTAATAAAACAGATTCTGAAACGGTAAGTCCATTTATGTATCATAATAATCAGTAATTGTGATTTAAATGTATATGAAATTAAAACAGGCTTTGGATAAATTTATTTAGAAATCCTCAATTAGGAGAATTTTTGATATTGATTTAGTTGGCTATCTACATTCCATTTTTTCTTTAATTGAGTCTTTAAACACTGCTTTGACATCATAAAAGAATACTGGAATGACTAATCGATCAATGGATGATTTCTTTGAAAAAATGGTGACTTATCTAATAATATTACTACTAAATTTATAAATTCACTGTGTAATCTAAAACTTCTCAATAGTTTACATTGGCAGATCTTTTGTTTTTGTTTTTTGACAAATTTTTATATTTTATAAATTTAATGTGAATTTAAAAAAATAAAAAGATAAAAATGAAACATTTCCTGGTTAATCACATGTTATGAGAAATCCTTTTTTTTCCTTTAACTTGTTAGAAATTATCTTCAAAACAAACTTTGTTTTCTGCAATTATGATATTATCTACATTTGAAAACACTTGCAAACATTAGACTTGGAGGTTGTATTCATTTAAATTGTATTTTTTTAGTTTTTAATTTAAAAAAAAGTGAAATCCAAATCAATAAGAAAGTTATTTTTATTTTAAGCTTTTTTGGGTTAATTGGTTTGATTGGATTTATATGGAATGCAGCTGTCATTAAAGTTCACAACACAATCCTCACTCGTTTTTCATTTTTTAAAAAGCAATAAGAAAGAAGTAAGTTTAAATTTTTTAAAAGACAAAATAATAAAAATTCCAATACAAATCTGTCAACTATAAATCAAAAAGGTTGTTTGAAATTCTAAATCAATCAATTTTGAACTACTAAAAGTTTGTGAAAAAAAGATCTATCAATAAAAACTAATACTAAGAGTTTTAGATTACACAATGAATTTATAAATCAAGTTGTAATATAAGGGATTTGATCACAAACTTTTAAGCTTCCTTCAGCTATCCATTCTATCTCATACAACAGATACAAATGACCACACACCTTTTAAAAAGATAAATGATCTCCAATATACATATTTTGTGCCAAACCAATTGGTTCAGATCATCATCTCCCACACATATATATAAACAATGTTTGGTTTATATTAAGATAGCAAATCTTCAAACTTTAATGGATAGGCTTCAGTCTATTCTACTTTCCAACTCTTTAGCCATCCATACCATTGAAAATATGATGATGAAATTCTCAAATCCGTTGTTAATGTCAATATTATTGTCATGCCCATGTTGACTTCAAGTCAATCTGACCCTTCATGTATAGGACCATGTCCATTTAAATAGAAGAGGAATGGGCAGGATAAGGTTGAATTTGTAATATTTAAATAACAAGTATAAACATGGGCATGACAATAATATTGGCATTGACAAAGGATTTAGGTATTTCATCATCAGATTTTCAATAGTATGGATGGCTGAAGAGTTGGAATGTGAAGAAGATTGAAACTTGTCCATTAAAGTTTGAAGACATTCTATCTTAATATAAACTGAGCACTAGTTATATATATATATATATATATATATATAACTAGTATATATATATCCCATATATATATATATATATATATATATATATGTATGGGAGATGATGTGGACTAACTGACAAGTGCAGGTTCAGTATAAAATACATATATTGGAGATATTTTATCTTTTTCATGTGTGTATAGGTTGTATGAGATAGAGAGAATAGCTGAAGGAAGCTTGCAAGTCTATATTCAAATCCTGTGTAATTACATCTAAACTTCAAGTATATTAATTAAACTTGTATTTAAATATTACAAATTAAGTTGTAGTGCTATTACTATGATAAATCACTATTTTATAAACAAATCTTAAACAGTGTTTAAAGAGTCAATTAAAAAGAAAATGGAAAGATAGTCAATTGATTAGATCGGTACTGAATTTTTTCTGGTTAGAACAAAGTGGATTAGGTTGTTTACACATTTTTGAAAAAGACTCTGATGAATAGATATAGAAAAAATCTTTGAATATAAAATTTTTGCATTGTATTTCTTAACGATTTTCAATTAATGATTTAACTGTAAAAGCCATCATTTCAATGTGCACATGTATATTGTAATAGTACAGACATGGGGTGACAGGAAAACATCATTCCAAAATAAATAAAATGAATATGAACAGAGTCAGCATTCTACATTGGAAATAAATAATAAATAACTTGTAAACATGACAGTATATGTTATACACATCACCAGCATTAATCTTTAACCCTTGGATTGATTGCTTCAAATAGATTTGTATACGGTTCTAACTCTCTCTAATTCCCACAGTTTTTGCATTACTGTAGCATATTTAGGTTTATTTTAAAGCTTAAAAAGTACCATAAGATGCTGTCCTCTCTTGTATTATTTTACAAGTAAAAAATAATAAAGGTGTTCTAAGTTTGAACAAAGAGAGAAGCCACACCTTTGTAAATTCTGATTGATTGCTTCAATTTTTGCCAAACGAAACTGCTTGTCAATAATTTTCATCGTTCTAACTTCTGTTTTGACTTTGAAAATGAAAATTAATATCTTACAATGTTTTTTTATTACTTTTCTTACATATTATAAATTATTTTCATAAAATATACTGAAAATACAGTTATTTTAGAAAAATAGTAAGATTCTAGTAACAAATTGTACATGTTTACACGAATGTAAATTGAAAAAGAAACCATCGCTAACAACAATTTTTACACCTGTCAACAGTTTAAATTGCCCAAGCTCTTTATTTGATTTTTAAACCAAAATTGATGATTTAGAGTACTTTTCTGGCATTTATTTACATATTGTAATGTATTTTGGTAAAATATGCTGAAAATATAGTTATTTAAAAAAATAGTAAGATTTTAGCAAAAAATTCTTTACTTTTTCACAACATAAATTGAGAAAGAAAGTCAATGACGTATGCAACATTTTCTAATTGGTTACGAACGTTGTTTTTAAATTCCCCACTATAAAATATTTTTGTAATAAAAAAATATAAAATTATTTTTGAAAAAACTTTCGTTCACTTTTATAATCTGACAAATTATTAATATACTTTTTACAAATAAAACTAAAATGAATATAATATTAAAAGATGAATATATTTTTATTGCTAATTCTGTAATTGACCAATCAAAAGTTTAGAGTTTTAAATCACTCAGCCAACTAGATTTGCAGTCAACTGAAGAGTTAAGGGAATAAATAGTCAACCTTTGTAACTAGAGTTAAAAGAGATACTTTATAAAATCTAGGCTAATCATCTAGCTAGTACCAAACTTATGGCATAATATAAAAGCAATAATCTTCATACTCATATTTAAGTGCTAAAGTTACACTAATACACTATTTAAATAGAAGTATATTTTCTGTACTGAACTTAATATAATTAGAAGGGATTTGAACTGACTTTTAAGGTCCCTACATTTATCCATTCCATCTTATACAACCAATATGCATGACCACATACATGTGAAAAAGATAAATGGTCTCCAATATACATATTTTATGCTGAACCAGTACTTATCAGTTGGCGTGGATCATCATCTCCCACACACATATATAATCAGTGTTCAGTTCATATTAAGATAGCAAATCATCAAATTTTAATGGACAGATTTCAATTTTCTCCACCATCCAACCATTCATATCATTGAAAATCTGATAATGGAATGTTTAAAGCCCTTGCTGATGCTAATGTTATTGTTATATCCATATAGACTTTGTCACTTTGACCTCTCACATATAAAACCTTAATATGTCCACTTAAATATATAGAAGAGGGATGAGCAGAATACAGGCTGAATATGTAATATTTAAACAGTATACTTTATATACTGAACTTAATGTAATTAGAAAGAATTTGAATTCAGACTTTCAATCTTTACATTTATTCATTCCATCTTATACAACTGATACACATTACACATGACCCCATACATGCGAAATAGATAAATGATCTCCAGTATATATATATATATATAGTGCTAAACGAGAACTCATTAGTTAGTCCAGATCATCATCTCCCACACACAGGACCAGAGAAAGGGTTTTCAGCACCCTTATGCAAAACGGTATTTGCTTCTCCTCCAAATAAAACAAATTCTATATGATTTTATATATATATATTAATGTTTTATTAAAGATAATAATGAAAAAAATTACTATTACATAATTATAAATTTATTTTGTGAGATTTAACAGAACTAAATTTAGATATAATATCATTAACACTGAGCTATTACTGACAAATTTACCAGCCAATCTTTTTATAATTTTTAATTTTAATACACTGTACAGGTTTTACAGACCTGCACATATATAATGTAATATATAAGGGATTCGAACTCAGACTTTCACACGATTCTCAATTCTCCATGCCATCTCTTATTGCTGACCCACCTAATCAGACACATGTTGAAAATATAAATAATCACCAATATACATATTTCATGCTAAACCATCAATCATCAGTTGGTGCAGATTACTATCTCCACACATATATGCAATCAGTGCTCAGCTTTATATTATGATAGCCAAACTTCATATTTTAGTGGACATGTTTCAAACTACTCCAAACCACAACTCTTCACCATCCATTTCATTGAAAATCTGATGATGGAATGTTCAAAACCCACATTAGTCCCAATAGTGTCATCCTACCCATGTTGACATTTAGTCATTCTGACCCCTCATGTACAGGAGAATAATCCATTTGCATACATGTACAAGGGATGGGCAGAATGACTAAATGTCAACATGAGTAGGATGACAACATTGGTAGTAATGTGGGTTTTAAACATTCCATCATCAGATTTTCAATGAAATGGATGGCTGAAGAGTTGTGGGTTAGAGTAGTTTGAAACTTGTCCATTAAAGATTGGCTATCTTAATATAAATCTGAGCACTGATTGTATATATGTGTTGAGATAGTAATCTGGACCAACTGATGATTGCTGGTTTAGCATGAAATATGAATATTGGTGGTTATTTATCTTTCCAACATGTGTGTGATCAGGTGGATCAGCAACATGAGATGGCATGGAGAGTTGAGAATCGTGTGAAAGTCTGAGTTCGAATCCCTTATAAATTTTTATTTTTGAAAATGATCTCTCTCTCCATTAGCAATACTTGTAGGAATAATTGGTAATATTTTTAATGATATATTCAAATTTGGGTACGAAACAGTCAAATCATTTTCATGAATATAACTTAGAAGATCAAGCGTATTTTTGAATTGAAGTAATTTATTTGAAAATAAATTTTTATTGCATAAGATGATTAACTAAGTTAACATTTATCAATAAAAGACTAGGCCACATATAAGTAATTAATTACATAAATCGTCATAGTCTTTAACATACCTATATTGAGAAAAAAAAGGGATAATTCTTATCAAATATTTCAAATCATTTACACTTACTTTTTAGATACTTCATGGTCTTTAATACTAACAACATAGATAACTTTAGAGACCAATAAAACATATAAACTATTTAAAGTATGGATAAATAATAATTAATTAATCAATAATCTCATCAAAACAAATTACACATGTTGCAAGTCATGATATTGAAATTATAACACTATATAATTCAAATTATATTACCTATAGAACCTCTTTTTTTTTATTTGAGCCTTCCTCTTGTCTTTATATATATAATAAGTAAAAATAAATATTAATTTATCTTTTAGAATGTTTTTTTTTTTTTTTTTTTTTTAAAAAAAAAAAAAAAGATTGAAAATCTTTGTTGAAATCACAGAGGACATGGAAGAATTAGGTATGGTAGAACAATCAATCCATTTATGTGGTAAACTTTAAGAAAATCACAATAACTTGTTTTTCTTCATTTATATAGATATGAGAAGTGAAATTTGCTAGCATATCTAAGAAAATGGTTTACAAGGATTATTTGCATCAATTTTTAAAATTGAGTTAAAACAAATCCATGCAGGTGTGTACCAAATATTTGCTTTATTAAACTATAACAGTAAATAACTTTTCCATATTAAAAACATCTTTAAGTTTCATTTTTCTAAATGCATTTTATCGAAATAAATATTTTTCAGATGTTTTGTTTCTTTATTAGGAAAGTTAAGAGGTGTGCACTTAACATTTTAAAACACTTAAATAAAATATTATACTTTAATAAAATTAAATATGTAATATTTAAATATCAGTACTCTGTATTGTCTATACCGAAATTAATGTAATTTAGAAGGATTAAGTCTGAGTTCAAATCCCTTCTATTTGAAAATTAAATATACAAATCACAATGTTACAACAAATATTTATATTACAGATATTAAAATAAATGATTATTTATTTACCGTTCTCACAATAATTGAGATTTTATTTCAAATTTAAAATGACTTTACCTAAATATACTTAAATATACACACTAATATAAATATTGTTTTATTGATCCTAGTTTAACTAATATATTCACATGTATACAATATTATGTATTTTATTAGTATATTGCTTCCTTTTGTTGTCTTTGTGCTGTTTTAAAAACTAAATAGAAAACCGTGATTTTTCAAAATTATCACAAGAATTTCAAATGTTATAAAATACGAGGAGACATCTTGGTCTATTTTTTTAAAATTTTGCTTGATACGTTAAATTTAAGATACTGTTATTTTTATAATAAACCAATAAAAATTTTGAAGTTATGGTTTATTATTATTATTTTAGAGATACCATTAACCATAGCAATATATATATAAAAGCATGAATAGTAATAGTAAAACGGACCGTTCCATTTTCATATCACATAGCAATGTGATGTGAAATATGGATTGTAAATCCGGCATAAGAAAATGTATATGACAAATCGCCTTTCAACCCAAGCGATTGTTTATTTTAATATGTTTATATTTCCTTATTTTGAAGAAATAATGAATCCAAGTCACTCACATTAATTAATATTTGTAAATTAATTAATATTCGTGACAACAAAAGTGTTCTCTTAATTCTGCACCGTTTTCGTGCCCCTCTTCTCTCTGCACCTTCTTACCTTGCTTACTGCCGGCCCCGCCCACGCACATATATAATCAGTACTTAGTTTATATTAAAATAGCAAATCTTCAAACATTATTGGGCAGGCTTCAATCTTCTTTATTCTTTAACTCTTTAATCATCCATATCATTAAAAATCTGATGATTGAATGTCCAAAGCCTTTGTTGATGCCAATACTATTGTCATACCCATGTTGGCTGCAATTCCCTCTGATCCCTCACATGGTTATGACAACAATATTGACATCAACAGGGCTTTGAGCATTCCATCATGCTGAAGAGTTGGGAGAAGATTGAAGCCTGTCCATTAAAGTTTGAAGATTGCTAATTTGATATAAACTGTGTGGGAGATGATTTGGGCCAACTGATAAGTGCTGGCTTAGCACAAAATACTTGTATTGGAGATCATTTATCTTTTTCACATGTATGTGGTCATGTGTATTGGTTGTATAAAATGGAATGGATAGATGTAGGGAGCTTGAAAGTCTAATTCAAACCCCTTCTAATTGTATTAAGTTCGGTATAGAAAATATATTTCTATTTGAATATTACATATTCAGCCTGTATCCTGCCTATTGCTCTTCTAGACATCGAAATGGATGTATGAGAGGGATCACAGTGACTTAAGTCAACATAGATATAACAATAATGTTGGCTTCAACAAGAGCTTTGAGCATTCCATCATCAGATTTTCAGTGGTGTAGATTCCTGAAGAGTTGGAGGATGGAGTAGATTGAAGCTTGTCTATTAAAGTTTGAAGATTGCTATCTTAGTATAAACTGAGAACTGATTAGATATATGTGTGGGAGATGATGATCTGAACCAACTGATGAGTGCTGATTCAGCATGCTATCCATGTATTGGAGATCACTTATCATTTTCACATGTATGTGTATGGATTATATAAGATAGTGTGGATACATGTAGGGAGCTTGAAAGTCTGAGTTGAAATTACTTTTAATTCGATAATACACATAAAAATGCTGAGATCAAAATGTATTGATTATTATTAATATTCTTGACCACTTGGTAATTTGAAATATACTGGCTGTAGTAATTATCAAAATGTGCCTGAACTTTAAAGATAATCTTTACCTTTGCTTTATCCAATCGTTCTACAGCTAATAATTTGGATATTCAAACACAAACATAATGTAAACACAATTTTTGTCCAAAACTGGCTTGGGATGCAAGGACTTTAGAAACTGTGACTGTAAACAAGAGAAAATACGAATATATAATACTTAAATGTATTTTAGTATTAAATAAGTTCACTGGAATAACTTAAAACAATGATAGATAAATTTATTAATTTAGAAACAATAAAAATGAAATTAAAAATCTGTTAAATACTATATAATATAAACACATCGTTCTGATTTTGATTTACAAATATTTGAAAAAAAAATTCCTTAGATTAAAAATATTATAATTACAACTTACCAACATTAGTTTACAGGATACACACGCGCACACACACACATATATATATAAGCACTCAGATATGCTCATATAATAATATAAAATTAGCATATTCTAATTGTTAATAAACTAATAAAGATTAATTTTATTTCACGAAGACATACGTAAGTACTGATTTAACATATATGACTACGTGGATAGACATGTGCACAGACTGGCATTTATATCTCAACAATATTTCATTATCTGTAGTAAATTTATTAAATTCATGTATTAATATCATTCAATGTTGAAAGAATATATAAAACAAATGCACACATACGGGTTTTATTCTAATTGCTGTGTTCAGCAGCACCCTATTGCTTGCTGGATTGCAAATATATAAATAACACAAATAATTACTAATTAAAGAGGCAGCTAATCAATCTTATTTAATATATATATATATGCTATCTAAATAATAATAAGGGCCCGAAACTAAATAATAATAAGATCAATACGACCTGTTATACAGTTCCTAGGTTTACTTTTGAATGTCCGGAGGAAAACCTCTCTGCAAGGCTAAGTGAAGGAAGTGAAGGAAGGAGCTGACTGGAGCACGTGAGGAAATGGCACATCTGCCTCTCAAGAGCTTCACTTAGC
Source organism: Epiperipatus broadwayi (assembly GCA_028023455.1). NCBI lineage: Eukaryota > Metazoa > Onychophora > Udeonychophora > Euonychophora > Peripatidae > Epiperipatus > Epiperipatus broadwayi. The sequence goes on along the minus strand of JAQFVV010012444.1, from coordinate 2,921,347 downwards.
AACTGTGCTGTCTCAGTTCTATTCTAGATCTATTTTATCCTCTCTCATTATTTTTAGAATAGACTCCATTGATTGGCCATCCCGTCCATGTGGTGGTCATCTCTTTAGTTGCACTATTCGATCCCTGATCAGATAACGCAATTACCTTGGAATTGTCAATTTTAAGCAATGGTTTTGTTTAAGTTATCTACATCCTTTGCTCGAATTCATCTAACTTTCTTGATAAGTTAGTTTATAGTTTTTCATTAATTAAACTATTTAATTAGGCTAATTTTATAAAATATTGTGAATGCCATTGGCATCCACGCATATACTTTTAGTTTACCATTATATCATTTATAATACATATTTTGTATATACATAAATATACATATATAATTAGCAATCCGTTTAGTTTTACAATTATAATTATTATTTAACTAGTAATACGTATTTTGTGTATACCTAAATATACACACATATTTAGCATACCTCCCCCAAGTTCAGAGATAGCGTTTTAGTTTTTTATTGTTTTCTGAACTTAGCACATAATCACTGAGGTGGGAGGGAATTTTTCTTTCCCTCTTAGAATGTTGGGGGATGTCCAATTCCGCATCTGGAGCATCATCTTTTTCGGAAATGGCTGCGTTTGTTATATGCTTTCTTCTTTACACAATTGATTTATGTGTTTTCGTAACACTCTTCTGTCCTCCATTCGCACAGCAACCATTTGCTTACTTAAATGTTGCACAATTTCCGCTTTTATCTAGAATCTGTTCTGATTATTTCTAACCCATATATGTTCTTATGGTGAGAATTTATGGTTTATGCTTGAAGATACTTCGATGTCCTTTGTTGGTATAATTTTGTCAAGCTTTGTTTGCAGTCTATCACCTAGATATTTTTCTGTGGGTGATTTACCCTACTTAACTGTAGGCATAGAGTGTTGATAAAGAAGTGCATTAAAGACTGCTTCATTCAGACTTTGTTTTTTCATTTTATTGATGGTGGATTTTAAATTTTGCAGTTTTTTTGGCCAGTCCATTTGATTGGGGGTGGTAAAGTGTAGTAAATATGTGGTTAATTTCTCATTCATGCATCAAGTAAGCAAACTTTTCTGATGTAAAACCTGTGCCATTGCCAGATACTAGGGTTTCTGGGAGACTGTCTTATGTAAACATTTCCATCAGTTTGTCAATGGTTTCATCTGAACTGATGTTTTTAACTATTTTGTATTCGGCCCATCCTGAATAGGCATCCACTGCTACTAGAAATAATTGTCCTTGAATGGGACCACAGTGATCTATATGAATTCTCTGCCATGGTTTGTCTGCTTCTTACCAAGACTCGAATTGGGCTGAAGGTACATTTGCACATGACTGGCAGTTTATGCAATTTGTTATGCATTGTTATATGTCACTGTTAATTTTCGGCCATCAGACATAACTACAAGCTAACGATTTTGCCCTTACAATGCCCAGATGACCTTCATGCAATACATTAAGTATTTGTGACCTGCCACTTATGGGAATTAGTACTTAGTCACCTCTGAGTTTACAGCCTTTGCAGATGGGCAGTTGTTTTAGAGCTTTTCATAGCTCCCTGTGCATGAAAGATGGTCTTTGTTTGGCCAATCTTTGCTGATTTTTTCCATAATCCATCTGTAGCCAGTGTCTTATCTGGTCCATGTGGCTACCTTTACACTATTAAGTGTCTGGATTTTTAGTGAGTTGATATAGTTAATTTCTACATCATTTACTTCTTTCTCAAGCTGATCTGGCATTCGTGATAATGTATCGGCACGACCGATTTTTATGCCTTTTTTTGTATTCGAGATTATAATTGTAACCTGCGAGTATGTTAAGCCATCTCAACATATGAGAATTTGTTTAAATGTTTTGTGCCTAGAATTCCCAAGAGTGGTTTATGATCGGTTATTAATTGGAAAGGACGTTCATATAGATATTGGTGGAATTTACAAATTCCGAACACTATGGTGAGGGCTTCATTGTCTAGCTAGCTGTAGTTCATTTCTGCCTTGGACAAGGTGCATGATGCATATGCTATAGGACATTCTCTGAAGTGGGATGGATGGCATATCATTGCCCTCATGCCATTTTCTGATGCATCAGTTGTCATGGTTTTCTTGTGTTTGCTGTCATAATGGACCAGTAGTTTATTCAATGTGAGAAGGGCTTTGATGTGCAGAAATGCTTGCTTTTGTGCTGTTTCCCAATTCCATTTCTGTTTTTTTTAATAAATCATACAGCGGCCTCACTATGTGTGCTTTGCCATCCAGGAAGTTTTCAAAATAGTTCACCAGGCCCAAAAAAGCCTGTAGTTGTTTTACATTATTCGGTCTTCTTGCATCAGATACTGCTTTGACCTTTTCAGGGAAGGGGCTTATTTCTGAGCTTGACACTATGTCACCCAAGAACTTTATTTCAGTAGCCTTCCAAATACATTTTTTCACATTTAATTTTGCTCCAAATTTCTTCAGTCTGTGGCAAACTTTTGAGATACAAGTAGTCAATTCATTTTCTGAATTAGCAGTGACCAATATATCGTCAAAGTAGGGGATGATGCCTTCGAGTCCACTTAGAAGAGTTTAAACTTTTGCTTGGAATATACTCGGTGCTGAAGCTATTCCAAATGGAAAACATTTGCATTTAAATAAACCTATGTGTGTAGTAAGTGTTAGAATGTTCGCAGCTTTTTTGGTCACCGAGATTTGGTGGAAGGCTGTATTGAGGTCCAATTTTGAAAAATTAAGACTTTTGCAGTGATGCTATGATTTCTCTGGAATTAGGAATGGTGTATGCATGTTTGTTTAATGCTTTATTAACTGATATGTGGTAATCACCACACAATCATATCTGTCCATTTGGTTTGGTTATTACAACCAGTGGAGTAGCCCACTTGGCTTTTTCTGTTGGTTTAAGCACCCCATCTTTAACAATTGCTTTATTTCCTCCACTATTTTTCTTTCTGTGCATACAGGATCTTTCACGGTCTACAAATTATAAACACTGCTTTGGGCAATAATTCTAATGACACTGGTTTTGTTTTTATCATTCCCAGTTTCTCATCAAAAAGTTTAGGAAAACACTGTCTGATGTTTTTCTCAATGTCAATATTTTTGATACACACTGTTTTTATTCCCAGTTGCTGAAACCAATCACTGCCAATGAGAGGATTTATAGGAGCATGGACTATATATAATGACAATGTAACTATTTTTTCATGTTGTTTTGAAGTAATTGAAGCCTGAATGGTTCAAATCTTTGATGGAAAGTAAAGACACCCCACTACCACTGTCAATTTCCATCGATAAGGGATTTCTGTAAATTTGGACAATCATTTCAAATTTCTGTGATTGGTCCAAAGACACATTATTAGTTGCCGAAAATTCCTCTCACTTAGGTTTTCTCATAACCCGCTCTCAGCTGCTATTTTTTGTATACTTTACAATTTTTTTATTTCTGCACATTTTTCCCCATTGGCCAAATTTATTATAGTGTTTACAGCATTGGTTTTTATAAAAACACTCACATGTCATGTGACCTAGTTTTCTGCAGCAAAAGCACTTAATTTGACTTTTCTTAATATCAGTTAGTCCACTTTGATCAGGCACCTTTCTTTCTGGTTTTTTGACTTGTGGATTTCATAAAGATTATTGTCCACTATTTTCATGGCCACAAATTCTTTAGCTTGCTGTAATGCAAGTTCATGAGCTATGCCATGTTTGATAGCTACTTTATAATTGATATCCATATCTACCAATAACTGCTGTCTCAGACTGTCACTGCTCATACCACATAAAAATTGTTCAAGGAGAGTTTCCTCAAGGTATGAGTCATAGACACAGTTTTTTGTGTTCGCTCATTCTTGCCTTGTCATCAATTTCTGAAGTGGAGTCTGGCAATGTGTCTAGACTCACGAGGATTAAAATAGTCAGCCAAATGATCTTTGATCTGTTTGAATGTTAATTCTTTTGGGGTTTGGGATTCGCAAAGCCTGTTTGCAATTTGAATGGTCCCTTTTCCAGTGAAACCCAATAAAGTCGATGTTTTACATTTATCATCCTTTACTCTGTTAATAATTAAAAGTTTCTCAATTTGTTGGATGTACAGGGGCCACTCACTTGCTCTCTGATGTCAAATTCAGATATTTCTGGCTGCATTATGATGACTTAGTCACTTTAGCAAAAAAAATAGAAATATCTTTTTTAGTAATTTATCCACTCACAAGATCAATTAATTAGATGCTGACATACTTGGCTGTCAATGTGTTAATTGTTATTACTGACAATTCCACAATTTGCTGGGGATTAAGACCATTGAGGTTCATAATCAAGACTATGACTGCACTAATTGCTGTGTCCAGCAGCACTGTATTGCTTACTGGATTGCAAATATATAAATAACACAAATAATTACTAATTAATGAGGCAGTTCGGCAAGTAAATTTAAATAACAATAATTTATTTACAGAGTTATATATCAACTAATCAATCTTGTTTAATATATATATATATAAACACACTATCTAAATAATAAGAGCCCGAAGGCATGCTAAATAATAATAAGATCAATACAACCTGTTCTAGGTTTACTTTTGAATGTCCAGAGGTAAACCTCTCCACAAGGCTAAGTGAAGGAAGGAGCTGACTGGAACACCCAAGGAAATGACACATCTGCCTTTCAAGAGCTTCACTTAGCAAGTGTGCTGTCTCAGTTTATTCTAGATCTGTTTCATTCTCATTGTTTTTAGAGTAGACTCTGTTGATTGGCCATCTGCTGTCCACGTGGTGGTCATCTCTTTAGTTGCACTATTCGATCCCTGATCAGATGAACACAATTACCTTGGAATTGTCTATTTTAAGCAATGGCTTTGTTTACGTTATCTAAATCCTTTGCTAGAATTTATCTAATTTTCTTGATAAGTTAGTTTATAGTTTTTCATTAATTAAACTATTTAATTAGGCTAATTGCTCTTATAAAATATTGTGAATGCCACTGGCATCTATGCACATACTTTTAGTTTACCGTTATAATATCATTTATAATACATATTTTGTATATACATAAATATACACACATAATTAGCAAACTGTTTAGTTTTACAATTATAATTATTATTTAACTAGTAATACATATTTTGTGTATACCTAAATATACACACACATTTAGCACTAATATAAAATAAAATGATACTAATTTTAAATATATTCATCTTACAAATCGAATTATTAGTACAGTAGTCTTAATTGTAAATAAAAGTTTTTAAAAGAAAACATTATCTTTAACGGTCTAATTTGAAAGTCTTTTTTTAAATATTTCGATTTTGAATTTCCCCATTTACCATCTTTAAAAAAGATTTCTAAATTTATTTTCTAATTCCAAAACAAAATCTTTTATGAATGATACTCAAGAAATCTTCTGGAGACAAACTGATCATATATTTTCTTCCCATATTTTCTTTTGTTGAATAATTTAGTCAATAGTTGTTTACTTTTAAAACTAATGAGTTAAACGTTCAAATTAAATTGAACTGCAAGGTTAAGTATTTGAAATAATGTCATTTTCAATGTATGCATATTCGATTCATCAGCTAGTATTTGTGTGTGAATCTGTATGCATACTATATATACAAGCGACAGTAACTTTGTTTGTGCTTCCCATACATATATGAATCAGTGTATATGAATAAAATAAAGTGTGGACATTCCTTAATATGCTGATTTCTTAAAGTCTTGTCCATGATAGGGCCATGGCTGGCATCTTATTCTCATTGTCTATGATATAAATAATTACAGCAGTGCAGGTGGTTTTCATTTCCATTCATCTTTAATAATTTGATAAGCTGCAATCAGACAAATGGTCTAGCTGTGAATTAACAGAGGAGTCCTTACGTTTAACTCATGCATATAGGGGCAAAAGTGACCTTAGTCCGCTGTATATATATTAAATAATTTTTAGAAAATAAATGAGGAAAGAAAAAATTAAACTTAATAGCAATAATTTATTTACTCTGTTTGCAATCCCTTTAATTTTATAGCAAATGCTGGAATCCACTTGGTGGATCCTTTGTAAGTTTAGTATTGGGGTTGAGCACCTATCCCTATTTTTGCACTTTTTATTTCATTAATTATTCTAGGATTCAAACCCAGTTTATTATCAATTATTTCTGGGTAGATCTTTAGTGATTTTATTTTTGCAAGATGGTTCACTTTACTCACTGTAAAAGCAAGTGATTGAACTAGTCACAATCTAATATTTGATTACCTTGATTGTCAATAATTGTTTTATTGCTAGATTGCAGTTAATGTTTATTTTTCTATTAATGATAGTAATTTGCAACATATATCTCAATTGATTTAATATTCCTTTGGTTAAAGTTCATGATCATCTTCTATAAAACAATATAGAGGGCAATTCGAGCAACCATATTCTTATTGTTTAAAATGCTGTGGTTTGAGGGGAAATCAGTTATTTATAACAGTTATTTAAAGAGAATAATATATTCAGCACTGTAATTATTTATCATCATCATACACACACATATATAATGTTAATGAAATGCTGAGGGTACTAAAATATATAATTATTGACTTATAGTCAGCACCATAGGCTGTCTTGAGTTCAAAACTTTAGGATGGTTTAATGTTGAGATTTTTTAGTTTTAATAATAAAATGAAGCTAAAGGTGGTTATTAGTAGTATTATCAACGTTATTATCAGCTATGAATCTCAAACTTTACAAATAAAGACAACAACTAGAAATTAGACTGTGTAATTTTATTTGGAGTATCTCTGATTTTGATAAAAATCTAAAATTTTAATATAAGAAGAAAAATATTTTAATCTAAAATAAAGGTGATTTTTCTTTATAATGCATAATAATTATAGAGTTAATTTTATAATCTGTTTTTACTTAAAGGATTAAAAAATATATTTTTAATTAGAAATTATTTTTGATTTTGATTAATGTAAATTAAAACAGAAACAGTGGTTATTTTAATTATTATTTTGTTTTTATTAATTAAGAGGGGAAATACCAATAATCTTTATATCTGTTATATATAGTGGGTTTATTTTAATTTAGATTAGAGAGTGCAGAAAGTCAGCTTCAAAGTAAGAACAGTTACAGATAATTTCCATGTTGATCACATTTGAACTCCTGGAGAAGTAAAGCAGAAATGTTTCTTTATGATATGTTTGAAGTAGTCACTGCCTGCCAGCTGATTTTCCTGAAATTATCAAAATTGAACTGAGTTGAAAAATGCCTGCATTTATCCTATGTGTGAATTGTCTAGGGCAAGTGATACCATCTATCTACATGAGAATCCACCCAAATCTTGAGAGATATCAGTGGTACACATTGAAAAATGATTGGTACATTTAAAAGAAATATATATGGAAAAAACTTGTTGCATACACTTAGAAGTGCAACAGAAGCTGATGATATTCACTTATTATGCTGCTGCAGATATGTTTACATATGTATAAAGCTCACATGCAAAACATTAGTAAAATATGTATTAATAATGATTTATTATTTCAAATATTAATTTTGCAATCAATTAAAACATATGTGCTTTGCTAAAAAAAAAAACAAATTTATTTATGTTGTATTTATTCTATTGACATGTTTTAAAGATATAAATCCAAGAACTAATGATAAAAAAACACTTAGCAATAAAAAGTGATTAACCAGTAAAATTCTGGACAAGATTAAAAGTCTCCATGGGATAAAAATTCTAGATATATTTTCTTTGAATTTTATTATGTCTTTCATAAAAGATTTTTATTTAGAAGTAAAAATATAATAAAATTGCCAGTTTTAGGATTGAGTTTCAATATATTTGTATTTTGTATAATTAGATTGTGAAAATAATGTGGTTTAAATATTAAAGAAAACTAAGAATTAATAATTGAAATATTTTAATATATGTGTATATATTTCTTATAAGATCATTTATTATTTATAATTAACCTATAGATTTAGTGAGTTAATTATTAAAATGTAAAATATTATTTGTATATTATAATAAGTACAATATGTGTGCTAAATTATACTTACATCTAAAACCATGCACTATATATTAAATCAGAGTAATATTTCTAGGTTTATTAATAATTGGAATATTTTGTATTACCAATAAATGTAAGGCTTTGTGTTTATATATATATGTTATATAATCCCCTTATGGTGTTGTGTTTATACCAATAAATGTAAGGCTTTGTGTTTATATATATATGTTATATAATCCCCTTATGGTGTTGTGTTTATATTTATACATATATCATATAATCCCCTTATTTATATAGCTCTGTAAATTTTATTGCTTGATTTTTCAGTTTATTGAAATATTTTATAACATTTGTAAGTAGTTAAAATCAGAATTATTTATTTGTTTTGTAGATTATTTATCAGACCTTTCTTTTTATTATTGTTATTATTTTTAAACAATAAGTTTATTACTGATTATTTCAAATTATTTCAGGGAATGGTTTAAGTATTGTATATGTTCTCTTGTTGCAATTATTATAGTCTTGCAATCTTAAAGCTAGCTCTCAAATAATGGTATGTAGAACATATGTCTGTATGGATATGTATATAATTCTCTTTAGAATTATTTAGATCCCATATGGACTCATCCTGGCCTGTGGACTGGATCCAGCTCTTTACTTCTTTTGATCACACCAGCCTACTAATCTATTTCAGTGATGTTTGATTCATGGTGGGAGTAAACATGATGTGTTCTACTAACATTAATTAATTAAGTCTTTCAATGTCAATTCTATCTGTTAAATTTTGGAATAGAGCCTAATGAGTGTTACATTTAATCTGACTCCATGTTTGATTTTTTTTTGCAATTTTAAAATCTTTTTTATAAATATATAATTTATATTTTATAATATTTTTATTTAAGCCCTTTTAATGATTAAAATTTCAAAAATGAAATTTTAATATTTTAAGATTGTGAAAATAAATATAAAATTGAAGTTCTTATTGATAACAAAAAAGCACATGTTAAATTGTCTGCATGTTATCTATTGAGAAAAAGTTAGAACAATGAAATATTAGATATTAGAATTTTATGTTATTTAAAAAATAATATATTTAGAATTAATTATCATCAAAAAAACAAAAAAAAATTTTTAAAAGTTAATAAATTATTTACTGTTATTAAAATATTTTATCTACCATCTTTGCAAAAGCAATTTCTTAAAGCCAGTAATGGCGGCTTCCACTTTCTTGTAATGTTCTTTCTAAGAATGGTCTTTTTAAAAATAAAACATTTCAAAGACAATCCCCTATTAGTGACATAGTTTTTGGTTTAATAATAAGTCTTTTACAAAAATATTGTATCATAATCATTAACAATTATTGAAAATTGCATTCACTATATTTGCTCTTTCAATGGATGTTGATGTAAATAATGTGCCAGAAAACTTAAAGGTATATTTAGTGCTAAAATCACAATTTAACAACATTGCTTTGATGCATTTTTATAAATTTTATTTGGTGGAAGAAAAATATACAAATTTCTGCACCTTTTCAAAAAAAAATTATTTATCTTTTCGACAGCACATATATGTGTAAACATGAGGATAAAATACAATAAATCAAAAATTTGGATAAGAATAATGGCTGAAGACCTTGGAAATTCTATGTGATTATCTTTAAGTAATAGTAATAACAATATTTATGGTCTCTTGTTGAAATACAAGGCCAATCTTTGCATTAAATTGGTATATCATTATTATAAAATTTATGTTGAACTTTATACCAAGCATAAATAAATGAAATATAAAGTAGCAAATTGTTTTAATTCATTCACTATTAATTTGTAATATTTAATAATCTGATTTGACCCTTTATGTGGAGAAAGAATAAAAATGTGGCCCTCAAATTAAGAAAAGTTGCTCATGCCTAATTTAGATGATGCTAAGGTAATAAAAGATTCTTTTAAAGTTCATGAACTTTACCCTTGTAAGTTTTATGATGAAAATGACTAATTTAGTAATGGCCAGTATACTCCAGATGTTTTATGGCCAGAACATTGATTATGAACTGTATTGACGTAATGATCTAAACATTTTTTGATACATGCTTATTTTTGTAGATTATGTATAAATAAAAAAAAAACATTGATGATTGCTCTTTCATAGTATTATGTCTGAAGAACAGCATTGGCCTGATAATAATTAGCTTAAAACTTTACAATGTGCTTTTTTTAAATCAAATCCACAAAGATTGACTTTTGATTAACTTGATGCTGCTGATCTGTTGATGATTTCTTTGTTTGATTTTATCATGTTCCATTTAATAGAAAAAGGTGTGGAGTATTAATTATATGACTCCATAAAAAACCTCTTTAATCCATACTAAACAACATATATGACAAAATATTTTATGTTCAATGAAGTCAGGCAGCTTTAGATAAACATAATTATGCTTTTGTAAAATCATTTCAAAACTCATCACTAAGGTATTATTTGAACTAAAATATTATGACTGTTTTTATTAAAATTCATCTTAAATTCTCTATACTTGTATCTTTTTATCAATTGGAATGATATGGTTCTACATTGATGCAAATATTCATGATGTATTCAGAGATAAAAAAACAAACAAATATTTCTATTTCTGTGTATTAACTTACAGATGCATAGAATTAAATATTCTCTCCAACATCCCTACAGGGAAGATTTTAAATACTAATCACTATATTTATTATATTTAATTTGTAGTTTCTAAAATACCACTGTGCTTTCAATACCATTTCACTTAAAGTACAACTATTATTCAATAAAATGAATAAAATTAAAATTAAGAATGAAATACTATTCCTTCTTCTAGACTTGTATTCTGCTAATAATTTGATTAATTCTCAAAGCTGGTAAACAATGATTAATTAATTGTTATCATTATTGAAAAGAATGTCATTCATTTTATTGTTGCCATGTGGCCTTGTGGTTTTCCACTTGGTTGTGAGCAGATTATCACAGTTGTGAGGAATGCTAATAAATATAGCATTCCAAAGTATTTAAATAAAATAGGATAATTAATTTAAATAAAGTAGGTAATATGCAAATGTTAGAATAAATTATTAAATGTCACATTTTAAAATGTTTAAATTTAAGAGAAATTTGTAAATTATATAAATTATCAAAATTGTTGCTTTTATCAAAGATTAAAAGAATGTATAAAATGTACTGCAAAACAACTCAGGTAGCAAATAGATTTTAAACAATTAAATTAAAAATAAGTCAATAAAATAAAATTTAGCTTGTTTTGAGATATGAGATTCAAAAAGGGAAAAATTCAAGCAATATGATAATTACAGTATTTTGCAAGTTCAGTCAATTAAATAATGAAAGTGTTTTTAAAATTCTTATGATTGAAATAAAATCAGATGATAAAAGTGCCAAAAATAAGATATTCTTAAAGATATTAAAACAAGATCAAAGGTATGAAAAATAAGATCCATGGATATTAAAAACAAGACAGCAAAACTTATATGTGATCAGTTTTTCTTGAAAGCAATCAATTTGAATTCCATATTATTTAAGCTGAATTGACTTTTCATTGAAGGAAAAACTGCCAACTGCTGAAGTCTAATCTAAATCTCTGGAACCTGACTGTGCTGTTTGTAAAGGAATCTATATTCCAAATGAAGAAACAAGACTGAAACCTCAACTTTCAATGGCAGGAGCTTTCTAAAGAACATTTAGGCAACTTATAAATGGAATCAAATTAATACCTGCCATCTTGGGAGAAATATTAGACTAGGGAAAATACTCTCGGTGAACTGTGGAAGGAGGCCTGGTTTCAGAACTTTTGCTTTGTAAGTTAAAAAAAAAATGTTTAGACTATTATTCTAATGTATTTAATCATTTTAAGTTTTATTTTATTATCTATTTAATTCTAACAAATTATATTTCATATTATTGATTGATTAATGCAGGAAGTGAAAGTTTAAAAAAAGTAGTTGCAGTTTTAAAGCAACTGAAGTTAAAAAGGTTTGTATGAAAAAAATTTTACTCCATCTTGTCTTATGATTTGTTTGCATTTTTTAAAAAAAGTTTTCTTTAATGTGAAATTGTCAGATCAATATTCAAAGATGTAATATTCATTATAAACATGAATGTTCATACTTGTAAAATATTTAAAGTGTCTAAAAAATGAATTTTATTATAATTATTGGTATTTTAAGTTAAATGTTTATTTTGAAATTCAACTAAATTCATTTGTATGTAAAATAACCCTTCTTTTGATTACTATGAGTTAAATTTTATGTATGTTAGAACTTATTACATACATATAGTTGTTAGATTGCTGTTTGAAGGATTATTATACAGAATATATATATTGTAATGGTTTGATTCTGGAGAGAACCTGGGGTGATGGTACTCATCATCATCAATCCCAAGTCAAAATATAAAATTGAATATAATGAAATAAAAAGGAATGAACATGGGAGATTAACACAGAACTAATTTTCAGTTTACCAGGATTATACAAAAATAATAATCATTCATCATCATGAATGATCAACTATAAAAATAAATCAACAGTCAAAGTGTGACTGGATTTAAAATTGGTCTACTATAGAGCAGGCTAATTATTTAGTTCTTACCAACTTGGGGCAGATTATTTAAATCATAATATGAATGCACAAACTTGAGGGCTAATCCATAAGAATATAACAATTACAAAAGAATAATGTGCTGGTACTAAAACATGCTGATCATCATCAATGCTCTAGCCACTTAGTATCATTAATATAATGGCCAACTATAAATTTGATTTTTAATAAATATTAAACTAAATAAAATGTAGTGCATGGACTTTAAATGATATCCCCTTTGCATCAATCCAAAATCATCATCAGCTGGATGCTCGTAAACATTAAACAGACCATTATGCATGAATCTATCTCAGAGAACAAAAGCTCTAAAACTGTTATTGTGAACAAGAGATATAATACAACATATAATAATTTATAATATTTTAGGATTAAATAAATTCACTGGAATAATTTTAAGCAATGAAATATAAATTTATTAATAACAATTAAATTAAGGTGTGTAGAATATGACTATACATATAAATTCAACCTTCTGATTTTGATTGATACAAAAAAATACACTCTTGCATTTGTAATTTACATACAGGTCCACATAGGTAAATAAAATGCCTACATATCAGCATACATACATTCTTCTATAATATAAAATGAACATATTTGAATTGTCATATAATAATAAAAATTCATTTTTGTAATACATAATTAATGACTGATTTAACATCTATATGTATGAACATGGAATTGTGTGCACACACTGATGTTTATGTCATTAATTTGTCAAAGTAATTAACTTATTAAAAATATTATATTTTTCACAATTAATTCCATGTTGAAAATATATATATAGAATTCATACATATATAGAAGCACTCAGATGTGCTACATAATAATTTAAAAATTAACATGTTTGAATTGTCATAGAGTTATAAAAAATATCAATTTGGTTTTGGATAATACATAAATGAACATGTATGATATATGTATATATATATAAAATAGATGATATGAATTAAAGATATTAATTAGCCCCTCTTTTTAATTTTTGTTTATGATAAGCAAAAATATTTTTTTTTAAAAAAAAGTAAAAAACTATTATCATTTGGAAAGTTGAATTTAAAATTCATGTCCTTATGACCTCATTTTTAGTATTTTTAAAAAATATTCAGTTTTCTTTTTTATATAAACATTTGAAAACTAGGCACTCTTCACAAATCTGGAGCACCCTTCAACTATCCACACTATTTCATACAACATACATGATCACACATATGTAGAAAAGATAAATAATCACCAATATTTGTATTTTGTGCTAAACCAGCACTCATCAGTTGGTCCAGATTACCATCTTCCATATATATATATATATATATAATCAATGTTCAGTTGATATTAAGATAGCAAATCTTCACACTTTAATGGACAGGCTTCAATCCACACCAACCCCTCAGCCATCCATATCATTGAAAATCTGAGATGATGAAAAGCCCAAACCTCATCCTACTGTCAACATTACCACCATACCATGCTAACCCCAAGCCACTCTGACCCCTCATGTACAGGACCCCATCCAAATACATAGAATAGGGACAGGCAGGACCAGGCCATGCATGTAAACCTTTGAAACCAGGCACCCTTCACAAACCTGGAGCTTAATTGTAAATATAGGGGATTTGAACTCAGACTTTCAAGCATCCTTCAACTATCCACAGGTTTGTGAAGGGTGCCTGGTTTTCAAATGTTTACATGCATGGCTTGTGTCCTGCCCATCCCTCTTCTAAATATTTGGATGGATGGGGTCCTGTACATGAGGGATCAGAGTGGCTTGGGCTCAGCATGGGTATGGTAGTAGTGTTGGCATTATCATGGAGTTTGTGCTTTCCATCTCAGATTTTCAATGATATGAATGGCTGAGGGATTGGGGGTTGGAGTGGATTGAAGCCTGTCCATTAAAGTGTGAAGATTTGCTATCTTAATATAAACTGAGCACTGATTATATATATGTGTGGGAGATGGTAATCTGGACCAACTGATGAGTGCTGGTTTAGCATGACATATGTATTGTAATGGTATATAATTTGCCGTTACATTATTTTAAAATTAAAATAAAAAGACATAAATAAAAATTGATTTATTGAAAAGAAAAAAACTTAACTTAAAAACTGAAAATTAAAAGTTGTTTAATATATCTATCTATCACACAGATGGGAAATTTTAAAAACTATTTTAAAAATAAAAGCATTTCAAAGTATTTTTTGTAAAAAAGTAAAGATATAAAGATTTGATATTTTTGAAAATAGAAATAATGTTGATTTCTATAATGTTAAAAAATGGAAATGATTGTTCTAAAGCAAACTAGCCCTTGGGACACTTAAAATAAATTAAATGGTAAGAGAATAAAAAGAAATTAAATGACCTGTGCAAGCACGAAATGACAGCATGGACCGTAATTGAAACACCAGAGGAGTAGTCACATCTTGCTCATTGAATCTGAGATTGAATGAATGTTTTGATAAGTTTTTTTAAGTGAAAAATCTATGTAGCCTATCTATACTCAACATGCTAAAATAAAATATAATTTAAATGTCTATCTCTGCTGTCTATTTAAAATAGTAATTTAAATTTGAAAATTAATGTTAAAATCTAAATATAAATTTTCTTCCTCAATTTTAAATGTGCGTTAATAAAATCTGTTTTGTTATTAGTACTGGCAGTGATCTAGATTATTCTTTTTAATCTTTATTAAAAATATACTTTTATGTTTTAAACCTCTGCTACTCCATGAGCTAGTGGCAAGCGCAAACGGTCAATAAAATAAACAGTTGGATTTTTAACAGTGCGTATCTGCTTACTCTATAAATTTTCTAGATTCTAAGTAGCCTAGATGGCGCCTTGTAGTGCAGATGTGGTAAGACTTGACTTTCACTTTCCTCAGATCCTCCATGATCGTTATAGTATATTGGTGATTATTTATCTTTTTACATATGTGTGGTCATATGTATCAGTTGTATGAGATAGTGTGGATAGTTCAAGAGTGCATGAAAGTCTGAGTTCAAATCCTCTATATTTTTTATATAAACAATATCAGAGAAATAATCTTCTAGACACATATATCATTTACTATTTTCTTTCATTGTTTATTTTTAGTTGACAAAAGTCATTTATTTTTAAAATTTGTTAATTAGAAGTTTTAAATATTTTGAGAAATTATCTAAAATACTATCACTCATTATAAATATGCAAATTTTTTTTTCACATGCGTTTTATACTATAATGTTTAATATGCCTGCTTAGCACTTTCAATATTTAGTATTTAAATCTCATACTTATAGCTTTATGAATGAAGACTGTTGTGATTTATTGTACACATATGCAAATGAGCTTGAATTTTTAATTAGTTAGTCCATTGTTTGGAGAGAACAAAGCATGCCTCTCTTCTATTAATGGCACTGAGGTCATTTGCTATGTAAAAAGCTTCTTTGACTTTTCTTTTGGTATCACTCTTCTCTGTGCAAATTATTTGGGAAAATCTGGGTTTGAATACATGGCCTGTAGCTGCTTGGTGGTCCCAGAAGATTGATGTTCCTTCATTTTTGTTTTTAATGCTGTTGTATGCTTACGTGTGTTGTATTGATGTTAGCCCAAGTCTCACAATATATAGTGCTACACATGAGCTGTGCTTTATATATATGACACAGTACCTTTATAGCTCTCTGAATACAGATAAAACATTATACATATAAACTAATTCTTCAGCAAGCTGATGGACTCTCTGGGTGAATGGCCCCTTCTAAACACTAGACTGGTTTATTGTCATTTTCTGGAAAGGTATAATCCAGTAACAGTTTCCTACAATGAGCTCCCTTTAGTATAGAATTTGATAGGCTTTAGATATACCAGCTAGTACACAATATGAGCTATGGAGAACACAGAAAATCTGGGTCTTGCTCCCATTAATCCAAATTGTACTGTAGTGAGCAGCTGGATTTGTACTGTCTCTTGCCTTCAGTTATAAGTTCTTGGTTATCATACTGTTATAATCTGTAAAACTAAAAATTCTTCTAAACTTTTTCCAACCTTTTTATAGTAGGGTGGAAAAAATATAGTAATTAAAAATAGGTTTTCTTTATCTTGATTGAAGAAAGTTAATGATTCTTTTCAATTCAGTTTAATTTTTTGAAAAACAATTTTGTAGCATTTTTATCAAAATATGTTATATAAGCTTTAGTTAAAAAAATTTCCTAATCAAAATAGATAGAGGAATTTTATAATTACCAGTACATCTATTGTAACATAAAAACATGCTTGTTTATTTCAAAATAAGAATTAATAAGATATTAATTAGATATTTTAAAATATTTAATTTATAATGATTTTGTTTTAAATTTAAAATTTAATTTTTAATTGTTATTCCAGCATAATATAAAAAATATTTACAAAAATTGTGTTTATTTCTACTTTTCCATTCAATTTTATATGCATACATGCACACACACTACTATGTTGTATGCCCTGAGACACAAATATCTCATAACATACCTCATGGGAAAAAGAAAAAGAGAAATGAAACACCAACCTAACAATATTTTATACAATGTACATGTATAATTGACTTAATGTTTATACCTTAAACTATGTACTCTTCCATTTTTTTAGAAATCTGTTAGGCATCTGACAGCTAACAGAATAATTAGTCACCTGCAATTTTGAGATAGATGAATTCAGTCACAGGACTATAAGTACACAATGCACCATGAACACCAAGATTGGATACCTCAGTTTAGACACTATAATCTACCACAATTCTTGATATGAAATAAAATGCAAAATTCTTTGCAAAGCACTGCTCTTTTGAATCTTAGGGGCTGGAAAATAAGAAACTATACCTTGCTTTTTTTCTTGCAGATTTAGAGGCTAGGATCATGGCAGGACTACTTTAACTGCACCATAATAACAGGAAATATAGAAATGATAAATTGGGTTGGAACACTGCTTGAAATAGAACTCCATGAAGTTGCATGAAAACTATTCCCAAGTCAATGACAAAACCCTCCATCCATCATAAAACTGAAAATACAGCTAAACAAACTCCAGCAGTCAAAAACCCAATCCAATCTCCAAAATTAGCTTTTCTATTCAACTTTAAACATGAACTTTTAAAATATACATTAAAACTATTTTATAATTTATAATTACTAATACACTTGTCACATATTTCATAGTAATACTTTAAAATTAATTCTGCATAAAATGCATAGTTTTTTCCTCAGATATGGTAATATTGAGATCAAGTTGAGTGATAATTGCCACCAGTATTTGGTTATCATCAGCCCACAGTTGGGTTGCCAATTGTAATGGTACAGAGAAAAAGGGGTGAATCTGGAGTGATGGAAAATCATTATTCCCAAATAATCAAGATATAAAATTAAATATAAAAGGAATAAGCATTAGAAATCAGCACCAACACTATAAATAAGTATAAGTTTATCAGCATTAATAAAAATAAATCAATAGACAATCTTGTGACTGAATTTGAAATGGGTCTACTGTAGACCAGAATAGTTATTTAGCTCTTGCTAATTTGGTGCAAATTATTTAAACCATAATTTGGATGCACAAACTTATGTGCTAATCTATAAGAATATAACAATTAAAAAAGAATAATGCCGTGATACTAAAACCTTCTGATCATCATCAATGCTCTGGTTACTTAATACCATTAATGTATTGGCCAACTATGCGCTTAATTTTTAATAAATATTAAACTAATTAAAATATAGTATACAGTATTTAAAGGATATCTTCTTTGTGTCAATCCAGGATCGTCATCAACTGTATGTCCACAAACACTAAATATAAATCCCTTTTATATAACAGATTAATATGCATGAATCTAGCTCAGGAACAAAAGCACTATAACTGCTATTGTGAACAAGAGATATAATACAACATATAATAATTTATAACATTTATTATTAAAAATATAATTTATTTATAACAAGATAACATTGAATTTATATATACATTGATAAAATAAATCTGAAAAGAAAAGACATGAAAATAATCGATCAACATCTGTAAGATTATGAAGTAACCATGTTTCTTCATGCAATTTTCCTGGAGCCAATAACTTGTCTCTAGATTTAATTTTGTTCATAATTCCCAAATAAATCTTCCAAGGGCTATTATTTGTTTGATTGAACACAAACATGCATCTTGTTATCCACATTGAAAAAATATAAAAATAGACATTCTAATGATTGAAAAAACTCCACTTTTAAATGCATTCAAGAGTGACAAAACATTAGTACTATTTGGAGGAACATTTGCAATATTTTCCCTGAGATGAAGAAAAAATGGGAAATCAAAGAAAAGATGTAAAGATTCATTATTAGTCTTATATAAATTACACAGTGGGTTAATTTTTTGAAAGTTTTTTTTCCAAACTAAAAAATGATTAGTGGGTAAAGATGTAAGATTATATTTTAAAATAAAATCTATATATTTGGGTTCAAAAATTAAATGTCTAGATTTTTTAACAAATAACTTATTAGAAATTTCTAATTGAATTGGTATTTTTTCTTGACTTATATATAAACTTATAGACATCCCAATATTTTATTTTATTTTTTAAGATATGTCTTGTAATAGGAAATAATTTGACTAAGTATTCCCTTAAATTTTTGATTCAATGACTTGGAATTGGTGGAGGTGTATCAGTAGGTTCAAAAGTAAACCAAGTTTTATTTTCCAGAAGATTAAGGTAAATGGCACTTAAAACAGTAATGCATGAAGTTCGAGACCATTGTATTCTCTAGGTATTTGAACTTTAGACAAACTTATGGCTACATATTTTCCATTCGAAAGCAGTTTGGAGCAGATTGAATTGATTTTTTTTCTGAAAACAATAGTAGGCTTAATAACTGGAAGATAATTAATTTGTGGAAAAATCATCATGTTCAATAATGCAGTCTTTCCAGGAAGTGAAAGAAATAATGGCCAAAGATTTAACAATTTTTTTGTTTTGTCCAGGATGTCCTGTTGTGTTTGTTTTCTCATAGCCATTTTAGACAATGCTATTGGATAACCAAGAAAATTTTATGGCTTGGCAGTATATATTGAAGGAACATTACCTTTATTAATATTCCAAACTGAAGATTTGGAGCAGTTTATATTAAGATTAAATTTAACTGCATATCTATCTAAAATTTTATAAAGACTCGGTAAGTCCTTTTGAGATGGAAGAAATACTATAATGTCATCAACATGTGGTATGTGATGAATCTCTTCCATAAGTGTTGGAACAAACATCCCAGTTCATTTTCAATTTCCTTAAGCAAGGGATTTATATACATGCTAAAGAATAATGTACTCAGGTGATTATTGAGGAATAGATATAAGTGGTTTAAATCCTGGTATAAGATGACCATCTAATGATATATGAATTGATCTATTTAAAAGAAGATTTCCAATAATCCTGACATAAACATTTGGAACCTCATAATGACAGAAGATTAAATAATTTAAATGGTATAACAGAATCAAATGCTGAAGCAAAATCTAATTGAACAGCAATAGTCATGGATTTTCTATTATTTCTCACATGTTCAACCAGTAGAAGAAAATGTCGCACACCCTCAATTATAGAAGAGCCCTTGCAAGCAAATTATAATATTTTAGGATTAAATAAATTCACTGAAATAATTTTAAACAATGAAATATAAATTTATTAATAACAATTAAATTAAATTAAGATCTGTAGAATATGACTTATACACATAAATTAATTCTGATTTTGATTAATACCAAAAAGAAATATACTATTACATGGTAATTTATATACAGGCCCCAATAGGTTACATAAAATGTATATATCAGCACACAGACATGCCTGTATAATATAAAATGAACATATTTGAATTGTCCTATAAGAATAAAAATTTGTTTTTGTGATACATAATGACTGATTTAACATGTGTGTGTGCATGGAAATGTGTACAGACATTGATGTTTATATCATATATTTTAATTTGTCAAAATAAAAAACTTATTAAAAATATATTTTTCATAATTAATTCTACATTGAAAATATATATAGAATTCACACATATAGAAGCATAATAATTTAAGAATTAACATATTCAAATTGTCATAGATTTATAAAAAATGCAATTCATTTTTAATAATACATAAATGCAGATGCATGATGTATGTACATATAAAAACAGATGATATGAATCTTTTCAATTTTTTGTATGGCAAGTAAAAGTTTAATTTAAAATTCAGGTCTTTATGACCTCATTTTCAATATTTAAAAAAATATTCAGAGTTTTTCCTCTTTTTTCTTTTATAAACAATATTGGAAATAAATAATCTAGACACAAATGTCATTTTTTATTTTTTTTCTTGCTTTACTTTTAGTTTCCAAAACTCATTTACTCTTAAAAATCATTAATTAGAAATTATTAAATACCATTTCAAGAAATTATTTAAAATACTATCATTCTCTCTATATATAACACTACTCACCAGATGTATTTTATATGTGTGTTACAGTATCATTATTTGTATTTCTCTGCATATAGATAAAACATACATATAAACTAAATCATCAGCAAGTTGCTGGACTCTTTGGATAAGCTGGTCCCTTCTAAACACTCTTTGAGAAAGGTATAATCTGGTAACATGTGGCTTGCAGTGGGCTGCCTTTAAACTAGAATTTGATAGACTTCAGCATACTGACTAGTACATAATATGGCTATGGAGAACAGAAAAACTGGGTGCTTCCATGTGAATCCAAACTATCATAGTGAACTAATAGCAGCAGCTAGACTTGCACTGTCTCTTTTTTCAGTTATAACTTCATTGTCATCATGCTTTTGTAATCTATAAAACTATAAAATCTTCCCTATAATCTTTTTTTCAATGTTTTTATAGTCAGGGTGGAAAAAATATACTAATTAAAAATAAGTTTTCTTTATCTTGATTGAAAAAAGTTAATGACTATTTTCAATTCACTTTAATCCTTTGAAAAACAATTTTGTAATATTTTTATCAAAATATGTTATACAAGCTTTTATGAAAAAAATTTGCTAATCAAAATATATAGTGGAATTTTATAATTACCAGTATATCTATTGTAACATAAAACATGTTTGTTTTAATTTCAAAATCAGAATTAACTCTTCGCTAGAACTGGATGCGAATTAGTGGACAAAGCGCCAACTGTGGCATTAGTACTCAATGCAATATCGCATTTTGAATTTCCTTTTACAAGTGTTAACAGATTTGTCCGAATATTTTCATTTTTTCGATTTTAGCACATGCGTATATGATTCAGGTATTAGTTTGTAAAGTTTCACATAGATGGCAGTTATAATTAATGATTTATTCATTATTCCATGGAAGGTAATCGGTAGCCCCATAATTACTCTTTATATTAGAGAAAAACATTCATCTTTGCTATTTGCAAAATAATTTTCAATTTTTTTTAATAATTTGCATTATTCTTTCAATTGGTAAGTTATAATAATTATTTATGATTTATTTTTCTTTTTTAAAAAATATTTCTATGAAAATAATGTACATTTTGAAAATATACAATGTTGTTTTGTCTATTTAAAATTTTCAACATTACAAGATGTTTGCTTATCTATAAATTTTTGAATATCTATTATTTTTTTTACAAAATATTTTAGGTTTTAGAAAGTATGTGAATCAAAACTTGATTTATATATATATTTATAATATTGTATTTTCAATAAATAAAATAAACAGCATTTCTTTTTCATATATTTTGAGTCACGTGATAGCATATATATATATTCATTTTTCACCTCTCATTATATCCATCATGTTTTTTGGACAAAAATATATATAAATATGGTTTTCTTTCATATAAAATATAATTTACATTTTAGAATATATATCATCCAAAAATTTTGATTTATATATATTTATAATTCAATAAATAAAATTAGCATCTCTTTTTCATATATTCTGAGTCACGTGATAGCATGTATATATATATATATTCATTTTTCATCTCATTATATCCATCTAGTTTTTTGGACAAAAAATATATAAATATGGTTTTCTTTCATATAAAATATAATTTACATTTTAGAATATATATCATCCAAAAATTTTGATTTATATATATTTATAATTCAATAAATAAAATTAGCATATCTTTTTCATATATTCTGAGTCACGTGATAGCATATATATATATATTCATTTTTCACCTCATTATATCCATCTAGTTTTTTGGACAAAAAATATCGTTTTCTTTCATATAAAATATAATTTACATTTTAAATGTATATGATCCAAAAATTTTGATTTATATATATTTATAATTCAATAAATAAAATTAGCATTTCTTTTTCATATATTTTGAGTTACGTGATAGTATATATGCATATATCTGTAATTGTAAAAATGTACAATTTGGGCCTCTTTTTTGAAAAAAAGAAAAAAACTATGGAAAGGTTAATAAAATATTAATTAGACTTTTTTAAAATGTTTAATTTATAATATTTTTTTTTAAATTCTAAATTATTTAATCCTTAATTGTTGTTCCAGTGTAATATAGAAAATATCTACAAACATTTTTTGTTTGTGTTTATTTTTACTTTTCCTTTCAATTGTATATGTATATATACATGCACAAACACTACTATGTTGTTGTATGCCATGAGACACGTAACCATCTCAATGTGGTAGATTTATACAAGGTTTCATTCTGAAAATTTGGGGTCAGATTCAAAGGACTACCTCAGTTAGTTAAGCAGTATTACAAGTAAATCTGGATCATATTCAAAGAACCACCTTACATAATTAGTTAAATCAGGATTCAAACCTAAATTGGTCACTCCTCAGAATATTGATTAAAATTATTCCATAGTAGATATATGTGACTAAGCTATGAAGTGATATGTGACTAAGCTATGAAGTTTATTATATAAATATATAATATTCATGAGAGTCAGCTATGTGTAGGGTTATATTCAGCATCTGTTAAAGGTCAGAAATTTACTCTATAGCAGATGTGCCTGATTATATATGTAAATAAGATATTAGTGTTTTAAAATTAATTAAAAGTACATCTTGGATACTTTTAAAATTATTACTATTGTTTTTCCTATTTGTGTAAAATATAAAAATGCAATGGAACTTCTCCTCATGCTTGAGAAAAATTGACTAATACTCGGAGTTATTCATAGCACATTTATGTAGTATTTACATTGTGTATTTCTGATGACAATGCTTGCATGATATTTTACAGAGCTGAAGTTGTAGGCAGAAAATAACATTCAAGTACTTATTAAGTTTCAAGATGTTTCAGAGAATGATTTTATGCAGTTGGTGGTGAATTCAATTATAAATATGTTGAAAATAATGAGTTTATTGAATATTAAAGAAAATATACAAATCAAGAAAATATGAAATGAAAAGGAGATGTATGAAGAAGATCAGGAAATGATTGTATAAAAAGTTTAGAAACAATATGTGAAAAGAATATTATAAAAAATGATGTAAAGAATTCTGATAATGACAATGTTGATCCAAACATTGAGAAATATAAATATATGGAGTAAAAGCACACTTATCAAGAGATAAATATTCCTGAAAATGATACTACCCCATCATCACAACTAGATATGATGCAGATGATTAACACATTATTTAAACAAATGGAATTAATGATAGAGAAAAAGATAAAAAATGGCTAAAAGCAAACAAATCAAAACATAGAAATTGTACAAAAGCAAATGGAACCAATGATGGACAACAGTTTAATCAGAAGATAGAAAAATTAGAACAAATGATAGATGAATGAAAATTATATGAAACAAATGGTCATAAAGATGGATGGATAAATAAATCAAAATAGTAAAGATGAGTCTGTTGAATTACTAAAAGTTAGATGATCCAAAGTAAATTGAGGAAGAGATAGAAAATAAGCAAGTACAGTTTAAATGATAGAGGATGGATAAGCTTTTTTGAAAGTAAAGTCAAAAAATGAAATAAAAATATGTAATGTAATTGCACCAGAAGTGATAAAAATAAAAAAGACAAATGGTAGAAAATATATCTGATACATTAAAGAAAAATAAAGATGTTGAATTAAAGCCATTGGAAGAAATAGAAATTCAATGAAAATAAAGTCAAATAAAAGACCAAATGGCAAAAGATAAATTGTTGAATTAGGACAAGAGAAAAACAATGAACTAAAACTATTAAAAGAAATAGAGTGAAGAAGAACAAATAAAACTAAAAATCCAAATACCAGAAAATAAGCATGAAGGCTTAGAATAAAGATCTAATGAATCAATAGAAGAGGATGTAAAGATAGTGAAAGGACAAACAAAGTCAGTAGTAAAATAAAAATTGAATGAGGACTTGCAATATTTTAGCACCATCAATCAACCACAATGATTACCTTATCCCACATATAAGATAAAAAAACATATAACATTCAACTATTAGTTAAAACACAAATTTATACAAAAATTCTCTCATGACCATAGTTTCATCTATTAATAAATAGACCTTCTCAAATGAAATTCTACTAGAAAGACCTAAGATATATATATATATATTGAACCGGATTGATTTCCGATTCAATGGTGTTATTAAAAAAAAAATGTATTAAGCTTTTAATTTTCAATAAATGTTTAAGGTTTAAATTTTCATTATTATTTAAAAAGTGTACATGTATCAAAATGCACACGCGTTTATATGCAAAACGGATCATTTTAAGGTTTATCGATTTATTCTAAAATGGTTTTCTTATACCGCTTGTTTTTACTTTAAATCAATTTGATTTAAAAACAAGCAATCTTCCTAATTACATTCCTGTAGCTTTTATATTAATTATTTTAAAGTTCATTCTAAAAAGTGGAGATTTGATTTGTGTTGTTTTTTAATAAACCCGGGGTAGAATTCTTAGATTAGATTGAGCTGGAGATTAATATTTGCCCTGCCTTAGGTGTAGAAATTGAACAACAAGGCTAGTTTTCATGGGAAATCGAGGAAGGTATAAATAATACCAAAAATTTCATGAGTCAGTCTATTCTATTCTAACCTAGAGAAATTAAGACAGCACTTCATCAAAGTGATTCGTTCAGCTTCTTATTTCCAATATTCAGTCGGATTAACCTCTGCAACATTTGTACCATTAGCAGTTTGAACATTTAATCTTTAAAAGCAAAATTTGCAGTTACTAAAACAATTTTGCTTTCTCCGTGATGTCAAAATATATTGCTATATGTTTGATAACCAACAATATGTCATGCTAGTTTAACTCAGAGATGGACCCATGCCTGCCAGCTTTCCTTCAATCCTGCAATGAACATTAAAATAAACAAGACCCTGCTGCCTCTATCTTGCTGCTGTCAAAGAACTTGAAATGAACTAAAATAATAGTGCGCACTCTACGTGAACATTGTTTTTACCGAAAGGTAACTATTTTCATTTTTATTCTTCCCAGGGTAAATTAATTCTCATTAAATTTCTACTCAATCTAATCATAAATATGTATTCCTAAACAATATAGCCTCATATTTAATATTTGTTGCATTTTCTAATATTTTGTAGTGTGTCTTGGAATCTTAGTTTTAAGATTCCAAGTTGCTTTCAATTTTTGTTTATTGGAGAGTGACGAATGAGTTATATATTTTTATACCTCTCTTTTTATAAATGCTTTGGCAGTCATATATATTTTAAATGCTTACCTGTAATTATGTTATTATTCAATAATTAATTTTAAACTCTGTGTTTGCCCTATTGCAAACCTCCAAAAATCTTTTGGCTGGCAACTTTATTGTCTAATTTTCCGCAGGTGGAGATTTCGTTTCTTATATCTCTGAAAGTGGAAATTAGAATTGTGTTTTTTTTTTGTAATTTTATAAGTTGTCAGCAGGAAGACAATATTTACCCCTTTTTAAATTACAGGTGAGTGATACTTTCGTTCTGCTAAAGTATTTAAAACTTTTAATATTTTTGTACTCATGTGCACTCTCCGATAGATTTATTTTTGTATTTATTGTGTGCTTTAAATTTATCAGAGCGTGTACTCAGAATTTGTTTGTAAGTTTATTTTCTTTAAATGCTGGGGCAGACGTAACTGTTTTTCTAATTATTTGCTCATCTCCTATTGGGACCTTTAATTCTTTTTAGAGTAATTTTTGCCAATCGTTTGGCTGGGATTCACAACTTTTAATTGTTTTCCTTTCATTTTCAATCATATTTTTTGGTTGTTCTTGGGGTAGATCAACCACCTTTATTTTAAACGTAATAATAGGTGCAGCTTCTACCGACACTTGACATTCGGAGTCCAAAACATTTTTTTTTGGGTCTCGAAAAGCTCGTCGGCGCTGGTTTCATTGATTTGTTTCAAGAACGTATTGTTTAAATGTCTGAAAGTGAGAACCAATGTTTGGGTGAATCCTCGGCTGAATAAAATTTGCTTCCTCCCTTTATAATTCATTTATTAGAAGATCAGTCAGTCTGTCATAGCTTTGCCTTTAGTATTTCTAGTACATGCCTGAGTTAACCCTATTTATTGTGTCAATAAATTATACTTCATAATTTATTTTATTTAAATAAAATTTTAGAATTTGTTTAAACTTAATTTGGCTGATGTTTGTCTTTGTGCTTTTTGTCTCAATTGTCTAAACAATTTAAGATCTCTTGTTTCTCCCTGTGTCTAGTCAGCACAAACCATCATCATCATCTATTCTGATCACAGTAAACAAATTTCCCAGAAACATAGTGATCTGGTGGCGCCCTCTGTGTCAGAATAGATTGATATACGAAATTAAAATCTTTCATCCGACACAATATATATATATAATAGCCTTTCTATAAATTACTTCAAAAACCTCCCATCTTTAATATCAAAAGATGTTTTTATGAGAACTGATATCTCAGATTCAAGAAAATTTATTATCAAATTGTCTTTGACTATTTGTTTTTTTAATGTTTTTTCCATAAAATATAACCTCTGCATTGTCACACATTTTATGACCTGTATTCCAGTTCATGAATATACAAAGCTGAATTATGATACCTATTTTTAACTCTTCTCTTATGAATTTTAACTCTTTCATTAAGACTTAATTTACTTTGACCTAAATCAGTTTTGTGACAAATGCAAGGAATTGAATTAACTATACTAGGAATATACTTGCTATCAATTGTCTGTTTTAAACTGTTTAATAATGAATTCAAATTAAAACCTTTCACATAACCTTCATAACATCCAATAAATGACAATTTTTATGAACCAATCTATAAATCAGTGTCCTAAATGTCAAAGAAATAAACGCTTTATTCTCACCAACATTTACATTTTTAATAATATCAAGTCTATAAATATTTTTATTAAATATAATATTTCTAATAAATGCATAATTATAACACAAATCAATATAATCAGCAACAAATTGACTCTTTTGAATGTAAAGTATTACTTTCAAAATTATTTTATTTCTATAATAAAAATTTGATAAAGAAATTTCTTATGAGTAGCAGTCTGATAATTGTCAGACTGTGTCATATTTTTACAATTTTTGTGATTAATAAAATGATTACAAAATAAAATATTATCAACATTATCAATACTTAAATTTAGAAATTTTAATTTAATATTGAAACACAATTATAATGTATATACTTAACCTAGATGTAATTAAAGAGGATTTGCTATCTTTATATAAAACTGAGCACTGATTGTATATATGTATGAGAAATCATGATCCTAACCAACTGATGAGTGCTGATTCAGCACAAAATACATATATTGAAAATCATTTATCTTTTTCACATGTATGTAGTCATGTGTATTGGTTATATTGTATAGAGTGGATGATTGTAGAAAGCTTTAACATCTGAGTTCAAATTTTAATTTAACCAAAGTTAAAAGTATCCCCCTCCCCTGCCAATAGTAAAATTAATATAAAAATCAGCAATATTTAATCTATCAAAAATAGAAATATTTCAGTTTATCTTTCTGAATAACAAACAAACAATCATCAACATGTCCAATAAATAATTTTAAAGAAACTTAAAAATGATTAATAACATTACTCTCTAAAACTGTCCATGTAGACAGAGCACATCGAAGGAGAAATAACAGAAGCAATAATTTATCCCTTTCTAATCTTAATACATTATTACACATAAAATACACAGAATTCTCTAATAATAATAGCAAATCTTGAATAACTTACCATCTAGATGTAAATAGAACATCATTTATTTATCACTTATTCTAACTTTCATTAGAGAATTCTTTTTTTTTTACTCATTTTCAAACCCAAGCAAATGAAGAATTTTAAGTCAAATATTTGTAATATCATAAATACAATATTTTTTTCCAACATTATATGTAATTTCCAATCTAAACTAATGATCAAAATGCTGTTAATTAACATTTATGCATCTCTTTAGGTACTAGATTGCCCAGTTAATGCAAAATGACATTAGCTGTTCCGTGTGTATATATTGTATGGCTAATGAACAGTGTTATATGTTTCATAATTTGTATGAAAAATATAATTAGTTTAAAGATTTTAAAATGAAATTTTAAAGAAAATAAAAATACTGCAGAATCATTTATCAATGAATAAAAGAAATAAAAAATTTTAAGAAAGAGAAGTATAATTTAGAAAGTTTGAAGATTTTTTTAGAAATGCAGATCACTAAAAGACAAAGTGCTGTGACATCTTGTTATAATAAAGTTTTGCTAATTAAAAAGCAAGTAGAGGGGAGAGAAATTTAACTAAGTAAAAGGTTATAAAATATAGTTCTTTCTTTTCATAAACCTAAATAAAAAAAATGTGTGTATGTAAAAATGAAAATAGAATTAAAATGTGAAAGGAAAGTATATAAAATTTAAATCCATTTAAAGATTGCTTGGCCGATAAGCAGAAGAAAGGGAATAATAATTATAAATTGCAGTAAATAGAAAATAATTCAAGAAGATATCTTATCCAAAAGCCAGATTAATCTATGCAAGTACGCAGATTAAAACATAATGGGAATTTAATTAATAAAATGTATAAATTAATTAAACTAGATCGGAGTGATAAGTAGAGAGGCAATAAAGAGGAATCATATAAAAGAACTGAAAATCCATTCATCATTATTCTTGACTATTCTTCAACTTTATTCATAGCAATCATGGAACTCCAGAGAAGAGGATGGGAAAAGCCAGTAGTATCCCCAGAATATGATTAGGTGTCTTCATATTTACTGAAGAACCATCTAATACCATGCAGCACTAGACAGTCATCAGAGTATGCAGCCAGTCTCCAGTTTATATAGAAGTCATGCCCACTTAATAATCTGAACAGCTAAGGAATGTCTTAGAACCACAGAAAGTCAGCCAGGAGCCAAAATCATTAGTGAAGTTCAAAAATCCAACTAGTTGGTGACCAATACAACAAAAGAAAGAGCTGAGTCATATTCCCAGAAGTTTAAAGTGCAAAATCCTAGATAATTATGAATTTCCTTATTCCCATTCATGAACTAATCATGTTCAAATAAAAGACTTTGTTAGACTTTGATAGCCATAGCAATCTTTAAGTGCCTTCCATAATTAGTATATAAAATAAACCTTAGTATATGCATGCACATTTAGACTTCTCATAATATATTATGTGCAAAGCTTTCCTTTGATTATAAATTTTATATTTCTAAGTGTGTGTACATATGCAAGTATATAATATTTTAATTGTATTATTCTTTATTATGTATTTTACTAAAAGTGTGCCTAAACAAACTTATAAATTTCTTTATTATAATATTCTTTAATATCATGTTTTTTAATTAGAAGTGTTTTAAAATAAATTGTTTGTTGCTAATTATTGTTTGGTCTGTTCTCTTTTATAATTATGCCACTAATAGATAATCTATAGTAAATATAATCCTTAGGCAGTATGTATAGTTTATTTTTCTATATGTAAAAAAAAAGAGCTAGCTAGGGATTAACCAAACGCTTATAATTTGTGATTAACTGGCACCTGAGGTTTTACCTCGAAACAAATAAAAATTCTTTGGATGGCAGGAATTTGAAGTTAGCACCTGAAAAGTTCTATAGCCTGGAAATGTAGCCACAGGTTATACTTTGTATATCCTCGGTTTGGTTATAGGTGCCGTTGGTCTTATCAATCTTCTGTATTTGACTTCTCCATTTAGAGGGCCAGTGTGCTGCGATAATAAAAGTGCAGCTGGAGTAAATAAAGATTTAATATTTTTTAAAAAAATTTATATAATGAGAGTGATCTTCTCCCACCCGATTCAATAGGACTGATCAAATTTGATTCATTAGTCAACATCAAAAATTAGATATGTTAAAAAATAATCTTTATTTATTATATATATAATTAAATGCAACATTTTCCATCATTATATCTAATTTTTGGTTTTAACTAAATATCCAAAATGCTATTAATAAACTTTTCAGCATGCCTGTACTTACCAGATTATACTGCTAACGATGCAAAATTACTATTTGCATTAGTAGTTCAGATGTATAAAAGGAGTTTATAAACAAGAATGAGAATCCATTAAAGCCTCATTTACATATGTCGGTTTCAATCTTCACACGAGAGTTCTTTTATTCGTTTTAATGCCTATTGAAAATTTATAATTCAAATATTAGCAATATAATTAAATACAGCATTTCCCCAACATTGTATATTATTTCCTATATAAAACTAGTTTTATTAACAAGAAAATGCATATATAAATGAATAAAAAATGTAGTGACAAATGTATATTTAAATGTTTATAGAAAGGTGAGTTTGACTGGAATGGAGATTTGCGAGGAGTTATTTTGAGTTCTTTTTTCTATGGGTATATAATTACCCAAATTCCTGGTGGAATACTCGCAGAAAAGTATGGAGGCAAAATTTTATTTGGCTGTGGCATTCTGTCAACATCTATCCTATCTTTATTAACACCAGTGGTGGCCAGATTTAGAGTTGAACTACTCGTGGCCCTAAGAGTGATTCAGGGCTTAGGGGAAGTAAGTATTTAATTTCTAAAATTAATTATATAAATAGATTATAGAGAAGTATGTAAGTTTTATATTATCGTAATTAGTATTTTTTATTTTATATTAGTAAAAATTATTATATTTATTGTTATTATGAATTATAATAAATAATAAAAATCATATATCAACAATTATATAAATATGAATACATTAATAAAAATAATTTTATTAAAATTTATATAGCTGTTGTATATGATTTTTATTATTTATTATAATTTATATGAAAGAACAGTGTAACGAATTTTATTAATTTCTATTTTTGTTGATAATGTCATTATATTTTATTTAGCCATAATTTATTATTTTTCAGTGTTTATTCATATTCTTTTTACATTTTTTTATTTTCAACATTTGTCTGCTTATTTGCCAGATATTTTAAATACAGTACTGCATCTGATTTTTAAATATAAATTTTTATCAGTAGATGGCGATACTTGCTGTACTCCTGAATTCTTTACTTCAGTATGTCATGATTAAAGAAAGATTACTATTTATTAAGTTTTAATATTTTTGTTTAAAGCTTAAAACAATGAGACTTCCTCCATCAATCAGTCAATGTGTAGGATGTCACATGATTCCCACACTATCACATCATTAATGGCTGATACCTCTGGAAGATCCAGTTTATTATACATGAATTTTATATATTTAAACTTTACAGCAAGTTATTTGACATATATCTGGATTATTATTTAATTGGTCTGAAATAATCAGTTAAATGTATTTTTCTTTTAATTCTTGGAAGTGAAGTTTGGCAGTTGAAGAAAAGAAAGGGAAATAATCGACAATTATGGAAATGAATTGCAGGTGAAATCTGCAAAAATTCAAGAAAAAATGTGTAATGAATAAAAAAAAAAATTGGAAAATAATAAATATTTATCACACTGTAGTAAATCTATTATTATAAAGTGCAGAAAATTTTGTAATTGTTAAAGAGGAAATCAATCTCCAATAATGTGTTATTCTTGAATATACTCTAAACTTAATAAGGTGATTCACTTAAGCTTTTAAAACTCTTACTGGCGGGCAAGTACTTGGAGATTTAAAATATTCAAATAATAGTGTATTATCGGTGGTTGACTTCCTCTTTAATATTTACAAAATTTTCAGCACTTTATAACAATAGATTTACATTTATAAGTCATATAAGTCTAATCATAGGTGGTTAAAAATGAAACACTGTCTTTCTCCTGTGATAGGTTAACTAAATTTATACAAATCAGTATTTGATTATAACATCAGGCACACAACAGAATCCAGCCCTGATTTAAGCATGGCAATGAGAGTTGATGTATATACAAATATTTTCTAAACTTAAGTAATTCACTTAAGTTTTTAAAATTCTAACTTCACATGATCACCATTTCTTATGTTTGCTCTTAACTGTTATTAAAACAGGCAAAATTCTCTATATGTATTGCCACTCAGTGCAAGCGAGAGTAATCAATGAATGTCAAAAGGCTTGAGCATAAAATCCTCATCTAGTGCCTACTCATCCAATATCCTCAGACTAGTTTCTGGCTTGTGGCCTTCATCACCTAGATCTTAAGATCTAGGTGCTCTCAGATCCAAGGCTCCTCACTGATGAAGGCCACAAGCCAGAATCTAGTCTGAGGATATTGGATGAGTGGGCACTAGATGGGGATTTTATGCACAAGTCTTCTGACATCCATTGATTACTCTGGCTTGCACTGAGTGGCAATATGTATAGAGAGTTTAGCCTGTTTAATAACAGTTAAGAACAAGCATAAGAAATGGTGATCATGTGATGTTTATTGGCTTAAAAGCAATCCGATTTAATAGGATAGTGATGGCTATGGTTATTAAAGAACCAAAGACACCAAAATGTATACGTACTAAACTGAGTTCAAATCTATATGACTATATAAGCTGGTGAGCTTGCTTTGAAAATATTATAGTGTTTCAATTTAAGTTTCATAGTTTTTTAGTTAAATAGAGATAAAAGATGGCTGCTGGAGGGTTGCATTAGATCCTAAGATCTAGGTGCAGTGCTCTCAGATCCAAGGCTCCTCACTGATGAAGGCCACAAACCAGAAACTAGTTTGACGATATTGGATGAGTAGGCACTAGATGGGGATTTTATGCACAAGACTTCTGGCATCCATTGATTACTCTGGCTTGCACTGAGTGGCAATATATATTTAAAATTCTTACTGATGGGCGATAGTGCAGAGATTTAAAATATTCAAGAAATAGTGCCTTATCGGAGGTTGACTTCCTCTTTAATAATCACACTATAATATGTAAAATGAGAGCAGGAACATTTGGAAATATTTAAACCTATACAGAGGATATCTCAGGAAAGATTGCCAAAAGAAATGCTAAACTGGATACTGCCAGAGGAGAGAAAAGGAGAAATTTGAAAAAAAAATTAGATAAATTTGAGAGAAGATGCATGAATTGATGGAAAAGAATGGTGATTGGAAATCAGAAGATGCCACAGATCATTATAGATTGATAAAAAAAAAAGATCCAATATTTTTTTATTTATTGATTGTATCTCTTATTTCTTTACTAAAGTCTAGATTGAGTTGCATCTTATTAATAGCCACATTTTATGAGGTGGATCATCTTGCATGGTTTGGTGCAGGGTGGCAGACTCTGGAGTTCAAGGTCCGGGGTTCATGGTTTATCTTTACCATTCTTGGGTTCGATCTTTTTACAAAGTTATGAACAAAATAAAATTATTTATTTACAAAGAAAATTGGAATTATTTTTTATCTTTATTTTTCAGCTTCTGAACTTTATATATATATATATTTGATTTGTTTACTTTTTTGACTAATAGCCTCATTGAGCAACATTGTAGGATAAATGTTTGTGAAAGTTTATTCCAGTTAAATCAATAAAAATGTGAGAAATAAATCCAAACTACACTGTACATTATGTTAAAAATTTTATAAATAGGTACTAAACAGTGATTAGATAATCTTGACAAGTGTCCTTAATATTAATCATCAGGGATTTTTATTGATTTAAGAACTCCTAATTATAATAGTTATACACATGTTTGTATTTTTTTCCTTCCTGTAACTATACAAATATTCATTTATTCTACTAATGTTATAATTTTTCAGAATATATTTAAATTGTAATATTTTGGCTTCCAAGTGTCAAACTTATCCACAACTTTGACATGATCTATTCTATGATAAATACAGTAATGGTTACTACTAATCATTTATTAAATTAAAGATTATTTTTCAGCACAGATACAAACTTTAAATCTCAGTTCAAAAATTAATATATATATATAATTAGTTAAACATACTCATAGAGTAATTCAATTATATTTTTATTTTTCCATGTGTAATATATATATATTATAAATGGTGTGGAAGTTCTTAATATTTCATCTATAATATGGTTAGAATACATTTTGTTATATTCAATCTATTCCAGAGACATGTAATATAAAATCAAGTAATAAATGCAAACTTAATTATAGTATCATAATTTCCTAGACCAGTTTTTGTCTTTTGTCTTCACCAGTGAAGCTGTAAGATTCAAGACTCATATTTATAGATTTAGCAGCAAATTTAGCCTTTTTAACACTTTTATTTAACTTAGAAATTCTGTTTGTTTGTTTGTTAGTCCAGATTAAATCTTGTAATCAAATTTTAACATATTTCTATAGAGTGAATTTCAATCCAATTTTATAAACATGTTAGATATTTATGACCATGCAATATATTGAAATTTTTCCAGGGTATTCAGTCTATCAGTATTGATAGACTGAATTTCAAATTGTGCAATATTAATTGGGTACATTTTCAGTGAGGCTCACTATGAAGGAAGAAATCTAAATTTCTCTTGATTGGATAATTAAAATGTGCATTTTTTTAAAGTTTTGCTTTCATGCATAAACAAATATTGTAAACAATTTTGAAACCACACATTAATTCCATTTCAAAAACTCGAAATGCAGCAGCATTGTTTACATTCTTAGCATTTAAATTCGAATATGAATAGTAACAAAAAGTCTGTTGCAAAATATCCCATTACTAAAATGTAAAACATAATATATAATGATGGTCGGGAAATTTTTCTTACTCTATCTGCTGTACAGAGCACCACCAGGCCAATTGAACTTGGAAAATTTATATAGTAGGCGAATACTTTTTGTTAAGATTCCATTTTACTTCAACCGATATGTCCCAGTCACTAGCTCATGGAATAGCTGAGATTTAATGATATAAATTCTTAAACACATTTTTAATAAAGAAAAAAAAATTAAACCACTGCCAGTAATAATCACACAAACATTTATTTATGTACGTATATAAAATAAATTTGATGAATAAATTATTTAACATTGCTCTAGGTTTTATTATTGTTATTTTTAACTTTAAGTTTTGATATGTTGGTAAGTTTCCACAGGTGGACAGTTTAATATATTAGAAATTTAGCATAGATATGTTACATAGACTGCGTGCTTGACTAATTGTACTCTTTTAACTCAAGGCTATAAGTTCACAGTTAAGCCAAATCCAGCTTAATGATATATCGATGTGATCAATGCAACATAAAGACATCAGCATAAAACCATACTGACAGAGATGTGCATCTGCAGCATGATATTATTTAAGGAAGAATGATCCTCATCCAGTACAGGAATGCACATCTGTCTGGTGAGTTTAGTAATCATTTAATATGAAGAATACAAAATGCTCCATACGGAGGGAGAGTGGTCCTTGCTGTCTTATAGTCCCACTCCATAGAGGGAGAAGAATC